>OW804102.1:13218683-14443683 GCA_942159475.1 Sthenelais limicola | reverse complement strand
AAATGATGAAATCTTCTTATCATATGTATCATCACCATTTCTGAGAAAAAATACTTTTGTAAATACTCACAGTATTGTATAACAGACAACGGAAATCATTTAGCGCTACGATAAGGATATCCCATGCTCAAAGGCTCGTTGTTAAAAACGCCCATTTAAGGACACGAAACATGACTTAAGGACACGATATTGGCTGGTGCAACAGTAAAGTGTTAAGGATATTTTAAGGACACGATTTTTACTTAACGATACCTCATGCAACGGGGCCCTGAGGGTTTGGACCTATAAACTACAATACTGAAAATATCAAGAGGTTAACTTAGAATGCACTGATTTTCCTAAGACACTTTAAATTTCTAGGTTTATATATGGGTCAGATCTTCAGAGAATGTACAATCGGCAGATCTACACATTTAGTAAATTCTGCTAAATGAGACTGAAAATGGCCAATAATTTAGTCAAAATGGTCATATATCTGAGGATATTTGACATTGGCTTGATTTAAGCGATCGGTTTGGTTATGTTGAACTAAATCTTAACGGTGACCAACCCTTTTCCTCCAGAGAACCCTGCCACTCCAGAACCTTTTCCCCCGTTCTCCCCTTTCTCCCTATACTTTTTTGCCCCACCTGCGGTTCGCACACACACACATGGGTCAGATTTTCAGAAAATGTACAATTGGCAGCTGTACACATTTACTAAATTCTGCTAAATTCGAGGTACTAGGTAAATTCGAGTAGGCTATATTCGGCATTGCATTGATTCTAGCAATGTGTTTGGTTAGGTAGAACTGTATTATGTACTTTATTTTCGTCTGAAATGTTGGTTATTCGGTAGGATTGGTGAAGTTGAATTGTACATTTTCTGAAAATCTGACCGACATATTTCTTCCTGTACACAAAATTTTGCTCCACTTTTAGCACGCTCGATATTTTACCCGTGATCGAGCAGCCACAAACAAGACAAGCTTTTCTTTTATCTCTCACGCTGTTGATAAATAATGTACATAATTCATATGAAATTAAAGCGTAAACAGTTATCTTTCTGATGATATATATATTAACGTTATTGTATAACAAATAAAAGGAAGCACAACAATATTACGCAACAAAGTTTTGTGCGACGATTGATGCCGCTAGCCCCGCCCCATCGCTGCCATCTCCCACTCCTTCTCTTCCTCCTCCGCCACCTTTCTCTTTCTCCCGACCCCCCCCCCCCTACTCAAGGGTAAAAAGTGTACGCTTTTTACATTCTCCGTTAAAAACAGAGAATGATAATGATTGGCGTACCATTCTGTCAATCATCCAAAACAGCAAGTTTGTGTTATAAGATTGTGGCGTTGTGTTAGGTGTTACTGTGGAGGACTGTGGAGGCTTATCTGGGAGGATATCTCGATGCCCATCTCTGATATCTAATTCACGCAACCACTCCTAACCTTGCACCTATGTACAAGGATTGTTTGATTGACAACTTGCTACCTTTCCTGCAGTAAATCCATGAAGCTTTCCCACCACCTGGATGGCCAGCACCCCTCCCACCACCACCTCTTGCAGAGGTTCCTGCATGTACCTGTCAATCAAATCTCCCCCTAGCCCTTCTTCTCACCCTTTCTCAGGCCTGTCAACCTCTCTCCTATTGGTCAAACTGAGCCACTATTGGTGAGGGGAAAAAAAAGAGTCTACTAGGGTGTGGTTTGGTATTCTCAACTAACTGTATTCTGAGTTAACTGTATTCTGGTATTCTCAACTAACTGTATTCTGAGTTAACTGTATTCTGAGTTAGTAATAAGAACTCATTGTTGTGCATTTTTGTTAAAGTCCATGAATCTGAACTAATTTAATTGCTCCAAACCGCAAAGGTAATAATCACTTTTTTCTTTCGACCCAACTTTTTTTCGACTAACTTTTGAGGAGGTGAAGGACTATGACAGAATATATATACATTAAGTTAAACTTATTATAAAGTTAGATAAAAAAGAGTTGATTAATTTGCGCACAAATAATTGAAACGGAGAATTCGTTTCCTATGGAAACGCAGAATATATACATTAAGTTAAACTGTTTATAAAGTTAAACAAAAAAATAGTTGATTAAATCATTGATTAACTTAATAAACTTATAACTTGTTTGTTCCCAATTTCGCGGAGAAAGGGGTCATTTTTCACTGTATAAATAATTTGCTCTTGATATACATGTTAATACAAAACCAGTTCCAGTTTGTTATTGTTAATTTAATTTAAACAAAAACAATTCTTCTAATACTTTCTTAATTCCAATTACCTACTATTAATCCTGCTGGATCAGATTTCATATCTAATGCTCTTGTACGAATTATGTACCAAATCTGTACCAGATCATGTATCAAATATATATCTCTATGCTTCTCATCCTATGGAGTACATTTAACTAGAAATAATTTCGGCCGCCGAAAAAATAATTTCGGCGACCGAAAAAATAATTTTTCGGCCGCAAAAAAGAAATTTTCGACCGCAAAATAGAAACTTTCGGCCGCAAAAAAGAAATTTTCGGACGCAAAAATAATTTTTTCGGCCGCCGAAATTATTTTTGCGGGATTCGGACGAATTTTTTTTATATGTATGGGTCCCGCTTTACTACCAAAATCTTCGGTCTTTGTTCGCATAAAGTTCGGATATCGGCGGAAAATTAGGAAAAGATATGGAAAGCGGGACCCATACATATCAATTTTTCGACCGAAAAAAGAATTCGCCCATACTTTACTATAGCGGAAAAAAAAAATTCGGCTATTTTTTTCGGGTACAGAAATTCGGCCGAAAAAAGTCACCGAAAAATTCAACATATTTATTCGACTTTCCTAATCTCATATGATTATTGGGCAATTATTTGTACCTCTATTTGCAATCGTTGGTAAAGTAGCTAAATATGCTCTATAGGATGAGCTCATTTTCCTGTAACACATCACATATGATTTCATCTTAATATATTTTGAATATGTCTATGCAAACATATATACATATATGTATATCTATACACGCACAAGTATACATACATGTCGGTGGTTAAACTGCTCACCACATAAGAGCAGAGAACAACAAAAAAGGCCCTGTTAAGGGCCCCCACATTTTCACTAGAGTCGTTGTCCTTATTCCCATTGAAGGCCAGGGGCATTGACCAACATGGAGAGAGACACAGAGACAGAGAAAGACAGAAAAACAGAGACTTGTTATGTATACATATATATATGTGTATATGTATACCGTATGTTTTGTATACTGTATACTGTGTACATGTATGTATACTATATGTTAAGTATATATATGGTATGCATTATGTATATATATGGTATGCGGTATGTATAAGCCATTAATGTATGTATGTATATATATGGTATGTATAATGTATATAATTATATGGTATGTATATATGGTATGTATATGGTATGAATATATGGTATGTATATATGGTATGTATATATGGTATGTATATATGGTATGTATATATATGGTATGTATATATGGTATGTATATGGTCTGTATATATGGTATGTATATATTGTATGTATACATGGTATTATATATGGTATGAATATATGGTATGTATATATGGTATGTATATATGGTATGTATATGGTATGTGTATATATGATATGTGTATATACGGTATGTATATATGATATGTATGTATGGTATGTATATGATACAGTACATGGTATGGATTTCGGTAGGTATACAATATGGCATGTACTTTGGTATGGATTCGTATGGTATGGATTTCGATATGTGTATATAGTAAGGTATGCATTTTGGTATGCATTTCGTATGGTATATATACGGGTATGTATATCGCTATGGTATGTGCATGAATAGGTCCGTTTTCTAGGCATTTTATGCATGTAGAGCCACCGATTCCATTTCGAAGGCACTATCAGATTTTTCCTAGGTTTTTCACCTATGTATGTACCTACACATGTATGTATATGTATGGATTATATGTATGTGGCAATGTTGGATGCAGCAAAAGGGATGATTTATTTGCATTACATTAATAGTCTAATATTGGTTGAGAGAGATAGATGGATTGATATATAGAGAGAAAGCCATGCAGAGAGGGAGGGGAGAGAGAGAGGAGAGAGGAGAGATAGAGGGGGTAGATGAGAGATTTGCAATATAAGAGACAGAGAGAAAAGAGACATAGAGGAAAGAGACAGAGAGGGGAGACAGAGAGGGAGAGAGAGCGGAGATAAGGAGGAGAGGGAGAACGGAGAGGGAGAACGAAATTCTGTCCCATTTCTGTCCAAAATGGGGATTGACAATCATTATAATAACTGACCATAAGAGTGTGTTATATGACTGTATCAAATATTTAGTGTGAATGTAGTATTGGCTCTTGACATGCATGTTAATACAAAACCAGTTCCAGTAATTGTTATTGTTAATTTAATTTTACCAAAAACAATTCTTCTAATACTTACTTTCTTTCTTCCAATTACCTACTATTAATCCTGCTGGATCTGATTTCATATCTAATGCTCTTGTACTAATTCATGTACCAAATCTCAAGATCATGTATTAAATATATCTCAATACTTCTCATCCTATAGAGCACATGTAATAACTGTGCCAACAATTGCAAATAGAGGTACAAATAATGGCTCATTAATCCTACGATTTTAGGACAGTCTAATAGATATGTTGCTGGCAAAGTTTTAATTTCGGCGGCCGAATAAATAATTTCGGCGGCCGAAAAATATTTTTTCGGCCGAAACCCTCCAGCTCCAACCCTCCACTCCCCAACCTTCGAAGAATGAATCATTGCTCTTATCATCCGCTCCTTCAACAGGGACTGCCGGTACAACAGTTACTGACAGGCAGGCCCACTGGCTCCCTCTCAGTGCAGGGCCCCATACCGTGGGTCAGATTTTCAGAAAATGTACAATTGGCAGCTCTACACATTCAGTAAATTCTGCTAGATTAGGCTGCAATTTGGTCAACACTAGGTTAATTCGAGTATATTCAGCATTGTATTGATTCTAGCAATGTGATTGGTTAGGTTTGAATAGCCTAGTTAGTATTTTGAACTTTATTTTTGTCTGAAATTTTGGTTATCTGAGAGGATTGGTGAAGTGTGCATTTTCTGAAAATCTGACCCATGTGAGACAGGAAGCCTCCCTAGTCATCCTCCACCACCACCGTGCAGCCAAAACCGTTCGCGGGCTAAAATACCGCGAATTCCGCGATATCATTTCTGACACCGCGAAATATTTTCTCCGCGAAAATGCGGTTTCACATATCAGTTCTATGGCATAGAGGCACCTGCGAAACTATTTTGAAATGCCCTACCGCGGTAGTCCCTTCACAGACTCACTGATCCAGTTTAGTGCCTATATCAAAACGTCAATATCGACACAAAATGTTAGCAAATATCGAAAAATAAAGTCTGTTGTGGCAACAAATGGCTTATGCTATAATTTTATAGGCACTGGTAGTTAGAGAGATTAAGGTGACCCGTCGCAAATCAACATATTGTTGCTGTTTTGGTTTGGTTTTTATCCATCCTATATGCCTGGTATAGTGCTCACGCAGTCACTGCCTCGGATGCACCAATCTTTTTGGTCATTTTGGTCATCTCACTCTTTCCCCCCCCCCCCCCCCGCCTCCTTCCTTCCTCTCTCTTCCGCTCTTCTCACTCTCTCTTCCCTCGGCCACTCTCTGTGTCTCAATGGGTCAGATTTTCAGTAAATGTACAATTGGCAGCTCTACACATTCAGTAGATTCTGCTAAATTTGGCTGGAAAATACATGATTTCTGGGTATATCTGAGTATATTTGGTATCCCATTGATCTAAAGTATCAGTTCTGTTATGTTAAACTGCATTTTGAAGCTCATGTTTGTCTTAAATGGGGGTTATTTGAGAGGATTGGTGAAGGTGTATTGTACATTTTCTGAAAATCTGACCCCAATATTGAGTTTGGACTAATATCGAGTGGAGACGCAATATTGAGTGGAGATGCAATATTGAGTGGAGACGCAATATTGAGTGGAGATGCAATATTGAGTGGAGACGCAATATTGAGTGGAGATGCAATATTGAGTGGAGATGCAATATTGAGTGGAGACGCAATATTGAGTGGAGACGCAATATTGAGTGGAGACGCAATATTGAGTGGAGACGCAATATTGAGTGGAGACGCAATATTGAGTGGAGACGCAATATTGACTCGAGAGGCAGGTATTCATCATTGTTCAGCCTAATTTAGCAGAATTTACTAAATTTGTAGATCTGCCGATTGTACATTTTCTGAAAATCTGAACCATATATTCAATTCAGATTATATCTAAGTGTCTCATGGCCGACATTTTAAAGTCATCGGAAAACCTCGATCAATCGTAACTCTCTGAGCAGATCAAACATATTTTATATGAATAAAGGAATTGCTATACTTTAGGTGTGGACGATGGGTAAGTTGACCGTAGAAAATGAAATGGGATTTGGCAAGTTACTAGTATATGTCTCTGATCATGAAAATGGGTGCATGAAAGGTCTATAGCTCGGGGGGGGGGGGGGGTCGTTGCGAACGGCTAGGGTTATATGAATGTATGTTCTGAAAACCACGTATCTGGAGTGATTTACGCATAGTGCGTATTTCACTAATGATTTACGTGGGGTTGTCATAGCAACCAATCTGTTTGATCTTTACCAAGATCACCGGTAAAATTCAAATTCATGACTCGATTGTTTTTCTATTTTCATGATTGAAAGCATGTATAATAAATCTGTTGGTTTCAGTCACTTAGAATATTGCACTCGTTGCTACACAACTCATGCAATATTCACGCTCCTTCAACCAACTCGTTAGTTAACCTGTATTTATTAACCTGATATAATGATCCGAATATTAATGTTAAATCTGAACGGCCCGTTGCTCTGATATGGAATCGCATATAGCGAGGCAATAGCAATGTAGACATCAAGGAACAGCCATATTAGATTTCCCTATACCCGAACTAATGAATTCACATTAGATGAGCCGAAGCCAATATATTATTTTACCAGATTCGTCTTGGTTTTGCACGCTGTGGAGGGGTTTACCCAGCGTGTGGTTATTGTACGTATAACCACGCAACCATAGGGCACATGGGTCAGCGTTTCTGAAAATGTACAATTCGCCTTCATTCTAAAATAACACATATTTAAGACAGAAATGAGCTTCAAATTACAGTTTAACTTAGCAAAACAGATACTATAAATCAATGCGACACTGAATATATACTCAGATATACCCAGAATGAATCATCATTTTTCAGCCTAATTTAGCAGAATTTCCTAAATGTGTAGAGCTGCCGATTGTACATTTTCTGAAAATCTGACCCACGTGAATCACAGATTCCGTGCCGACTCTGATGGGGAGGAGCACCATACTCTAAAAGTGGGGGGAGTCCATATTTTTTTGCGCAGACTTAGAACTACAATCCTGTAGGGGGGGGGGGTCATGAAGTTTTGTACACGAATTCTGCCCCCCCCCCAATGGGGGGGGGGGGCAGAACAGTCCCTAAACAGAACAGTCCCTAAAGCGTTAATAGCTTGGACGGGGTCGCTGAGCAGCGCGATGGAGCACGGCGCGTGCTGTCCATGGCGGGGGGCCAGTCTATGGGGTCATATCGTCAGAAAATGTACAATTATTCACCTTCACCAATCTTCTCAAATAACCCAGATTTATGACAAAAATAAAGTTCAAAATATAGTTCAACCTAACCAAACAGATTGCTAGAATCAATGCAATGCCGAATTTACTCGAATTTACCTAGTATTGGCCAAATTGCAACCTAATTTAGCATCTTAATGTGTAGAGCTACCAATTGTGCATTTTCTGAAAATCAGACCCATATTGTCGCAAGTTGGTTAGCTAATACCTAGCGGCAGGTGTCGGCAACCTTAACCGTCCTTTAATACACATGTACATACACATTCACTTTAATATTCATATTTCATAATGTTATGAAATTCAATATCATATCGCATATCATACTATTATGCAATATTACGTAATCAAAATGAGGAATAAAAGTAAAATGAAAAGTGGGTAAAACACAAGACAGATCTACATTATTGAAGCAAGAGGAGATGTCGGCTTGGACTCGATACATACATGGGTCAGATTTTTTGAAAATGTACAATTCACCTTTACCAATCATCTCAAATAACCCATTTTTAAGACTAAAATGAGCTTCAAAACATAGTTTAACAGCAAAACAAATACCTTAAATCAACACGATACCAAATATACCCAGATATTCCCGGTATTCATCATGTTTCAGCCTAATTTTGCAAAATTTCCTAAATGTGTAGAGCTGCCGATTGTAGATTTTCTGACAATCTGACCGGCATTTGTATTGTTATGGAGGGCGACAGCCATAGCGGGACAGGGAGGAAATTACAACAGTTCATCCTGGTTGAAATGAGAAGATTTGTCCGTTTTAGATATGGAATAGTGGTAGAATTATTGTAGGAAAATAAGAAGAATAAAGAGTAAGTCTAAAGGATATGATCCTAAGATCTAGAATAGTGTTTATTGTAGAATAGGTATACAGTGTTATAACGGATGTAACATTAAGGAGTGAAGATTCGGTAGAGTATGAACGTATGTTTTATTGCCTTGCCTGATGCAATTTTTCAAAATTTACTAAATGTGTGTAGCTGCCAATTGTACATTTTCTAAAAATCTAAACCTTATATTCAATTTTGATAGAGACACCTTGGGTCGGGTCAGCGGTATGTGAGAAAGGCGAGAAGCGATGGAACCTTTACAGTTGTCACAAATAGCAAAGTGGGCGTTACTCGATAAGGATACAGAAATGACAATTCCTGCAACATCAGAGAGACAATTTCTGGTACAGAAGAATCTAAGATTACTAGATTATACTACTTTTACACCAACAAGTATCGATAACTACGATCAAATCAGAAGAAATACGCCTTACAATTTAGATCCGACAGCTCCTGAATTTATCCCAAATTCTGGCGCCATAGAGACTAGGCAAAGAGTTTCAAAACTGGACGCTTTAGAAAACAACGCTATAGCGCGACCAGAGCGAATACCTTGAATTTTACCCTGGAACTACCAGAGGATGAAATTATTTTGCAATTTGCAAAAACTAGACATTTTTATATTGGCGTATTAGTAGCTCACTTATCTTATTTTTATTTAGGATTATTCTCCTCTTGTGGGGAATAGCTTCGGTATGTAGAGAAGCAGACATGGCACGGCCAACATTACGGCAAAATATAGGGGTGTTGTTCGAGCCTTTGCCGGCCCCTATAGTAAATGGTCATGATTCTACAGATATGGTACTAGCGGTACCATACAACATACCAGAAGCGCCAAAACCATCCATATCTTACGAGAGGGAGATGAAATTTCTTTCGTACCCATCAGCTTATCAAGAGGATTTATCAGAAACACTGATTAAGCAAGCAAGAATTATAGACTCTATGATAACTGAAATACAAATCCAGACTAGGCAGACCATGGATACCATACGATTATTCCTATCAAATCCCATTTCACCCAAATCGGACAGGAACAAGAGAGAAGCAGTTCTCGGATTTATGGGCGATTTGTTCAAGGGATTATTCGGTCTCGCCACTATGAATGATATCCAAAACATAGCAGGAGCCTTATCAAACATCGACTATGTATTACAATCGTTTAAACAACAGGATATCGATTCAGCGCAGTTGCTAAAGAAAATAGTTCTTGAACAGAAATCTTTTAAAAACACGTACATATCAGAAAAGAGCATTCTCAATAGCGTCTTAACAGACATGGCTACAGATATGGATGCGTGGAACTTAAATTTCACACTAAGATTAGGCAATATAGATGCGAATGCGGCCAACGAAAGAAGCCAACTTGCCTTGCTAATGGAAGCAATATCCACGTTGAGCCACAAATCGCAATTCTTACAAACACTACATTCAGTGTCAAATTCTCTCAGACTTTTATCAACGGGGATATTAACTCCGGATCTAATAGACCCAGTAGAACTAAATAATTATCTAAAAAGAGTGGATTTACAGTTAAAAGTGACAGCACCAGGATCAAGGGTAGCTGTTACCAATGTTGATTACTACTTCTCCCAGAAAGTTTCAGTTTTTATGTATAGCAACAAGTTGCTATACGTACACATTCCTATCATCATTTCATCGACAGAGGCAGTGTTTAATATATACCAAGTGGTGATTATTCCGATACCTGTCAACACAAATTCAACCCCTACAATAGGCACGACAGTATTGAATAACAAAGTGAATTTTGTAGCTGTGTCGACTAACGAAAGACTATTCTTGGAACTATCCACTATGGACCTACAGGCGTGTAACGGAGAGGCAATAAGGATCTGTCAGAGGACTTTACCCAGAATTCATAGCACATCTCCATCCTGTATCGTCGCCATATATCTGAATATTCCAGAAATCATATACAAAAAATGTAAGTTTGCAATTTATCCTGTGGGCATTCCAGAACCAAGAATAACGGCAATTTCAAAAGACGAATATTTTGTAACTACAAACGAAAAATATTATAGCATGATATGTCATGGTTCGCCAGCAAGTAAACATGTGGCGACACCTACCATAATTCTAGGAATTCCATGTTTCTGTACTGCAATCATCGGAGACATCTCCATACCAAATTCCAGACTACCATGCAACGAGTCAGAATCGTTTCATTATCACCTACACACCTCCAATTTACCTTTTATGAATGCTATGCAGATTGACACGACGTCTTTTACTGCAAGTAGCACACACAGGAAGCCAATCCAATTCATTCCTCCAAATATTTCGCATTTCTTAGCAAAACTTGCAAACAGGCCTGTAATGGACGAAACCACATGCGTGGACCTATTGCCTTTTGCAAATGCAATATTAAAGAATGCAACAGAATTAGTTATTCCACATGTCCAAGCAAAGGTGGAAGAAGAGAAATCCTGGATTGCAACAATATTTCAGAACTCTGCTTGGGACTATTTATCCCCCTTATTTTCATGCATATCTATGTTATTGGCACTATTCGCCCTATATCGCACACACCGCGCAGCCCCAATGATAGCTTTCACAAGGGCGGCGAGTGGTTACAAATTCTTGTCGGAGGTGGAAGATATCATATCAAAGCAGAAGAACTCATCTTACACATTTGAAGTCCCACAAGCAACTAAATCACCTCAGATAATCAACCAGTTATTATCACACAAAGACACAAAGAACTTGTTTGCAGCCTTCATCATAGTAATGTTCATATACCTCGCAATCAAAATCATTAAGAAATGCAAGACCTGCTGCTCCAAGAAAATTGGACTTATTTCAAAGAAAACAAGAACCACGCCTCATATCATCCTAAAGTTATATGGAAATCCACATTATTCCCTGCCCCTACTCGAACTCCCATATGAAATCGATTCGGTGACACCAATTTCAGCTCCAATTATCACTGATATCACAACTTCCTCATGTTTCAAATCAACGGTCAATCTGGAATGGTCAGGACCACTAAAAATGTCGATTAACGACAAGGAGAAAGACTTCTACTTGCCAACGGACATACAATTGCCACGAAAAGCACACTTTTCCATGAAAGGCATGCTCGACGATGAGACCATACCCAAGCGTGTAGTAATGATATCGAATTTTAGCAAACCAGTGACCATCTCCAATACTAATGATAACATAGAGGAAAAGGATAACCACATTGTAGAAATGAAGTCAGAGGAACCAATAAATCCTCTACTCAACTTTGCTAAAGCTTTCTCTTACAAACCTACTGACATATCAGCCGAATAAATTTAAAATGATTTAAATACTCAAGTTCAAGAGTGTATGACGACCAATTTTCAATGACACCAGAAGGGAATTGTCTTATTTTAGCACTGCATAAAAACTATGTGAAATGTATAATTGACATTTTTATTTTTCAGACGAATTCTAGAAAAAAAAAAAAAAAAAAAAAAAAGGTACAGATATCGGCCAGGGTTATGTTTTTCAACTCTGACCAATAAGTAGATAGAACTCTTACCTTAAGTACAGATATCGGTCATGGTTATGTTTTTCAACTCTGACCAAATATATCTATATACGAGCTCGCCATATGAATGTTCTAGATTGATTGATTAGTTATGTTTAGTATTTTTGAAGGTTCAGACTGATATTTACCATGAGTAGCAGTGAAGGTTAAAATATTGCTCTACGTATAATAAGGGAGCGAACAGTATACCGAATACACATAAGAACCACAAAAAGGTTAAAGTCAAGAGACATATGTGACTATTCTTTATTTTGTACAATTAACAAAGGTATTATATTTCGCATGAATGAACCCACATTTTTGTTACCAGAGGACTAAAATGTCTCCACGCCCGGCCCATAGGCTGACAGAGGTTTTTATGGAACAAATCTACGTATACGAGCCAAGATATTAGTAATAACGTTGTAGAAATAATTCAAATACACCTCCTATACATATTTTATGATTCGCACCATGGTTTCATTTTTCTACCTTCCATTGTTGTATAAAAATTACACAAATGTTTGAAAATATTATATGTCTACGGAGAGACATCCGTCGGAGTTGGGGGCGTTATGTCACGATCCATAATGCCATTATATAACATTACGTAATATCACCTAATGATATGTTATATACATTACCCAATATTATTATATAAGGTTACATTGAATTATGAATATTATATTAATTATGTAAGGTGACTAGGGCAAGTCTAGTCTACCTCAGTTAGTTCTTAGAATACTCCATAGGGGGTCATCCTGACCCTCCTACGGGTTCAACCTAACTCTAGAGTACCTGATTGGGCAGCCACTAATTATATCTCATTGGCTAATTAACTTAAGAAGGCTGACCCAAATAATAATCTCCTTTCTCCTATTGGTTTATACAAGCGACCCCCTGTGGTCAAATACTTGATAAATGTTTACTAGTGGTTATGCAAATGTAATGCATATGATTGGATATTAATTACGCATGCGCACGCATGCGCACTGACATGTAATATGATATATAAACCCATGGTTTCCAATAAAATGTTATGTCTAAACAGGACAAACCGCTGCTCTTCTTATTACATCACCTTAGGCTATACTTAGCCTAACCTCTTATTAATTATACACATTCTCAGGGACTCTAGCTAGCTCTACCATCTACACATATCCCTTGGAGAATAGTAGTTGTATCAGTTTGATTGGGACGCCATAGGAACCAAGGTTAAAAAGCCTATCCCAAAGAATAATGGCGCCGCCATAGAGCGCAATGTTAAAAACGCCATCCCAAATGAGCCAGAACAGATAACAAACAGACCAGATTTCCCTCGAGTAACAACTCGAGGGAAATCAAATCTCAGTACAGATTCTGGCCCGGATTTGAAGCAACAAACTGCTAGAGAATTCACAGAGATAGCAGATATTCTGGGGAAAATGCCAGAAAATTGTTTCACTTTAACAAATCTAAAAAGGAACAAGCAAAAACTGACTATATAGCAGGGATGACACGCTTCCTATAAAAGATATATTACCTGAGGACAAATGTCATTATAATCCCATTAGAACGCCGCGTGCTAGGCCATGACCCGATTAGCGAAGTAGGCGTCTAATCACTGACATACCATTCTTATCTGATCCGAGGGTTTGTACCTAGACTCTATATTGATCAGATTTTCAGAAAATGTACAATTCATCTTCACCAATTCTTTCAAATAATCCAAATTTAAGTGAAAAGTGACGTTCAAAATGCAGTGTAACACAATGAAAGAGATATTTCTAATCAACACAATGCCAAAGATTCCCTGACAGACCCGGTATTCGTATTTTTTCAGCCAAATTCTTCAGAATTTCCTAAATGTGTAGAGCGGCCAATTGTACATTTTCCGAAAATCTGATCCACATATAAGATAATTTGCCGGTTATAGTCACATGTGTCTGGCGTGCCAGTGTGTACGTCTAAAATATAACAGCTAGACGATTTGTTTTCTGATGTAAGAGTTTATTTTCCATACGACAAAACAGGAAAACAAAATAGTGTACTACATGCTATAAGGTGTTTATTATATTTCGGTACAGAAGAAGAAAAAGAGGACTTGATGTACAATTCCAGTGTTATCAGTCCCAACGAGATAGTTTGTTGATAGATTGAATAAAATCCGGTGTTGGGTAAAAAATTAATGGAAACATTGGTCGCACAGAAATCTGATATTGCGAAAGGAAACCGCTATACACTCTAAGAAGAAAGGGATCTAACAAGAACCCTTAAGGGTTCTTCGGCTTGTCGACATGGCAGAACCCCTAATGGTTCTTGTTAGAACCCTTTTTTGAGGGTTCTAAGTAGAACCCCCGTTTCGGGAATAGGCAGGGTTCTACATAGAACCCTGGATTTGAAGAACCCTCTGGCCAAAATAGGTAGGGTTCTACATAGAACCCCTGATTTGAAGAACCCTGAAAATGTCCGGGGTTCTTGATAGAACCTACAGTACAAGGTTCTTTGTGGAACCCTCATACCCCTGGTTTTTATCAATCAAGGGTTCTATAGACGAAACCCCTTAATATGGTTCTTCAAAACCTAGTTGATTTTATTATTGTTTTTATTGCTGAAGTAACATCACTTTTCATAAAATTATTCAACATATTCCATTTCATGGTGTGGATAGTATGTTCCCTTATTCTTCAGTGGGTATTCCAGTCAATACATCCTTCCGTCCTTCTGCATTGATGTAGATCGATCCTGTAAATAAAGTAGAAGATTTGAATTGAGTTAAATGCCTCCACTTTGTTGTCCATTCAATTCAAACAGTATGACCTCTCGCCCAGAGCAGCTATGCTCTTGCCCTGGACCTTGTTTTGCGCTGTGAAAACTCCTGAGAAATTTAACAAATAGCCAGGTTTAAACACCACTAGTAGTTTCCGCCATACCTAGAGCTATTTAATATATATCCTTGGAATAAGTAAAACATAATTAATTAATACAAAAGTTAAGTTATACTACTTAAGGTAAATTAGTGTATAGAGCTGATGTGAGAACAAACGTAGTAGTAATATATAAACTTACCTTGACTCCCATACTGGTCAGTCAATTTAAAATGGGCTTCTCTTCTGGCCGTTAGATGGTAAGTGAGTATGTTAGCAAGCCACACACCTACCATGCTCTCTCCCACTCACACATCACTGCCCCGTCCAAGCGTAACTGGGTCAACCCTAGTCGCTTGGGAGAGCATTGAACCGTGACACACACTGACCAGTGCAGGTGCGCTTTCTGTAGGCCTAAAGCTAAATGACGGGCGCGTTTTGCTAGGGGCAGTGTGCAACATAGTGACTAGTGGGTTGAGTTGTCATAGACAGTTGGGCCATGACTTTTTGAGTTCATGGCCCGACTAGATTTTCCATGGTCCGAATATAATAAACTGCCTACATTACATTGTCTGAAGGAGGGTGGGCTTGGAAGGAAGAAGAACAAGAAGACAGTACTCTACAGCTTTGACTATAGTCATCTATTGAGAATCAAATTAAATTATCTATTTCCATTACCACACCGAAAAAATGTTAAATAACGGCCATTTTGAGGAATAAATATGTATTATAAGTGCATTACCGGTACCTCTTATGAAAAAACAGGGTGAAGACCCATGCTTCTGGGTTCTCGAAAGAACCTCATTCTCTTTTCAAGTGCACAAAGAACCCTTAAATCACTGAAGAACCCCAATGGTTCTAGATGGAACCTCCGGTGGTCCCGAAGAACCCTTTTAGGTGTCGAAGAACCCTAGGGTTCTTGGTAGAACCATGAGGTTCTATCAAGAACCCAAAAGAACCCTTTTTTCTTAGAGTGTAGAGTGAAGATTCTACACCTCTTGAAATTGAGGAGAAGTCAGAATTGTGAGGAAAGAGAGTGCTGAGGTGAGGTTGGAGGTAGCAGAAAGGCTTTCCTGAAACTGAAGGTTTCCATTCCATTCCACGCCTTTCCATTGACGCGGATTCTTGCCGCGCGGCAACCCGCCGTGCGGCACGCGGTATATAATCGCTCACATGTATTGTATCAAGCCTTTCTATAGGCGCGGCAACAATTTGAAGCATGTGGGTCAGATTTTCAGAAAATGTACAATTGGCAGCTGTACACATTTAGTAAATTCTGCTAAATTAGGCTGCAATTTGGTCAATTCGAGTATATTCGTCATTGCATTGATTCTAGCAATCTGTTTGGTTAGGTTGAACTTTATTTTTGTCTGAAATTAAGGTTATTTGAGTGATGAAGGTAAATTGTACATTGTCTGACGATTTCACCCATGCCTAGAAAATGAAATGGTCTGACGCCTAGAAACGCCAACTAATTCACCCCTTGGTAAAGTGAATTATATGGAATCAATATAAACACCTGAATTGCCGCGCGGGAAATTCCCAACTACATTAATATGTTCACAGGCTATGTCCCTTGGTCATTTCTGTCTTAGTCCCTAGTGGTGAGGCCCAAATTGACCAAACTCTATGAACCGGATATTAATATTAATAAAAGTTATGAAATCAACCCCCGGAATAATGTCAATATTCTTGCCCGAATTGAGGTTAAATATAGCCCACACATTCAAGAACTCAGAGCCGAATTGGCCTTAAGACAATTCGTATAAATTCAAAATCATTCTTAAGAAGTACACTTGAGTTCGGTAACTTGTGAGCTTTCTTATGAAGAAACCTCCAATTCATATGACAAATTATGGGATCTTATGACAATTTGTAGACAAAATTTAGGACTTTTCGTGAGTCCCCAATTTGTACGAATTGCGAGTTCTTGAATGTGTGGGCCCGGCTTATCTAACATAAATCTTACCCATATCTTACATTAATATCAATGTGAAGACTCCCGTTAATATAGACGTTAAGATTGCAAACAATTTCTGTGAAGATTCACGTTAATATTGATGTTTAGGTTACGCAAAATTTATGTGAAGATTTAATACGTTAAGATTGATATTGCTCAAAATGTTCATTTTCGTTTTCATTTTCTTAGTGCGGGAGGAATACTACTTCCCTATGCCGTTTAGTCAGGCAACGTGGGTCGTAAAAAATTGGTCGAAATTTAGTTGGTCGAAAAAAAAAGGTGGTCGTCAAAAAGTGGGTCGTAAATAGTTGGTCGAAAAAAAAGGTGGTCGTCAAAAAGTTGGTCGAAAAAAAGGTGGTCGTAAAAAGTGGGTCGTAAAAATTTGGTCGAAATTTAGTTGGTCGAAAAAAAAGGTGGTCGTCAAAAAGTGGGTCGAAAAAAAGGTGGTCGTAAAAAGTGGGTCGTAAAAAATTGGTCGAAATTTAGTTGGTCGAAAAAAAAGGTGGTCGTCAAAAAGTTGGTCGTAAAAAGTGGGTCGTAAAAAATTGGTCGAAATTTAGTTGGTCGAAAAAAAAAGGTGGTCGTCAAAAAGTGGGTCGTAAATAGTTGGTCGAAAAAAAAGGTGGTCGTCAAAAAGTTGGTCGAAAAAAAGGTGGTCGTAAAAAGTGGGTCGTAAATAATTGGTCGAAATTTAGTTGGTCGAAAAAAAAGGTGGTCGTCAAATAGTGGGTCGAAAAAAAGGTGGTCGTAAAAAGTGGGTCGTAAAAAATTGGTCGAAATTTAGTTGGTCGAAAAAAAAGGAGGTCGTCAAAAAGGTGGTCGTAAAAAAGGTGGTCGTAAAAAGTGGGTCGTAAAAAATTGGTCGAAATTTAGTTGGTCGGAAAAAAAAAGGTGGTCGTCAAAAAGTGGGTCGTAAATAGTTGGTCGAAAAAAAAGGTGGTCGTCAAAAAGGTGGTCGTCAAAAAGTTGGTCGTAAAAAGTGGGTCGTAAAAAATTGGTCGAAATTTAGTTGGTCGAAAAAAAAGGTGGTCGTCAAAAAGTGGGTCGTAAATAGTTGGTCGAAAAAAAAGGTGGTCGTCAAAAAGTTGGTCGAAAAAAAGGTGGTCGTAAAAAGTGGGTCGTAAAAATATGGTCGAAATTTAGTTGGTCGAAAAAAAAAGGTGGTCGTCCAAAAGTGGGTCGTAAATAGTTGGTCGAAAAAAAAGGTGGTCGTCAAAAAGTTGGTCGAAAAAAAGGTGGTCGTAATAAGTGGGTCGTAAATAGTTGGTCGAAAAAAAGGTAGTCGTAAAAAGTGGGTCGTAAAAAATTGGTCGAAATTTAGTTGGTCGAAAAAAAAGGTGGTCGTCAAAAAGGTGGTCGTCAAAAAGTTGGTCGTAAAAAGTGGGTCGTACAAAATTGGTCGAAATTTAGTTGGTCGAAAAAAAAGGTGGTCGTCAAAAAGGTGGTCGTCAAAAAGGTGGTCGTAAAAAGTGGGTCGTAAAAATATGGTCGAAATTTAGTTGGTCGAAAAAAAAAGGTGGTCGTCCAAAAGTGGGTCGTAAATAGTTGGTCGAAAAAAAAGGTCGAAATTGGTCGAAATTTAGTTGGTCGAAAAAAAAGGTGGTCGTCAACAAGGTGGTCGTCAAAAAGGTGGTCGTAAAAAGTGGGTCGTACAAAATTGGTCGAAATTTAGTTGGTCGTAAAAAGTGGGTCGTAAAAAATTGGTCGAAATTTAGTTGGTCGAAAAAAAAGGTGGTCGTCAAAAAGGTGGTCGTCAAAAAGGTGGTCGTAAAAAGTGGGTCGTAAAAATATGGTCGAAATTTAGTTGGTCGAAAAAAAAAGGTGGTCGTCCAAAAGTGGGTCGTAAATAGTTGGTCGAAAAAAAAGGTGGTCGTCAAAAAGTTGGTCGAAAAAAAGGTGGTCATAATAAGTGGGTCGTAAATAGTTGGTCGAAAAAAAGGTGGTCGTAAAAAGTGGGTCGTAAAAAATTGGTCGAAATTTAGTTGGTCGAAAAAAAAGGTGGTCGTCAAAAAGTTGGTCGTCAAAAAGTTGGTCGTAAAAAGTGGGTCGTACAAAATTGGTCGAAATTTAGTTGGTCGAAAAAAAAGGTGGTCGTCAAAAAGGTGATCGTCAAAAAGGTGGTCGTAAAAAGTGGGTCGTAAAAATATGGTCGAAATTTAGTTGGTCGAAAAAAAAAGGTGGTCGTCCAAAAGTGGGTCGTAAATAGTTGGTCGAAAAAAAAGGTGGTCGTCAAAAAGTTGGTCGAAAAAAAGGTGGTCGTAATAAGTGGGTCGTAAATAGTTGGTCGAAAAAAAGGTGGTCGTAAAAAGTGGGTCGTAAAAAATTGGTCGAAATTTAGTTGGTCGAAAAAAAAGGTGGTCGTCAAAAAGGTGGTCGTCAAAAAGTTGGTCGTAAAAAGTGGGTCGTAAATAATTGGTCGAAATTTAGTTGGTCGAAAAAAAAGGTGGTCGTCAAAAAGGTGGTTGTCAAAAAGGTGGTCGTAAAAAGTGGGTCGTAAAAATATGGTCGAAATTTAGTTGGTCGAAAAAAAAAGGTGGTCGTCCAAAAGTGGGTCGTAAATAGTTGGTCGAAAAAAAGGTGGTCGTAAAAAGTGGGTCTTAAAAAATTGGTCGAAATTTAGTTGGTCGAAAAAAAAGGTGGTCGTCAAAAAGGTGGTCGTCAAAAAGTTGGTCGTAAAAAGTGGGTCGTACAAAATTGGTCGAAATTTAGTTGGTCGTAAAAAGTGGGTCGTAAAAAATTGGTCGAAATTTAGTTGGTCGAAAAAAAAGGTGGTCGTCAAAAAGGTGGTCGTCAAAAAGGTGGTCGTAAAAAGTGGGTCGTAAAAATATGGTCGAAATTTAGTTGGTCGAAAAAAAAAGGTGGTCGTCCAAAAGTGGGTCGTAAATAGTTGGTCGAAAAAAAAGGTGGTCGTCAAAAAGTTGGTCGAAAAAAAGGTGGTCGTAATAAGTGGGTCGTAAATAGTTGGTCGAAAAAAAGGTGGTCGTAAAAAGTGGGTCGTAAAAAATTGGTCGAAATTTTGTTGGTCGAAAAAAAAGGTGGTCGTCAAAAAGGTGGTCGTCAAAAAGTTGGTCGTAAAAAGTGGGTCGTAAAAAATTGGTCGAAATTTAGTTGGTCGAAAAAAAAGGTGGTCGTCAAAAAGGTGGTCGTCAAAAAGGTGGTCGTAAAAAGCGGGTCGTAAAAATATGGTCGAAATTTAGTTGGTCGAAAAAAAAAGGTGGTCGTCCAAAAGTGGGTCGTAAATAGTTGGTCGAAAAAAAAGGTGGTCGTCAAAAAGTTGGTCGAAAAAAAGGTGGTCGTAATAAGTGGGTCGTAAATAGTTGGTCGAAAAAAAGGTGGTCGTAAAAAGTGGGTCGTAAAAAATTGGTCGAAATTTAGTTGGTCGAAAAAAAAGGTGGTCGTCAACAAGGTGGTCGTCAAAAAGGTGGTCGTAAAAAGTGGGTCGTACAAAATTAGTCGAAATTTAGTTGGTCGTAAAAAGTGGGTCGTAAAAAATTGGTCGAAATTTAGTTGGTCGAAAAAAAAGGTGGTCGTCAAAAAGGTGGTCGTCAAAAAGGTGGTCGTAAAAAGTGGGTCGTAAAAATATGGTCGAAATTTAGTTGGTCGAAAAAAAAAGGTGGTCGTCCAAAAGTGGGTCGTAAATAGTTGGTCGAAAAAAAAGGTGGTCGTCAAAAAGTTGGTCGAAAAAAAGGTGGTCGTAATAAGTGGGTCGTAAATAGTTGGTCGAAAAAAAGGTGGTCGTAAAAAGTGGGTCGTAAAAAATTGGTCGAAATTTAGTTGGTCGAAAAAAAAGGTGGTCGTCAAAAAGGTGGTCGTCAAAAAGTTGGTCGTAAAAAGTGGGTCGTACAAAATTGGTCGAAATTTAGTTGGTCGTAAAAAGTGGGTCGTAAAAAATTGGTCGAAATTTAGTTGGTCGAAAAAAAAGGTTGTCGTCAAAAAGGTGGTCGTAAAAAGTGGGTCGTAAAAATATGGTCGAAATTTAGTTGGTCGAAAAAAAAAGGTGGTCGTCCAAAAGTGGGTCGTAAATAGTTGGTCGAAAAAAAAGGTGGTCGTCAAAAAGTTGGTCGAAAAAAAGGTGGTCGTAAAAAGTGGGTCGTAAAAATAAGGTCGAAATTTAGTTGGTCGAAAAAAAAAGGTGGTCGTCCAAAAGTGGGTCGTAAATAGTTGGTCGAAAAAAAAGGTGGTCGTCAAAAAGTTGGTCGAAAAAAAGGTGGTCGTAAAAAGTGGGTCGTAAAAAATTGGTCGAAATTTGGTCGGTCGAAAAAAAAAGGTGGTCGTCCAAAAGTGGGTCGTAAATAGTTGGTCGAAAAAAAGGTGGTCGTAAAAAGTGGGTCGTAAAAAATTGGTCGAAATTTAGTTGGTCGAAAAAAAAGGTGGTCGTCAAAAAGGTGGTCGTCAAAAAGTTGGTCGTAAAAAGTGGGTCGTACAAAATTGGTCGAAATTTAGTTGGTCGTAAAAAGTGGGTCGTAAAAAATTGGTCGAAATTTAGTTGGTCGAAAAAAAAGGTGGTCGTCAAAAAGGTGGTCGTCAAAAAGGTGGTCGTAAAAAGTGGGTCGTAAAAATATGGTCGAAATTTAGTTGGTCGAAAAAAAAAGGTGGTCGTCAAAAAGTGGGTCGTAAATAGTTGGTCGAAAAAAAAGGTGGTCGTCAAAAAGTTGGTCGAAAAAAAGGTGGTCGTAATAAGTGGGTCGTAAATAGTTGGTCGAAAAAAAGGTGGTCGTAAAAAGTGGGTCGTAAAAAATTGGTTGAAATTTAGTTGGTCGAAAAAAAAGGTGGTCGTCAAAAAGGTGGTCGTCAAAAAGTTGGTCGTAAAAAGTGGGTCGTAAAAAATTGGTCGAAATTTAGTTGGTCGAAAAAAAAGGTGGTCGTCAAAAAGGTGGTCGTCAAAAAGGTGGTCGTAAAAAGTGGGTCGTAAAAATATGGTCGAAATTTAGTTGGTCGAAAAAAAAAGGTGGTCGTCCAAAAGTGGGTCGTAAATAGTTGGTCGAAAAAAAAGGTGGTCGTCAAAAAGTTGGTCGAAAAAAAGGTGGTCGTAATAAGTGGGTCGTAAATAGTTGGTCGAAAAAAAGGTGGTCGTAAAAAGTGGGTCGTAAAAAATTGGTCGAAATTTAGTTGGTCGAAAAAAAAGGTGGTCGTCAAAAAGGTGGTCGTCAAAAAGTTGGTCGTAAAAAGTGGGTCGTAAAAAATTGGTCGAAATTTAGTTCGTCGAAAAAAAAGGTGGTCGTCAAAAAGGTGGTCGTCAAAAAGGTGGTCGTAAAAAGTGGGTCGTAAAAATATGGTCGAAATTTAGTTGGTCGAAAAAAAAAGGTGGTCGTCCAAAAGTGGGTCGTAAATAGTTGGTCGAAAAAAAAGGTGGTCGTCAAAAAGTTGGTCGAAAAAAAGGTGGTCGTAATAAGTGGGTCGTAAATAGTTGGTCGAAAAAAAGGTGGTCGTAAAAAGTGGGTCGTAAAAAATTGGTCGAAATTTAGTTGGTCGAAAAAAAAGGTGGTCGTCAACAAGGTGGTCGTCAAAAAGGTGGTCGTAAAAAGTGGGTCGTACAAAATTGGTCGAAATTTAGTTGGTCGTAAAAAGTGGGTCGTAAAAAATTGGTCGAAATTTAGTTGGTCGAAAAAAAAGGTGGTCGTCAAAAAGGTGGTCGTCAAAAAGGTGGTCGTAAAAAGTGGGTCGTAAAAATATGGTCGAAATTTAGTTGGTCGAAAAAAAAAGGTGGTCGTCCAAAAGTGGGTCGTAAATAGTTGGTCGAAAAAAAAGGTGGTCGTCAAAAAGTTGGTCGAAAAAAAGGTGGTCGTAATAAGTGGGTCGTAAATAGTTGGTCGAAAAAAAGGTGGTCGTAAAAAGTGGGTCGTAAAAAATTGGTCGAAATTTAGTTGGTCGAAAAAAAAGGTGGTCGTCAAAAAGGTGGTCGTCAAAAAGTTGGTCGTAAAAAGTGGGTCGTACAAAATTGGTCGAAATTTAGTTGGTCGAAAAAAAAGGTGGTCGTCAAAAAGGTGGTCGTAAAAAGTGGGTCGTAAAAATATGGTCGAAATTTAGTTGGTCGAAAAAAAAAGGTGGTCGTCAAAAAGTGGGTCGTAAATAGTTGGTCGAAAAAAAAGGTGGTCGTCAAAAAGTTGGTCGAAAAAAAGGTGGTCGTAATAAGTGGGTCGTAAATAGTTGGTCGAAAAAAAGGTGGTCGTAAAAAGTGGGTCGTAAAAAATTGGTCGAAATTTAGTTGGTCGAAAAAAAAGGTGGTCGTCAAAAAGGTGGTCGTCAAAAAGTTGGTCGTAAAAAGTGGTTCGTACAAAATTGGTCGAAATTTAGTTGGTCGAAAAAAAAGGTGGTCGTCAAAAAGGTGGTCGTCAAAAAGGTGGTCGTAAAAAGTGGGTCGTAAAAATATGGTCGAAATTTAGTTGGTCGAAAAAAAAAGGTGGTCGTCCAAAAGTGGGTCGTAAATAGTTGGTCGAAAAAAAAGGTGGTCGTCAAAAAGTTGGTCGAAAAAAAGGTGGTCGTAATAAGTGGGTCGTAAATAGTTGGTCGAAAAAAAGGTGGTCGTAAAAAGTGGGTCGTAAAAAATTGGTCGAAATTTTGTTGGTCGAAAAAAAAGGTGGTCGTCAAAAAGGTGGTCGTCAAAAAGTTGGTCGTAAAAAGTGGGTCGTAAAAAATTGGTCGAAATTTAGTTGGTCGAAAAAAAAGGTGGTCGTCAAAAAGGTGGTCGTCAAAAAGGTGGTCGTAAAAAGTGGGTCGTAAAAATATGGTCGAAATTTAGTTGGTCGAAAAAAAAAGGTGGTCGTCCAAAAGTGGGTCGTAAATAGTTGGTCGAAAAAAAAGGTGGTCGTCAAAAAGTTGGTCGAAAAAAAGGTGGTCGTAATAAGTGGGTCGTAAATAGTTGGTCGAAAAAAAGGTGGTCGTAAAAAGTGGGTCGTAAAAAATTGGTCGAAATTTAGTTGGTCGAAAAAAAAGGTGGTCGTCAACAAGGTGGTCGTCAAAAAGGTGGTCGTAAAAAGTGGGTCGTACAAAATTAGTCGAAATTTAGTTGGTCGTAAAAAGTGGGTCGTAAAAAATTGGTCGAAATTTAGTTGGTCGAAAAAAAAGGTGGTCGTCAAAAAGGTGGTCGTCAAAAAGGTGGTCGTAAAAAGTGGGTCGTAAAAATATGGTCGAAATTTAGTTGGTCGAAAAAAAAAGGTGGTCGTCCAAAAGTGGGTCGTAAATAGTTGGTCGAAAAAAAAGGTGGTCGTCAAAAAGTTGGTCGAAAAAAAGGTGGTCGTAATAAGTGGGTCGTAAATAGTTGGTCGAAAAAAAGGTGGTCGTAAAAAGTGGGTCGTAAAAAATTGGTCGAAATTTAGTTGGTCGAAAAAAAAGGTGGTCGTCAAAAAGTGGGTCGTAAATAGTTGGTCGAAAAAAAAGGTGGTCGTCAAAAAGTGGGTCGTAAATAGTTGGTCGAAAAAAAAGGTGGTCGTCAAAAAGGTGGTCGTCAAAAAGTTGGTCGTAAAAAGTGGGTCGTACAAAATTGGTCGAAATTTAGTTGGTCGAAAAAAAAAGGTGGTCGTCAAAAAGGTGGTCGTCAAAAAGGTGGTCGTAAAAAGTGGGTCGTAAAAATATGGTCGAAATTTAGTTGGTCGAAAAAAAAAGGTGGTCGTCCAAAAGTGGGTCGTAAATAGTTGGTCGAAAAAAAAGGTGGTCGTAAAAAAGTTGGTCGAAAAAAAGGTGGTCGTAATAAGTGGGTCGTAAAAAATTGGTCGAAAAAAAGGTGGTCGTAAAAAGTGGGTCGTAAAAAATTGGTCGAAATTTAGTTGGTCGAAAAAAAAGGTGGTCGTCAAAAAGGTGGTCGTCAAAAAGTTGGTCGTAAAAAGTGGGTCGTAAAAAATTGGTCGAAATTTAGTTGGTCGAAAAAAAAGGTGGTCGTCAAAAAGGTGGTCGTCAAAAAGGTGGTCGTAAAAAGTGGGTCGTAAAAATATGGTCGAAATTTAGTTGGTCGAAAAAAAAAGGTGGTCGTCAAAAAGTGGGTCGTAAATAGTTGGTCGAAAAAAAAGGTGGTCGTCAAAAAGTTGGTCGAAAAAAAGGTGGTCGTAATAAGTGGGTCGTAAATAGTTGGTCGAAAAAAAGGTGGTCGTAAAAAGTGGGTCGTAAAAAATTGGTCGAAATTTTGTTGGTCGAAAAAAAAGGTGGTCGTCAAAAAGGTGGTCGTCAAAAAGTTGGTCGTAAAAAGTGGGTCGTAAAAAATTGGTCGAAATTTAGTTGGTCGAAAAAAAAGGTGGTCGTCAAAAAGGTGGTCGTCAAAAAGGTGGTCGTAAAAAGTGGGTCGTAAAAATATGGTCGAAATTTAGTTGGTCGAAAAAAAAAGGTGGTCGTCCAAAAGTGGGTCGTAAATAGTTGGTCGAAAAAAAAGGTGGTCGTCAAAAAGTTGGTCGAAAAAAAGGTGGTCGTAATAAGTGGGTCGTAAATAGTTGGTCGAAAAAAAGGTGGTCGTAAAAAGTGGGTCGTAAAAAATTGGTCGAAATTCATCTGGTCGAAAAAAAAGGTGGTCGTCAAAAAGGTGGTCGTCAAAAAGTTGGTCGTAAAAAGTGGGTCGTAAAAAATTGGTCGAAATTTAGTTGGTCGAAAAAAAAAGGTGGTCGTCCAAAAGTGGGTCGTAAATAGTTGGTCGAAAAAAAGGTGGTCGTAAAAAGTGGGTCGTAAAAAATTGGTCGAAATTTAGTTGGTCGAAAAAAAAGGTGGTCGTCAAAAAGGTGGTCGTCAAAAAGTTGGTCGTAAAAAGTGGGTCGTACAAAATTGGTCGAAATTTAGTTGGTCGTAAAAAGTGGGTCGTAAAAAATTGGTCGAAATTTAGTTGGTCGAAAAAAAAGGTGGTCGTCAAAAAGGTGGTCGTCAAAAAGGTGGTCGTAAAAAGTGGGTCGTAAAAATATGGTCGAAATTTAGTTGGTCGAAAAAAAAAGGTGGTCGTCCAAAAGTGGGTCGTAAATAGTTGGTCGAAAAAAAAGGTGGTCGTCAAAAAGTTGGTCGAAAAAAAGGTGGTCGTAATAAGTGGGTCGTAAATAGTTGGTCGAAAAAAAGGTGGTCGTAAAAAGTGGGTCGTAAAAAATTGGTCGAAATTTAGTTGGT
Organism: Sthenelais limicola; assembly: GCA_942159475.1. Taxonomy (NCBI): domain Eukaryota; kingdom Metazoa; phylum Annelida; class Polychaeta; order Phyllodocida; family Sigalionidae; genus Sthenelais; species Sthenelais limicola. Next base: position 14,417,766 of record OW804102.1, on the reverse strand, counting down.
CGAAAAAAAAGGTGGTCGTCAACAAGGTGGTCGTCAAAAAGTTGGTCGTAAAAAGTGGGTCGTAAAAATATGGTCGAAATTTAGTTGGTCGAAAAAAAAAGGTGGTCGTCCAAAAGTGGGTCGTAAATAGTTGGTCGAAAAAAAAGGTGGTCGTCAAAAAGTTGGTCGAAAAAAAGGTGGTCGTAATAAGTGGGTCGTAAATAGTTGGTCGAAAAAAAGGTGGTCGTAAAAAGTGGGTCGTAAAAAATTGGTCGAAATTTAGTTGGTCGAAAAAAAAGGTGGTCGTCAAAAAGGTGGTCGTCAAAAAGTTGGTCGTAAAAAGTGGGTCGTACAAAATTGGTCGAAATTTAGTTGGTCGTAAAAAGTGGGTCGTAAAAAATTGGTCGAAATTTAGTTGGTCGAAAAAAAAGGTGGTCGTCAAAAAGGTGGTCGTCAAAAAGGTGGTCGTAAAAAGTGGGTCGTAAAAATATGGTCGAAATTTAGTTGGTCGAAAAAAAAAGGTGGTCGTCCAAAAGTGGGTCGTAAATAGTTGGTCGAAAAAAAAGGTGGTCGTCAAAAAGTTGGTCGAAAAAAAGGTGGTCGTAATAAGTGGGTCGTAAATAGTTGGTCGAAAAAAAGGTGGTCGTAAAAAGTGGGTCGTAAAAAATTGGTCGAAATTTAGTTGGTCGAAAAAAAAGGTGGTCGTCAACAAGGTGGTCGTCAAAAAGGTGGTCGTAAAAAGTGGGTCGTACAAAATTGGTCGAAATTTAGTTGGTCGTAAAAAGTGGGTCGTAAAAAATTGGTCGAAATTTAGTTGGTCGAAAAAAACAGGTGGTCGTCAAAAAGGTGGTCGTAAAAAGTGGGTCGTAAAAATATGGTCGAAATTTAGTTGGTCGAAAAAAAAAGGTGGTCGTCCAAAAGTGGGTCGTAAATAGTTGGTCGAAAAAAAAGGTGGTCGTCAAAAAGTTGGTCGAAAAAAAGGTGGTCGTAAAAAAAGGTGGTCGTCAAAAAGTTGGTCGAAAAAAAGGTAGTCGTAAAAAGTGGGTCGTAAAAAATTGGTCGAAATTTAGTTGGTCGAAAAAAAAGGTGGTCGTCAAAAAGGTGGTCGTCAAAAAGGTGGTCGTAAAAAGTGGGTCGTAAAAATATGGTCGAAATTTAGTTGGTCGAAAAATAAAGGTGGTCGTCCAAAAGTGGGTCGTAAATAGTTGGTTGAAAAAAAAGGTGGTCGTCAAAAAGTTGGTCGAAAAAAAGGTGGTCGTAATAAGTGGGTCGTAAATAGTTGGTCGAAAAAAAGGTGGTCGTAAAAAGTGGGTCGTAAAAAATTGGTCGAAATTTAGTTGGTCGAAAAAAAAGGTGGTCGTCAAAAAGGTGGTCGTCAAAAAGTTGGTCGTAAAAAGTGGGTCGTAAAAAATTGGTCGAAATTTAGTTGGTCGAAAAAAAAGGTGGTCGTCAAAAAGGTGGTCGTCAAAAAGGTGGTCGTAAAAAGTGGGTCGTAAAAATATGGTCGAAATTTAGTTGGTCGAAAAAAAAAGGTGGTCGTCCAAAAGTGGGTCGTAAATAGTTGGTCGAAAAAAAAGGTGGTCGTCAAAAAGTTGGTCGAAAAAAAGGTGGTCGTAAAAAGTGGGTCGTAAAAATATGGTCGAAATTTAGTTGGTCGAAAAAAAAAGGTGGTCGTCCAAAAGTGGGTCGTAAATAGTTGGTCGAAAAAAAAGGTGGTCGTCAAAAAGTTGGTCGAAAAAAAGTTGGTCGTAAAAAGTGGGTCGTAAAAAATTGGTCGAAATTTAGTTGGTCGAAAAAAAAAGGTGGTCGTCCAAAAGTGGGTCGTAAATAGTTGGTCGAAAAAAAGGTGGTCGTAAAAAGTGGGTCGTAAAAAATTGGTCGAAATTTAGTTGGTCGAAAAAAAAGGTGGTCGTCAAAAAGGTGGTCGTCAAAAAGTTGGTCGTAAAAAGTGGGTCGTACAAAATTGGTCGAAATTTAGTTGGTCGTAAAAAGTGGGTCGTAAAAAATTGGTCGAAATTTAGTTGGTCGAAAAAAAAGGTGGTCGTCAAAAAGGTGGTCGTCAAAAAGGTGGTCGTAAAAAGTGGGTCGTAAAAATATGGTCGAAATTTAGTTGGTCGAAAAAAAAAGGTGGTCGTCCAAAAGTGGGTCGTAAATAGTTGGTCGAAAAAAAAGTGGTCGTCAAAAAGGTGGTCGAAAAAAAGGTGGTCGTAATAAGTGGGTCGTAAATAGTTGGTCGAAAAAAAGGTGGTCGTAAAAAGTGGGTCGTAAAAAATTGGTCGAAATTTAGTTGGTCGAAAAAAAAGGTGGTCGTCAAAAAGGTGGTCGTCAAAAAGTTGGTCGTAAAAAGTGGGTCGTACAAAATTGGTCGAAATTTAGTTGGTCGTAAAAAGTGGGTCGTAAAAAATTGGTCGAAATTTAGTTGGTCGAAAAAAAAGGTGGTCGTCAAAAAGGTGGTCGTCAAAAAGGTGGTCGTAAAAAGTGGGTCGTAAAAATATGGTCGAAATTTAGTTGGTCGAAAAAAAAAGGTGGTCGTCCAAAAGTGGGTCGTAAATAGTTGGTCGAAAAAAAAGGTGGTCGTCAAAAAGTTGGTCGAAAAAAAGGTGGTCGTAATAAGTGGGTCGTAAATAGTTGGTCGAAAAAAAGGTGGTCGCAAAAAGTGGGTCGTAAAAAATTGGTTGAAATTTAGTTGGTCGAAAAAAAAGGTGGTCGTCAACAAGGTGGTCGTCAAAAAGGTGGTCGTAAAAAGTGGGTCGTACAAAATTGGTCGAAATTTAGTTGGTCGTAAAAAGTGGGTCGTAAAAAATTGGTCGAAATTTAGTTGGTCGAAAAAAAAGGTTGTCGTCAAAAAGGTGGTCGTCAAAAAGGTGGTCGTAAAAAGTGGGTCGTAAAAATATGGTCGAAATTTAGTTGGTCGAAAAAAAAAGGTGGTCGTCCAAAAGTGGGTCGTAAATAGTTGGTCGAAAAAAAAGGTGGTCGTCAAAAAGTTGGTCGAAAAAAAGGTGGTCGTAAAAAAAGGTGGTCGTCAAAAAGTTGGTCGAAAAAAAGGTGGTCGTAAAAAGTGGGTCGTAAAAATATGGTCGAAATTTAGTTGGTCGAAAAAAAAAGGTGGTCGTCCAAAAGTGGGTCGTAAATAGTTGGTCGAAAAAAAAGGTGGTCGTCAAAAAGTTGGTCGAAAAAAAGGTGGTCGTAAAAAGTGGGTCGTAAAAAATTGGTCGAAATTTAGTTGGTCGAAAAAAAAAGGTGGTCGTCCAAAAGTGGGTCATAAATAGTTGGTCGAAAAAAAGGTGGTCGTAAAAAGTGGGTCGTAAAAAATTGGTCGAAATTTAGTTGGTCGAAAAAAAAGGTGGTCGTCAAAAAGGTGGTCGTCAAAAAGTTGGTCGTAAAAAGTGGGTCGTACAAAATTGGTCGAAATTTAGTTGGTCGTAAAAAGTGGGTCGTAAAAAATTGGTCGAAATTTAGTTGGTCGAAAAAAAAGGTGGTCGTCAAAAAGGTGGTCGTCAAAAAGGTGGTCGTAAAAAGTGGGTCGTAAAAATATGGTCGAAATTTAGTTGGTCGAAAAAAAAAGGTGGTCGTCCAAAAGTGGGTCGTAAATAGTTGGTCGAAAAAAAAGGTGGTCGTCAAAAAGTGGGTCGTAAATAGTTGGTCGAAAAAAAAGGTGGTCGTCAAAAAGTTGGTCGAAAAAAAGGTGGTCGTAATAAGTGGGTCGTAAATAGTTGGTCGAAAAAAAGGTGGTCGTAAAAAGTGGGTCGTAAAAAATTGGTCGAAATTTAGTTGGTCGAAAAAAAAGGTGGTCGTCAAAAAGTTGGTCGTCAAAAAGTTGGTCGTAAAAAGTGGGTCGTACAAAATTGGTCGAAATTTAGTTGGTCGAAAAAAAAGGTGGTCGTCAAAAAGGTGGTCGTCAAAAAGGTGGTCGTAAAAAGTGGGTCGTAAAAATATGGTCGAAATTTATTTGGTCGAAAAAAAAAGGTGGTCGTCCAAAAGTGGGTCGTAAATAGTTGGTCGAAAAAAAAGGTGGTCGTCAAAAAGTTGGTCGAAAAAAAGGTGGTCGTAATAAGTGGGTCGTAAAAAGTTGGTCGAAAAAAAGGTGGTCGTAAAAAGTGGGTCGTAAAAAATTGGTCGAAATTTTGTTGGTCAAAAAAAAGGTGGTCGTCAAAAAGGTGGTCGTCAAAAAGTGGGTCGTAAAAAGTGGGTCGTATAAAATTGGTCGAAATTTAGTTGGTCGAAAAAAAAGGTGGTCGTCAAAAAGGTGGTCGTCAAAAAGGTGGTCGTAAAAAGTGGGTCGTAAAAATATGGTCGAAATTTAGTTGGTCGAAAAAAAAAGGTGGTCGTCCAAAAGTGGGTCGTAAATAGTTGGTCGAAAAAAAAGGTGGTCGTCAAAAAGTTGGTCGAAAAAAAGGTGGTCGTAATAAGTGGGTCGTAAATAGTTGGTCGAAAAAAAGGTGGTCGTAAAAAGTGGGTCGTAAAAAATTGGTCGAAATTTAGTTGGTCGAAAAAAAAGGTGGTCGTCAACAAGGTGGTCGTCAAAAAGGTGGTCGTAAAAAGTGGGTCGTACAAAATTGGTCGAAATTTAGTTGGTCGTAAAAAGTGGGTCGTAAAAAATTGGTCGAAATTTAGTTGGTCGAAAAAAAAGGTGGTCGTCAAAAAGGTGGTCGTCAAAAAGGTGGTCGGAAAAAGTGGGTCGTAAAAATATGGTCGAAATTTAGTTGGTCGAAAAAAAAAGGTGGTCGTCCAAAAGTGGGTCGTAAATAGTTGGTCGAAAAAAAAGGTGGTCGTCAAAAAGTTGGTCGAAAAAAAGGTGGTCGTAATAAGTGGGTCGTAAATAGTTGGTCGAAAAAAAGGTGGTCGTAAAAAGTGGGTCGTAAAAAATTGGTCGAAATTTAGTTGGTCGAAAAAAAAGGTGGTCGTCAAAACGGTGGTCGTCAAAAAGTTGGTCGTAAAAAGTGGGTCGTACAAAATTGGTCGAAATTTAGTTGGTCGAAAAAAAAGGTGGTCGTCAAAAAGGTGGTCGTAAAAAGGTGGTCGTAAAAAGTGGGTCGTAAAAATATGGTCGAAATTTAGTTGGTCGAAAAAAAAAGGTGGTCGTCCAAAAGTGGGTCGTAAATAGTTGGTCGAAAAAAAAGGTGGTCGTCAAAAAGTTGGTCGAAAAAAAGGTGGTCGTAATAAGTGGGTCGTAAATAGTTGGTCGAAAAAAAGGTGGTCGTAAAAAGTGGGTCGTAAAAAATTGGTCGAAATTTAGTTGGTCGAAAAAAAAGGTGGTCGTCAAAAAGGTGGTCGTCAAAAAGTTGGTCGTAAAAAGTGGGTCGTAAAAAATTGGTCGAAATTTAGTTGGTCGAAAAAAAAGGTGGTCGTCAAAAAGGTGGTCGTCAAAAAGGTGGTCGTAAAAAGTGGGTCGTAAAAATATGGTCGAAATTTAGTTGGTCGAAAAAAAAAGGTGGTCGTCCAAAAGTGGGTCGTAAATAGTTGGTCGAAAAAAAAGGTGGTCGTCAAAAAGTTGGTCGAAAAAAAGGTGTTCGTAATAAGTGGGTCGTAAATAGTTGGTCGAAAAAAAGGTGGTCGTAAAAAGTGGGTCGTAAAAAATTGGTCGAAATTTAGTTGGTCGAAAAAAAAGGTGGTCGTCAAAAAGGTGGTCGTCAAAAAGTTGGTCGTAAAAAGTGGGTCGTAAAAAATTGGTCGAAATTTAGTTGGTCGAAAAAAAAAGGTGGTCGTCCAAAAGTGGGTCGTAAATAGTTGGTCGAAAAAAAGGTGGTCGTAAAAAGTGGGTCGTAAAAAATTGGTCGAAATTTAGTTGGTCGAAAAAAAAGGTGGTCGTCAAAAAGGTGGTCGTCAAAAAGTTGGTCGTAAAAAGTGGGTCGTACAAAATTGGTCGAAATTTAGTTGGTCGTAAAAAGTGGGTCGTAAAAAATTGGTCGAAATTTAGTTGGTCGAAAAAAAAGGTGGTCGTCAAAAAGGTGGTCGTCAAAAAGGTGGTCGTAAAAAGTGGGTCGTAAAAATATGGTCGAAATTTAGTTGGTCGAAAAAAAAAGGTGGTCGTCCAAAAGTGGGTCGTAAATAGTTGGTCGAAAAAAAAGGTGGTCGTCAAAAAGTTGGTCGAAAAAAAGGTGGTCGTAATAAGTGGGTCGTAAATAGTTGGTCGAAAAAAAGGTGGTCGTAAAAAGTGGGTCGTAAAAAATTGGTCGAAATTTAGTTGGTCGAAAAAAAAGGTGGTCGTCAAAAAGGTGGTCGTCAAAAAGTTGGTCGTAAAAAGTGGGTCGTACAAAATTGGTCGAAATTTAGTTGGTCGTAAAAAGTGGGTCGTAAAAAATTGGTCGAAATTTAGTTGGTCGAAAAAAAAGGTGGTCGTCAAAAAGGTGGTCGTCAAAAAGGTGGTCGTAAAAAGTGGGTCGTAAAAAATTGGTCGAAATTTAGTTGGTCGAAAAAAAAGGTGGTCGTCAAAAAGGTGGTCGTCAAAAAGGTGGTCGTAAAAAGTGGGTCGTAAAAATATGGTCGAAATTTAGTTGGTCGAAAAAAAAAGGTGGTCGTCCAAAAGTGGGTCGTAAATAGTTGGTCGAAAAAAAAGGTGGTCGTCAAAAAGTTGGTCGAAAAAAAGGTGGTCGTAATAAGTGGGTCGTAAATAGTTGGTCGAAAAAAAGGTGGTCGTAAAAAGTGGGTCGTAAAAAATTGGTCGAAATTTAGTTGGTCGAAAAAAAAGGTGGTCGTCAACAAGGTGGTCGTCAAAAAGGTGGTCGTAAAAAGTGGGTCGTACAAAATTGGTCGAAATTTAGTTGGTCGTAAAAAGTGGGTCGTAAAAAATTGGTCGAAATTTAGTTGGTCGAAAAAAAAGGTGGTCGTCAAAAAGGTGGTCGTCAAAAAGGTGGTCGTAAAAATATGGTCGAAATTTAGTTGGTCGAAAAAAAAAGGTGGTCGTCCATAAGTGGGTCGTAAATAGTTGGTCGAAAAAAAAGGTGGTCGTCAAAAAGTTGGTCGAAAAAAAGGTGGTCGTAATAAGTGGGTCGTAAATAGTTGGTCGAAAAAAAGGTGGTCGTAAAAAGTGGGTCGTAAAAAATTGGTCGAAATTTAGTTGGTCGAAAAAAAAGGTGGTCGTCAAAAAGGTGGTCGTCAAAAAGTTGGTCGTAAAAAGTGGGTCGTACAAAATTGGTCGAAATTTAGTTGGTCGTAAAAAGTGGGTCGTAAAAAATTGGTCGAAATTTAGTTGGTCGAAAAAAAAGGTGGTCGTCAAAAAGGTGGTCGTCAAAAAGGTGGTCGTAAAAAGTGGGTCGTAAAAATATGGTCGAAATTTAGTTGGTCGAAAAAAAAAGGTGGTCGTCCAAAAGTGGGTCGTAAATAGTTGGTCGAAAAAAAAGGTGGTCGTCAAAAAGTTGGTCGAAAAAAAGGTGGTCGTAATAAGTGGGTCGTAAATAGTTGGTCGAAAAAAAGGTGGTCGTGAAAAGTGGGTCGTAAAAAATTGGTCGAAATTTAGTTGGTCGAAAAAAAAGGTGGTCGTCAACAAGGTGGTCGTCAAAAAGTTGGTCGTAAAAAGTGGGTCGTAAAAATATGGTCGAAATTTAGTTGGTCGAAAAAAAAAGGTGGTCGTCCAAAAGTGGGTCGTAAATAGTTGGTCGAAAAAAAAGGTGGTCGTCAAAAAGTTGGTCGAAAAAAAGGTGGTCGTAATAAGTGGGTCGTAAATAGTTGGTCGAAAAAAAGGTGGTCGTAAAAAGTGGGTCGTAAAAAATTGGTCGAAATTTAGTTGGTCGAAAAAAAAGGTGGTCGTCAAAAAGGTGGTCGTCAAAAAGTTGGTCGTAAAAAGTGGGTCGTACAAAATTGGTCGAAATTTAGTTGGTCGTAAAAAGTGGGTCGTAAAAAATTGGTCGAAATTTAGTTGGTCGAAAAAAAAGGTGGTCGTCAAAAAGGTGGTCGTCAAAAAGGTGGTCGTAAAAAGTGGGTCGTAAAAATATGGTCGAAATTTAGTTGGTCGAAAAAAAAAGGTGGTCGTCCAAAAGTGGGTCGTAAATAGTTGGTCGAAAAAAAAGGTGGTCGTCAAAAAGTTGGTCGAAAAAAAGGTGGTCGTAATAAGTGGGTCGTAAATAGTTGGTCGAAAAAAAGGTGGTCGTAAAAAGTGGGTCGTAAAAAATTGGTCGAAATTTAGTTGGTCGAAAAAAAAGGTGGTCGTCAACAAGGTGGTCGTCAAAAAGGTGGTCGTAAAAAGTGGGTCGTACAAAATTGGTCGAAATTTAGTTGGTCGTAAAAAGTGGGTCGTAAAAAATTGGTCGAAATTTAGTTGGTCGAAAAAAAAGGTGGTCGTCAAAAAGGTGGTCGTAAAAAGTGGGTCGTAAAAATATGGTCGAAATTTAGTTGGTCGAAAAAAAAAGGTGGTCGTCCAAAAGTGGGTCGTAAATAGTTGGTCGAAAAAAAAGGTGGTCGTCAAAAAGTTGGTCGAAAAAAAGGTGGTCGTAAAAAAAGGTGGTCGTCAAAAAGTTGGTCGAAAAAAAGGTGGTCGTAAAAAGTGGGTCGTAAAAAATTGGTCGAAATTTAGTTGGTCGAAAAAAAAGGTGGTCGTCAAAAAGGTGGTCGTCAAAAAGGTGGTCGTAAAAAGTGGGTCGTAAAAATATGGTCGAAATTTAGTTGGTCGAAAAATAAAGGTGGTCGTCCAAAAGTGGGTCGTAAATAGTTGGTTGAAAAAAAAGGTGGTCGTCAAAAAGTTGGTCGAAAAAAAGGTGGTCGTAATAAGTGGGTCGTAAATAGTTGGTCGAAAAAAGGTGGTCGTAAAAAGTGGGTCGTAAAAAATTGGTCGAAATTTAGTTGGTCGAAAAAAAAGGTGGTCGTCAAAAAGGTGGTCGTCAAAAAGTTGGTCGTAAAAAGTGGGTCGTAAAAAATTGGTCGAAATTTAGTTGGTCGAAAAAAAAGGTGGTCGTCAAAAAGGTGGTCGTCAAAAAGGTGGTCGTAAAAAGTGGGTCGTAAAAATATGGTCGAAATTTAGTTGGTCGAAAAAAAAAGGTGGTCGTCCAAAAGTGGGTCGTAAATAGTTGGTCGAAAAAAAAGGTGGTCGTCAAAAAGTTGGTCGAAAAAAAGGTGGTCGTAAAAAGTGGGTCGTAAAAATATGGTCGAAATTTAGTTGGTCGAAAAAAAAAGGTGGTCGTCCAAAAGTGGGTCGTAAATAGTTGGTCGAAAAAAAAGGTGGTCGTCAAAAAGTTGGTCGAAAAAAAGTTGGTCGTAAAAAGTGGGTCGTAAAAAATTGGTCGAAATTTAGTTGGTCGAAAAAAAAAGGTGGTCGTCCAAAAGTGGGTCGTAAATAGTTGGTCGAAAAAAAGGTGGTCGTAAAAAGTGGGTCGTAAAAAATTGGTCGAAATTTAATTGGTCGAAAAAAAAGGTGGTCGTCAAAAAGGTGGTCGTCAAAAAGTTGGTCGTAAAAAGTGGGTCGTACAAAATTGGTCGAAATTTAGTTGGTCGTAAAAAGTGGGTCGTAAAAAATTGGTCGAAATTTAGTTGGTCGAAAAAAAAGGTGGTCGTCAAAAAGGTGGTCGTCAAAAAGGTGGTCGTAAAAAGTGGGTCGTAAAAATATGGTCGAAATTTAGTTGGTCGAAAAAAAAAGGTGGTCGTCCAAAAGTGGGTCGTAAATAGTTGGTCGAAAAAAAAGGTGGTCGTCAAAAAGGTGGTCGAAAAAAAGGTGGTCGTAATAAGTGGGTCGTAAATAGTTGGTCGAAAAAAAGGTGGTCGTAAAAAGTGGGTCGTAAAAAATTGGTCGAAATTTAGTTGGTCGAAAAAAAAGGTGGTCGTCAAAAAGGTGGTCGTCAAAAAGTTGGTCGTAAAAAGTGGGTCGTACAAAATTGGTCGAAATTTAGTTGGTCGTAAAAAGTGGGTCGTAAAAAATTGGTCGAAATTTAGTTGGTCGAAAAAAAAGGTGGTCGTCAAAAAGGTGGTCGTCAAAAAGGTGGTCGTAAAAAGTGGGTCGTAAAAATATGGTCGAAATTTAGTTGGTCGAAAAAAAAAGGTGGTCGTCCAAAAGTGGGTCGTAAATAGTTGGTCGAAAAAAAAGGTGGTCGTCAAAAAGTTGGTCGAAAAAAAGGTGGTCGTAATAAGTGGGTCGTAAATAGTTGGTCGAAAAAAAGGTGGTCGCAAAAAGTGGGTCGTAAAAAATTGGTCGAAATTTAGTTGGTCGAAAAAAAAGGTGGTCGTCAACAAGGTGGTCGTCAAAAAGGTGGTCGTAAAAAGTGGGTCGTACAAAATTGGTCGAAATTTAGTTGGTCGTAAAAAGTGGGTCGTAAAAAATTGGTCGAAATTTAGTTGGTCGAAAAAAAAGGTTGTCGTCAAAAAGGTGGTCGTCAAAAAGGTGGTCGTAAAAAGTGGGTCGTAAAAATATGGTCGAAATTTAGTTGGTCGAAAAAAAAAGGTGGTCGTCCAAAAGTGGGTCGTAAATAGTTGGTCGAAAAAAAAGGTGGTCGTCAAAAAGTTGGTCGAAAAAAAGGTGGTCGTAAAAAAAGGTGGTCGTCAAAAAGTTGGTCGAAAAAAAGGTGGTCGTAAAAAGTGGGTCGTAAAAATATGGTCGAAATTTAGTTGGTCGAAAAAAAAAGGTGGTCGTCCAAAAGTGGGTCGTAAATAGTTGGTCGAAAAAAAAGGTGGTCGTCAAAAAGTTGGTCGAAAAAAAGGTGGTCGTAAAAAGTGGGTCGTAAAAAATTGGTCGAAATTTAGTTGGTCGAAAAAAAAAGGTGGTCGTCCAAAAGTGGGTCGTAAATAGTTGGTCGAAAAAAAGGTGGTCGTAAAAAGTGGGTCGTAAAAAATTGGTCGAAATTTAGTTGGTCGAAAAAAAAGGTGGTCGTCAAAAAGGTGGTCGTCAAAAAGTTGGTCGTAAAAAGTGGGTCGTACAAAATTGGTCGAAATTTAGTTGGTCGTAAAAAGTGGGTCGTAAAAAATTGGTCGAAATTTAGTTGGTCGAAAAAAAAGGTGGTCGTCAAAAAGGTGGTCGTCAAAAAGGTGGTCGTAAAAAGTGGGTCGTAAAAATATGGTCGAAATTTAGTTGGTCGAAAAAAAAAGGTGGTCGTCCAAAAGTGGGTCGTAAATAGTTGGTCGAAAAAAAAGGTGGTCGTCAAAAAGTGGGTCGTAAATAGTTGGTCGAAAAAAAAGGTGGTCGTCAAAAAGTTGGTCGAAAAAAAGGTGGTCGTAATAAGTGGGTCGTAAATAGTTGGTCGAAAAAAAGGTGGTCGTAAAAAGTGGGTCGTAAAAAATTGGTCGAAATTTAGTTGGTCGAAAAAAAAGGTGGTCGTCAAAAAGGTGGTCGTCAAAAAGTTGGTCGTAAAAAGTGGGTCGTACAAAATTGGTCGAAATTTAGTTGGTCGAAAAAAAAGGTGGTCGTCAAAAAGGTGGTCGTCAAAAAGGTGGTCGTAAAAAGTGGGTCGTAAAAATATGGTCGAAATTTAGTTGGTCGAAAAAAAAAGGTGGTCGTCCAAAAGTGGGTCGTAAATAGTTGGTCGAAAAAAAAGGTGGTCGTCAAAAAGTTGGTCGAAAAAAAGGTGGTCGTAATAAGTGGGTCGTAAAAAGTTGGTCGAAAAAAAGGTGGTCGTAAAAAGTGGGTCGTAAAAAATTGGTCGAAATTTTGTTGGTCAAAAAAAAGGTGGTCGTCAAAAAGGTGGTCGTCAAAAAGTGGGTCGTAAAAAGTGGGTCGTATAAAATTGGTCGAAATTTAGTTGGTCGAAAAAAAAGGTGGTCGTCAAAAAGGTGGTCGTCAAAAAGGTGGTCGTAAAAAGTGGGTCGTAAAAATATGGTCGAAATTTAGTTGGTCGAAAAAAAAAGGTGGTCGTCCAAAAGTGGGTCGTAAATAGTTGGTCGAAAAAAAAGGTGGTCGTCAAAAAGTTGGTCGAAAAAAAGGTGGTCGTAATAAGTGGGTCGTAAATAGTTGGTCGAAAAAAAGGTGGTCGTAAAAAGTGGGTCGTAAAAAATTGGTCGAAATTTAGTTGGTCGAAAAAAAAGGTGGTCGTCAACAAGGTGGTCGTCAAAAAGGTGGTCGTAAAAAGTGGGTCGTACAAAATTGGTCGAAATTTAGTTGGTCGTAAAAAGTGGGTCGTAAAAAATTGGTCGAAATTTAGTTGGTCGAAAAAAAAGGTGGTCGTCAAAAAGGTGGTCGTCAAAAAGGTGGTCGGAAAAAGTGGGTCGTAAAAATATGGTCGAAATTTAGTTGGTCGAAAAAAAAAGGTGGTCGTCCAAAAGTGGGTCGTAAATAGTTGGTCGAAAAAAAAGGTGGTCGTCAAAAAATTGGTCGAAAAAAAGGTGGTCGTAATAAGTGGGTCGTAAATAGTTGGTCGAAAAAAAGGTGGTCGTAAAAAGTGGGTCGTAAAAAATTGGTCGAAATTTAGTTGGTCGAAAAAAAAGGTGGTCGTCAAAAAGGTGGTCGTCAAAAAGTTGGTCGTAAAAAGTGGGTCGTACAAAATTGGTCGAAATTTAGTTGGTCGAAAAAAAAGGTGGTCGTCAAAAAGGTGGTCGTAAAAAGGTGGTCGTAAAAAGTGGGTCGTAAAAATATGGTCGAAATTTAGTTGGTCGAAAAAAAAAGGTGGTCGTCCAAAAGTGGGTCGTAAATAGTTGGTCGAAAAAAAAGGTGGTCGTCAAAAAGTTGGTCGAAAAAAAGGTGGTCGTAATAAGTGGGTCGTAAATAGTTGGTCGAAAAAAAGGTGGTCGTAAAAAGTGGGTCGTAAAAAATTGGTCGAAATTTAGTTGGTCGAAAAAAAAGGTGGTCGTCAAAAAGGTGGTCGTCAAAAAGTTGGTCGTAAAAAGTGGGTCGTAAAAAATTGGTCGAAATTTAGTTGGTCGAAAAAAAAGGTGGTCGTCAAAAAGGTGGTCGTCAAAAAGGTGGTCGTAAAAAGTGGGTCGTAAAAATATGGTCGAAATTTAGTTGGTCGAAAAAAAAAGGTGGTCGTCCAAAAGTGGGTCGTAAATAGTTGGTCGACAAAAAAGGTGGTCGTCAAAAAGTTGGTCGAAAAAAAGGTGTTCGTAATAAGTGGGTCGTAAATAGTTGGTCGAAAAAAAGGTGGTCGTAAAAAGTGGGTCGTAAAAAATTGGTCGAAATTTAGTTGGTCGAAAAAAAAGGTGGTCGTCAAAAAGGTGGTCGTCAAAAAGTTGGTCGTAAAAAGTGGGTCGTAAAAAATTGGTCGAAATTTAGTTGGTCGAAAAAAAAAGGTGGTCGTCCAAAAGTGGGTCGTAAATAGTTGGTCGAAAAAAAGGTGGTCGTAAAAAGTGGGTCGTAAAAAATTGGTCGAAATTTAGTTGGTCGAAAAAAAAGGTGGTCGTCAAAAAGGTGGTCGTCAAAAAGTTGGTCGTAAAAAGTGGGTCGTACAAAATTGGTCGAAATTTAGTTGGTCGTAAAAAGTGGGTCGTAAAAAATTGGTCGAAATTTAGTTGGTCGAAAAAAAAGGTGGTCGTCAAAAAGGTGGTCGTCAAAAAGGTGGTCGTAAAAAGTGGGTCGTAAAAATATGGTCGAAATTTAGTTGGTCGAAAAAAAAAGGTGGTCGTCCAAAAGTGGGTCGTAAATAGTTGGTCGAAAAAAAAGGTGGTCGTCAAAAAGTTGGTCGAAAAAAAGGTGGTCGTAATAAGTGGGTCGTAAATAGTTGGTCGAAAAAAAGGTGGTCGTAAAAAGTGGGTCGTAAAAAATTGGTCGAAATTTAGTTGGTCGAAAAAAAAGGTGGTCGTCAAAAAGGTGGTCGTCAAAAAGTTGGTCGTAAAAAGTGGGTCGTACAAAATTGGTCGAAATTTAGTTGGTCGTAAAAAGTGGGTCGTAAAAAATTGGTCGAAATTTAGTTGGTCGAAAAAAAAGGTGGTCGTCAAAAAGGTGGTCGTCAAAAAGGTGGTCGTAAAAAGTGGGTCGTAAAAATATGGTCGAAATTTAGTTGGTCGAAAAAAAAAGGTGGTCGTCCAAAAGTGGGTCGTAAATAGTTGGTCGAAAAAAAAGGTGGTCGTCAAAAAGTTGGTCGAAAAAAAGGTGGTCGTAATAAGTGGGTCGTAAATAGTTGGTCGAAAAAAAGGTGGTCGTAAAAAGTGGGTCGTAAAAAATTGGTCGAAATTTAGTTGGTCGAAAAAAAAGGTGGTCGTCAAAAAGGTGGTCGTCAAAAAGTTGGTCGTAAAAAGTGGGTCGTACAAAATTGGTCGAAATTTAGTTGGTCGTAAAAAGTGGGTCGTAAAAAATTGGTCGAAATTTAGTTGGTCGAAAAAAAAGGTGGTCGTCAAAAAGGTGGTCGTCAAAAAGGTGGTCGTAAAAAGTGGGTCGTAAAAATATGGTCGAAATTTAGTTGGTCGAAAAAAAAAGGTGGTCGTCCAAAAGTGGGTCGTAAATAGTTGGTCGAAAAAAAAGGTGGTCGTCAAAAAGTTGGTCGAAAAAAAGGTGGTCGTAATAAGTGGGTCGTAAATAGTTGGTCGAAAAAAAGGTGGTCGTAAAAAGTGGGTCGTAAAAAATTGGTCGAAATTTAGTTGGTCGAAAAAAAAGGTGGTCGTCAAAAAGGTGGTCGTCAAAAAGTTGGTCGTAAAAAGTGGGTCGTACAAAATTGGTCGAAATTTAGTTGGTCGTAAAAAGTGGGTCGTAAAAAATTGGTCGAAATTTAGTTGGTCGAAAAAAAAGGTGGTCGTCAAAAAGGTGGTCGTCAAAAAGGTGGTCGTAAAAAGTGGGTCGTAAAAATATGGTCGAAATTTAGTTGGTCGAAAAAAAAAGGTGGTCGTCCAAAAGTGGGTCGTAAATAGTTGGTCGAAAAAAAAGGTGGTCGTCAAAAAGTTGGTCGAAAAAAAGGTGGTCGTAATAAGTGGGTCGTAAATAGTTGGTCGAAAAAAAGGTGGTCGCAAAAAGTGGGTCGTAAAAAATTGGTCGAAATTTAGTTGGTCGAAAAAAAAGGTGGTCGTCAACAAGGTGGTCGTCAAAAAGGTGGTCGTAAAAAGTGGGTCGTACAAAATTGGTCGAAATTTAGTTGGTCGTAAAAAGTGGGTCGTAAAAAATTGGTCGAAATTTAGTTGGTCGAAAAAAAAGGTGGTCGTCAAAAAGGTGGTCGTCAAAAAGGTGGTCGTAAAAAGTGGGTCGTAAAAATATGGTCGAAATTTAGTTGGTCGAAAAAAAAAGGTGGTCGTCCAAAAGTGGGTCGTAAATAGTTGGTCGAAAAAAAAGGTGGTCGTCAAAAAGGTGGTCGTAAAAAGTGGGTCGTAAATAGTTGGTCGAAAAAAAGGTGGTCGTAAAAAGTGGGTCGTAAAAAATTGGTCGAAATTTAGTTGGTCGAAAAAAAAGGTGGTCGTCAAAAAGGTGGTCGTCAAAAAGGTGGTCGTAAAAAGTGGGTCGTAAAAATATGGTCGAAATTTAGTTGGTCGAAAAAAAAAGGTGGTCGTCCAAAAGTGGGTCGTAAATAGTTGGTCGAAAAAAAAGGTGGTCGTCAAAAAGTTGGTCGAAAAAAAGGTGTTCGTAATAAGTGGGTCGTAAATAGTTGGTCGAAAAAAAGGTGGTCGTAAAAAGTGGGTCGTAAAAAATTGGTCGAAATTTAGTTGGTCGAAAAAAAAGGTGGTCGTCAAAAAGGTGGTCGTCAAAAAGTTGGTCGTAAAAAGTGGGTCGTAAAAAATTGGTCGAAATTTAGTTGGTCGAAAAAAAAAGGTGGTCGTCCAAAAGTGGGTCGTAAATAGTTGGTCGAAAAAAAGGTGGTCGTAAAAAGTGGGTCGTAAAAAATTGGTCGAAATTTAGTTGGTCGAAAAAAAAGGTGGTCGTCAAAAAGGTGGTCGTCAAAAAGTTGGTCGTAAAAAGTGGGTCGTACAAAATTGGTCGAAATTTAGTTGGTCGTAAAAAGTGGGTCGTAAAAAATTGGTCGAAATTTAGTTGGTCGAAAAAAAAGGTGGTCGTCAAAAAGGTGGTCGTCAAAAAGGTGGTCGTAAAAAGTGGGTCGTAAAAATATGGTCGAAATTTAGTTGGTCGAAAAAAAAAGGTGGTCGTCCAAAAGTGGGTCGTAAATAGTTGGTCGAAAAAAAAGGTGGTCGTCAAAAAGTTGGTCGAAAAAAAGGTGGTCGTAATAAGTGGGTCGTAAATAGTTGGTCGAAAAAAAGGTGGTCGTAAAAAGTGGGTCGTAAAAAATTGGTCGAAATTTAGTTGGTCGAAAAAAAAGGTGGTCGTCAAAAAGGTGGTCGTCAAAAAGTTGGTCGTAAAAAGTGGGTCGTACAAAATTGGTCGAAATTTAGTTGGTCGTAAAAAGTGGGTCGTAAAAAATTGGTCGAAATTTAGTTGGTCGAAAAAAAAGGTGGTCGTCAAAAAGGTGGTCGTCAAAAAGGTGGTCGTAAAAAGTGGGTCGTAAAAATATGGTCGAAATTTAGTTGGTCGAAAAAAAAAGGTGGTCGTCCAAAAGTGGGTCGTAAATAGTTGGTCGAAAAAAAAGGTGGTCGTCAAAAAGTTGGTCGAAAAAAAGGTGGTCGTAATAAGTGGGTCGTAAATAGTTGGTCGAAAAAAAGGTGGTCGTAAAAAGTGGGTCGTAAAAAATTGGTCGAAATTTAGTTGGTCGAAAAAAAAGGTGGTCGTCAAAAAGGTGGTCGTCAAAAAGTTGGTCGTAAAAAGTGGGTCGTACAAAATTGGTCGAAATTTAGTTGGTCGTAAAAAGTGGGTCGTAAAAAATTGGTCGAAATTTAGTTGGTCGAAAAAAAAGGTGGTCGTCAAAAAGGTGGTCGTCAAAAAGGTGGTCGTAAAAAGTGGGTCGTAAAAATATGGTCGAAATTTAGTTGGTCGAAAAAAAAAGGTGGTCGTCCAAAAGTGGGTCGTAAATAGTTGGTCGGAAAAAAAGGTGGTCGTCAAAAAGTTGGTCGAAAAAAAGGTGGTCGTAATAAGTGGGTCGTAAATAGTTGGTCGAAAAAAAGGTGGTCGTAAAAAGTGGGTCGTAAAAAATTGGTCGAAATTTAGTTGGTCGAAAAAAAAGGTGGTCGTCAAAAAGGTGGTCGTCAAAAAGTTGGTCGTAAAAAGTGGGTCGTACAAAATTGGTCGAAATTTAGTTGGTCGTAAAAAGTGGGTCGTAAAAAATTGGTCGAAATTTAGTTGGTCGAAAAAAAAGGTGGTCGTCAAAAAGGTGGTCGTCAAAAAGGTGGTCGTAAAAAGTGGGTCGTAAAAATATGGTCGAAATTTAGTTGGTCGAAAAAAAAAGGTGGTCGTCCAAAAGTGGGTCGTAAATAGTTGGTCGAAAAAAAAGGTGGTCGTCAAAAAGTTGGTCGAAAAAAAGGTGGTCGTAATAAGTGGGTCGTAAATAGTTGGTCGAAAAAAAGGTGGTCGCAAAAAGTGGGTCGTAAAAAATTGGTCGAAATTTAGTTGGTCGAAAAAAAAGGTGGTCGTCAACAAGGTGGTCGTCAAAAAGGTGGTCGTAAAAAGTGGGTCGTACAAAATTGGTCGAAATTTAGTTGGTCGTAAAAAGTGGGTCGTAAAAAATTGGTCGAAATTTAGTTGGTCGAAAAAAAAGGTGGTCGTCAAAAAGGTGGTCGTCAAAAAGGTGGTCGTAAAAAGTGGGTCGTAAAAATATGGTCGAAATTTAGTTGGTCGAAAAAAAAAGGTGGTCGTCCAAAAGTGGGTCGTAAATAGTTGGTCGAAAAAAAAGGTGGTCGTCAAAAAGGTGGTCGTAAAAAGTGGGTCGTAAAAATATGGTCGAAATTTAGTTGGTCGAAAAAAAAAGGTGGTCGTCCAAAAGTGGGTCGTAAATAGTTGGTCGAAAAAAAAGGTGGTCGTCAAAAAGTTGGTCGAAAAAAAGGTGGTCGTAATAAGTGGGTCGTAAATAGTTGGTCGAAAAAAAGGTGGTCGCAAAAAGTGGGTCGTAAAAAATTGGTCGAAATTTAGTTGGTCGAAAAAAAAGGTGGTCGTCAACAAGGTGGTCGTCAAAAAGGTGGTCGTAAAAAGTGGGTCGTACAAAATTGGTCGAAATTTAGTTGGTCGTAAAAAGTGGGTCGTAAAAAATTGGTCGAAATTTAGTTGGTCGAAAAAAAAGGTGGTCGTCAAAAAGGTGGTCGTCAAAAAGGTGGTCGTAAAAAGTGGGTCGTAAAAATATGGTCGAAATTTAGTTGGTCGAAAAAAAAAGGTGGTCGTCCAAAAGTGGGTCGTAAATAGTTGGTCGAAAAAAAAGGTGGTCGTCAAAAAGGTGGTCGTAAAAAGTGGGTCGTAAAAATATGGTCGAAATTTAGTTGGTCGAAAAAAAAAGGTGGTCGTCCAAAAGTGGGTCGTAAATAGTTGGTCGAAAAAAAAGGTGGTCGTCAAAAAGTTGGTCGAAAAAAAGGTGGTCGTAATAAGTGGGTCGTAAATAGTTGGTCGAAAAAAAGGTGGTCGTAAAAAGTGGGTCGTAAAAAATTGGTCGAAATTTAGTTGGTCGAAAAAAAAGGTGGTCGTCAACAAGGTGGTCGTCAAAAAGGTGGTCGTAAAAAGTGGGTCGTACAAAATTGGTCGAAATTTAGTTGGTCGTAAAAAGTGGGTCGTAAAAAATTGGTCGAAATTTAGTTGGTCGAAAAAAAAGGTGGTCGTCAAAAAGGTGGTCGTCAAAAAGGTGGTCGGAAAAAGTGGGTCGTAAAAATATGGTCGAAATTTAGTTGGTCGAAAAAAAAAGGTGGTCGTCCAAAAGTGGGTCGTAAATAGTTGGTCGAAAAAAAAGGTGGTCGTCAAAAAATTGGTCGAAAAAAAGGTGGTCGTAATAAGTGGGTCGTAAATAGTTGGTCGAAAAAAAGGTGGTCGTAAAAAGTGGGTCGTAAAAAATTGGTCGAAATTTAGTTGGTCGAAAAAAAAGGTGGTCGTCAAAAAGGTGGTCGTCAAAAAGTTGGTCGTAAAAAGTGGGTCGTACAAAATTGGTCGAAATTTAGTTGGTCGAAAAAAAAGGTGGTCGTCAAAAAGGTGGTCGTAAAAAGGTGGTCGTAAAAAGTGGGTCGTAAAAATATGGTCGAAATTTAGTTGGTCGAAAAAAAAAGGTGGTCGTCCAAAAGTGGGTCGTAAATAGTTGGTCGAAAAAAAAGGTGGTCGTCAAAAAGTTGGTCGAAAAAAAGGTGGTCGTAATAAGTGGGTCGTAAATAGTTGGTCGAAAAAAAGGTGGTCGTAAAAAGTGGGTCGTAAAAAATTGGTCGAAATTTAGTTGGTCGAAAAAAAAGGTGGTCGTCAAAAAGGTGGTCGTCAAAAAGTTGGTCGTAAAAAGTGGGTCGTAAAAAATTGGTCGAAATTTAGTTGGTCGAAAAAAAAGGTGGTCGTCAAAAAGGTGGTCGTCAAAAAGGTGGTCGTAAAAAGTGGGTCGTAAAAATATGGTCGAAATTTAGTTGGTCGAAAAAAAAAGGTGGTCGTCCAAAAGTGGGTCGTAAATAGTTGGTCGAA
The DNA here is from genome assembly GCA_942159475.1 of Sthenelais limicola. Lineage (NCBI taxonomy): Eukaryota > Metazoa > Annelida > Polychaeta > Phyllodocida > Sigalionidae > Sthenelais > Sthenelais limicola. The sequence goes on along the minus strand of OW804102.1, from coordinate 14,398,502 downwards.
AAAAAAGGTGGTCGTCAAAAAGTTGGTCGAAAAAAAGGTGTTCGTAATAAGTGGGTCGTAAATAGTTGGTCGAAAAAAAGGTGGTCGTAAAAAGTGGGTCGTAAAAAATTGGTCGAAATTTAGTTGGTCGAAAAAAAAGGTGGTCGTCAAAAAGGTGGTCGTCAAAAAGTTGGTCGTAAAAAGTGGGTCGTAAAAAATTGGTCGAAATTTAGTTGGTCGAAAAAAAAAGGTGGTCGTCCAAAAGTGGGTCGTAAATAGTTGGTCGAAAAAAAGGTGGTCGTAAAAAGTGGGTCGTAAAAAATTGGTCGAAATTTAGTTGGTCGAAAAAAAAGGTGGTCGTCAAAAAGGTGGTCGTCAAAAAGTTGGTCGTAAAAAGTGGGTCGTACAAAATTGGTCGAAATTTAGTTGGTCGTAAAAAATTGGTCGAAATTTAGTTGGTCGAAAAAAAAGGTGGTCGTCAAAAAGGTGGTCGTCAAAAAGGTGGTCGTAAAAAGTGGGTCGTAAAAATATGGTCGAAATTTAGTTGGTCGAAAAAAAAAGGTGGTCGTCCAAAAGTGGGTCGTAAATAGTTGGTCGAAAAAAAAGGTGGTCGTCAAAAAGTTGGTCGAAAAAAAGGTGGTCGTAATAAGTGGGTCGTAAATAGTTGGTCGAAAAAAAGGTGGTCGTAAAAAGTGGGTCGTAAAAAATTGGTCGAAATTTAGTTGGTCGAAAAAAAAGGTGGTCGTCAAAAAGGTGGTCGTCAAAAAGTTGGTCGTAAAAAGTGGGTCGTACAAAATTGGTCGAAATTTAGTTGGTCGTAAAAAGTGGGTCGTAAAAAATTGGTCGAAATTTAGTTGGTCGAAAAAAAAGGTGGTCGTCAAAAAGGTGGTCGTCAAAAAGGTGGTCGTAAAAAGTGGGTCGTAAAAATATGGTCGAAATTTAGTTGGTCGAAAAAAAAAGGTGGTCGTCCAAAAGTGGGTCGTAAATAGTTGGTCGAAAAAAAAGGTGGTCGTCAAAAAGTTGGTCGAAAAAAAGGTGGTCGTAATAAGTGGGTCGTAAATAGTTGGTCGAAAAAAAGGTGGTCGTAAAAAGTGGGTCGTAAAAAATTGGTCGAAATTTAGTTGGTCGAAAAAAAAGGTGGTCGTCAAAAAGGTGGTCGTCAAAAAGTTGGTCGTAAAAAGTGGGTCGTACAAAATTGGTCGAAATTTAGTTGGTCGTAAAAAGTGGGTCGTAAAAAATTGGTCGAAATTTAGTTGGTCGAAAAAAAAGGTGGTCGTCAAAAAGGTGGTCGTCAAAAAGGTGGTCGTAAAAAGTGGGTCGTAAAAATATGGTCGAAATTTAGTTGGTCGAAAAAAAAAGGTGGTCGTCCAAAAGTGGGTCGTAAATAGTTGGTCGAAAAAAAAGGTGGTCGTCAAAAAGTTGGTCGAAATTTAGTTGGTCGTAAAAAGTGGGTCGTAAAAAATTGGTCGAAATTTAGTTGGTCGAAAAAAAAGGTGGTCGTCAAAAAGGTGGTCGTCAAAAAGGTGGTCGTAAAAAGTGGGTCGTAAAAATATGGTCGAAATTTAGTTGGTCGAAAAAAAAAGGTGGTCGTCCAAAAGTGGGTCGTAAATAGTTGGTCGAAAAAAAAGGTGGTCGTCAAAAAGTTGGTCGAAAAAAAGGTGTTCGTAATAAGTGGGTCGTAAATAGTTGGTCGAAAAAAAGGTGGTCGTAAAAAGTGGGTCGTAAAAAATTGGTCGAAATTTAGTTGGTCGAAAAAAAAGGTGGTCGTCAAAAAGGTGGTCGTCAAAAAGTTGGTCGTAAAAAGTGGGTCGTAAAAAATTGGTCGAAATTTAGTTGGTCGAAAAAAAAAGGTGGTCGTCCAAAAGTGGGTCGTAAATAGTTGGTCGAAAAAAAGGTGGTCGTAAAAAGTGGGTCGTAAAAAATTGGTCGAAATTTAGTTGGTCGAAAAAAAAGGTGGTCGTCAAAAAGGTGGTCGTCAAAAAGTTGGTCGTAAAAAGTGGGTCGTACAAAATTGGTCGAAATTTAGTTGGTCGTAAAAAGTGGGTCGTAAAAAATTGGTCGAAATTTAGTTGGTCGAAAAAAAAGGTGGTCGTCAAAAAGGTGGTCGTCAAAAAGGTGGTCGTAAAAAGTGGGTCGTAAAAATATGGTCGAAATTTAGTTGGTCGAAAAAAAAAGGTGGTCGTCCAAAAGTGGGTCGTAAATAGTTGGTCGAAAAAAAAGGTGGTCGTCAAAAAGTTGGTCGAAAAAAAGGTGGTCGTAATAAGTGGGTCGTAAATAGTTGGTCGAAAAAAAGGTGGTCGTAAAAAGTGGGTCGTAAAAAATTGGTCGAAATTTAGTTGGTCGAAAAAAAAGGTGGTCGTCAAAAAGGTGGTCGTCAAAAAGTTGGTCGTAAAAAGTGGGTCGTACAAAATTGGTCGAAATTTAGTTGGTCGTAAAAAGTGGGTCGTAAAAAATTGGTCGAAATTTAGTTGGTCGAAAAAAAAGGTGGTCGTCAAAAAGGTGGTCGTCAAAAAGGTGGTCGTAAAAAGTGGGTCGTAAAAATATGGTCGAAATTTAGTTGGTCGAAAAAAAAAGGTGGTCGTCCAAAAGTGGGTCGTAAATAGTTGGTCGAAAAAAAAGGTGGTCGTCAAAAAGTTGGTCGTAAAAAGTGGGTCGTACAAAATTGGTCGAAATTTAGTTGGTCGTAAAAAGTGGGTCGTAAAAAATTGGTCGAAATTTAGTTGGTCGAAAAAAAAGGTGGTCGTCAAAAAGGTGGTCGTCAAAAAGTTGGTCGTAAAAAGTGGGTCGTACAAAATTGGTCGAAATTTAGTTGGTCGTAAAAAGTGGGTCGTAAAAAATTGGTCGAAATTTAGTTGGTCGAAAAAAAAGGTGGTCGTCAAAAAGGTGGTCGTCAAAAAGGTGGTCGTAAAAAGTGGGTCGTAAAAATATGGTCGAAATTTAGTTGGTCGAAAAAAAAAGGTGGTCGTCCAAAAGTGGGTCGTAAATAGTTGGTCGAAAAAAAAGGTGGTCGTCAAAAAGTTGGTCGAAAAAAAGGTGGTCGTAAAAAGTGGGTCGTAAAAAATTGGTCGAAATTTAGTTGGTCGAAAAAAAAAGGTGGTCGTCCAAAAGTGGGTCGTAAATAGTTGGTCGAAAAAAAGGTGGTCGTAAAAAGTGGGTCGTAAAAAATTGGTCGAAATTTAGTTGGTCGAAAAAAAAGGTGGTCGTCAAAAAGGTGGTCGTCAAAAAGTTGGTCGTAAAAAGTGGGTCGTACAAAATTGGTCGAAATTTAGTTGGTCGTAAAAAGTGGGTCGTAAAAAATTGGTCGAAATTTAGTTGGTCGAAAAAAAAGGTTGTCGTCAAAAAGGTGGTCGTCAAAAAGGTGGTCGTAAAAAGTGGGTCGTAAAAATATGGTCGAAATTTAGTTGGTCGAAAAAAAAAGGTGGTCGTCCAAAAGTGGGTCGTAAATAGTTGGTCGAAAAAAAAGGTGGTCGTCAAAAAGTGGGTCGTAAATAGTTGGTCGAAAAAAAAGGTGGTCGTCAAAAAGTTGGTCGAAAAAAAGGTGGTCGTAATAAGTGGGTCGTAAATAGTTGGTCGAAAAAAAGGTGGTCGTAAAAAGTGGGTCGTAAAAAATTGGTCGAAATTTAGTTGGTCGAAAAAAAAGGTGGTCGTCAAAAAGGTGGTCGTCAAAAAGTTGGTCGTAAAAAGTGGGTCGTACAAAATTGGTCGAAATTTAGTTGGTCGTAAAAAGTGGGTCGTAAAAAATTGGTCGAAATTTAGTTGGTCGAAAAAAAAGGTGGTCGTCAAAAAGGTGGTCGTCAAAAAGGTGGTCGTAAAAAGTGGGTCGTAAAAATATGGTCGAAATTTAGTTGGTCGAAAAAAAAAGGTGGTCGTCCAAAAGTGGGTCGTAAATAGTTGGTCGAAAAAAAAGGTGGTCGTCAAAAAGTTGGTCGAAAAAAAGGTGGTCGTAATAAGTGGGTCGTAAATAGTTGGTCGAAAAAAAGGTGGTCGTAAAAAGTGGGTCGTAAAAAATTGGTCGAAATTTAGTTGGTCGAAAAAAAAGGTGGTCGTCAAAAAGGTGGTCGTCAAAAAGGTGGTCGTAAAAAGTGGGTCGTACAAAATTGGTCGAAATTTAGTTGGTCGTAAAAAGTGGGTCGTAAAAAATTGGTCGAAATTTAGTTGGTCGAAAAAAAAGGTGGTCGTCAAAAAGGTGGTCGTCAAAAAGGTGGTCGTAAAAAGTGGGTCGTAAAAATATGGTCGAAATTTAGTTGGTCGAAAAAAAAAGGTGGTCGTCCAAAAGTGGGTCGTAAATAGTTGGTCGAAAAAAAAGGTGGTCGTCAAAAAGTTGGTCGAAAAAAAGGTGGTCGTAAAAAGTGGGTCGTAAAAATATGGTCGAAATTTAGTTGGTCGAAAAAAAAGGTGGTCGTCCAAAAGTGGGTCGTAAATAGTTGGTCGAAAAAGGTGGTCGTCAAAAAGTTGGTCGAAAAAAAGGTGGTCGTAAAAAGTGGGTCGTAAAAAATTGGTCGAAATTTAGTTGGTCGAAAAAAAAAGGTGGTCGTCCAAAAGTGGGTCGTAAATAGTTGGTCGAAAAAAAGGTGGTCGTAAAAAGTGGGTCGTAAAAAATTGGTCGAAATTTAGTTGGTCGAAAAAAAAGGTGGTCGTCAAAAAGGTGGTCGTCAAAAAGGTGGTCGTAAAAAGTGGGTCGTACAAAATTGGTCGAAATTTAGTTGGTCGTAAAAAGTGGGTCGTAAAAAATTGGTCGAAATTTAGTTGGTCGAAAAAAAAGGTGGTCGTCAAAAAGGTGGTCGTCAAAAAGGTGGTCGTAAAAAGTGGGTCGTAAAAATATGGTCGAAATTTAGTTGGTCGAAAAAAAAAGGTGGTCGTCCAAAAGTGGGTCGTAAATAGTTGGTCGAAAAAAAAGGTGGTCGTCAAAAAGTTGGTCGAAAAAAAGGTGGTCGTAATAAGTGGGTCGTAAATAGTTGGTCGAAAAAAAGGTGGTCGTAAAAAGTGGGTCGTAAAAAATTGGTCGAAATTTAGTTGGTCGAAAAAAAAGGTGGTCGTCAAAAAGGTGGTCGTCAAAAAGTTGGTCGTAAAAAGTGGGTCGTACAAAATTGGTCGAAATTTAGTTGGTCGTAAAAAGTGGGTCGTAAAAAATTGGTCGAAATTTAGTTGGTCGAAAAAAAAGGTGGTCGTCAAAAAGGTGGTCGTCAAAAAGGTGGTCGTAAAAAGTGGGTCGTAAAAATATGGTCGAAATTTAGTTGGTCGAAAAAAAAAGGTGGTCGTCCAAAAGTGGGTCGTAAATAGTTGGTCGAAAAAAAAGGTGGTCGTCAAAAAGTTGGTCGAAAAAAAGGTGGTCGTAATAAGTGGGTCGTAAATAGTTGGTCGAAAAAAAGGTGGTCGTAAAAAGTGGGTCGTAAAAAATTGGTCGAAATTTAGTTGGTCGAAAAAAAAGGTGGTCGTCAAAAAGGTGGTCGTCAAAAAGTTGGTCGTAAAAAGTAGGTCGTACAAAATTGGTCGAAATTTAGTTGGTCGTAAAAAGTGGGTCGTAAAAAATTGGTCGAAATTTAGTTGGTCGAAAAAAAAGGTGGTCGTCAAAAAGGTGGTCGTCAAAAAGGTGGTCGTAAAAAGTGGGTCGTAAAAATATGGTCGAAATTTAGTTGGTCGAAAAAAAAAGGTGGTCGTCCAAAAGTGGGTCGTAAATAGTTGGTCGAAAAAAAAGGTGGTCGTCAAAAAGTTGGTCGAAAAAAAGGTGGTCGTAATAAGTGGGTCGTAAATAGTTGGTCGAAAAAAAGGTGGTCGTAAAAAGTGGGTCGTAAAAAATTGGTCGAAATTTAGTTGGTCGAAAAAAAAGGTGGTCGTCAAAAAGGTGGTCGTCAAAAAGGTGGTCGTAAAAAGTGGGTCGTAAAAATATGGTCGAAATTTAGTTGGTCGAAAAAAAAAGGTGGTCGTCCAAAAGTGGGTCGTAAATAGTTGGTCGAAAAAAAAGGTGGTCGTCAAAAAGTTGGTCGAAAAAAAGGTGGTCGTAATAAGTGGGTCGTAAATAGTTGGTCGAAAAAAAGGTGGTCGTAAAAAGTGGGTCGTAAAAAATTGGTCGAAATTTAGTTGGTCGAAAAAAAAGGTGGTCGTCAAAAAGGTGGTCGTCAAAAAGGTGGTCGTAAAAAGTGGGTCGTAAAAATATGGTCGAAATTTAGTTGGTCGAAAAAAAAAGGTGGTCGTCCAAAAGTGGGTCGTAAATAGTTGGTCGAAAAAAAAGGTGGTCGTCAAAAAGTTGGTCGAAAAAAAGGTGGTCGTAATAAGTGGGTCGTAAATAGTTGGTCGAAAAAAAGGTGGTCGTAAAAAGTGGGTCGTAAAAAATTGGTCGAAATTTAGTTGGTCGAAAAAAAAGGTGGTCGTCAAAAAGGTGGTCGTCAAAAAGTTGGTCGTAAAAAGTGGGTCGTACAAAATTGGTCGAAATTTAGTTGGTCGTAAAAAGTGGGTCGTAAAAAATTGGTCGAAATTTAGTTGGTCGAAAAAAAAGGTGGTCGTCAAAAAGGTGGTCGTCCAAAAGTGGGTCGTAAATAGTTGGTCGAAAAAAAAGGTGGTCGTCAAAAAGTTGGTCAAAAAAAGGTGGTCGTAAAAAGTGGGTCGTAAAAAATTGGTCGAAATTTAGTTGGTCGAAAAAAAAAGGTGGTCGTCCAAAAGTGGGTCGTAAATAGTTGGTCGAAAAAAAGGTGGTCGTAAAAAGTGGGTCGTAAAAAATTGGTCGAAATTTAGTTGGTCGAAAAAAAAGGTGGTCGTCAAAAAGGTGGTCGTCAAAAAGTTGGTCGTAAAAAGTGGGTCGTACAAAATTGGTCGAAATTTAGTTGGTCGTAAAAAGTGGGTCGTAAAAAATTGGTCGAAATTTAGTTGGTCGAAAAAAAAGGTGGTCGTCAAAAAGGTGGTCGTCAAAAAGGTGGTCGTAAAAAGTGGGTCGTAAAAATATGGTCGAAATTTAGTTGGTCGAAAAAAAAAGGTGGTCGTCCAAAAGTGGGTCGTAAATAGTTGGTCGAAAAAAAAGGTGGTCGTCAAAAAGTTGGTCGAAAAAAAGGTGGTCGTAGTAAGTGGGTCGTAAATAGTTGGTCGAAAAAAAGGTGGTCGTAAAAAGTGGGTCGTAAAAAATTGGTCGAAATTTAGTTGGTCGAAAAAAAAGGTGGTCGTCAAAAAGGTGGTCGTCAAAAAGTTGGTCGTAAAAAGTGGGTCGTACAAAATTGGTCGAAATTTAGTTGGTCGTAAAAAGTGGGTCGTAAAAAATTGGTCGAAATTTAGTTGGTCGAAAAAAAAGGTGGTCGTCAAAAAGGTGGTCGTCAAAAAGGTGGTCGTAAAAAGTGGGTCGTAAAAATATGGTCGAAATTTAGTTGGTCGAAAAAAAAAGGTGGTCGTCCAAAAGTGGGTCGTAAATAGTTGGTCGAAAAAAAAGGTGGTCGTCAAAAAGTTGGTCGAAAAAAAGGTGGTCGTAATAAGTGGGTCGTAAATAGTTGGTCGAAATTTAGTTGGTCGTAAAAAGTGGGTCGTAAAAAATTGGTCGAAATTTAGTTGGTCGAAAAAAAAGGTGGTCGTCAAAAAGGTGGTCATAAAAAGTGGGTCGTAAAAATATGGTCGAAATTTAGTTGGTCGAAAAAAAAAGGTGGTCGTCCAAAAGTGGGTCGTAAATAGTTGGTCGAAAAAAAAGGTGGTCGTCAAAAAGTTGGTCGAAAAAAAGGTGGTCGTAATAAGTGGGTCGTAAATAGTTGGTCGAAAAAAAGGTGGTCGTAAAAAGTGGGTCGTAAAAAATTGGTCGAAATTTAGTTGGTCGAAAAAAAAGGTGGTCGTCAAAAAGGTGGTCGTCAAAAAGTTGGTCGTAAAAAGTGGGTCGTACAAAATTGGTCGAAATTTAGTTGGTCGTAAAAAGTGGGTCGTAAAAAATTGGTCGAAATTTAGTTGGTCGAAAAAAAAGGTGGTCGTCAAAAAGGTGGTCGTCAAAAAGGTGGTCGTAAAAAGTGGGTCGTAAAAATATGGTCGAAATTTAGTTGGTCGAAAAAAAAAGGTGGTCGTCCAAAAGTGGGTCGTAAATAGTTGGTCGAAAAAAAAGGTGGTCGTCAAAAAGTTGGTCGAAAAAAAGGTGGTCGTAATAAGTGGGTCGTAAATAGTTGGTCGAAAAAAAGGTGGTCGTAAAAAGTGGGTCGTAAAAAATTGGTCGAAATTTAGTTGGTCGAAAAAAAAGGTGGTCGTCAAAAAGGTGGTCGTCAAAAAGGTGGTCGTAAAAAGTGGGTCGTAAAAATATGGTCGAAATTTAGTTGGTCGAAAAAAAAAGGTGGTCGTCCAAAAGTGGGTCGTAAATAGTTGGTCGAAAAAAAAGGTGGTCGTCAAAAAGTTGGTCGAAAAAAAGGTGGTCGTAATAAGTGGGTCGTAAATAGTTGGTCGAAAAAAAGGTGGTCGTAAAAAGTGGGTCGTAAAAAATTGGTCGAAATTTAGTTGGTCGAAAAAAAAGGTGGTCGTCAAAAAGGTGGTCGTCAAAAAGTTGGTCGTAAAAAGTGGGTCGTACAAAATTGGTCGAAATTTAGTTGGTCGTAAAAAGTGGGTCGTAAAAAATTGGTCGAAATTTAGTTGGTCGAAAAAAAAGGTGGTCGTCAAAAAGGTGGTCGTCAAAAAGTTGGTCGTAAAAAGTGGGTCGTACAAAATTGGTCGAAATTTAGTTGGTCGTAAAAAGTGGGTCGTAAAAAATTGGTCGAAATTTAGTTGGTCGAAAAAAAAGGTGGTCGTCAAAAAGGTGGTCGTCAAAAAGGTGGTCGTAAAAAGTGGGTCGTAAAAATATGGTCGAAATTTAGTTGGTCGAAAAAAAAAGGTGGTCGTCAAAAAGTGGGTGGTAAATAGTTGGTCGAAAAAAAAGGTGGTCGTCAAAAAGTTGGTCGAAAAAAAGGTGGTCGTAAAAAGTGGGTCGTAAAAAATTGGTCGAAATTTAGTTGGTCGAAAAAAAAGGTGGTCGTCAAAAAGGTGGTCGTAAAAAGTGGGTCGTAAAAAGTGGGTCGTAAAAAATAGGTCGAAATTTAGTTGGTCGAAAAAAAAAGGTGGTCGTCAAAAAGGTGGTCGTCAAAAAGTTGGTCGTAAAAAGTGGGTCGTACAAAATTGGTCGAAATTTAGTTGGTCGTAAAAAGTGGGTCGTAAACAATTGGTCGAAATTTAGTTGGTCGAAAAAAAAGGTGGTCGTCAAAAAGGTGGTCGTCAAAAAGGTGGTCGTAAAAAGTGGGTCGTAAAAATATGGTCGAAATTTAGTTGGTCGAAAAAAAAAGGTGGTCGTCCAAAAGTGGGTCGTAAATAGTTGGTCGAAAAAAAAGGTGGTCGTCAAAAAGTTGGTCGAAAAAAGGTGGTCGTAAAAAGTGGGTCGTAAAAAATTGGTCGAAATTTAGTTGGTCGAAAAAAAAGGTGGTCGTCAAAAAGGTGGTCGTCAAAAAGTTGGTCGTAAAAAGTGGGTCGTAAAAAATTGGTCGAAATTTAGTTGGTCGAAAAAAAAAGGTGGTCGTCAAAAAGGTGGTCGTAAAAAGTGGGTCGTAAAAAATTGGTCGAAATTTAGTTGGTCGAAAAAAAGGTGGTCGTCAAAAAGTGGGTCGAAAAAAAGGTGGTCGTAAAAAGTGGGTCATAAAAAATTGGTCGAAATTTAGTTGGTCGAAAAAAAAGGTGGTCGTCAAAAAGTGGGTCGTAGATAGTTGGTCGAAAAAAAAGGTGGTCGTCAAAAAGTTGGTCGAAAAAAAGGTGGTCGTAAAAAGTGGGTCGTAAAAAATTGGTCGAAATTTAGTTGGTCGAAAAAAAAGGTGGTCGTCAAAAAGTGGGTCGAAAAAAAGGTGGTCGTAAAAAGTGGGTCGTAAAAAATTGGTCGAAATTTAGTTGGTCGAAAAAAAAGGTGGTCGTCAAAAAGTGGGTCGTAGATAGTTGGTCGAAAAAAAAGGTGGTCGTCAAAAAGTTGGTCGAAAAAAAGGTGGTCGTAAAAAGTGGGTCGTAAAAAATTGGTCGAAATTTAGTTGGTCGAAAAAAAAGGTGGTCGTCAAATAGTGGGTCGAAAAAAAGGTGGTCGTAAAAAGTGGGTCGTAAAAAATTGGTCGAAATTTAGTTCTCCATAGCTAGGAGAAAAAGATTTACACTATAATACACTATAATAAAGTAGTTGAATATAGTTAAATATACTCCTTAGGATAACCTCGGAAACATATAGATACATTCAATATAGCGTCTTGGAATTTGGCAGATGTGTTTATACTGCTACCAGCACTAAACAATGCGAAAATGACATTATTCCAACCTAGAAATCCTGTAAATAGACCCCTTTGAAAAATATGCATTTTCCTACTTTTTACTCATTTTCCTGTGACACATAACATATATGAGATATGCGGTAAAGGCCCAAATATTTATCAACAGTACAAATATGTACATGTCCATCACTTGATATAACATTTTCCCACTTTTCCATGAGCTGGCGCTCATGTGCTGCCACGACGGGAATCACCAGCATCACACCTTGTAATTGGAACACGGCTTGAGAGGTATAAATAATTATCACCATTTCAACCACTTATTTCTGTATCAAAATGTTAAATTAACTTTTAATTTGTATGAGGAACTTAATCACATTAGTAGGAATTAATAGAATGTGGAAACGAAAGTTGTCATCATCATGAGAGATACCCTTTAATCACGCAGGTCCCTCTCGCGTGTAAGCCGAATGGGCTATACTGTATGCATCGCGCAGTTTCGCCTTGGGGATCGCGCAAAATGGCCGCTGACAAAAGAGAGTCTGGTAAGACCATACATTTACGCGTTGTTCATCTCTTAAAAGTGTTAAGATATGACGTTAAAAAATTCCAACGACGTTAGATTTGTCTCTGATATCCCAAATATATCATTTATTTAGTAAACCAGACCGTTATTTGACCAGTATGATACATATTGCCCCTTTGCAATTGAGAACACCATAATATCGCTCGTTCTCATGCCCGTGGAAGTTGGAACTCTCACCGGGACCCTCACTTATTCCACTCTTAGCTGACTGCTGATGGTGATCCGTGTAGCGACCAGCAAAATAGAGTCGAGACAGTCAGAATTTCTCGGGCTAGCTGTGATGTTGGATACTAAAGTAAGAATACCATAGTGTGGAGTATGAGGTGGACAATACTTACCAAGTAAGCCCAATCCAGTTCAGCCTCCAGGGCTTACGAGGTGAGTATTGTTCACCAAATAGGCCTAGCTACCCCACACTGGTTTTCTTGCTTTCTTTTGCCGCTTCCGGTAAAAAAAAAACCAAACACGTCCATTTTCACTTGAAACTTAAATAAAACATCATTTTACCTGACATGTTTACTGCCAACTATTTAGGGATGGTCATAATTAAGCATTTGATTAATTATTTCAAGTAGATGGGCTTGAAAAATGCTAAAATCAATAAATGAACTTTCGGATCACACCAGTCACCAGGCGGCCGAAAAAACGGGACTTTTGATACCGTACTTACGTCTAGGGGCGTATAAGCCCAAAATACTTCACTGGGTGGTTAGCGCCCCCGCTCAAAAGTGTAATCATATAGCCTTTATTATCACTGTGCGTACGCCTGCCACCGTAATTCGAATTACGGGGATACCCGGGTAGTTCAGTTCATATGTGTTTTCTTTCAATTATAGTTAAATGAATGGTTTAATACAAAATCTGATATCTTGCAATGTTGTTTAGCAATAGTTTGGTATGTATTATTAGGGCCAAAAACCTATTGTTGCTTCATGATCTGTGCATGAAGAAAATCGGTAGTACCTCCGTAATTCAGTTTTGGTACCACCGTAATTCTAACTGACTTTCTGGCAAGTACCACCGTAATTCACCCAATTGGTCAGGAGGTTCCAACCTTTCATGTGGGGGTCTCCTATTCTCCAAGCAATGGATATCAACTAAAAACCCCATCCCTTAATTTTATTTTGATTTGTTTTTGTTTTATTCAAGATATCCTGCCGTCTTGGCATATATACAATGTTAAATCTGGTTGTTTGATTCAATTTTTAATAAATTTTTAGTTTTTTTCTGGGGTGTTTTCTTTTTTTCTACACAACTTAATGCTTGCTTACTTTGTAATTGATGCTAAAAATTAAACTGCCTACTGTAGACAATTACTTTTGCATTGATTTTTAAAACATTTCGACTTAGACCTTTGTGATTCATGAATGATATAAGTATTTATAGAATAATATTTGTCAAGATTCACATTATTGCCATCTCTCTTTTCTAGTTGATCAGGCACTCTGGTGCTACTATTGTTCACTCAGCAGTGATTCATTTGAGAGAATTACAGTGGTATTAAAAGTGAATTACGGAGGTACCTCGAATCGGCAAAAACAGAATTACAGTGGTACTGAATTTCGATGTGTTGACGCCTCGATCGCGCTACCACAACTGAGGATGTGCCTCTATCGAGTGTTCTACCCGAGCTCTTTCTATGGCAACGTTGATTGTTGCATAGAGAACATGGTAACCCCTATTGTTACGTCATCGGGCATCCCCGAGTGGGGATGCCCTGGCTTTGTGGGATTCTGGAGGGATTCCCTTTTGGATTCTGAAGTAGCTCGAATCCATATAAATGATGAAATTGATGTGAACTAATAAAATTTGTTCAATTATATTCACCTTGGTTGGGGTTTAGGTGGTTTCGACCAACAGCGGTCTCATCAGGCGCGAGTGTGGCCACATTGGTTAAAAAATAATTGTAACACTGGGCCAATTTTTCATAAGTGTTTCTTCAGCTAGAAATTTTATGCTGATAACTCCGATGGATTATTTCAAATCCCAAAGGTGAGGAGGTGGAGTTAGGTAGTGCTTTCAGCTTTTTAAAGGCTGAGATCCCATATATGATTGGAGTAATCATCAAATGTCTGCTCCCGGGTTGATGTGGGAGTGGCATTTATTGGGGAAGGTAGAAGTGTGGTAGGACCTTGGTCCAAACTAGAAAAGCTCTAGTTGTAGCCTTGTTTACTGACTTTTCTGGGATAATCAATTAGGAACGTGTTGGGAAAAATTCTCAATTTTTTGGTGAGTTAGTCCAAAATGTTCAGTCCCGTAGGTACCAGAGTTTTTAGTCTGGAAATCCATCTCTTTTCTTCCCGATTTCTTACTTCTCTGGCAGCATCGCTTGACGCTTCTGCCTTGACTAAAGTGAGTATAGAAATAGAGATGTTGTTTCCTTTCTCTCCTATTTCCGGGTGTGCTTGGTTTTGATGCCTAGCAACCGTGGTATCATTGTTCTTCTCAATGTCGAAGAGATGTGCGCCAAATCTAGATACAATATTGTTCTTGGTCTGACCGACATATTGTATTTGGCAGGTTTTACAGGTGATAATGTAGATCAGATTGTTAGTTCTGCAATTGACATGCTTGTGACTGGGCACGTTCCGTTGCAGGGTTCTGATCCAAAGTGTGCCTGTGGTGTTCATCAGAGGGCAGTATCGGCAATGATTTGGACGTTTGCATTTGTGTTCTTCTGTCACATGCATGGTCCTTGGTGGTATTGTTGACGCCTTGACTAGTAGATCTCTCAGATTTTGTTTTTTCCTGTGACCAAAGACTAGTTTACAGTCTTTCAGGAATCTGGAGGTTTTCGTGCGCTCTACTAGTGGCCAGTTCTCTCGAATCTTGTCTTCGATATCTGGGTTTGATGGATTGAATGTACTGATGAAATAGAATCTTTTCTCAGTGTTCTCATCCCTTGGTTCTGTGGCGGGTTTGGCTTTCAGGAGGTCATCCCTGTCCAATGCTTCCGCCTTCGCTAGAGCCCTTTCTAAGAGGGCTCTTGGGTAGTGTCTCCTCTTGAAGTGGAGTGCTAATGTCATGGAGTGTTTCTTAAACTCATCTTGTCTGGAACAGATGCGTTTGACTCGTAGAAATTGTGAGAAAGGCATACTTTTCATGCAATGAGTTGGGTGACAGGATTCGTATAGGAGGTACTTGTGACTGTCTGTGGGTTTACAGAACAGGGTTGTTTCTATTTCGTCCCCGTTGATGTAGACCGTTGTGTCAAGAAAATCTACTGAGGTAGGGAAGATTTCAGACGTGAATTGAAGGTTTTTGGTGGCACGGTTAAGGTGTTGTACGAATGTGTGAAGTTCGTCCATGCCATGAGGCCACACCATTATAATGTCATCGATGTATCGTTTCCATAGTAATGGTTGCAGCCTGTATGTGTATACATGGGAGTCTTCAAATCTTCCCATGTATATGTTTGCTAAAGAGGGGGCTACTCTGGTGCCCATAGCTGTGCCTCCAATCTGAAGGTAGTGTTTCCCATCGAACTGGAAATTGTTCGATGTGAGTACTATTCTCAGAAGTTTTACCAGGGAGACATTTGTGGGGTTGCTATGTGCTGGTCTGTGTTTGAGTAGGGCCTGTCCTACTGCCATACACCCCTCCATTTGTGGTATATTGGTGTATAGGCTTGTATCGTCTAGGGTCACTAGTAGGGAATTTGGAGGTATTTTGCCTAAAGAGTTGATGGTCTGGAGGAAGTGGGTAGTGTCCTTCAGGAAGCTCTTGAGTTTAGGTACCATCGGATTTACGAAATGATCCACGAATGCTGAGATGCGTTCAGTGGGGCTTTCGTTGCCAGAGATGATGGGTCTACCCGGAGGTGGGAATTTGTTTTTATGTATTTTGGGGAGCATGTAGAAATGTGGGGTTCTGGGGCTGTCATGGACCAAGAACCTACCTGTTTTTTCAGTGATCTCTCCCTTTTGGACCATTAGAGTAATGGCCTCTTGCACAATTTCATTGTGTTTGTGGGTTAAGTTAAATGGGGTTTCGAGATAGAACTGTTTGTCAGAAAGTTGTCTTAGGCCTTCTGCTATGTACATCTCTTTGTCCATAATAACTACTGCTGAACCCTTGTCGGCTGGTTTGATAATGATAGAAGTTTCCTTGCGAAGTCTGGAAAGTGCGATTCGTTCAGCCTCGTCCAAGTTCTGCCTTCTCGGGGCTCGTAACGGACAGTTTTGAAGGTAATCTTCATTTTTTAGGAACATAAACTCTACCCAACCAGTACAGGGAGGGTTCCATTTTGACGGCTCCTTGAATTTTCTATGTTCGAAAGCTTGAGTTGGATTCGAGGAATGAGAATTGAATTGTTCTGAATGGTTATGTATGAATAAAGAACGTTTGATAGAGGTGATGAATTTCTCTAGATTTTCAATGAGTTCGCCTCGGTCGGGGGTTGTTGGAGTTGGTACGAAATTTAGACCTTTTGTAAGTAAGTTGGTTTCGCCCGCGGATAGTTCTAAGCTAGATAGGTTGATAACGCCGTTTTGGGATACTAGATTATCATCGAGTGTAGCATTAGCGTTCGTATTCGAGAAATCGAAGTCAATGTACATTAACAAGGTTTCTTTAATAGCTTCCCAGCTGTCTGGGTCGCTCAAGACTATGGAATTGTAATTGGTTTGACATATGAAACAACAACAGTTCAAACAATTGAACTTAATCACAAAATCAATCAGGTCAATATCACAGGATTCAGAATTGAGGTTGAATATGTAATTATTGCAGATTAGTTCTTTTTCGACATCATGTCCATGAAGTTGGACACAAAGGATTCCGCCATTCTTTGGAACATAAGGCTGTGGTCTGGAGTCTGAGCTGGTGGTGTGTCTCTTCTGGGTTGAGGCTGTTTTTTGGACTTTTTGGCCACTTTGGCGGGAGGAGGACCTCCTACCTTCCTCTTCTGGGGGTTTCCAAACCCCGATGCGCCCCTCTGGGCTTGAGAGTTAGGATTGGCATTGTTCGCTGCTGGTTCCTGCTTCTGTTGTTGGAAGCTGTGGTCGGTCTGCCCGGTTTATTAGGGCGGAAGTTCCGATCGATACCAGACCACATGTGGAAGTCCGGGTCTGATTTCAAGGAGGCACTCTCCTTGTTGAGGGCAGTGTTCAATTTCACTGCTTCTCTTGCTGTGATGTCTTTCACTGTGTTGAGGGCTGCATCAAGGGAGTACTCTGTTTGGCCGGAGTACAGATTCTCCATAGCAGTTAGGTTGGCAGCGGCCTTGCTTTTTGATGACAGGGCCTTTGTCCTCATGGACGCTGCGGTGAGGTGCAGAATTTTGGTGCCATAATCTTTGCGGAAGGTCACAAAATTCTCCGCCTCCTTCTGGGTTAAGATCATCCCTGACGGGGGGCATGCGCCCACCGTCCACTTAGGGAAACGTTGTTTGGCAGCTAGGGAGTCGTGATGACTGGCTTTAATGTTCAGAGACAGATATCTCTGACGGGCTGACCGGTAGAGGCGCCATTGTTCCTCCGCTAATGGGAGAATCTCGGTAAAATAAGTTTCAGGATTGTCTCTCTGTGGTGCACTTTCCTGCCTGTTGTTTCTGCTAGTGTTTGGACGTGGTTCACGGGCGGGGCGACGGCCCCTCTCAACCCTCTCACGTCCGGTGTCTCGGCTTGTGCCTGGGCGTGGCTCGGGGGCACGGTGGGTGTCCCGGTCCATAGTGGAGTTTGGAGTCTGATCGTCTGACCCATGCTGGATTTCCTGTAAAGAGGTGAAATCAGTGAGATTAATGAGGATCTCAGCAGTATTAAGGTCAAATTGAGCAATGGCTTTGGTATAGGCCCGTTGGCTTGCTCTTACGATTACTCGTCTCGGTAAGGGAGGTTGGTTATGCGGCGGTTGAGTTTGTTCGTCCTCGGGAGGAGGAGGAGGCAAACTGTCATCGGCCGGTTCCCTTAGCGATGGGGGGTCGATAGCGATCCCATCTACCTTAGTCACATCATGGTTGGAAGTAGATGTATGAACTGAGGTATGTTTTATATGGGGAAGTTGAAGAATTAAAGTTCAGTTAACATACATTTTACAGATTCTAGTGATTTCCTTTACACAAGACAATTTAAACAACATAAAGCGGATAACCTTTATGGCTCCCTCTTGTGGCGTAGGTATCATTTATCGTCGTAATATATATATATATTCTTTACATGCTACAATTTAACGCAATTTAACATCGCCTTGCAGCCAAGGCTTCTCTACTTGAGTCATTACATAAGTCCTCTGCATTTCATTTCTCAACAAATTTTTTTTTTGTTTTTTTGCCCAATTAAAAACAGCAATATGTACAAGTTGGTTGTGTAACCAAACCGCTCACAAGTATATTATACCAGTAAGATTACATGACTGACTTTCAAATTTCCCTAATTCTGGTTCACGTTCTTAGATTTAGATGCATCTCGAGCCTGGTTTCACCGTTCAATTGCTACATATGATCAAGTATTTTTCAAGTAAGAGTACATACTACTCAGGCCTAAAGCCATAGCAATACATAAAACTTTATTTCATGAGCCAGTCGTTGCTGGTTTTGAGGACATTTTTAAGATTATGCCAGCTTAGGTTTTTGTTTCTCACATTGAGCCTATTCCACATTAATGGGCCTAAAATATGAGGGCTCCTTCTAAAGCGTTCTGTTTTAGGACGTGGTACAACCAAGTTAGTGCCTTCGGCCAGTCTTGTGGGTCGTGGCATGTCCTGGACATACCCGTCAATATCTTTTAATTTGTACATTAGACCTAACAGTGCAATCCCACCTCTTTTTTCTAGCATCAGGATATTGTTCATGTCCATGATTTCCGTTAGGGGTCTTTGGACATTTCTATTTATCAACCTGGTGCCTCTATTCAACGCACTCTGGAGCTTTCTAGAGTTTGCGACATTCGTCATATTGAGGAAGAGTAACCCGTACTCTGCCAAGGGCAGAATATGTGTTTTGACGATCAACGATGTTATATAATCGGACAAATAGTACCTTATTCGTGAAATTTGGTTAACCTTTGTTTGAACCGTATTCCTAACCTTAGTGAAGTGTCTATTAAAGTTCAGATTGACATCGATTTCAAATCCCAGGTACTTAACATTGTTCACCCTTTCAACAGCTCTACCTTCAATATATATTTGCCCCAGATTGTCATTTTTGATTTTCTTCAACTTCCTACATGTTCCCAAGATTTGATATTGACACTTTTTTACATTAATTTTCAACTTATTAGCTGACATCCATCTATACACGACGCTAGCAACCTCTTGAGCAGTTATTATACAATCGTGAATATTTTCTCCCGATACACTGGTTGCAGTGTCATCTGCGTACATAGTTAAGTTGGTAATAAGATTGGTGTCAATTTTATCCATACATTTAGGAAGATCGTTGACAAAGATGATAAATATCAGCGGACCTACCAAACTTCCTTGTGGAACACCGGTGTTTATAGTTACAGGATCAGAGGTTGTGCCATTTAGGACAGTTTTTTGTTTCCTATTGTTAAGATATTCTTTAATGATATTGATGATGGATGGGTTGATTTTATAGTATCTGAGTTTGTTAAACAATATTTCGTAGTCTATACAGTTAAAGGCTTTCGCCACATCGAAATACGTTGCTACTGATACTTTGCCATCATCCATGCCTTTCAAGATAGGCTCTACAAATTCATATATGGACCTGTTGGTAGAATGTTCTTTTCTGAATCCACCTTGTACTGTGGAAAAAAGATTATTTAACTCCATGTGGTTACTTAGTGCCTTGCATATAAAATGTTCTAATATTTTTTATGGTAAAGGCACAAGCGCTATTGGACGTAAATTTAAAAACAGACGCAAATTCCCTGACTTAGGTAAGGGTGTAACTAGATATTCTTTCCAATCTTGTGGAATTATATTTCTCCGTACACAGTTGTTAAGTAGTGACGTCAATAATTTGGACTTTCTTTGAAAAAAGAATTTCAGAACTTCTGCATTCACCCATTCAAAGCCACTGCTCTTGCTTGTGTTTATGTCATTTACATATTCCAACACACTATGTTCTTGTATAACAATTTTCGTCGAGACTTCAGTAACTATGTCCCCTTCCAGGAAACTGTCACTGTTGTCAACCTGGTTCTCCGCTAACAACCCTAGATTTTTAAAGAAGGTATTCAATAAGTTACTAGCCCTTAATCCTTCCACTGTTTCCCCTTCATGCAGGAAAGAGTCCGGGAGGCTGTTGCTTGATTTACCTACAAGGTTACCGATCTGGCGCCAGAATTTCTTGGTATTGTTATTGTTGTTCTCTAACATTCTACTAATATGTCTCCTTTTGGCATCTTTCACCATTCTAGCACTTATTTTTCTACTTTCTCTGGCCGCTGCCCAATCATAATCTGATCTAGTTTGTTTCGCTATTTTAAAAAGCCTATCTCTGGTGTTGATTGCATTTATGGTGGCCCTATCTAGGATCATTTCACCCCTCCTGATTATACGTTTTTTCACGATTGGGCATTTCACATCCAAATATTTTAGAATGTCCGATTTAATGATGTTCCATACCAGATTTGGGTCTGTTATGTACTCAGGGATAATTTCTGTGCGATCTACGTACTCCCCAAAGTTTTCCCAGTCTATCCTATCATATTTCCTACCAAACTTCTCATTGACATTATGAGGGGCAGTATTTTTTTTTACAGTCATGTAAGTGATGTAATGGTCTGACAAGCTAGATTCTATAATACCATGTTTTACTACATGAGGATGGTCAGTGGCTAATATATCTAGAAGATGGTTGGAGTTTTTTCCACACCTAGTTGCCTTAGAAATTAGCTGTCTGATTACTGATTCTTTTAGAATATGTGCCATCTCCATTGTATGTACGTTATTGGTATCCAGCATGTTAATGTTAATATCACCGCATAGAATGATGTTACAATTACGAGCACTTACTCTGATGTGCATGATAGCTTCATTTAGCTCGTTTAGGAAAATGTTTTTACATCCAGACGGTGGTCTGTAGACATTGAGTAATATTATTTGGCGCCTGTTACCTGGTTTTATCTTTAATATCTGCAGTTCGATATTTACATTGCATATATTTCGCTCATTAAACAACCATTGGTCAACCGTAAAATCAGCATCAATAAATACACAGAGGCCGCCTCCTTTCTTTGGGTTCCCATTGATTTCTAAGATTCTGTCTCTCCTAAACACTTTAAACCTTTCATCAAATATGTACACTGATGTAACTAATGACTACAAGGACTATGTCCTATTGAAGTAATCGGATTGATGTTAAAAATTGAAACTTAATATTCTCATGATATAGAAAGTGAATGTATAAGACGAACGACGAGCCAAAATGACTATATAAATGAATAACTATCGTTAAACTTGAAGTTGAATATGTACACTGATGTAACTAATGACTACAAGGACTATGTCCTATTGAAGTAACCGGATTGATGTTAAAAATTGAAACTTAATATTCTCATGATATAGAAAGTGAATGTATAAGACGAACGACGAGCCAAAATGACTATATAAATGAATAACTTGTAATATTATGTCGCAAAATCAATGATTGTTTTATATTTAGTTTGGGCGGTCGAGGAAGACCTGCGAGGGGGCAGAGGACCAAAACCCTGTTCATTATTTTTCATATCTCTGTAACTGTATGAATTATATTGAATAAAAGCATTATATATATATATAGATGTTGCAACAGTCTCTGCAACAGCAACAGCATTTGCAGCAGCAGCAGTTGCAGCAGCAGCAGTTGCAGCAGCAGCAGCAGTTGCAGCAGCAACAGTTGCAGCAACAATGGCAGTTGCAGCAAACTTTGCAACAACAGCAAAACCAGCACTTGCAGCAGACGCAATTGTCCTTGCCTCAGTACAGTCCATATCTAATGCAGGGATTTGCACCTCTGACCCAGTTCGGTGGAGTGCAGCGGCAGTTAGGGGAAACCCATCTGTACAGGGCTCTCCTACGCGTGTACATGGTCAGTCAGCCGCTGGTATTTTGGATGCGAGTGGCGCTCCCATCACTCCACCTGGATTTGTTGGTGTTACTCCCGTGGGTGCTGGAGAGAAGGGGTCAGTTCCACTGTCAACCGTGACTCCTCTTTTCGCCTCCCCTGTGAGAAAGATTGGCGATATGATTGCTAGAGCAATGACTTTTGGTTTGGGGGAAGAACAACCCACACCGACCAAGGAAGGTGTATTTGAGACTCAGTCGAACCCGGGTACCATCTCTGTTGGTAACGAGAAGCAGGATATTTCTGGTTCTCCCCATGGTAGTGATACCTGGGAACGAAGTGTTGAGGAAGAGGATAAGAATATGGAAATTGATCCTGCATATGAGGAAGAACTGCTGAAGGGAGACCCTGATGACGCGTACCCAACGGCCTAAATGTTCGCCTTAAAAATTGGTTTAAGTTGTTTTTGAGATTCGTTGTTTATTTGGATACTTGAGATGTAATGGACTCGAGCCGGATGCAGTAGTGGACAGCCCAGCTGAGATGAACAGACTTGACCCGGGATGACCTTTACTACCAGTCACCTTGGTCGGGATTTAACCAGCTTGGACACTGGATTTTACCTCGAACACCAGCAAAGGACTATTATAACCTACCTACTTGTGCCTCAAACTGACTGAACTAGGATGTTACCGGACATTTGTGCTGTGTTTACCAACCTGCGGACAATACCTTGCGATTGGAAACACTGTGAATACTATATATACGGACTAAACTATCTAATGGATTGAAGTGGATACATCTTCACACTGCGGTAGAATTCCTTGTGTGTTTTTGCTTCAACATTGTTCGTGTATTCTGCAAGCCGGTATGGATTCCTATGTTATCATATTTTTACTCTGTGATGATTTTTATATTGTTTGAGTGTCAAATGTACCTACTATTGTTGCTTACGTTAAACTTACTTGTAAACCTTACGGTATAGACTCTTGTGTAAGATCTAAAGCGGTTGTGCCCTCCTTACAAAAAAGGGTGAGGGGCATTGTGGTGCGCGGCTCTGGATTGGCATTTGCTAAACCAGAGCCGGGGCTATGCGGCTGTCTTACCAGTCCCGCAAGTAAGCCAGGTCGCGGCTGTGGTGGGTTCGACCGATAGAGGTTGTAGTGTTTCGGTGGTCTACATTTTAACGTTTTTATTGCTGTGTGATGCTGCTTATTCTATATATTTACTATCATTCCTTTCTTATACACCCATTGTGTATGCACACTTATATGATGTTCATTCGTTATGATGTATTATTACGGTTGTTGTTCTTGTGAGAGCAGCCCGGGTGTGGAAAGCAGATATTAAATAGAG
Organism: Sthenelais limicola; assembly: GCA_942159475.1. Lineage (NCBI taxonomy): Eukaryota > Metazoa > Annelida > Polychaeta > Phyllodocida > Sigalionidae > Sthenelais > Sthenelais limicola. The sequence goes on along the minus strand of OW804102.1, from coordinate 14,376,412 downwards.
AAGCTGGCGAGGTCCATTAGATCCTGTAGTTGTCGTTGTCTTTATTCGATAGATTAAGTCTCATAGTCGCTTAAGGCCGTCGATCGGACACTACACTAGGCTATAACTTATGGCAGCGCGGTTCATTGTAATTGGCCTATAGGTCTATTCACAAAAAAAACATGATCAAGCGTCTTATGATGGTAATATTTCTACAAAATATACATTGTTCTGTCTTATTTTGGTCTTCTCCAAAACCTAAGGCTGTGTCCCCGCTTTCTCCCCACTTTCTCCCTTAATCAAACCAAACTCAGATTGTATCTAAGTATTTATCTAATTACCACTCAGAAAGTATGAATCCATATATATTTGCATAAACAATTTTCACTGAATTTAGTGTCATATGTCTGTATTATGATCTCATTGATATCCGTAAAACCAAATTTCACTAAACATAGTGACACATATGATTATATTGTATGAAAATCGAAATCGGAACTGAATAGTCATCACTTAGAAAATGGAAAGGTAGTGTTGTGACTCTTGCCTATGTTCTTTCCAGTGTATGAATGGCCATCGTTCCACATCTGTGTTTCTTCTCCGGGCTTAATATTAATCGATATTTAAATAATAATGTTTCGTGATCGTATAGGTTTACTTCTGCGAGATGAAATATATTATTAATATCGATAGCAGGAGATGGGAGGAAAGGAACTATAGTGGCCGGATTAAATTAAAGTTCCAAAGGACCAAGGGTTGAAATATTCTATGTTTCAAAAGCAGCTCCGAGATATAACATCAAGAGTGAAATACTTCTGTCATATATTCTCTTTATTCCTCCTTGTGTGCTGGGTTGAAGACCTTGCTCCTCAACCCGATTAATGAACAAATACATTGGGTATATCAATAATATTCAACACAAGAACAGACTATGTTTGCAATACAAATCAGGAATAATTAAATAAATATAATAATGAAACAAGTACAAACTTGTACATAAATAGAGAAATATGTGATAACCATCATGGTTAAAACCCGGATGGAATAATATGAATGGTTAATTAATAATAAATTAATCAAGTAATACAAAGTACAAAGTTGAGCTGCCCAGAGCTCGATGGAAATTATCATATAGTATAATAGAATCGTTACACTCCTCCCCATGCAACGAAAATAAAATTTTAAAAGGAGATGAACATATTCAATGACTGGAGAAATTTTATGAACATGTTAACAAGAATAAGAACGATTCATATGTACATTTATACAATAGCTCATCAATAAAAAAAACGTGGGGTATCATATACCAACATTTAACTGTTCTTCAACATAAAAAGTTGCGAAATATATATGAATAAAGATTCATAGGCTATATACATCAGCAAAGCACCAATACGGAGATATCACACGCGAGAGTCCAGAATATTAAGTAGACATTATCGCATGAATGGCAAGCGATTGCTTCAGCGTGAAGCCTCGTATGATGTGGTCCGTTTCCTTATCCGGATCTGCACTATCAGCTACCACAGGTACCTCCAGATCATCTGATTTCTTCTCAACACTGGCATTTTCACGCTCACGATCAAGGGATCGTTGCAGGTCTTTCACATTGTCCTGGGAAAGTCTCAGTTCATCCTCAAGAACAGATTGAGAGTGAGTAGCAATCTCCAGCCTCACCTTGAGGTCAAGAATCTCGTCTAACAGGCGTTTCCGCTCCTCGCTTCACGCCTGCCTGTCTCTATTAACAAAAATGTTCGTAATCTGAGTGAAGATGCTTTAAGGCTTCTGCAAATGAAGCATGGGCTTTTACCAGCTGACATTGAGCGACAGCTAAGTTCTTGACTGCCTCACTGTCGTTGAGTTGTTCCAGATCCATGTTTACTTCATGTAAGTTGACTGAGACTACCGGAGAAATATTATTCTCCACCTTCGACTTTGTCGCAGGGAGCACTTGCTTTTTCTCCTCCTTGACACAAGAACTGGATGGAGCAGCTCTCTTACGAGCTACCGTGGCAACTGGATCCTTCTCACCATAGTCAGGATTGCTAGACAAATTGCAGAATCTGTCACTATTGTTCAAGCATCTCATCCCAGCCTGGTGTTGTGATAGGTTATGGACCCACATCATGTGGCGGACAGAAGAGCACATCCGTAATTGTCTATTCTTACAGGGTCCAGTGGTCTGATGACGGATCCCACAGGTATATTCCCATCTGTTTGGGAGATGATTCTCCTCCATGTGCCGCAGCCAAGCGAGACGGCTGTGCAACACCTTGCCTGTACAGCGGAGATACGGGCAGCTACTGTCTACTGAAGAACTGTCATGGCCTTTATAAATAATGGAACGCAGCTCTCTGCGGGTGTCCTCAGAGACAATTCTTCCAAGAATTCCATCAATCCATTCCTTATATTTACGAATAAGGTTGGCTTCAGAAATGGTGAAGAATATGATCTCTTCTGTCTCCGAGTCCTGATCCGGATCAGCAACTGGTACACATCTGCCATGTCTGGTGTCTTTTGGTTTCTTCAGTTTAAGAATAGGCGGCTTGATCTTGTCTGTGAATTCAGAGGACACCTTCCTATCTCTGCCAGGAGAGCCAGAACGGGAACGCCGCTTGGAAGAATCACGTCTATTCCTACTAGGTTTTCTTCGATTTCTGCTGTCCGGAGACTTCTTAATGTCCTTTTTCTCGCCAGAAAATTTGCTACTGCGATCGTACACTCGGTCATCTTCACTCGAAGAAGGCATGATACCACTTTCCAATTAGATTTCTTCAACAAAAGCAGGTCTGGACAGCTCCGGAGGACATAAGCGACTCGATCCTATGTATACTTCAGTGCCAAATGGAATGCAGCCTGCCGTGCACTTGCTCCAACTGTCTTATATAGGTGCCAACCCGAGCCACACCCAAAAACTATGCCCATATATGGTCATATAAGTGGCGAGGATCCACTCTGCGCGCTTCCTTATCCATATTAGGTAACAGATCTCAAGGAAACTGCATATTACCTCGCGAATAAAATAAAGAAATAATATCATTCAGGCTATATAGTCAAACCCCCGAGAAAAATACACATTCCTATACTACTTTTATCCGTATGGACAGAGTGCACATTGCAGCGAACCGAGGGCATCAGCGTCTTGCCGGCAAGGTAGGTGCTCCGCGTGTCGAGGTGTCTGCCATAGCGCTCTCCGACGCAACTTTCCGCTTTGTTTATTTCTTAGCGCGGTGTTTGTTTCCGTCGATGACAGGTTGAAAAGTGTATAGAAACTCAATAAGGGTTGACCTTGACTGAGAATTTGATCATAAAATGCTAAATAATAGCAGTAGAATACATGTTTCTTCGTTAAATGTGTAAATTAAACATATCAGGCTTGCTTCCCCGGGCCCCATGAAAAGGGACCGTCTCCCGATCATTCGTCCTACCGGCTGTATGCGAGGAAGAGCCGTAGAAGTCTTCTTATGATAAAATGCTTCAAAGAAGCCTATCTAACACCATAGGTTAGCTTGAAATAGTTATTAAAAATGAAAGGAATATTCCCATATGGAAATACACCCAACATGGTTTCAAAATGGCCGTTAATCCACCATGGAATCGTATCTTCTCTCTCAAGTGTTCACCAAAGGCTTCTTTACGCGTATATGGCCCTCCTGAAGGCAGGGAATAAAAATCCAAGTTTACTTCAATCTTCCTCCGTAAGTTGTGAAGAAAAATATCATTTAAAAAAAAACTAAAAGTCAGGTGAATCTATATCTTGTGGGAGCCTTAATCACCCTCGTTCTGGTTCTCCTGACACTTTCTGGCGAATCTTCTTCCTTATCTCTGCTTTCATTTTGAGGTTTTAGACAAGGCTTGAGATAATTCACAAGGACTCTAGCCAATTTGTTTGTGTCCTTCTCAATAGTATATGTCCAATCGTTCAATTTTTCCTTAATAAGGAATGGACCTTCCCATCTTCCACAGAGAGGCCTTGCTGTTTTCACAGTAATATATTTGTAAACCCAGTCTCCAGGCGAAAATTCTCTGGCCAGTGTATTTCTGTCGTAAATCTTCTTCTGAGCTATAACAGATTGTTCCAGTCTTCGTGATACAAATTCGTGTGCCAGCAAATTTTCCCTGATGTATAACACCTGGTTATTTGGACATCTGACTTCAAAATCCTCGTCATAATTGCGAAAAATGACTGCAGGAACCATAGAAACTTCTTCTCCGAATGTCAGCAAATTGGGACTACAACCAGTCGAGTTATGTTCGCTGCACCTATACGCATAGGAAATGTATGGCAGCAGCTGGTCCCAGTCATTCTTATGAGAATTTGTTACGCCCGACAAAGCAACCTTCAATGTCCTTATCGATCTCTCTGCTAATCCATCGGATTGCGGCCTGTATGAATTAGTAAAAGTCTTCTTGATGGACATCAGAATGCATAATTCTTTCCATAATGAAGAGGTAAAGTTGGCACCTCTGTCTGAATGAATCCGTAGAGGAGCTCCAAACTTCAAGATCCAACCTTCCATCAGGTGAGTAGCACACGTGTCAGCTTGCCAATTGGGCATAGCAAATGCCTCCATGTATTTTGAATAATAGTCTTGAACAACCATGAAGCAAATATTCCCTCTGACAGTCAAAGGTAAATTTACAGCAATGTCCAGAGCTATTCTATCAAATCTTGCTCCTGTTATTTCATTATGAAGCGGCATCTTTCCTTTCCTGGGATAATCCTTCACACATTGGCAAGTATCACGATCGTCTAATATAAATGGCCAGAAGAATAAGTGCTGAACTTTTCCCAAGGTTTTCTTCCTTCCAAAATGGCCTCCCTGAGGAGAACCATGCAACATGTGGAATATAGCCATCCTTATCTTCCAGGGCCCAACGAGTACCATGCTATCTCTGTAAGGCTCTTCATGATACATCACATAAAGAATCCCATGGCGAATTGTCATCTTGCTGAGAAGAGCGTATAACACTCTAAATTCCCTTGATTCTGCTCGAATCTCCTGGGGTGATAACTTCTTTTCATCTCGAATCAGTGACTTGATTTTTGCAATCTCCCTGTCTCCATCTTGATATTGAACCATTTCCTCTTCAGAGCAAGGAAAAACATCCTGTAGAAACCCCTCAGTTTCTTGCCATTTGGTTGTACCTTCGTCGACAGAGGCAGCAGAAATGCTTCCTACAGGAATACTATCATATGTCATCGCCTTGCATGTGATACAATCAGGATTTTTACATTTCCTGAATTTATTCATTCTTGAAAGCGCATCAGCATTGCCATGTAATCGTCCCGGATGGTGGATTATCTTTGACTGATCCACGTCAAAATAGGCAAGAATGGATAACCACCGAACCAAAATTCCATCAGCATCCTTGAAATTCAGTACCCATCTCAATGAAGAATGGTCCGTACGAATGACAAATCTTGTGCCCCAGATGAAATGCTTGAACTTTTTCAGTGATTTGATCACCGCAAGCAGCTCCCTGTGCGTTGTACAATAGTTCCTCTGAGTAGAATCCAATGATTTGGAGAAATAACAAAAGAACCTTTTCCTTGCCATTTTGAACCTGGGAGAGGATGGATCCCACAGAAAAATTACTGGCATCAGAATCTAAAATAAACAGATCATTTTCAGTTGGATATCCCAGGATGGGTTCGGAAATCAATGCTTTCTTCATCAGGACAAATGATTTCTCCTGTGCTTCAGTCCAAGCAAACTTCCTATTATCCCTGAGCAGCTGGAACATAGGCTCAGCCTTCTCTGCGAACTCCGGAATAAAATCTCTGTAATATCCAACAAGTCCCAGGAAGGAACGAATATCTTTGATATTTCGTGGTTGTGGCCAATGAGTGATAGCTTCAATCTTCTCCAGATCTGGTTTGCTCCCTTCACTGTTGATTATTCTTCCCAGAAACTTCACAGAACGCTTGAAAAGCATACATTTCTTTGGCTTTAATATCAAACCAAAATTCTGTATCCTTTTAAAGACAGTCTTCAGATTATTCCTGGCCTCTTCTAATGATGTTCCAAAAGAGATTATATCATCCAGATAAACCATACAATTAGTCCAACGCAATCCTTGTAACATATTCTCTACCATGCATTCAAATGTGGCCGGGGCAGTGCATAACCCAAATGCCATCACATTGAATCGAAACAGGCCTATATGGGTGACAAAAGCAGATTTTTCCTTTGATTCTTCATCCAGTTCCACTTGCCAATAGCCTGACTCGAGATCCAAGGTAGAATAATACATATTGTTTCCAAGTGCATCAAGACTTTCTTCGATTCTGGGCAAAGGGAATGCATCTTTCTTCGTGATATCATTTAATTTGCGATAATCCACGCAAAAACAATGGAATTATCTTTCTTCTTGACCAGAACAATCGGAGATGACCAAGGCGAGTCACTCGGCGAAATAACACCTTTATCTAGCATCTTTATGAGCTCTTCTTCCACTGTTTTTCTTCTGCCTATAGGCAACCGGCGATAGCTCTGCTTGATAGGTTCCAAATCACCAGTGTTAATGTGATGCTTCACATTATCCGTCCGGCCAAGGTCTCCTCAAGGCTTTTTGAATATATTGAAAAATTCCAATAAATCAGATCGAACCAAATCTTTCTCACACTCAGTGGGTATGTCACTCTGAGCTACCAGCTGTTCCAAATATTGAGGCAAATTATAGGTGGTCAATGCCGATCGATGAGAATCTGTTTCCAACAGAACTGAAATATTTTCATCTTCCAACGTTGAAACGTCTGAAGAATCCATCAGCAAGGGATCTGTAAGAGACCCAATATTTCCAGTTTCTTCTATCTGTGAAACAACTTCAGCAATGCCCAGCAATTCGCCTTCTTCCAAGAACTCTGTTTGATTTGTGATATTCATCACAGGCAGCCTATATGATTTCTTCTCATCTGTATATCCTACTATAGTAGGAAAATTCACCAATCCTCTGTCATCGTCTATGTACATAGGAGGCTCTACAAGGTAATCACCCTTGTCTCCATCGTTTGTAGAGCCTGTCCAGATTGCTTCAACCATCGTCATGGAATTCTTCTTGATTTTGGTCTTTTCTTTAACCCTCAGGGCTCCATTATTCGACACAAATTCACAGAAAATCTTCATTCCATTTATATCAATCTCCCCAGTTTTGCTTCTAAACACCATGTCCACTGCCATCTGGAAATCCAAGCCTAGTATTCCAGATTCTTCCAACGAAAAACCTCCAAACATGCGACTTTTCTCCAAGTTCAAAATGGAACAGGTGTATTGTACTGCCATTAGCAGCAACAACCCTATCAGAAGTGGGAATCAATGGAGGAGGATTGATCATAGAAGCATAAATTTCTTCATCGATCAAGCTGATGGAGGCTCCAGTATCCACTAAAAGGTGATACAAATCTCTTCCGAAGGTAGCTGGGACGTACCATCTAGCTCCCTTGAGGTTAGGCAGGCAGTAAATCTTCCCCTCCCCAGGCCTTGTAACCAGTAATAAATCAGGATTAACTTCAGAGAATGCAAAGTCCTCCATCGAAGAAGGTCCTGAAGAATCATTTACCTTTCTGTATGTATGTTGGGAAAAGCCATTTTGAACTAGGGTGGCTGAGTCGTTGGCCTTCTCCAACCCAACCACTATTTGTTTCCCTCTAAACCAGTAGTAGTAATCGATAGGGAGGACTGAGCAGAACTCTTCACGCTAGCTGATCTGTGTTTAGCTTCAAGAAATCCCTTACACTGAAAGGTAGAGTGTCCGGTTGTGTCACACCACTTGCAATAAGGAGTCTGAGATGATCTATTCCTCCAGGAACCACTTTTCTTAAATCCCGACCACTTCGTTTTTTCACCTATAGCAGATATCCTATATTCTTCCTTATCAGAATCTTCCCAGGCATTTTCAGAAACAGAAGCAACTGTAGTCAAGACATCAGAGCTGGCATTAACTCCAAAAAGTGTTTTTATCCCACTTTTATATCGATTTGCCAAGTCCAGAGCATCAAAAAGTGATTTGGGCTGACAAGCATGAACCTCCAATGCAATCTTTTTATCCAACATTCCCTTGATGAACTGCTGAATCAGCAGCCGGGTATAATAGTTGTGCCTCTCACCCGGAAATGCCCAGATAATTAACGATCTAAGATGAACTGCAAAGGCATTGAGATCCTCGCCAGGAATTTGTTTTCTTGCATAGAAGATACTCTCTCGATCTTCAGGAGTACCTCCCCCATATATCCTGCATAATACGGTTACCAAATCCTGATATGAGCCTTGTTCTATATCAAAGTCATTCACAACGCTTGCAGCCTCTCCTTTACACTTCGAGAAAAGAACTTTCATCCTCGTCTTCTGAGACCAATTATTAGCAAAGCTAATATTCTCGAATTGTACAAGGTATTGATACCAATCCTTGCCATCGAATGCTGGAGGCATAGCACATTTAGGCTTCTCCGACCATTGTGTTGAAGACTGATTTGTAGAAGGATCCTTGATCTTGATCGGACAGATATCTTCCTCCTCTTCAGATTCCACAGCATCGAATAATGATAGAGATACTCGAGATTTTCTTAGAAAAGAAACCTTTTTTCCTCCCCCAGATCCTCGAGTCCCAATGTGTGAGGAAAACAATGGGTTAGTATCAAAAGACTTCCAAAGACCTGTATTTCTCACATCAGTGCCATCTTTCATTATAAATTGACCTTTAGTTTGGTCCAACTCTGATTCCGCAGAACGAGCCAAACCTTTCCAATAATCAACATCCAGCGAGCGAGATCATCATGAAGCTGATCAGTAGTGGTCAAAGCAGCATCACGATCTTTGACTACATCAACATATTTACCCTCTGAAATAGTCAACTTCTTCTCGATATCCTCCAGGGACTTAGCAGATTCCAAGATATACTGTTTTAACTTGGGATCCAAATCCTTGAATTCAATGCCAACCACCAACTCCTTCCCCAAGTCAGTCGCCATGTTTATTTCTTCCTGAGAATTGAAAATATCCTATGATTTCTTCAGAAAAAAGAATATAGAAAAATATAAAAGATATCCAAGGTAAAAATCCAAGAGTAGTCCAATCTTTCTCTGTCCCTCCAGAAGGAGAAAATCATCAATATCTCCACAACAAGGTAAAAAGCGATGCACACCCCATCCAAGAGTCTAAGAAGAGAAAACAAGTTTCCATATATCACTCTTCCCTAAAAAAAAAAAAAAAAAAAAAAAAATCCAACTTGAATTTCCCAAGTTACTTCAAGTCCCTCCAGACAATGTCCAATGACTATCCCCAGCTCCGGGTAACTTCATAGGCAAACGGAGACAAAGATCCTATGAGATCCGGAGGCTTCAGGAGGTCCTGAAGGGTCCGAATGGGTCCGGATAATGAGAAAAATAAGCAGACTGTTTAAATGTCCTTGAAACTTCAATGTCCAGCAGACAATCCAGTGTTCTAGGAAGAAAATACTATGTATTTTTCCCTCACACTCACGGCACCAGTGACTCTTGCCTATGTTCTTTCCAGTGTATGAATGGCCATCGTTGCACGTCTGTGTTTCTTCTCCGGGCTTAATATTAATCAATATTTAAATAATAATGTTTCGTGATCGTATAGGTTTACTTCTGCGAGATGAAATATATTATTAATATCGATAGCAGGAGATGGAAGGAAAGGAACTATAGTGGCCTGATTAAATTAAAGTTCCAAAGGACCAAGGGTTGAAATATTCTATGTTTCAAAAGCAGCTCCGAGATATAACATCAAGAGTGAAATACTTCTGTCATATATTCTCTTTATTCCTCCTTGTGTGCTGGGTTGAAGACCTTGCTCCTCAACCTGATTAATGAACAAATACATTGGGTATATCAATAATATGCAACACAAGAACAGACTATGTTTGCGATACAAATCAGGAATAATTAAATAAATATAATAATGAAACAAGTACAAACTTGTACATAAATAGAGAAATATGTGATAACCATCATGGTTAAAATCCGGATGGAATAATATGAATGGTTAATTAATAATAAATTAATCAAGTAATACAAAGTACAAATATCATAATGAGTTGCAGTGTAGACTCCTAGTGGCGTCCGGAGGTACTACACGGAGATACCCGGACCCGGAGGTATCCGGATCTTGAGCTACCCGGAGCTCGATGGAAATGTTCATATAGTATAGTAGAATCATTACAGTAGCATCTTCAATACCCAACCCTGTCATGGGAATACTATGCTATGCTATGAACTCTTATGTAACTGTATAATAAGTAACTTTGCTAAACTCAGTTGTATATGATTGTATTGTATTTAATCAAACTGATGCTGAATATTACAGTGCACTTTTCACTAAATATTGTCACTAATTCTTAACAACTTGTCTGAGGCTGCCATACCTCTGCAAACACCAACAGCATTGTATACGTAATTATTTCCTACTTCATTAACCACTCCATTTGCCACGAATGTTGATTCTCTCATCTTACCATCTCATAATTATTACTTCTCGTGTTGTAAATCTATAATTTATTTTGCGTTCACGTTATTGAAACTCTGTAACATAATTTACAAACAAAAAATGGTTTATTTAGAAAGTTGAACCACCTTATTGTATTAAGATCAGATACAAGAAAGAATTCTCTAATTGAATATAAAGCATATATAATAAATCAGATAACTTTTTCGGTGGAAGGATGGAGGGGATAAGAAGTACATGAAATATTTGTTTTAAATAGCTGGAAGCTTTCAGACATATATACCTAGCATCCCACTTGCTAAATATGCGTATCTGAAGCATTGGCATCCACACATCATATAACGTTAGCCTCACACCTAGGCCTACCAGTCGCGCAATCCGCTGTGGTACTAGACTCTCCCGCGACCTACCGCTTTTTTTAAAAAAGCCGCCACCGGCTCCTCTCTAAAATTGGAACAGTCGTACCCGTTATCACGGTCTCACGTACAAAGTAGAAGAAAAGGGAATTGCTGCTGTCTCTGCCAACGAAATAAATCCTCATTCAGCTTTGTGTCAGGTGTGAGAACTACCGTATATTAGTAAGCAACGATATTAGCTAGTGATTACTGGAACAATATTGTCTATATTCAATGCTAGAGTCAGGTATAGCTCGATAGGTCCCGTCGGGAAGATTCGAATGGACGGCCATTGCCGCGAAATATATCAACAAGCGCCAAAAATGGTGTCTCCCAATGCCGCCGCTGGCGCCACTGTGAATAGGCCGCTGCTCAGAAATAGATAGCGCTGTTTATTGACTGAATATACAGCGCCAAGGCCCGGGTGGGACGTGGGGTGACGCGACGGGTGGGTGGAGGGTAATTCGTCGGAAATTTAAATATAAAAACAATCTAAAAGCGTTGAAATATAACCCATTTACTTCCTACAAATAAATACCTTGTGCGGATACTTTCTAGACTGTAGACTATGGCTTAACGGGAAGCGACCGACCCGCCCTCTGAGGGTGGATGCCCACTTCCAAAATTCCTTACGTCGCCCAATCAACCAGTGTCCATTCCCCATTAATAGACGACTGGGATTTCTGGCCCTGTTTTCAATGTTTTCCCATGTAAGTGGTGACCTGCTGATGGTCTCAAAGGAAACTTGTGTTAGGTAGGATGCCTTTTTGTGGGAGGACTTATACATTATATGGTACACAAAATGCTGTTTTGAAAACATTCATGCACCCTTTACCTGTTGTCACTCACTCCCGCCATGTTTACATAGCTTCAACCACCCCACACAGTACTAGCCACTGCCACCATTACATAACACCCATGCTCACAGGCTTGTTGACAACATGTATTTATAGGGCGGGTAGTGTAGCATAGCGTAGCGTACACAGCACGTTGTGGTATGTACGTCTAATGTCAAATGGATATTGTAGGTAGGAGCAATGAGAGTAAATTCAAAAGAGTTTGAACTCATGAGTCGGCAGAAAGATGTAACAAATTTCCCCATCTTATCTTGGAATCTGATGGCCCAGGCGGTCACTCCTTTCATCCGAGGTTGTTTGTAAGTTCTTAAAGGGCCTTCAGTCTCCCCTCTCATTTTCCGTTTTGGAGGTGCAAGTGAAGTTTCTTTCATTATTGTTTAAATATTGCATAAATCTGATTTATAAGTTGACAATCAGGTTCAGAACATCTATAGCTCGGGACCAGTACACCTGATTTGTGAAAATAAAATAAAACTGAGCCAGTATCATGAAGTAATTCATTTGTTGACTAATTTTCAATCAGTTTTTTCCATTTGATCATATCTTCCGATTTGATTTGAAGCACCTAAAACATATCAATGTGTAGCCTAATGATTTCTCCATCCATGGTCTCATGGTAATTCTTCAAATCAGATCGGAACAATGTTAAATGTGGTGACATTTCCATTTCTCTGTATAAATTAATGAGTTGAAATTTGCAAGAACATGTGGGTTTTATGGCATTTTATGGCCTTTTATGGTCCTTTCCCCGATTTTCTCCACCAGACCCCTTACTGTGGTTCCCAGCAGGGTCAAACAAGCTCGGGTATAGCATCGGACATAGTTCCCACGCTCCTGTTCCATACTCGTTGGTAGGAGGGATAGAGAAGCTTAGAAACAGCTAGGGTGGGTGGATGGGTTCTATTTCTGTTGAAATAAGAAACCCCAACACTCTAAAACAGAAAAAATCAGTAAAGTGTAACACAACTCAAAAATACTTGCGGGTAAAATTTCTGGAGTGTTACTTTCCCGGTTACTTTCAAGTTTGACTGACAAGTTTGACAGCTAAAAAACCTTGCCCTCTGCGATTTCTACATGCCAACTCGCCAGGGCAGGCTCTTATGCACTTGTCAATTGCAACTCCCACCCCCCCCCCCCCCCCCACCCCCGGGGATGTGGGGTAATGTCCTGGGCCTTTTGGGAAATTTGAGGAAATCCCCAACCCCCCAGGGCAAGAAATGCTTGTAAATCCCCGACCCCCCTGGGGCACATTTTTCGGTGGACATTTTTTTTGACAGAAATTATTATTGCAAAAATATAAATGCTTTACTATTATGGGGCTATGATTTTGATAGAAAAGTAAACACTTTGAATAACAACTCAGGAGACAGTCTTAGTATTGAGGTATAAATGCATGGTAGCATGGTTGAACATCAATTTATTTATTACATATTTATATTTCTACTAGTTTAGAACGATTTATCAGATGCACTATAACTCTTTAAGAGATACTTGAAATGGTTTATTTTTTAAAGAAATTTTATTGAGAACATTTCCATGCTGACATAGTAATCAAGTGAAAAGGATTTACCGTACATCAATGAATTAAGATATAAGTAAGTTTTAAATCATGATGAATATGATACTTGTATTATGGATAATGGCTTTGCTATAACTAGAAATGAAGCAAAAGTCGCTATTCCTGATTTTTTCGCCATTCAACATGTTTTTAATGTGTTTTATAGATTGTATTATATGTATTGAACATCGAAATTTTAACTACTATGAGAATTTGTTCTGCTAAATCAATTCTTCCTAAACACATGATATTTTAAGATAATCGAAAAATTCTATCAGTTTATCAGTCTGCCTCATATTTTGTTTAGTAGAAAGAATATAATACCTTCCTTCATTTCATTGTTCACTGTGTCAGTACAAATTATGGGGATTCCTTACATTTTTATTTCATTATGAAGAAAACAAATTCCTCTTCCAGGAAATGTATACTTTCTATACCTATCTCCATTATGTCAAATCTGATGGTATCTCAAAATCCACCTTTTGTGAATTATGACTTATCTTCCTGTGACACATCACATTTTTCCACAACAAAAAATGTTTACAAAAAAAATAAAAAGGTTGGCATGTGCAGAGGGAGAAGTGAGCAATATGAAAGTAAAAAAATTGTTTTGATACTCTAGAAATTAGTGAAGTTATAGTCTTTCAAAATTTCCTACCTACCTCAGGCTCTGCTTAGTTCAGCCATTCAGCTATTGTCTACATAGCATATATCAAGTCTAGTTCAAGTGTGATGATGGCCCAACACCACTAAAACCCTGTCACCTTCAGAGTTGACACTTTCTGTGTATATATAGGGGGAGGTTTGTAACTTTTGTATCTTTGTAAGATAGCAACAGCTCTGCTGTAGAGTGGGCACTGGTGGACATTCCCCCACCCTAAAGTTGATATTGCTGTAAACTAAGGGAAATCTCCGCCTGGGTGGGGGAATGTTTTCTCAGACATTCCCCTACCATTCCCCCACTTCCCCGGGGGTGGGGGGGTGGGGGTTTCAATTGACAAGTGCATTATATACTTGCCAAACCTCTAAGAAAGATGAAAACTATAGGTCGTAGCAGTATAAAACAATTAGAGCATGATAATCAAAGTCCGCTGACACCTTAGCTATGCATAGCCATTGTTTAAAAGGGTAATACTGTCCCCCGAGTCCACTGCGCATCGTTTTCGCGCACCATATGGCGGCGCCAATATATAAACTCACTACTTCCATTGTACAGTATACACTGTTTTTCCATCTTTCTTTATGCGCTCTACTGATTGTGATTGTGACGATTAACGTCTTAGTTAATGATATAGAGGTATTAGGGCTCCTCCACTTGGGAATTGTTTGTCACTGACCTTTTTGTTTTACTTACATCTGCTCGAAAATAAATGTGACTTCAGCCATAGAAACTAGAGCCCCTAGTAGTAGGGTCGTAGACATAGCAGGGGAATGGGCAGGAATTATGTTACTGTATTACTAAATCACCAAGGCACCATTAACATAATACTGGGAGAATGGTCGAAATTATAATACCCAGGCACCATTGCCAGATTGCCGTAACACCCCGGCGTAACACTCACTGGGAGAATGGGCGAAATTATACGATATTATGATTGACTTATTGAGTTGTTATTTCTTAGCGGATAAACCTGTGTGTATTTATTTGGACGTAATAAGTAGGGAACAGGGATTTTCCCTGCTTAAAAACATTGACCAAACCCAACGGCCGCTTTGATTGAACGAGCGGCCGCTTTGACCCGGCTGCTATGGCGATCAGCAGTTACTTTGATATCACACTGCAATTGCTTCTGTCCTCTTTTAGTTTATCTTGTTTCTGCCAGTTTATCTTTTTTTTCTCCTTCTCTATCCTTATCGCATCCTCTTGCTCAGCTGTTAGGTCCATCCTTGCCAGACTAGCAGGCTTCCTCTCTGATCGCAATGCTTGGGCTTTTTACAGCCCCGGTCGTGGGGAGTGAGACTTCAGGTGATGTAAATTTGGAGGATTTTTCAAGAATAATTCAGAATATCTTGAAAATCCCTTTTCCGCTTTTGATTGTCTATTTAAATGAGAGCGATGTTCCGTAAAAGGATCTTATAGGGTATCTCCACCAATATGTTATATAGACCTGAAGGGTTATTGTAAATGAATATAGTTAGCAAGTAAAGAATGAGCCTCACACTGTGGTGCTATTTCAATGAGTGTTTAATGGAATCAGGACTTAGGCGCTCCTGGTAGTAGACCATACATATGATTAATGAACGTGGGTAAACCTACAACTCAATGGGAGCTATGTAAAGGCTCTATGCCTATTTTTTTTTAATAAATTTTATTGACTGAATTCTCACACAGTGATATGTCTCATTCGTCATGAAAACAGATTTAAACAATATTATCTACACAATATGAGTTACTTTCTTCCGTTTAGCTTTTAACCTTGATTAAATTATTATCATCATCGTACATTTTCTACATTTTTTTCTGCCCAGTAAAACAAATTACATAATCAATCCGCTAATCATACATTGATAAAAGAACAAACAGTACATTTCCTTCAACTTCCCTAAAGTGTATCTTTGTAGAGTACCTTGTTTACTTCTAAAGAGAGCAACATGCTCACACTAGTTATGCTACTTTCCATTTTTTTTTTGTTCGTAACAGCTTCTCTGTCTTACACTCAGTACTTACAGAATGATTGGTATTTCCGAATGTTTGAGGAAATTTTTCAATGAGGACCATTTCAGACCTTTTTGAATCCCATTTAGATTATTCCAAGATCGCGGACCCATGTACATTGGGCTACTTCATAATTTCGCAGTTTTGGGTTGCGGAATGATCATGTTTATCCCTTCTGCTTGCCTAGTTTCCCTTGGCATTTCTTGTATATAATCTTTAATATCCTTCAAATTGTACATTAGTCTAACTAGTTGTATATAACCTCTTTTTTCTACAGTCTGAAAATTATACTGACTCCTAACATCAACAATAGGCATAGGCTCATTTGGACTAATCATTCTCAGACCTCTATTTATAACACTTTGCAATTTTCTAATTACATTGTTATTTGCCATGTTGAAGAAGATCAATCCATACTCTGACAATGGTTGTACATGTGCTTTTAAGATCCTTATCGTAGTATTTTTATCTATACAATACCGGATTCTCATAAGTTGGTTGGTTTTGAGTTGCACTACATTTTTTATTTTTGTAAAATGTCTGTTAAAGCTTAGAGAGTTATCGATCTCGAACCCAAGGTATTTAACATCATTCACCATAGATAGTTTTTTTCCATTTAAGTATATCGACCCTACGTCCTGAGCTTTGAGTCTCTTTAGCTTCTTTTTAGAGCCTATCACCTGAACCAAACATTTTTTGACATTTACAACGAGTTTGTTTGCAGACATCCATTCATTTATCTTAGTTGCTATTACCTGCGTTACTGATATACAGTCATCAATCAATGGACCGGTTACACTACAAGCAGTATCATCTGCATAGATTGACAATGCAGTTTTTAGCTCAGTATCTAGATTATTCAAACAAGTCGGTAGATCATTTATATAAATGATGAATATAAGAGGACCCAGCAAGCTGCCTTGTGGGACTCCTATATTAATATCCACTTGGTCAGAAATATGGTCATTGAGGGAAGTCCGTTGCCTTCTATTCGTGAGATAATTTTTGATTAATTTAATAATTTCGGGGTTAACATGGTAATATTGCAATTTCTGGAAAGTTATATTATAGTCTAGGCAATTATATAACACCTAATCATGAAAACAGAAACAAAAATGAGTTATAAAATTGAATATCAGCGGTATACGGTATCAATCTTGAATCATGTTATACAATTTAACCAAGTTCAGTGCACAAGTAATGACCAGCTTTGGAATAAGTTAAGTGGTAAGTGACTGTTGCTCCCCGGCAGGTTTATTCGGGGGCAAGTATCACATGTATTTATCATAATCTTGCTTGTTCATGTTATATAAATGTCTCTTTTAGGGCGAATCAAAGATGGGAATGCAAAGCGAGTCCTTGATCAAGCTGCTAGGAAACGCCGAGCAAGGAGAGCACTTGAAGCGCTTGAAAACGATAATTTCCAAGATGACCCTCACGCAGACCTTAAGATGAGCAAAAGGGCCCCAAAGTTTGAAGAATCAATGCCCGATACAGGTCAATTATTTCTTGTTAACGACATAATCACATGAAGATAGAAACCTCCAGTCAAAATTTCTGATGATACAATACAATACTGACGGTACAATAGGACTATTGCCCACTCGGCACACATCTGGTTTTCATGATAACCGGGAGCATTGGACAGGGGGGGGCGGCATTGGCGGTCACCATAGGCTTAAGACTTACCCAAGGAAAAGCACTTTCTTCCGAAGTCTTTCTCTCTAAAATCAGTCTATCTCTCGTATTGATTATTACAATATAATTGTTATCATGGCAACAAGGGATACATTGCCGAGTCCCCAGTTGTGTAAACTACATAGAGATACATGGGAAATCTTGATTCCTTCAAAACGAAAGATATATTATTGTGAATGAAGCATGATTTTAATTGGGGCTTAACATGCTTAACTTGGAAATGTCTCCTCCTCCCCTAGGCCTATTTCTCCAAATTTATTAGAAAGAAATTGCTTCACATTTCGATTTATCAATACCAATAACAGACTTCTATTCTCTCTCTGTGGTGCCTATTCTGAATAAAACATACAATTTAAACTCCAGGCATAATGGTACAAAGTAAAAAATATCAAAACTGTAGACAAAAGCATCCTTATTTAGTCCACAAACCAAACCTTATATCAAAATGCAAAAGTGGGTTACTCCGGATCTATTTTGCTCCCAATAATTATATTTATATTATAGGGAATCACGGGCATTTGACAACCAATTGGTAAAATTACTCATATCTCTGGAATATCAAATGCTGTTATGCATGTATACATTTGGTTTCATCATGTTCAGTTTTGTCAAGCTAGTCACGTAATCTAGCTTAAGTTTCTAAAGTAGTTCCATAATATATGTATTGACTGACACAGTCTCTAAATTCTTCTCAATTTATAACTTCCCAACTTTCATAAAAACGCTAAAATATCAATTTTAGAATGTTCTGCATATGGATTGCAATGCTAAATATACGGGAGCGGGTAGATTGTTTGCTCCCGGTCAACCCGACCTAATCCAAAACATCAGGTCTGAGGCGTCATTAATTTAACACCAGTGGGGGACAGGCCTATTAATTGGTTCAACCTGTATCTACGAAATGTAATGCTCACTAATATCAACGAGTTTATAGGAAGTTAATATAGTCTCGTTGCTAATATATATGGATGTTACAGACATTGATCTGGACAATGGCATTTATTTTGTGTAGATGATAAAATGCCATATTTGCATGATTTCATAACACAATCTTGTGTGTGTGGTGTGATTTTGGTTGCTTTACACCCCGTTTAGCACTATACAAATGTTCTTTTACATGTCAAACTTATCTCGTAAATATCTTTTTCAGGTAAAAAGAAGAAAAAAGGAAAAGATTTCAGGCAGCGTTTTAAAAAGAATGTTGCCGCCCTTCTGGAAGAAGAGGTAATTTTGGTTCCTATCATTACTATATTTTCAATTGGCTGCCTTCCAGGAATGTATAACATTAACTTTACTATTTACTATTCTCCTTATTTTCATGAAATAATTAAAGTGAACATAAAATAGGTCAGGAAAATAACACTATTCTAATATTATTCTTATTTAAAATTAATTCGATTAGAGGTGAACTACTCAGAGGTATAACAAAACCTGGCAAAACTAAAATACTTCTCAGACCTGATAACCTTAGAATTCTTATGAAGCCTGGGTAATCTTCTCTAAATTTGTTAAAATGGTTATTGTGTATAATAAAAATAGCTCTGTAATCATTTATTTTGTAAGAGCTCAAGTTTATGACTTGATTAGAACACTACAGAGACATGACAAACCCGTACTGATACATCAGGCCAGAGGACACGAAGTTGGCGTCCGGAAGTGTAAAGGAGTTATATTTCGGAACTGTACCTGTTTGCAAGTTACAACAATAAATGAAATCCTCCTTGATAAAGGGCGTTTGTTGCCGGAAACGTCGGAACCCCAAAATATAAAACGAACCAAACTCAACCCCACATGTCCTGTTCTTGTCCTGGGTTGACCTTCCAACATCATAATTTCTTTTTAAATTGTTAAATTAATGAATATAATTATGTAATAACTTTATATTAATTTACTTTACTGGTATATGTAATATTATTACTTTCAGCAAATGTTCCAGAGTAATGAGCCGAATTACCTATCAGCATACGTTCCTCCGTCAAGATACCCGGAAAGAAAGTTTTGCGCAGTTTGTGGATATCCTTTTACATCCTAATATTTTACTCATTCAAATTTTTAAACGTGTTTTTAGTAGTAGACGATAGATGTGAATAACGAAATACCATCAACTAAAACATCTAATACATTTTTAAACGTCGTTTTAGTAGTAGACGAGTTGAATAATCTAGTGCATAACACATGCCATATACAATTTGAGATACAAGTTCGATGTGATTGGAAAAGTAGGAATTGGAACTGATTTCAAAATCGTGTACTTCGTTCTTTTTTTGTATGATGAGACTTACAGTTTCTGTGGCTATACACTTCCTTAGCTTTGTCACATTCCCATCGTGTTATATATGTGTTAACTGTGGAGCTCGATATTGCTGTATCAAGTGTTTAGGAACCCACCAAGATACAAGGTACGTCTTACATAGTCGTCTTGACACTGTATACCTAGCGGAACGTGCGCTGAAATGTTATGGGATTACTCCCAGAATTATTTTTACCAGGACTAGTTAACTTTACGGTAGTCTTCCCGTAAAACCCTTTGGGGGGGGGGGGGGGGGTGCGGAGGTGAAATTGAAGCCATGTCCTGGTTCTAACCCACAACATGACACTCATTTATTGAGATGGGAATCTGGGTATTTCCAGGTAACGCTACGATCGACAGCTTTTGAGTGTTTGACCGCTGTTTCCAATAGTGTCCTCGAGATTCTTGCCATATAATATTAGCACATTGTTCAGATACCACACATATCTTATTTGCCAAACTGCGCAGCACATCTCTCATCACTTTCTAAAACGGCATTGCAAAGACTGGATGGCGTAACCTTAAACTGGTACAGGCCAGTTGTGTTCGTAAATGCCATCTTTTTCTTGCTCTCTGGGTCCACGGATATCTGCCAGTAGCAACGTTCCAAATCCAGAGAACAAAACCACTCATGCCTACCCAATGCCTCTAGACAATAGTCTATTCATGGAAGTGGGTCTTTACGTGTGACATAATTCATTTGCCTGTAGTCAATGCCACGGGTGTTTCCTACGGAATCACAACTGAGGTAGGGTTTAGGACAGAAAGCTTGTTATCTTAGGAAGGATACACATATGTGTCGCAACCCTCCACAAGGCCATCTGTCTTCATCCCCAAATCCATGATGTACCCAACCCGATCGACAAACACAATCTTAAAACCGCACGTCTTCCCTCAGAAATGTGGTGGAAATCGAACCATTCATACAACAATGAACACTGATCTTGCCGCCTTGAAATAGTAAGACTCCAGGCCCAGTCATGGAACAATCATAGTGACAAATAAAGTCACTAATACTCCGTTCTAGGAGCACGATACCTTCAGGCTTCTCTGACTTTATTGACCGGAATTGCATCACCGCTGGGATCACTACGAATTTCATTTCCACGTCCCTGTCCTTTCTTCGCTGTACCGTCTACGATCCTATACTGGGGAATTAGAAAACGAGGTTTTTTGGTTAAGGGTGGTCTCTTGGCCTAGGAACAAGAGAGAGCGCCTTGCCTGAGCTCTTGTTCCGGCCAAGAGATCACCCAAAGCCAAACAACCGAGTTGTCTAATGCCTTTAGTCAACTTTTATGCTGGCAAACAAAACATCAGCTGGCAAACAAAACAAAATTAGCAAAATAAGTTGTTTTTGATATCGCATGACCATTCTGGTGAATCCCTTAACCCATCACGTACTGGAAGTGGTGTTTGGCAAAATGTAACTGGTAAAAAGGATATATCTGAAATTGATAGCGACAACGGTGGTGAGCACCGTGAATGCGAGGCAAGCCTTCAAACTAAGCCATTTCATTAAATACAATGCCTAAAAGTTCTCATGTTTTAGAAAAAGGGTCTGGCAATCTTTCCCCCGATTCAAGTTTTTGTCCAGATGTGTAGTTTTCCATATTTCTATTAGCAACGTGGATGGTAACGAGTATACATACACGCTATGTGCGAAAGTGGATTGCATGTCAGACCACCCGTGGCAGGGGTGTAATGAGAACAGAGCACTCACAAGCGACCGTCTCCAACATTAGGATCGCCCCCAACATCACCAGAAAAATCGACTAAACATAGAAAGCCAACTCCCCCTACTTCTGAAATAATGCATTGACCTGTTTAGAATTTGTTTTCCATAATTATTAAAGAAAAATAAAATAAGATAAGATAGGGCATGGTGTTGTCTCATATATCCTCAAGTTTGGTGGCAATAGTAGATGTCTTTCTGACTCTAAAATGACTTTTAATGAAAGGCCCTCTCGTGTCCATTGGAACCTGTACCCACATAATGTTAACTCAGGTGGCCTAGGCTCCTCTTCCAGTCAAAATTACCCGTCACCCTCTACTCTAGACTCAGTCCACCAGTCATCATATCCCATTCTGAATCTTGCCTATAGCGTGATCGTGGGAGAGGTTTTGCATCAGCATTGCCGTCAATGGATTCTTGTCTGCAGCCACCGTCAGGTGGCAGCCCATGAGAAGGGGAACGAGGCTAAGGCAGTTTACGGGATCACGCATCAAGGGTCAACGTTCGGGAGCAAGTCCTCCGCATTTTTCAGCACTTTTTCATCTTACGAACTATTCCTCAGCATATTTCCAGCGACAAAGTTGTTTGTATCGACCTTCTGCTGCTATCTCATTCCAGTTTGGTGAACTTTGCTGTTCCCTCTCTGCCATATTTTGAGACTTTTGATTCTGTGCAACACGTGCGCCAGCCTTCCAAGATGTCGGACGTTGATAAGCACGAGGCGGCCGTTCTCCCTGAGGGGCCAGCTGTCGAGAAGGAACCAACTCTGGCTGACATTCTAAAATCCATGAAGGGATTTAGTTCTAAGCTGGACATGGTCAATTTAGCAGTTAATGGTGTGAACAAAAGAGTTGTTACCCTTGAACAGGGCTCTCTTTCGAACACTACGGCACAGAAACCTAGTGAACCTCGTGGTGCTCGTGAGTCAAGATCTAGGTCACCATCCATTCGCCCTTCGGGTCGTATCTCGAGGAGAGAGGGTTTCTACAGGGACTTTTATAAAAAACGTTCTCGACATTCAAGGTATTTCTCATCGGATTCATCATCCTCTTCTCCCAGTCCTAAGAGACCTAGGAGAGATAGACGTCGCAAGCGTACTCATTCTTTTTCGTCAAGTGAGGCGTCCGCCATTGTGCCCCCGAGAACTAGGTCACCTAAGGCTTCCGGAAGTGGTGGTGTAACCTTCCAAGATGGCGGAGGGTCTGTTTCCGGTAACAATGTAAACACCAACACCTTGGCCCCTGAAGTAGAGGAAGGTGAATTGGTGGAGGATTGTTCGGGGATTCTGGATTCATTTGTCAAACAGATGAATGAGAAAGGAAATGAGGGTCCTCCGATTGTCAGCGCAGAGTTACAACGGTATCTGCAGCAAGTTTTCACTTCACCTCCTACCGGAAAAGTGTTCGACGAAGTAAAGGCTAGGAATAAGAGGCCTTCCAATGTGGAAGTTCTCAAGACTCCTGAGGTCCCTCATCTAGTCTGGTCAGCTCTAGGAGATGATCCGAAATGCTTCGACTCTACTCACAAGAAGTTTCAGGTGATGTTGTTAGCTCAGGCCACTGCTATGTGTTATGCTACTGATGTGTTCTTTGACATTAAGAGTCGTGTGCTTGATAAGGACATTTTGGAAAAGGTGAACCAGGGATTCACCCACTGTCGTGATGCCCTTGCCATTGCTGGGTTCTATAACATGTTCATTTCGACCAAGGGGCGCCGTACTGAAATGGCTAAGCATCTCAAGGAAACTTACAAGGAGTTGGCTTCGAACCCGAAGCGCTTTCCTTCTTCCCCTGCTTGTCTCTTGGGGGAGGATTTGGATGCGAATATTAAGTCTTTGGAGGGAAGCAAGAAGCTTTCCATTGTTGCAGAGCCAAAACCTCAGGCTAATACTTCAAAGAAGGGCTCTCAACAGCAACAAAAAAACTCGGATCGGCCTCCTTACCGTCCTCAGGGAGGGGGCCAGAAGAAACAGAACAACGACGATTATCAACAGAACTCCTCTCGCCGGGGCGGGAGGGGTTCCAGGGGAAATCAACGCGGACGGGGGTACCAATACTCCAGGAGGTACAGCAGATCGAGGGAACGCCAGCCGAGGGACGATTATTATCGTCATCGCGATTCACGGAGATATTAGAGGTACAATCTCTCCTTGATTCTTTACCTTCGTCTGTTTCTCCATCTTCTGTAACCTTATCACCGAAGGGTCCGTCTGTGTTGTCATTTACTCCTGGAAGCATTTCTCGCCATCTGTCAGAATGGGAAAAGATTACTTCAGACCCGGATATTTTAGATATTGTCCGAGGAGTGAGAGTGTCTTTTATCAAGCCACCCTCACAGCAGTTCATCCCTCATCAATATTGTTTTGGCCCGGAAAGAAGGGCTGCGGTGAGTGAGGAAGTTCAAAAGTTGATTATCAAGAAAGTTGTAGTTCCTGTGAACTTTTCTGAGATCTCTTTCTTGTCAAATGTGTTTGTAACCCCGAAGCCCGGAGGCAAGTGGAGACTGATCATTGATCTAACGGAGTTGAATAAGCTAATACCTCCAGTGCATTTCAAGATGGACAATCTGCAGTCAGCGTTGGAAATGCTTCGACCGGACTCCTATATGGCATCGTTGGACCTACAAGAAGCTTATTTTTCCCTCCGTTTACATAGTGAAGCACAGCCTTTTATTGCTTTCCCATGGGAAGGCCAGTACTTTAAGTTTGTGGCGATGCCTTTTGGATTATCACCTGCCCCGTTTAATTTTACTAAAGTAATGAAACCTGTGTTTTCCTCTGTTCATGAACAGGGGGGTTTCGGTTTTAGTTATATTGATGATTGTTTTCTTTGGGGCCGATCGGAGGAAGAATGTGCTAATTCTGTGTGCCTTGCATTGGAGCTTCTGTGCAAGTTAGGTTTCCTAGTGCATCCTCAGAAATCAGCTATAGTGCCTTCAAGAGTCATGAAGTTCTTAGGCTTTTTCATTGACTCCCATGAGATGATTGTGTTCCCACCGGATGGGAAACGGACTGCTACTCTGGATAAAATTGATCAGTTCCTTAACCATCCAGAGAAAGCTTTCTCCATACAACAGGTATCGTCGATTACTGGTACTCTAGTTGATTTGTGCCGTGGAGTGGATTATGGATTAGCACATTATAAGAACTTGGAGATTGACAAAATCGGTGCTTTGGTGTTCCACAAAGGAGATTTTTCAGCTAAAATGTTTCTTTCTCCAGCTGCTCATGAGGATTTGTTGTGGTGGAAACTTAATCTTCCTTGGAGGTCTAGGAAGATTAGAACCTTTTCTCCTACTCTGACCTTGTACGCTGATGCTTGTGATGAAGGTTGGGGTGCAGTATTAGGAGAAGACATGGCTCAAGGTTGTTTTGATGACTATGAGGAACAGTATCACATCAACACAAAAGAAATTCTGGCCATTAAGATGGGTATTCTTTCATTGGCTCGGGATGTTTACAACACTCATATTGTAGTCCGCTCAGACAATACAACTGCGGTGGCATACATTAATAAGTGTGGAGGAACGAAGTCCCCAAGCTGTAATGCTGTAGCAAAGGAAATCTGGCTGTGGGCGGAACAAAGGGAAAATTGGCTTTCCGCCTCGCATATTCCAGGAGTCGAGAATGTTGAGGCAGATCATGCTAGTCGACATTTATCTGATGACACAGAATGGTCCCTTAGTCAAGATATTTTTGATCACATCTGTTCAGAATTTGGAGAACCAGACGTCGATCTGTTTGCCTCTAGACATAACTTCAAAGTTGAAGTTTATGCTAGCTGGTTTCCGGATCCTACATCATCTTTTGTTGATTCTTTTACTATTCCTTGGAATCAATTCTCAAGGCCATACATTTTTCCTCCTTTTAGGCTGGTAGGAAGGTGCCTTCAGCGGATAGAGATGGAGGGCATCAGAGCAATCCTAGTTGCTCCGGATTGGCCCAGTCAACCCTGGTATCCGCAGCTAAAACGGGGAAGCAGACAGCTTCTGTTCATAAGAAAAAGAAAGGGAAATCTCATTCCTCAAAAAGGAAAACATCAGGATCCAAAGATCTCCATGTGCTCTCTCCTCATTGCTCTATTCTGAAGCAATTTGTTGATAATTTAGACCTGTCTGCTAGAGCTAAGAAACATTATTTTCGCAGCTGGTCTAAGAATACGAGAAAGTCGTATCGTACCTATCATCGTAAGTGGAAGGCTTATTGCCATGAGAAAGATATTCCATACACTATCCCTTCTTTTCAACAAGGTGTGGAATTCCTATGTGATTTATTTGATAATGGTTTAGGATTTGGAGCTATAGCCTCTGCCCGCTCGGCTCTTTCTGCTGTTATGCCGAAAGTGGGTCTTACTTCGTTTGGGGCCTGTACTTCGATCTCCAAAATCATGTTCACTCAAAGGCCTCCGAAAACTAGATATTCAGAAACATGGGATCCAGATATAGTTCTGAATTATATCTCATCTATGTATCCGCTGACGGATCTCAATCTTCCTCAACTGACGCAAAGGATGGCTACTCTAATGATGTTGGTTACATCTCAGAGAGTTCAAACTCTTCGCACCTTGAAATGTGAAGATATTGTTTTTTCTGATCAAAACAAAGTGACTATTCTTCTATCGGAGGTTATTAAGACTTCGTCTGTTGGAAGGTCTCTAGGATCTATTGTGATAGAGGCTTTTCCTGACAATAAAAGGGTGTGTGCGTTAACATGTCTTCGTCACTATCTGTCCAGAACTGCAGATCACCGCCCTACTGACGCTCATGGAAACATCACTGGACCGTTGTTTATCAGCCATACCGCTCCATTTAAGCCAGTTCAAAATTGCACCATTGCCAAGTATATTCGTTGCTTGATGGCAGCAAGCGGTTTAAATACGAATGTCTTTAGGCCTCATAGTGTTCGTGGGGCCTCGACTTCAAAATTGGCGGCTTTGAATGTGCCAATGGATCAGATCATGGCAAGAGCTATGTGGAAAGATGAGAATACATTTAGACGATTCTATCAGAAGCCTATTAACGTTACTACGCCTACTTCGGCTCATTTGCTTTCTTCGTTCAAGGATAAGAATAAGAAAACTCCGAAGGCTTCTTCTCGAAAGAGAAAGAAATAGTTGGCCTACTGGAATGTATATAAGTTAACTGTTGAAGATCCAGGTCCATGCTTGGATCTTCTTTGTGTTAGTCTACAGTTACTTTCTTCAACTTTAAGGAGGACTCGGCTTGCTATCCAAACTTGATGGTGTCCCGGAGGAATTGCTGGTTAAAACTCTCATGGGCTGCCACCTGACGGTGGCTGCAGACAAGAATTGTTCGGATGTACAATACTTACTGTTCGTTGAAGTACATCCTTGATTCTTGCTCTGCAGTCAGCCGTCGGTGGTGAGGACATGCCCTCCACACCCGCTCCAAAGTTGGTCCTACCACCGGGTTGTCGTCTGACTTATTTTAGTCATGTTTATTGAGAGTCCAAGAAACATGTGTTTTGCAATTCCTCTGTTGCAAGCTACGCTCCCGGTTAAACCCTGCCTTAGCCTCGTTCCCCTTCTCATGTCCTCACCACCGACGGCTGACTGCAGAGCAAGAATCAAGGATGTACTTCAACGAACAGTAAGTATTGTACATCCGAACAAGACTTGGTGGACACTAAGAAGTGATCATCCATATTTATGTGATACCAAGAATAAAATTCAGTTTTTCTCACCTATATTACTTGCCAAGCATATTTCCGATCAACGTGCTGAGTTTACGAGGGTTATCTGTATGCTGCGACCATTTCTATGCAGCCCTTGATACACGTAATCGGTAAAAAACGGCGGCGACATCAACGCATCAGGTGCGTCTTTAGGTGGTTTGGTTTTTTCCCCACACCAATTGTGTAGCCCTTAAGCTCTTAAGAGTTTGGATATTAAAATCTAAATCATTTTATTAGTACACCAGCAAAGTACCCGTCCTCTGGACGGTCATCCTCTTCCTCTGTCTCTCCCCTCCTCTCTCACTGCCTCCTCCTTTTCTCCCCCTGCTTGTCCACTCTCTCTCTCTCTCTCTCTCCTCTCCCCTGCCCCATTCTCTCTCCCCCTCTTCTAGCTCTATCCTCTTGTCCCCCACCCTATCCGATTTCTCCCACCATGTCCCTCTGCTTCTTTCATTCTCTCCTTCCCACTCCCGCCCTCTCCCTCCCTTCCTCCCTCTCCCTCTCCTGCCTCTTTCCTCTCCCCCATCCTCTCCCTCTCGTCTTTCTCTCCCCCTTCCCCTCTTCTCTCTATCCGATTCTCTCTATCTGATTTCTCCCACCCTTTCCCTCTGCTCTTCGCTCTCCCCCTCCTCTGATCTCTCCCCTCACCTCCCTCTCTTTTTCCTCACTCTCCCCCTCCGCCTCTGATCTCTCTCCCGTTGCTAGGGACTCTTGCAGGATGCGTTGCTAGGGAATCCCGCATTGCTGGGACGGTGGGACATAAATGACATTGCCTCAGAAAGTCCCAGAAAGGCTCTCCCAAAGGCATCCCCAATATTCTCAGGCTAAAAATAGATGTATAGAATATAACTAAAAAACTAAAAAGGGCTTCAAAATCACATTTCCAACCCAGATACCTTCGAAAACCACATACGTTGTCCTCCGGAGAGGGTGGACAGAACTGTACAGATCAGAAAAATGGCTGATAAAATAATAGATTCCGAAACCCCTCTTCACATATATTATACAGATGTATATACACTGGCTTTGAGAGTGCATCTGAATGATATCCGCCTGGCCATGCTGTGACTATCTCCCTCCCCAGCAAACATCTATGTTTTTAACAGGTTTGCGTTTGTGGCCGTTTTAGCTGTAAATTGTAAATACTGTCTTTAATTTTTTCTTAAGTTTTATTACTACCGTACATCGACTCCACTGAAAAGGAAAAAAATACCAAGAAAATGTATACATGAACATTGAACTAAAGTATTTGAAGATTTGTATTCAGTTGTATTCATTCTCAGTCAATCTTAAGAGTACCCAAGGAAATCTAGTATTGTGGGTCCGCATGTTCATTGGGCAATATCGTAGGTGAATCGTCCTATTATTTCAAAATCTAATTCTATATGATGTCTTTAGTGCCGCCTTGAATGAATTAATGTATTCAAGTCTTCTGATGGTGTCATCAAGTCCATTCCAGAGATTTGCCACTCTCCCTACACCAGATTTGTGTATATATATTTGGCATTTTCCATCTCATTTCAAGGGTTTTATCGATTCCGATTTTAGCTTTAACTTTATCTATTGTTTAGGTCTTTTATTAGCAAATCGGTTAGTAAGTAGCGGGTGATTGCTATGGTCTACTTCGATCAAAGTTCCCAAAACTTTAACAGCTGAATTCTCAAAATGACAGATGGTAAAATTATATCCAAACCTAAAAGTAAATCAGCCATTATAACTTCAGTGGTATTCATCATAGAAACATATCTTTTCCCCGTGATAAAATAAACGTTAGGTTCTACCCTATCCTATCTGTTCAATGTTACCCTCTTAGCAGACATGATTTTTAGAATGAAGAATTCTGATTAAGGCCAATCTTTTAACAGGTTATTTTCACGCGTTGTCTACATAGACATCAATATCAACATACCAATTTAAAGCTCTCCCAGTTAAACGCAACATAAAACCTTCTAGAGGTCCGTCGGCTCTAGAGGGTGGGGGGTTGCGGGTCCTCATTTCTCTTGTCGCTACCAAGAAACAGCAATTGTTGTATGTCACTAAGAATTTTCGTAATATGGACGGATTTTTGTCGCTAAGGATTATTAAGGTGTTTGTCTATTTGTCAGGCTAAGAAAGCGTTTTGTCGATTGTCACTGGGCTACCTTTATCAATTTGTCCATCTATAAAGGCTTTCCTCAGGTCGGTCTGACAATCATGCCTTCGTTAAGGGCAGTATATACATTTTTCAGGTAATTTATTAAGGCATTCCTTCCCTTTGCGAAAACCGTATTGGCGCTCGTATAGCAAAGTATTGTCATCGAGGTAGGCTGTCAGCTGTCTTTGGTTTACCTGTTGGTTTAATGCGATTTTGGTGAATTGTTTTGCGCCAGGCGTCAGGAAGTTTTGTAACCAGCTCATTGGGTTTCAGTGACGATTCGTCACATACCCATAGATCTGCTGACATCAGTGTGAGTTCCCCCACGAAAGTGACCTCAAAGCCCCATTGGTTCACTGCACCAATGGAGTGAGATGTGCAGATCCATATGGGATGGCGTCAGTTGCATGCAAGAACAAACAGCACAAACGCAAGCATATGTGCAAGGTACAGCGATACTCGAATACGTTTAAAGGCTCTCACTACATTATGATCTCGTATCGCGGGTGGACACAAGACCGCAGTTACTAAGTGAAGTCTTACAGAGATGGTATCTTCCGCCTGCCGTTGGTAGAAGGCGGGGTATAGTTGGTAACATGATACCGGTACTGCGGTGATAGTGAGAGGGTTTCGGGTTTCGCGTCACGTTCCGGTCTACCGCCGGAGGCGGTGGCGCAAATCAGGGAGACAATCTTAACGACCAAGGAGACAACCAAACCATAAGGCATTTTTGCACTGTATTCCACGGGAACCATGTTCAGAACTATGGAAGGATGTCTTCAACGTGGATGTCACCGTTGTCACGAATTGCCCCCAACCGGAACTGGAGATGGTTGTTCCAGGCTCTGGCAGAGATGCTCTGGTTTGCCGCAAGGTTGTAGCAATGGCGATCTAGATGTCCGTCAACAGATCCCTACAAATAAATTCAATAAAAGCCCAATATTTATATAGAACTGAACGAGAGGTTAGAACTATTTGTTTGAACTCTGGAAAATTTACCCAGAGTTCAAACAAGTAACTACTCTTTTATCCCCACACCATGATAATGAATTACTGATTTAATACCCATGTGTAGTGGGTCCGCCACCCGGAATGCAGCGAGGCTGTCAACTATCACCGAACACCAACCAGGCTAAGACAGCGGGGGCACTTCTACCAGCGCCGGAGACGACTACCACCAGTTCCGGCCAGTTCCGTCAGGGGGCGACATTCACCACCGTGCAGACGACACTGCAGACACCCTCCGACGGACGGTAGGCGGAGGATACTACTACCTCCGCAAGGGGATCCAGGCTTCGCTTAACACTACGGACTCGAGCCGCGCCGCGGATCGAGATACTTCTGTTGTTCAATTTAAGCACCCTTGCTTCAGTGACAATACCTTTGTAACTGTATACCTTTGGGAAATAAACCAGGTTCAAACGAATCTCCTCGTATTCGTGATTCTTTCCGGAATTTCGTAAACTTGTGCCCACAAATCTGCGGTTCACTACATTGGTGCCGTGAGCCTAGGGCCGAGTAGGGAAGTTCCTGAAAGGATCCCCGATGTTAAGAGTCAGACGATGACTCTTGGCGACGAGGAAGCAGCCAAGGCCGCGGCCAAGGCTGAAGCCGAGCAGCAAGCATGCGAGGCTCTCGCTCAGATGTTAACGAGACGTCAGGGCGATGCGCAAAATTTTGCGAATGACTCATTTGCTCAACTAGAGCAAGTAGTTGCACACATAGACAATATGCGTGCCGACAGATTGATCGTCAATCAGGATACACAAAGCTTGGTTGAGAAACTAGTAGCTATAGTGTTAGGATTGCACTCGTGTTACAACGAGGATGATCTTCGCAAGCTCATAGAGCGGGCGGGCTTCAACGTCGAGACAGGCGAGGCGGATGGATCGGATCATTCCGACATTAAGCCGCCGGAAACCGAAAAAACGGCAGTCCCGCTGGGGCAGAGCGACGACGCAAATGTCATGATGGACCAATTGACTACCGTACTTTGTTCTTACATCAAGACGGGAAAACCACCAAGCGAAATCGCTGAAGGTGAAATTCGAGGACTACTCGACCTACTGTGGGTACTGCACGAACAACTTCCGTTGAAGTGTGTACAGCGACTATATCGTGGTCTACACGAATATGCGGCTTGCCCCCAATATCTGATCGATATGTTGGATCGGAGATATCCTGCGATGCTGCCTCAAGGTAGCCCGGATCCGCGAGTGCAATTGCCGTCGCAAGATACGGAAAGCCCAGAAATGCGAGCCCCACGCTTGCCTAGTACTCCGGCAGGATTCAAGACTGCAGGAAGAAGAGTCGACTTTGTAGATTCGTCTCCTTCGGACAATGGTCTCAACTACTCGTTGACTAATGTTTCGATTCCATTATTGGATAACGACTTACAGCCCAAACTGGGTTTGTCAGCTGGTCGCGAACCAGACAACCATACGACGGTACCAACGAGCACTACTAAGTGTAGACGTTCAATGATGCCTGAAATGGAAGCAAGTGTTGTATATAACGAGGACCGCCCTGCGGAAGTTCGTTTATACGGATCGACGGGCAAGGGAGAAAATCCCAAACCTAAAAATCTCAAACCTTTTCGCAATGGAGAGGATTGGGAAGAGTTTCTCGCATCAGCGATAAACTACGCCAAACTTTGCGGTTGGCCGGAGGAAACGCTTATGCACGAACTGATTATGGCAACTTCACGACATGTGAACCAGTCTACTTGGGGAAATTCACGATCCCTAACATTAAGTGACGTTGTGACGAGGCTTTGTGTCATCTTGGGACACAAAGACCGAAGAGCAACGCCAGGAGGAATACCGCAGCCGTATTCAACAGCCTGGCGAATCACTTCAACACTATGGTGAGGCTCTACTTACCTTGTGCAAACGTGCGTACAAGGGACAATACCTCGAACATATGAAGAAGGAGTCTATCCGTATCTTCTGCACTGGCTTAGAAGACAAATTTCTTGGCATGTGGGTGCAAACAAATCGCCCAAAGTCTATGCAAGATTGCGTAGATCTCGCAACAGATTTCGTGCGAGCAGGTGGCCCAGAAGCATATCAGCGCGTCTTGGGTTCCACGCCGGGAGAGTCCTCTAAATTTAAAACTAGAGGATATAAGTTCTACGGAGAGAGGAAGGACAAGGAGCGGAAAGCTTCTTACGCGGCTGCGGAAGCAGAGGCGCAGTCCGACTCTGACTCGTCGGCAGAAGAGACTTCGGGGGCGTCTACTGCGACCGAAGTCCCGGACTCTGATTCGGAATCGGATTTAATAGACGATTTCGTGGCCTTCCAGGCAATGAGGAAGGACGTTCGAAAGGAAGACGGTAAAAAGTCTGACCATAGCACGAAAAAGGCTTGGGATAAAACCAAGACTTTGTCCAAATCTTCCAAGAAGACGGTCACGAAAACTGACTATCGGAAGAAGGACACGAAGGCGACTCGTCCAGAGCCTGCCTGTTGGCTTTGTGGGAAAACAACCCATTTGCAAGCCAATTGTAATCACCTGAAGAAGTTTCGCGCTTTCATCGCGAAAGAGACGGGTGAGGAATTCAATTCCCCGGAAAATAAATCAACTAAGGGAAATTGACGTAGGTCTCGCAAGGAAGCGGTGACGAGACCCGCAAGTTCGACGGAACTCTTGACGGGAGGGTGAGCCCTTCCGTAGCCCGCTCGGGCAAAGAAACTCCAGGTGGGTCGTACAATCTGGGGAGGTTAGGTAGGCAGGCAGAACTGAACAGGGAGGAAACTGGGGTGATGGAGGGTGAGGACCCGACAAAGCCCGCAGACACGAAACCTTGGTCTAAGGAGTCGGTTAGTAGTGTTCGAGCCATCCCACGCGATCGTGGAATGTGTTTGGACGGTCGCTATACTGACGCTGGCACGGCGCTGCTCGCAGTTAGCTCTACCGTGGGTGGGGAACGCTGTGTTAAAAATTTGACTAGTTCTGCGGCCGGCCGTGATCTCTCTATTCCTATCGACGTGGTAGCGATAGTGGATAGATGGTATGTACCTGTCACGGGGGGTACTAGGCGAGGAGAATTTTTATACGACACAGGTGCAACTACCTCACTAGTGTCTAAACAATTCTATGAATCGCTAGCTCGCAAGCACGACCTGCTCGCTTCGCGGGTTCGGGTAAAACCACTTGCGGGTGGTACGCCAGAGACGATGGGGTATGCGGTCTTTGACTTTGAGATCGCAGGGCGTTCGTATCCGAACGCTTGTCTCGTAGTCAGTGGTCTAGGCGGCGGGGAGGAGGCCGTGCTGGGCCAAGACTTCATGTGGCGCTATGATACTAGCATGACGGGGCCTGGAAAGATGCTCCTGGAAGGAGGCAAGAATCACGTATTCTGTCGACGGAAAGGTGCGATATTGACCGCATTCCTACGGGAGGATGTGCGGTTGGCCGCGTTCGAGGTGAAGGTCGCGTCTGTGGATGTGTCCCTACCCGAGAACAACATGGGCTATATCATGGAGTCAGATGTAGGGTTACAGGTAGACGGTTTCGTGGAGGGTTGCGATACATATGTATCGTCTGCTCACTGCCACGAGCTTCCTATTATGAACTCAACGGGACTTGCAATAGTCATGCCACGCGGGACGCCCGTGGCATCCGCTTATGAGGTGGCGGCAAACTTCACAGGTGACTATTCGCATCTGGCGTGTGCAAGAGCAGAGTCCGTGAACGGGTCCAGCACGGGGGGGCAAGCGAAAGCTGACCTCTGATAGCTGTTCAATTACTAGCATCCCTGAACTGGAATCTATCATAGAGGGCGCTGAAGTAGCGGATACTGAAACCTTGAAAAAGGTGCGCGAGTTGGTATATGCGAAAAAGCGGGTGTTCAGATTGCAAGGTGAACAATTGGGGTTTACGAACAGGGTTCTACACTCCATCGACACGGGTGACACTAAGCCTATAAAGTTACCTTTTCGTCGAGTTCCCTTAGCAAAACAGGAGGCTCTGGACTCCCAGGTCAGTAAGATGCTAGCGGAGGATAAGATCGAGGAAGGAAATGGCCCGTGGGCCTTCCCCACCGTTCTTGTTCCGAAACCGGATGGTTCAACTAGGGTTTGCGTTGATTTCAGGAGACTGAACAATGTGACACGAAAAGACTCGTATCCACTTCCGCGAATAGATGACTGTCTAGACGCGCTTGGTGGCAATGCGTGGTTTTGTACCCTAGATCTGGAGAGTGGCTATTGGCAAATAGCTATGGATCCGGACAGTAAAGAGAAAACGGCTTTCACGACTTCCACGGGTTTATACCAGTTCAAGGTGATGCCGTTTGGTCTTTGCAACGCCCCGGCCACGTTTCAGAAAATGATGACGGAGGTTCTCCGGGGGCTTAATGGCAAGATCTGCGTCGTCTATCTCGACGATGTGATCATTTATGGCGCAAGGATCCATGAAGCTATTACGAACACGGGGTTAGTGTTTGACAGGTTGATGGCGTACGGCCTTAAGTTGAAACCGAAGAAGTGTCGCCTCTTTCGTGAAGAGGTACAGTACCTGGGTCGCATCGTATCTAAGGAGGGGATACGGGTGGATCCGGAGAAGACGCGAGCGGTAGTAACTTGGCCTATTCCGTTGACAGTGAAGGATATCAGATCATTTCTGGGTTTCGCTTCATATTACCGTCAGTTCATTCCGAGTTTTAATGATCTCGTGCGGCCATTGCAGGAAACTGCAACAGCTGGACAAAAGGTACTACGGTATAAGCTTACTTGGAATAGTGAGCTCGATGATGCATTCGAGGCTACAAAGAAAGCCTTGCTGGCCACGTCCGTCTTGGCGTATCCACGAGCGACCGGCCAGTTCATTCTGGATACGGATGCGAGTGGTACGGCCATGGGGGCGGTCCTATCGCAGGTTCAGGACGAGCAAGAGCGAGTGATCGCATATGCCAGTAATTCGCTCTCGAAATCGCAGAAAAACTACTATACTACGTACAGAGAGCTGTTAGCGGTCGTATATTATGTGCGGAAGTTCAAACATTATTTATACGGCGCAGACTTCATAGTCCGTACGGACCACTCGTCTCTTACGTGGCTTATGACCTTCAAGGAACCAGAAAATATGCTGGCTCGTTGGTTGCTGGACTTACAGCAGTACGGGGTTACCAACAAAGGTGTTATTCAGCACCGCCCGGGCAAGAAGCATGAAAATGCGGAAGGCCTCTCTTGTAGACCCTACAGTCATTGTAACCGTACAGATTGCGATGATTGTGGGGCGCACGAGGCTGCTGTAGCTAGTCTCGTGGGGGAGGGGGTAGGCACGGATGACAATCTCGTATCAGACTATCCGTGAGCAACAGCGCACGGACGATACTATCAATCGTATCATGGGTTTCCTGGAAAACAACCGGGAACCCACGAATATGACTAGTGAAAGTGATGAATTCAGAACAATCTGGAGTCACAAGACGGATTTGTGTTTGGAGGAAGGGGTACTCACGTTCAAGTGGAGAAAACCTTCGACTGGACATGTTTTCTCGAGGATCGTGTTGCCGTTTGACCAACGCCTATCTATGTTCAGGCGATATCACGGCCCGGCCTCAGCGGGACATTTTGGGCACGCCAGAACGAAAGACGCTTTGCGAAGAAGGTTCTTCTGGCCGGCTCAATCCGGGGACATAAAAAGATGGATTCAGTTATGCCCCGCGTGTTATGTGCGAAAAACACGAAAAGGTGTAAATAAATCGCCATTGCAAAAAGAGCTCACGGGAGAGAGGTTCAGTAGAATCTCGATGGATATCCTTAGTGGCTTTAAGACTAGCACGAGAGGAAATACTTGTGTATTGGTCATTGTGGATTACTTTTCAAAATGGTCAGAAGCATACTGCTTACCGAACCATAAGGCGGCGACAGTCGCCTGGACAGTATTTCGCAATTGGATCCTGCGGTTTGGCGCGCCCAGAGCGATACAAACTGATGGGGGCCCCGAGTTTGATGGAGAATTATTCCGGGAACTCTATAATCTCTACGACACGAAGAAACAGACAACCCTCCCGTATAGAAACGGGCAGGCAGAAAGGTTTAATCGTGTTCTCGTAGAACAGCTCTCGTGTTACGCGGATTATGGCGCGGATGATTGGGATACTTATATCCCGTGCATCGCGACGGCCTATAATAATATGATTAATGCGAGTACGGGCTGCACTCCTCATTCCGTGGTTTTCGGAATAGAGGCATATACACCTGCGGATCTAATTCATGGTGTACCTCAAGATGGCTGGACTTCCCCTCCGCCTCAGGCTTCATTGAGGATCTTTGTAAAAATTTACGGAAGTCGCACGAATATGTGCGTCGTACCTTGAAGAAAACGGCCATCGCTCAGAAACGCCATTTTGATCTGTCCGCAACAAACCGGTCATTTGAAGTGGGGGACTGGATTACACAGTATATCTGCTAACTTTTAATTACTATTAGCGGAGGTGAAACTAACCAAACCAAACCAAACCAAAGGGGGACTGGATATATCGATATTACCCACCAAAGGCGGCAAACAAATATGGTGCGAAGTGGGATGGTCCGTTTAAAATAACCCGTGCATTGGGAGGCAACTCCTATGTCGTAGATACCGCGGCTGGTGGTGTCAAGTGGAGTGGAGATCTTATGAAATCCGTTCTGGACCCTGACAAGAGGGGAGAGCTCCGCAAAACGACCGGGTTGGAACAAGCTCCTGAGTATAGGAGGCTTGTGGCTGCTGGTAGAGATGTGGTGTCGCTGGAGAAGGGCAGGGCCATGGCAGGTCAAGAGCTCGCTAAGTTGTTAGAGAAAACACTTCTCTGGAAAGTTAATCTCGCGAACAGGCGTGGCCGACCACCTAAGCACAAGAAGGGGTGTACGGAGGAGACCGTGCTCCCTCCAGAGTGACCAACTTCTCTACCGAAAAAGCAGGACAAGGGTAGGAAACCCTTGGTACCTAAGGCAGACAAGCCCGATAAGCTTGTACAATGGGGTTCGGAGGTGCCGAATCCCACGAGGCCGCCCGATGTTCGGATTTCTGTGCGCGCAGCGCTGACCACTGCGTGAGGGGGATAAACACAACCGGTGTGGGTGGGACACTCAGTATAGGCTATAGCAGTGTATACCACAGGCATACGTATATGCCGAGTTGTACATGTAATATACAACTCTGGTATATCATCCTTTCTGACAACAAAATATCTGATACTTTTGATAAGAAACATTTATTTATTGGAGGACTGTGCAAAAATGGAAAAAAGGGGGTCTTGTGGGCTGGTAAAGAGAAAAGTTTACCTCCCAACTTAGAATCAAAACTTCCCGACACATGGTTCTAATCCTACTAATGTAATCCTGCAACTGACCTATGTATTATAGACATCATTATACATGTGTATGTTTAGTACACATTGAGTTAGAATTAATGATATCATAGGGAAGAAATGAACAGGAAAATATTACTGTACTAAGAACTCAGAACTATCATTGATATAGATTATATTAGCTATGCATCATTACCGCATATCCCGGTCCCTGCACTCATATACAAAAAGTAGGACATAGGCTTGTTCCACCATCAGAAAACATACTCTTTTACCCTAATAATTCGAGTATGGTAGCCTATCACCAAAAGGATATAGTCTAAAGAGCATGTCTAATGTCTGACCAAATATGACACAGCATTACTTCCTGTCAAAATGTAACAGAAACACAGCTAGAACATGTATAAAACGCAGGTCCTTACCCTACTAACAGTAGAACTCCCAGAACTAACCCAGGCATATATAATCCTTAAAACAGAAGTGTCCGACCCACATTATGATTGAGACTGGATAAATCCATTGCATCTTGTTGTAGCATCTCCTAGTCTGTTGTTTTAACAGCAGTTATATATCCCTTCTGGGAAATTAGCTATGTTGATACAGATAGAGAAACGCACTGATTTGAGCTACTTTGACGCCTTTTAGACATCCTAGGATCATTGGAAGTGCTTGGACAGACCCTTTACCTGCCCATCTAAGACCCCTTTTTTCAATTTTCGCGAAGTCATCCAGAAAAAAGACCCCCTTTTTTTAGGTTTTCAAGGACATGTGAATTTTCCCCAAAAGACCCCCTATCTCCGCGGAAATGGGAACGAGCATGCATGTCATTATGTGTAGGGAGTGCGGAGATTGCACCCACATATAGAGTTGCTGTAAAACATTACATCTTATCTTTGAATACCAAATCAGCAACCAAGTTGTCCTATGGATGTATGTTATAGTATCCATGGTGTATGAACTCAATATCTAAAAGAAAAGGGTGATTAAACAATAAAAAACGCCGGGAGAGAAGACCTGCACCTCACTAGCCCTATGCGCTAATACAGCGGTACCACTACAACGTGCGTTTGTTTATCCCCCTTGCGTGGGGACAGGAAGCATTTGGGACATGCGCACTCGGAAATCCGAACTCGCTTATAGCTGTACAAAGCTGATAGGTTGAAACTGCTAGTATGGATCCATGACGTGGACAGTACCGATATCGGGCTGAAATCAACCATATTCGCTAACAGTAAGAAACCTGAAGCCAAGTATGTTTCCCTTATCCCTTAAAAACTGCCATAGTACCTTGGAGCGGCCCGTCTAGGGCTGTACATTAACATATTTAACACGAAGGTGTTACTAATCATGGTTAAAGACCACATACTTACATACGTACAATATTCGTATAGATCAACTATGCGGAAGTTATCCGGTTTACGGTTAGAAAACTTCGTGGAGGCTGGGCCTGACCAGGGCGCCACCTTCAGGCGATCTGTTGATCACATGACCTGATCTTAGAGCATCTGCCTCTGAGACAGTCAGTCAAGCGAAAAGCGAGTTGGTGGCCACACGTAAGTGGCTCGCATCAACCGCATCTTTGGCTTTTACATAGAGCAAGGAGAAATCCAGTTCACTGTAAGTAGCAGCAAACGTTAACTTTCATTGTTGGACCATTGTGATATTGAATATGAAACCATGTCATTATGTTACCATTGATGAATTACGATTGTTGAGTTCTGGCCGCTTCCATATAGCGTGCTAAGACATTCCGCCATGTGCATCGAGAGAACAAGAGGAGGCTGGTGTCGATACCGACCATCTCAATGAACCTCTTTCCGATATGGGATTGGGTCGTTGGGAACTATCCTTGATGTTCGCCAAATGTTGCCGTGGAAAAGCGATGAAATAGTAAATGGGAACTTTTGATTCCTGGGGAGGGCTGTTTCATTGTTTAAATCTGATGGTTTCGATCGTCAACTCGAAAGCTGCCATGTGCGTAGAGGTGACCTTTCTGCACTGCCGGTGGTTTCGGTTGCTGATTTTCCTGTCGCCAGGTGGGGTGTATCTAGTTCAGTTTCGTGTTTTCGTACGGGCTCCGGCTATATATGTAATAAAGATGCCGGGCACGGATGGATACACGAACGCTGAACGTGAGGTGTCAAGTCACTCGGATGACTCGGACGCGAGCCCATTGGATGGCCTAAAAGACCCCGATGCGGCTGCCGGCAAGTACCGCCGGCACAAAGCTCTCAACGCTGCGGCGAAGAAGCTCAAGTGGGGAGATGGAAAGAAGCTGGTTCTTTCTCTACTCCCCGCAACAAGCGAGAGCGAAAGGAGGCGGTCCATGACCCATCGGAGGTCGATCGCTTCCCCGACTACCCGGAGTACCACAAAGCGGTCTCCGTGGAAGAGTACAAGCGTTTCTTTGAAACCTGTACCAACCCCTGTAAGGTCTTGCGAACGGCTGACCTAGCATATTCGTTTGAAGCTGACCGTAAGCTTCAAATGGCTATGCTCCTCTACGAAGAGGGTTCGCGGTGCCCGTTCCTGCTCTGCAGAACGGAGGCACTCGTCGGTAAGCCGCAGATCTTTAAATCTCGGCTTCTCTTCACCAGACATCTGTGTGAGGTGCATACCCCCCTGACACCGGTTTGGCGGTGTCCGATTGGGTATTGTCCCGTAACCGGGGACCGTCGCTCCGACATCGTGGCCCACGGGTCAAAGGAGCCGCATAAGATGGCCCGTAAAAAGGCTGTTGACAAAATTATGCCGGCTCTCGAGCACGCGGGCGTTTCATATCTCCCACAGTGGGGATACAAAAGCATGCTCCACCTTGCCTCTGCAACCTCGGAAGCCATTCTGAGGAACGCGAAGGAGCAAGGCTTCACCTCCAAGTACCCGTTGGAAAAGGATATTACTAAGCCTAAACGAACGGGGAAGACCAAGAGGAAGAAGAAGGGTTCCGATAAGTCGGACAAATCGGATCGTTCCGATACGGAAAAGTGGCCCGAGAAACGCACGAAACTCGTGCCTGCCCCGATTCCCGACAAGAACGCCTGGCTAGACGGGTATAAAATTCCGTCCTCTAAGGAGAAGGAATTCCCCGCCTTGCCCACACCTACAGGACTTACGGTCCTGCAGAAGTCGCGTCGCCCCGCACCCGCAGCCGCGGAAGGTAGAGCACCTAGTGCCACCTCACCCGTGCCGGAAGGTGGTGGCTGATCGCGCAGCGGTCCTCCGGCTGGCTCTACAAGAGTCGCTGGAAGGCTTCTGTGTGGATATCGCAGAGACCTACAGGCCTCTCGATAACGTGGACCGTTTGGTTGATAGCCAAGCGGAAATCGCGCAGCTTATGGAGGACCTTAACAGGTCCCTCAATGAGCAGGAACTCCTGGTGGAGAGGGTAAACCTTCTCGACACGCAAGTCAACGGACTTCGCCGGGAGAACCAGGAGCTGCATGCGGAGGTCACTCTGCTGCGGGCTCAGGCCGCGCATCGGGCTATGAGACCCGCGTCTCCTCCGCGACCAAGGGTAGAGACGGCTCCTCCAGTGCAGAATCCGATTCTGCGGCTGGAACATGGAGGTCCGCGAGGAAAATGGAGGTCCGCGAGAAGTTCAACAGAGCTTTGCGCGTAGCACCGGCCGTTCCTCCGGGTTTCGCACCGGGTGATCGTCAGACCGCCAAACCTCTTTTTGGAGGTATAGGTCGTCGCACTCCAACCAACACCCCAGCCCGCGCGCCCACACGCGTCGCGACTACGAAGGTGACCCCGACCGCTGGGGCATCAGCGCTCGCTAACGCGACTCCTCTCTGTAGCACGGAAACAGAGATGGAG
The DNA here is from genome assembly GCA_942159475.1 of Sthenelais limicola. Classification (NCBI taxonomy): domain Eukaryota; kingdom Metazoa; phylum Annelida; class Polychaeta; order Phyllodocida; family Sigalionidae; genus Sthenelais; species Sthenelais limicola. Next base: position 14,334,834 of record OW804102.1, on the reverse strand, counting down.
GTAGACCCCCACGAGGGGTCAACTGCTCGGAAGGAGGAGGAAAAGGCTACGGCACAGCGTCGTTTCGAGCAGGGTCGGGTCGAGGCGGAGCACTGTGATTCCCCGAGGCGGCAGTCTCGTGTGGGTTCATCTCATCGTGGACCTCCTCAACTCCAACTAGTGAGGGGGCAGTGTAGTGGGTCCGCCACCCGGAATGCAGTGAGGCTGTCGACTATCGCCGAACACCAACCAGGCTACGACAGCGGGGGCACTTCTACCAGCACCGGAGACGACTACCACCAGTTCCGGCCAGTTCCGTCAGGGGGCGACATTCACCACCGTGCAGACGACACTGCAGACACCCTCCGACGGACGGTAGGCGGAGGATACTACTACCTCCGCAAGGGGATCCAGGCTTCGCTTAACACTACGGACTCGAGCCGCGCCGCGGACCGAGATACTTCTGTTGTTCAATTTAAGCACCCTTGCTTCAGTGACAATACCTTTGTAACTGTATACCTTTGGGAAATAAACCAGGTTCAAACGAATCTCCTCGTATTCGTGATCCTTTCCGGAATTTCGTAAACTCGTGCCCACGAATCTGCGGTTCACTACACATGTTAATACCCATACTATGTTGGCTGACTGATATACAGAAACGTTTATGAATAGCAGGATATGTCTAACTATCAAAAACAAACTGCTAGAATCAATATGCATGCCCCCATGTTATTAATAGCTAATAAGTGTCTTCAAGAGAAAATCGAATAGGATATACTACAGAGTGCTTCTTGAATTCCTGAGTATTTAATTTTCTTCAGGGAGTTTGTTCCTAAGCTGGGCACCGTGATTTCTATTTTTTGAACTAGTAAATGATCGGGAATATACTAAAAAAATAACTTGTTAGAAAATCATTTTTAGTTTCAGCTCCAATAAGATAGGATTTTGCACTGTAATTCAACAGGATATTTCGAAAATAATGCCGTCTTGGTAATATTTGATTGATTTACTTATCGTGTACCATTCCATTTCAGATGCCTGAAATGGACAGCATGAATGAATCGCAGGACTCATTCTGGAATTCATGGATCAACTGTTTGTTCAAGTATATCATTTGTAACTTCACTATCATGGAAGAGTTGTGTGCATTATTTTTGTATATAAAAGAAATCAATGAACGTAAACACTGGTATTAAGGTTGCTTTCCACTGGTCCTTTTTACTGTGGTGCTTTGCATCGCATTAGAATCGAGATGCTTAAAGGATTAACAAGACAACACGGATGCAAGTTGTCCTTCAGTTGACGGATTTCCTTCAATCTCCTCATTACCCAAATGTGTATATTAATTTCCCATATGTCTTTCAAATTACCTGTAAGAACCTTTAAAAAGGTTGATCATTAATGGACTGACTGAATAACATGTCCATATACCCCAGAGTTGACCCAAAACTTGCATTGGAATGTACGGGAGAGCTATGTACCACTGGCGGCCTCCATCACTCCCTTGTCAGCCAGGGTTCCGCTAGCAACTCGGTGGAGTGATAGCAGCGGGAGTTCAGCGGAAATCCACTAGCGGAGGGCAGCGTGTATGACGCTACTAGGGCACTCACCGTACACCGCTACCAGGAGCAGGGGCAGACGGCCCGGCAGAGGGTAGTGACTGTGGGTGGCAGCAGCAGCTCAGTGCCTGCCTATCATAACTAACCTTCATTTCGAATACATGTATATCTATATGCATTATACTTACACCTAAGAACCCTTTCCGTCAATTTGGGACACCCAACTTCCATCCCTGAGTCAACATACTACTGCCATTTGCTATAGTATCTTTCAATACTAGGAGGCTAGCTCAGCTGATTAGCGTAACTGTTCATTTACTTTCCGCTTTCACTATATTTATATAGTGAAAGCGGATTCCATATTTTAGTATATAAATGATTACTGATAAGTTGAACATAAATAGTGGTTTCTTTTTGTCTTTGCAAAGTCAGAAAAGTCATTTGTAAAGTAGAAATAGTCAATTATAAAGTCAAATTAGTCGTTTGTAAAGTCAAAATATTCGATCATAAAGTTAAAATAGGAAATCGTAAAATCAAAATAGTCATTCATAAAGTTGAAAGAAGGCAATCGCAAAGTAAAAAAAAATTAATATTTTATCGTAAAGTTGTAATAGTCGTTCATAAAGGAACAAGAGTGATCATCCCCACGTCCATGGTGCAGAAATGCTGGAGAGACTCAATGTAGGACATTTAGGGGCTGAGAAACAGAAGAGAATGGCGAGGGACAGTATGTATTGGCCGTCCATAAACAATGACATTGACAGGAGGGTGCAAATGTGTGGTACTTGTATTGAATTTAGGCCTAGTCAGCAGAAGGAAACCTACCAAAGAGATGAGGTGCTCGAAAGAGCTGGGCCATGGGACGTAGTGGGCACTGATCCCAAAACTTAAAGGGGGGGAAAGACTATCTAATTGTCATAGACTACTGTTCCAACAATCCTGAAATTGCCATGCTCCCCTCCACGAAATCTGAGTGTGTTATTAAACATATGAAGAGCATATTTGCTCGCCATGGTATACCAAAAACTATAGTGTCAGACAATGGGTCACAGTACACAGCCACTGAATTTTGTGAGTTTGCAAATGTGTATGGATTTAGACATCGGGCGGGATGGATTGGATCATTCCGACATTAAGCCGCCGGAAATCGAAAAAACGGCAGTCCCGCTGGGGCAGAGCGACGACGCAAAGGTCATGAGGTCACACCTACCGTACTTTGTTCTTACGACAAGACGGGAAAACCACCAAGCGAAATTGCTGAAGGTGAAATTCGAGGACTACTCGACTCGACCTACTGTGGGTACTGCACGAACAACTTCCGTTGAAGCGTGTACAGCGACTATATCGTGGTCTACACGAATAGGAAGCGGTGGGCGGTCGCTATACTGGCGAGAATTACCTGTACTAAGAGTACAGGTATATAGGGGTACTAAGAAGGGGTATGAACTACCTGTAGTAAGAGTATAGGTATAGAGGAAGGGGTGATACCTACCTATTGTAAGTGTACAGGTATATAGGGGTACTTAGAAGGGGTGACAATTACCTGTAGTAGGAGTACAGATATATAGGGGTAGTTCAATAGGGTATGCACTATCTGTAGTAAGGTTACAGGTATATAGGGGTACTTAGACCTGTAGTAAGAGTACAGTTATACAGGGGTACTTGAAAAGGGTATGAACTACCTGTAGTAAGGATACAGGTATATTAGGGTACTGAGAAGGGGTATAAACAATATGTAGTAAGGTTACAGGTATATAGGGGTACTTAGAAGGGGTAACACCTACCTGTAGCAAGGGTACACTAATTTAGGGGTAATTCAAAGGGGTATATACTATCTGTAGTAAGAGTACAGGTATGAAGGGGTGCCTGAAAGGGGTATAAACTATCTGTAGTAAGGTTACAGGTATATAGGGTTACTTGAAACGGGTATAAACTATCTGTAGTTGGCGTATAGGTATGTAGGGGTACTTAGAAGGGGTATAAACTATCTGTAGTAAGGTTACAGTTATATATGGTTACTTAAAAGGGGTATAAACTATCTGTAGTAAGAGTACAGGTATGTAGGGGTACTTAGAAGGGGTATAAACTATCTGTAGTGAGGTTACAGTTATAGAGGGTTACTTGAAAGGGGTATAAACTATCTGTATTAAGAGTACAGGTATGTAGGGGTACATAGAAGGGGTAATAACTTTCTGTAGTAAGGTTAAAGGTATATAGGGTTACTTGAAAGGGTGAAGAACGATGTTTAGTAAGGGTACAGGTAGGTAGGGGTACTTAAAAGGGGTGAGAACTACCTGTAGTAAGGTTACAGGTATACTTAGAAGGGGTGAGAGGTACCTGTAGTAAGAGTACAGGTATATAGGGTTTTTTGAAACGATATGAACTACGTTTATTAAGGTTACAGGTATATAGGGGTACTTAGAAGGAGTAACACCTACCTGTAGCAAGGGTACAGTAATTTAGGGGTACTTCAAAGGGGTATAGACTATCTGTAGTAAGAGTACAGGTATGAAGGGGTACCTGAAAGGGGTATAAACTATCTGTAGTAGGAGTACAGGTATGTAGGGGTACTTAGAAGGGGTGAGAACTACCTGTCGTAAGGTTACAGGAATATAGGGGTACTAACTACCTGTAATGAGGGTACAGGTATATAGGGTTACTTCAAACGGGTGAGAACTATCTGTACTATATGAGGGTAGTAAAAAGGGGTATGAACTATCTGTACTAAGGAGATTACATGTATATAGGGGTATAAGTGGTGAGAATTACCTGTAGTAAAGGTACAGGTATATAGGGGTACATAAAATGGGCATGAACTATTTGTAGTAAGGGTACAGGTATGTAGGGGTACTTAGAAGGGGTGAGACTTACCTGTAGTAAGAGTACAGGTATAAAGGGGTTACTTAGAAGGGGTGAGAACTACCTGCAGTAAGGTAACTGGTATATAGGGGTACTGATAAGGGGTGAGAACTACCTGTAGTAAGAGTACAGGTATATAGGGGTACCTATATAAACTATAAACTATAAACTATCTGTAGTGAGGGTACAGGTATATAGGGGTACTTTGGAGGGGTGAGAACTACCTTTAGTAAGGGTACAGGTATATAGGGGTACTTAGAAGGGGTGAGAATTACCTGTAGTAAGAGTACACGTATATAGGGGTACTTAAAAGGGGTATAAACTATCTGTAGTAAGGTTAAAGGTATACAGGGGTACTTGAAAGGGGTATAAACTATCTGTAGTAAGAGTACAGTTATTTATGCCATGATAGCTGTGCGTATCCACAAAAACAATAAGAAAGTAATAACAGTAAACACATAGAATAAGTAGTATCACACAGCAATAAAAAAGTTTAAAATGTAGACCACCGAAACACTACGACCTATACCGGTCGAACCCACCACAGCCGCGACCAGCGCGGCTACTACACACTTATTTGCGGGACTCGTATGACAGTAGCCCCGGCTCTGGTTTAGCAAATGCCAATCCAGAGCCGCGCACCACAATGCCCCTCACCCTTTTTTGTAAGGAGGGCACAACCGCTTTAGATCTTGCACAAGAGTCTATACCATGAGGTTTAAAAGCATGTCTTAACGTAAGCAATAATAGTAGCTACATTTGCCAATCAAACAATATAAAAATCATCACAGAGTAAAAATATAAAAACATAGGAGACCATACCGGCTTGCAGAATGCACAAACAATGTTGAAGTATAAACACACAACTAATTTTACCGCAGTGTGAAGATGTATCCACTCCAATCCATAGAAATGTCCCTAGTTCAGTTCTTTTGAGGCACAAGTAGGTAGGTCAAAATAATCCATTGCTGGTATTCGAGGTAAAATACGGTGTCCATACTGGCTATATCCCGACCAAGGCGACTGGCAGGTCATCCCGGGCCCAGCTGAGATGATCAGACTTGAGTCTGATCATCTCAGCTGGGCTGTCCACTACCGTATCCGGCTCGAGTCCATTACGTCCCACGTATCCAAATAAGCAACAAATCTCAAAAACAACTTAGACCAACTTTTAAGGCGAACTTTCAAGCCGTCGGGTACGCTTCATCAGCGCCTCCCTTCAACAGTTCTTCCTCATATGCAGGATCAATATCCATATTCTTATCCTCCTCTTCAACACTTCTTTCCCAAGTATCACTACCATGGGGAGAACTAGAAATATCTTGTTTCTCATTACCCACAGAGATGGTACCCAGGTCTGACTGCGTCTCAAATACACCTTCCTTGGTCGGTGTGGGTTGTTCTTACACCACCGAACCAAAAGTCATCGCCCTAGCAATCATATCGCCAATCTTTCTCACAGGGGAGGCGAAACGAGGAGTCACGGTTGACAGTGGAACTGACCCCTTCTCTCCCGCACCCATGGGAGTAACACCAACAAATCCAGGCGGAGCAATCGGAGCGCCACTCGCATCCAAAATACCAGCGGCTTACTGGCCATGAACACGCGCAGGAGAGCCCTGTAAAGCTATACCATGAGGTTTAAAAGCAATAATACTGCCGCTGCACTCCACCGAACTGGGTCATCGACAGAGGCGCAAATCCCTGCATCAGAAAAGGGCTGTACTGAGGCAATGACAAATGCGTCGGCTGCAACTGCTGGCTTTGCTGCTGTTGCAAAGTTTGCTGCAGCTGCTGTTGTTGCTGCAACTGCTGCTGCTGCAACTGCTGTTGCAATTACGATTGAGCAGGCAACTGTGCAGAAGTCTGAATCCACCTGACTTATATCCACCATAGGGGCTAGAGCAACTTGCACAGCTATCTTCACCGCATCTAACGATCTAGCGACAGCTTGTTTGATACACAACGTGCCATCAGACAAAGTTCTATCAATATCCGTAGCGGCGGTACACAAAGTCTCATCAGTAGGCAAATAAGGAAGCACAGAAGCGATTGGGTTAGTACTTCCCTCATTTGTATCTACTGCATCGGCAGTTATATCCTCCTGGGCAACTACCCGCTTATCAGTTGCCTGATCCCCAGGAGCACCAGCGGCAGTTGCAGGCATATTCAATGCAGCTACAGTCGATGAATCCTTTGGGCGAGCACCAGTCAACACGGCAGCAATTGTTGCTTGGGAAGGGCCTTTAGTAGCCCATACATTCTTAGCAGGCAAAGGAGCTTCCACGAAATTCTTATTCACAGTTGTCCTAGCCTCAGTAGCATTGTGACGGGCTTCAACTTGGGCTCGATGACGGCCGATGGTCATTACATGATCAAGATCCTATCTTCCCATCCGCGAGAATCTAACACAGCCGAGGTTAGCCGCCTCTTGCTCGACCACTCTGAAACTAGCCGACATCTCACGCGCCCATTCAGGTCCATTCCTATGTCCACCCCTTCAGATGTCCGTCCCTTCATCTGACCAAGTCAGAACGTCATGAATGTGCATGTGGGCAAGTATAGAGATGCACAGCCGGGCAGTGCTCCTCACACAAATGTCGATAGAATCGTTCTTCTGTGCTATAGACTTTAATCCCAAAAGGATTAATTTCCTCGCCTAAATAACGACACCAAGTAAATGGACACCTATACCCTGGTTTCCATAGCAAGGGGGCGCCATTTAACTCATCCATAATCAAGTCAATAATCTGCTGATGTCCATCAGCCTTTCCAGTACGAGACTTTAAATAGTGAAATTTGTCTTCATACAGGGGCATTATTGGAGCGTCCGTCCAATAAGTTCCCAAAACCTCATCTTCATCATCTGATTCAGGAGCAATGGTAACTCCATCATTCTTCTTAGGGATAATGTTGGCAATGTTCGTTGGAGTTAACTCAATTCCCTCAAGTTTCTCCTTCAACCACCAACGTGCTTGGTTGCGCACGGGAATAGAGCTTCTTCGCACCTTTCCAAGCCGGTTTCGCCAAGGCCTTAACAACATCCTCCACCGTATTTAGGCCGGGCCCACCTGTGTGACCGGCACGCGACTGGTCATTACTATCCGCGGAGGAGCCACGCGAACTACTGCTCGCGTTTCTCTGTCTATCATGGGTCTTGCGGGTCTCCCTAGGCGCGCCTTTCGGCGAATTAAATTCCTTCTTCTTTGTTTTTGATTTACCACTATCACCTGACTCCGCGGCTTTGGAAGCAGAAGCAGAAGCAGTATCCTTGAGAGGCTTAACTTTCTTCCGCGATCTAAGCTTAGGTCTGCCAGCCATCTGCCAATCAGCAACAGCTTTGCGCTCCTTAGCCTTCTCCAACTTCAACCTTTTCTTCTCAACTCTCTCATAGTCTGCGCGGATCTCAGCCTCCATTTCCCTAACCCGACTGTCACTAGGCGGCTTCTCCAGCGGGGGAGATACATTAGCCACAGGCGACGCGTCTCCGGCTGTGGACTGACTCCCGCTAGCAGTTGCTTCCTGGCCAACCGCTTCATTCTTCTGTTTATCGCCCGCCGGCGACTAAATGTCCATGGCTGACTCCTCGTTGTCAGACATCCTAGCTACTTGAGAACTCCAGCTGGAGTTTCAAGGTTAGGGACACAGACAAATACAAACTCTGCCAACCTACTCAACAACAGTCTAGGAATACAATGCTTTATCGGGGGGATAAGCCAAGCAAACCAAGTCACATACAACTGGAAAGTGAAACACGTGTGTCGTGTTCACTGCCCGAGCGTACTCTGCAGACGCACGCCCGCTCTTGTGACCTAGTCTCGCTCCACCTCCGCCAATCAGAGGTCATTCTTCCTTCTAAAACCTGTTGACCTGTAAACCTGTTGCCAAAGTCCATCACTCTTCAATTCACAGCAACCAATATCATTAGAAAAGAGAACCAAGCAGTTTCTCCCTACTTTCCGTGGAGTGTATTGCTTCGTCCCAATCACATTTTCCAGTAGGTGTCAGGACAGTGAGAGGCTACATGCCCTACCAGTCGGTTCCTTTTACCAAATCAATTCAATTACTGAACCACGTACAGTAATTATGATGTTTTCCTATGATATGATTCCTACACCCGGAGCAACTTCACTCCCGCCATGCCCATGTAAGATATCATTAAATCAGTAATTCTCGTTGTGTCATTTTTTATTTTTGCACCTTACAACCAATTTCTCACCCGTAGCCTGATCGCAACAAATCATTCATAGTCTTAATCTTAATCTTCAAGTAGTCTTTACCCGGCCGAATGCCCCAAACGCTCCCTAACAAATTTATGTCCCTTCAGCAATAGCGTTCTTATCTCCTCCACAATAAAGACACTGCGACAAGGGAAATCTACGTCCCCAGTCAGATTACCATATATAATGTCAGCCGGAACTGTTAATTCCGTACCGAATACCACACCAAGTATGGCGTGCACATACAGGGCACCAACAAATCCCAATTCAAGTCCTCAAATTGTGTCAAACATGACATTTGCTCAACAAGGACACGATTCCAGCGTTCTACCTGCCCATTTGCCTGAGGTCTATAGGGTAGGGACATCAACTGCTCTATGTCAAGCAAGAGTAATAACTCCTTTAAAAGAGCTGAACGAAATTCTGGTGCTCAATCTGTCTGGAGGGAGACAGGTGGGCTATAGCACCCACTCAGTGAACAAGGCCATCGCACAGGTAGCGGCTGTGTGATCGGGAAGCGGGTACGCCTCAGCCCACTTAGAAAAATAATCTGTGACAACCATCACACAGCTATTTCCCCTAGGGATTCTCCTATATGGACCAATGATATCCAAAGCAATGCGGCTCCAGCGCATACCATGCATGGACTTCCTTTTACACCTTTAGCACCTGTGCTCTTACAAGAAGCGCAAACTTCACAGCCGCGTGCCCAATCGGCGATATCCCTCCTCAGCCGAAGCCAAACAAACTTTTACCTCGCCGCCTGATAAGTTTTGAACTCACCAAAGTGAGCTGCAAGCTTACTCCCGTGCAAAGTACGGAATAATTCCTTTCTCAGAGCCAAAGGTGCCAGAACACGTTGTCGCTTTCCCAATCCAAGCAAAGCAATTCTTTTTCCACTTTTAAAAATTCTATCTTATTCATATAGTAACAGAATTCCCCCCCCCCCCCCCCCCTCAGCCAACAAAGCTTTATTGTCTGGCTTCTGAGTATAGTCTAGTTGCTTATGTCAAAAAAATGGCTCCCGTGTGGAATTCATGTTAATTTTCGGAGACAAACTATTTTTGTAGTATTCAATGAGTAGAATTCAAAAATCGATGTCTGCAATTTTTTCAAACAATTTATCATGCCTAAATCCAAGATGGCGTCCAAGATGGCCGCCCAGACTATAAATGCACATAACTCTGGTTCTAATTAACATAAAAGAATGATTTTGGTGTCCATTTCTATGTTTTCCATGTCAGGGAATCCAATGAAATAAAAATAAAATCCATGGCACAAGATGCCTTTCCACTAGGGGGCGTTATAAGTCACTTTTCATATATTTTCCTAAAAAAGGATAAGAAATACTTCTAACATCTTTCAATTCTTATACACAAAAACTTTTGTCATTTTATGCTTTAATTTAATCTCTTGGTAGTTAATACAACATTGGTAAATGATTTTCCATGATTTTTTTTCAATAATACAATATTATATTTCCAGGGAATTCAGCCACAAATATGCTTTTTTCCAAAAGTAGTCTATTAAACATAGAGTTTGACCTAAGACAAATTGCAACAGGTTTCTCAATAGTTTTGGCTAGTATGAGTGCTCGTTATTAACATACTAAAAGTCTAGAAAAATCTGGATGGGGGAACATGCCAAAAATCTCAAAAAACAAAATGGCCGCCTCTAAAACTTTGAAATACCATAACTCAGTATAAAATCAACATATATTCAAGTGTGAATACACTTTATTAATGTTTCCAGACATGGGGGATCCAACAAAAGAATAAGGAAATCCATATAATCAATATTTATCAAGTTGGTATACTGATACATGAGAGAAATGACCAGAAAAATGCCCTGCAAATATATCCTGTGAAGTGAAAAATCTAAGACACTTTTAGTGAGATTGTACAAAGGCATACATGTATGACCAAGGATATCTGATAACATCTTTCCACTAAACAAACTGTCATAAGCATTGCTGTGATACCTGAAATATAGAACCTACCACAGGAAAAAACAATTAACCATGCACTGTGTATATGGAACCTGACATGACATTCTGATTTCACCAGTCTGGTAAATAGGGCCTGACCTGTTTGCAGTCACCATTATGGCCACATGCAGCAGTGCATAATCTGTGTTAGGAACACTTAAGATTGCTGCGGTAGCTCTTACAGCTGCAGCAAATGATCTGTAGTAGTTGGTCAGGGGCAGGTTAGTGGTAAGACCTGTGGATGGACATGCATGATGAGGAGAGGGAACCTTTTTTATACCGCCGTAATTTACAGAAGTAGAATATAGCATTCTCCATCTTTCTCTACATATCAAGTAGGGGTGCTTTGTTATCAGAGAACACTTCAGCTTGTCTTTGGAGCATTTGCAGAAGCAGATATAGATCCACCTATGTTGCACATAGCAGTTCACAAGCTTAAAGAATTTAATGTTATATCACATTCTGCTATTGCATGGATAGCAGCAGTGTTCTGCACTCCCAGTATTCTAGATTTGTCCTCATACATTATATGCTCCAAATGCTATGCTCTTTTGCCTTTTTTGAGACATGGAAAGATGAAAACAAACCACCTTCAAATCAGAACGTCTACAATGATTCTGAGGTGTTGAAACCAAAGTTGTAGGTCAATTGACACCAAGTGACCTTCAATTGTAGTTGTTTTCCTTCTGAGGATTTCTGTAGTATCCTCTTGAAACACAGGTTGGAAGACTTTTCCTTTCTATTGACTCAAGAATTATGTTTCTATTATGTTTCAGCATCAACATTTAGTATACATGGTTTTGCTTTTACTCAAGGTCTAGTTCTGGCTATAGGGTTCCTGTTCATGAGAATGTGGATTCAGGGATTCTATAGTCTGAAATAGGAAAGTTTTGATATGGAATAGTTAATCTTAGCTTAAGGTATACACAGGAGACAGGTGTTATGCTGCTATTGGGTCATGCCCTTTACCCTTGATTTCAAAGTACCACACATGTGCATGTTTACTGACCAGTTCAGGTAACAGTCAAGCAAGGCAGGATGGATAATTTTGTGTAACTACATTGAAACCCTGTTATGACTTATCTGAAGTTATCATACAAGCATATTTATTCCAGATTCATGATATTACTTGCAGCAAAAGTTTTCAAAGTTTCCAGTTACCAATCATTGCATTATATTCTGACCACATCTTTGCATTTAGAGAACAAAGCCCCTAATCTTGGTAGAGTAAAAAACCTCTTCTCTCTGTGGATCCTCTAGTAGATTTATTGTGTAGAATATGAATTTATAGTGTTAAAAGGGGCTTAGAATCACCAATCCCTTCAATTAAATGGATGGAGAATTTATATATCATATAATATTATATATATGAATTATCATTCCCTTCTCACAGCTTAAGGAAACTGGGCAGGAATCTTCATTGATCTTGTTGCTCATATTTAGATTATTGAGGCTATTATATTCAAAGCATCACACATTAGTTGTGTATTGTGAACTATGTCAGTGAGAAGGGGCACCTAACCGGTATTGAGGCTGTTTCTCCTCCAATCATATACCCCAAAGATTCTGTGCATCAAATGCTATTAGAGAAAATGATACAACATAGAACAATGTTGAATCTATGATGCAGTACACCTGTATGCCTAAGACAAGCTGAGGTTTACACAGACTAATATCACTAGATTTAAACTTGGAAGAGGGTTCAATTGTAGTTCACAATTCCCTCATGTATCTACCTAGTGCCCTCTGGCTCTTACTACAAATTGTTTACTTCCTTCAAAGGATTAAACTTGGAATGTACTCCAGTTGTGACGCTGTAAGCTGCCTTATGCAGGAGGGAAATTGGTATTTCTTGAAGTATCAGAGAAATACATTATACTATTCTTTTTACATACACCATTCAAAAGGCTTGTATAACCAGTTTTTATTACAGAAAATTTCCTAGTGTGCTTGATCATAAATGCTTTCATAAAAAATGAGGTGAATTTCATTTTCACTTCACAGGATGCATTTGCTGGATACATGTCTTCTCTGTAGCAGTACTACAGACTTAACTTACTACAGTACTAACTTGATAAATATTATCTATATGGATTTAACTATTGTTCCATTGGATTCCCAGTGCCTGCAAACATTAAAAAAGGGTATTCAGACTTGAATATATGTCAATTCTACACTTATAGTTATAGCGTTTATAAGTATAGAGGCGGCCATTTTGTTTTTGAGATTTTGGGCATGGTCCCCCACCTAGATTTTTCAACTTTAAGTATGTTACTCATACTACCCAAAATTGTTGAGAAACCTGTTGCAATTTGCCCTAGGTTTAGCCTTTTTTGAGCTAGATTGCCTGGACCAAATTACTATGCAGAAGGACCCAAATTTGTGGCTGAATTCCCATTAACCACCTATTCCAATAGTAAAAAACCATAAATAGTGAACTGCTAATGTTATATCAACTAACAAGACTGAATATTTTGCTTTAATGAAATGAATAAAGGATTTGTGTATAAGAATTAAAAGATATTTGAAGCATTTCTAATCATTTTTCAGGGAAATATGTGAAAAATGACCTATAACTCCCCCTAGTGGAAAGGCATCATGTGCTTTGGATTTTATTTTTATTTCATTGGATTCCTTACATGGAAAACATAGAAATGCACACCAAAATCACTCATTTATGTTGACTAGAACCAAAGTTATGTGCATTTATTGTCTCAGCGGCCATCTTGGACGCCATCTTGAATTTCGGTATGATAAAATGTTTGAAAAATTGCAGACATCGATTTTTGAATTCTACTCATTGAATACTACAAAAAAAGGTTTGTCTGCAAAAATTAACATGAATTCCACACGGGAGCCATTTTTTAAGATGGACGCCATCTTGAATTTCGGTATGATAAAATGTTTGAAAAAATTGCAGACATCGATTTTTGAATTCTACTCATTGAATACTACAAAAAAAGGTTTGTCTGCAAAAATTAATATGAATTCCACACGGGAGCCATTTTTTTGACAAAAGCAAATAGACTAGTAAGGCCCTGTACTATTGATTTAATTCTCGAGAGAACATCATCTTCATCTTGCACCACCTTCAGCCGATCACCCGCCAATGATGAATATATATGGTAGTCAACAGTCATTGTAGCTACTAAGGCGTCATGCGCACCATAATCCAAGCAATCTTCTCTGGGACACCTTCTCACCGGCAGTCGCGAAAGCGCGTCCGCATTCATGTGTTTGCGGCCCGGCCTATGAACAATTTGATCTTCACTCAATCCATAATGCTGTAAAGTGGTTAACCACCTTGCTAACATACCAGAAGGGTCTTTAAAGTTCATTAACCAGCGCAACGAAACATGATCAGTTCTCAACATAAAATCATGTTGCCCAATTATATAATGTTGAAACTTAGATAAATAAGTCAATACAGCTAGCAACTCCCTTTTTGTAATACAGTAATTCTGTTGCGCCTTAGTCAACGTATTACTGGCATAACTTTCTAGAGTTTTGCATCTGAGAGAGGACGCGAGACATATCGAATCCACTCGCGTCACTATCCAGAATGATAGTTCTTGACGGCTCCAACAGCCGTCAAGAACTAACAGCCTAACACAGGAGGAGATGTCAATGAATCTTTCAGACCTGCAAAGTCCAAATAAACAAGACAGCATTTCCACCTCAAACCAGCCAACATTTGCTCCATCATACGTTCAAATGTGGCAGGCGCATTACATGACCTTGAATTGGAACAGGCCCATAGTCGAGACAAAAGCCGTATTCTCTTTACTAGCTTCATCCATGGCAATCTGCCAATAACCGCTCTGTAAATCCAAAGTTATAAACCATAAGTTACCACCCAATGCCTCAATGCTTTCATCTATTCTAGGTAGAGGGAAAGAATCCTTCTTTGTCACCGCATTTACTGGACGGTAGTCGACACAAAACCTGTCAGTGCCGTCACTCTTCTTCACAATCACAACCGCAGATAACACCTTTATCGAGCATGTCTTGAATCTGTTTCTCAGCAGCTTCTCGACGCGCGCGAGGCAGGCGTCTATACACACTTTTAATAGGCACAGCATCTTCTGTGTCAATAACATGCCGCACTTCATTAGTTCATTAGTAATTATTTATTTATCAGCTTTATTAGTGTGTCCCAGTGTTTCACCCGGCAACCTGAAACAATGTAAACCTGCCAAAGCAGATTCTTTAGTCTAATTATATCTTCCGCCTTTGACAAATCAGACCCTCTCACCAACTTCGCTAGTGGGCATTCAACCTCCTCTTCCAACATCTCCACATCAACAATAGGAGAATTATCATTCAAAAAATCCACTCCTCTTGCTGTGTGAAGTTTGATCAGTACAGGAGAGCTATTGGGACTGCATACAGACAGCGAGCAATTATATCCTCTAGAATCGACTGTTCACCTGCCTCGAGGGTGAATAAACCAGACCAGTAAGAAATACTTTGTGGAGATAGATAAAATCCATCCCCAACATACCAGCCTCCGCTCCAACCAAACCACTTACCACCAGGCAGTTGAGAGCATACCAAGCACCTCCCAACCCCAGCGCGAGTCGCACACACCCATGTGTCTTCAGATTATGACCAATTCCCGCATAGCACGTCACCCCACATGGCATCAATGGGCGGCCTGACTGAGAGTTCATCATATATATGCTTTTTCACCAACGTACATTGCGCCCCCAAGTCAATAAGTGTTATGTAACATTACGTAACATTATGTAACGTCATTATACTTATATTATCATTAATTATCACATTACTTAAAATCGCTAATTATACTTTACTAGCTAGGACTGTGCAAGTCTACTTATACATGCTATGCCATGGATATTACGTAAGGGCTCTGCCCACTCATGATTATGCATGTAACCTCCTGGAGGAGCCTGTATCTGAGATTACCATTCAACAGTTGCTTCGTTCTTCTCATGAAGATCAGACGTTCGTTAGTCTTCTTCTGTTAGATCATTACACTGGCGGACAACCCGCTCGATCTTGGACATAGATATTTCTCTCACATAAGCAATTTAAAACATGTTTTGGAACTATGGAAGAGGATGCGAATACGCCTGAGTTGGCCTTGTTCGACAAGATAAAACGATCTGTTGAGCGTTTAGCGGCAATACCCAAGGTTTCTTTCTACGAGAGGACCAAGAAGGGAAATCGAGGAAAAATCAGCAGCCGAGGGAATACAGGATACAGCCTCAGGAGATGGAAAATGTTCCAGACGTGAATGTAAGATTAATTCCTGAAGCAATTCCATTACCTCCACCACCAGTTCGAGAAAATCAGCAAGAAGAGGTAGTGAATAACAATATTAATTAACGAAGTAATCAAAAGAAATGTACAGTTGTTGGCTGGAAATAATATAGGACACGAGCAGCAAATAGAGAACGTGTCAGACGAAGAGGAGCAAGATCATCAAGAACAAGTTGAGCTTAACCTAGGGCCTGACCCAGCCGAGGAGGCAGATAATCCAGTTGTGAATCAATAAGCACAAGCTTTGCAGGAAAATCAGCCACATGTCGGTTTAAACGTTGATAATAATATTGAGGGGGATGTGGCAGAGGAGAACCAGATTGTGGAAGGGAACTTGAATAAGAGAGAGAGAGTGTTAACACCTAGACAACCAACACCTCCTTCTCGGAGGGTTAACCCAGCTAATCAGGTTAATCAAGCCAATCAAATTAATCAGGGACCTTATTACCCATTTGAGACTCCTGGTTCGAACGAAAACTTTCAGACCCCCTTGCAAACTCCTGCTAAACCGACTCTGAATCAACTGATTCAACAAAGACAGAGGCCTATACTTAAAAACTTTCCACAGGCCCCAAAGTTTATTGTAAATGGACCTAGACCCCCTGTGATAACTAATACCCCCCAGTACGTACAGCAACAAATTCCACTTAGGAGAGATCCGTATCAGAATCGGTGGGATATGGCTACTAGGCATGAAGGTGTAGGGGAAGTGCAGACAAATCAACATCGTTTGCCTTCCCCAAGGAATCCACATAATGGACAGAACAATGTGCAGGACGATGGAAATGCTGGTATTCACGAACAATTTTATGCCCCCTATCAGTATGCCCCTCCTCAGGGACAGTATCAACAATATGGTGAAAATGTTAATCAACAGGGACAAAATTTTGTGCATCAACAGGCACAGAATACCATTCCACAGCAGCCTCAAAATGTTGTTCATCAGCCACAACAAAACCTAGTCCCACGTCCGAATATTCGGGAATGATAGCTTCTGAGAGAGCCCCCAGCCATATGCCTATGGAAGAAGCAATACACATGATGTATTCAAAGAAAGAAAAGAAATATACAGAGAAGTATAGCGAGGATAGTGATCGTAAGAGAGAGCAGTATCACAGATCTCGAGCTGACAAGTATAGAGAGGCTAGGAAGAATCAGGAAAAGAAGGGAGAAAAGCCTCAGAAATACAGGTCCATAAATAAGGAATATGATAGTTCTGACTATTACGACAGTAGCAGAGAAAGATCATCCAGTCGCCACAGCAACTTTAGCAATAGAAACTCCAGCATGGAGAAAAGTGGTGATGAGAAAAAATACTACAAGAAGGACAAAAAGAAGAATTTCAGGAGCAATAGCAAAGATAAATCTGTGTCTTTTAAAAAGGACAAAAAGCATCGATCTAAATCGCCAAATGAGTGAAGCAAAATGGAGAGATGTCAACCCTCATAGATCATCCTCTAAGGAGAGTGATGATTTAAACGAATAGGCTGTGGGCGACCGACACAGCATAAATGAAATAGTTGACGAAATAAGCGATCCCATGGACATTTCCAAGGAACAAGGATGTGTTTCTCCTAGTGAATCGGTAACAGAAAAGGACAGAATATCCAGAATTAGAATCGGCAAGTTCGTGGTACAAAGAAAAACATTATTTCTTCCACCAATACAGACAAGGGCGACGACAATTCGCAGGCAGTGCTAAAGCTGAGGAAGGCCAAACATAAAGGTGAGAAAGTTTCGGTCACGGCTCCAATTGATAAAGGTTGCATAGAAATCGAGGTAAAAGATTTGAATATGCCAGTGCTTGTTGATACAGGTGCCACTATTTCTTGTTAGTTCTGCATTTTTCAGAAAAATCCGAGGTAAAATACCAAATGGAAAGGTTTTACGCTGTAATATTAAAATATTTGTTGCAGATGGAGGGGCACATCATTGTTATAAGAAAATCGAATTAAATTTCATGATAGAAGGCCAGCAATTCACACATAGATTTATCGTTCTTCCTGCGTTAACCAGAAGCATAATACTGGGTGTTGATTTCTTACGAAAGTTTAGAGCTAAGATTTGCTTCAAATCGGGACAGAAACAACAGGTGTTCCCTATCAGAGCCTCACGTAGGTTTGTGATAGCTCCAGGGACTGAATATACGACTGTCGCGGCAATCACTTCTTATGAAGATCTGTTAAATTCAATAAGGGTGACTGAGAATTTGCAGCGACAGAGGCCAGTTTTTTTCCTTCTTCTGGGTATTTACACGTTGGCAAAGGAAGACGAGTTTTATTCCCCCAAGGAGGTGCAAAATTTGAATGAATTGGTCGCACAATCGAGTGAAAACAATAATAAGGTAGTTGATTTTCAGATCGGCGAGGACTTGAATCCTGAACAAAAAAAGGAATTGATGAGTCTGTTGCATGATCATGAAAATTCTTTTGTCGGTAAGGATAACAAAATAGGGTTGACTACAGAGTACGAACATGGCTTAAAACCATACTTTAGTCCCACAATGAGGCAGCCATACCGAATGAACCCAGTCATGACCAAGGTTATGGCTGGAATTCTAAAGGATCCGGTAAATCAAAATTTATAGATAAATTATAAGATTATAAAATTATAAGATTAAAGATTATAGAAAAATGTGTAGATCCTGTGGAATTAGTTCACCTTGTTTTTTGGTACAAAAAACAATTACAACGGACGGTAAAAGAGCCTGGCGTCTTGTGATCGACTATAGGCAAATTAACCGCTCTGTAAAAGACGAAATAAGCCTTTTCCACGTGCTGACGACACGATTGAAGCTGTCGGGCAGACACAGGGGCGGATTCTCTCTAGCTTAGATGCATTCGCTGGATTTCATCAGGTGGGTTTAAGAAATCCAGTACGATTGACAATAAATTAGAGAAATACACAACTTGATTTATTATTGCTCTGATATTTATACTGATGTGGAACACCCATCAATACCAAGGATTTACACATGGATTGTGCCGGAATATTTCTTATCGTTTGTTGTTACTTACATGTAAGCATGAAATTGGAGATAAGTCATTTAGTGACAAGAGGCTCTAACATATGGCCTTGGTCTAAGAACTAGAATTAAGCATAACCCAGTCGGTAATATAGACGGGAAATCCTTTCTTTAGAACACAAAGTTCAAGAGGTTTTTTTTCTTTTCTTACCTTTTGTTTAGGGTCTTATTCCTCACCATATGGACAGATTCGGACTCGGTAGTTAAACTACGGGGAACTACGGGGTTGCATCTCCTGAGATGAGGAAGCCTATCTTGACGGACGTGGAAAATGTCCAAATAGCAATACCAACAGTGATTTTGCCACCTAATGGAAAAATCGCTATGAAGGAAAATCCCTATATCAGACAGCATCAGACATGAGACTCATAAGCTCACAAGTAACAGGCTTTGGATTTTCTATCCATAGTTTGTTACAGCTTGTTCATGGAACAGCACTTAACTTGTTCGATAAGATTGAAAGTATGGCAAATGACAGATACGATAGATATAAGAGAAAAGCTTTTTTACAGCCTATAGGCGACACAGTTTCTGCAGCCCGAAAGCAATGGCGAACAAGTTGAAAGTCAAATCTCCCACTATGAGGATTTTGGACGATTCCTTGGACAGCTCCTACAGTAGGGTAAAAATTTTTTCCTTTAAGAACAATTCTTTATCAATTACAATTCCGCTAATAATTTCACATAATGACGATAATTGCATTGCATATCGGCCCTTGAAATTCGGCATAGCAGCTCGAACGATTCGACAGGGTATGCCATGTTAGAAAGCGAAATACCCCATATTCTGGCTTTATTTTGAAATGAAAATGCATTTGTTCGAGCAATGTACACAACTAAAGAATTCAGTGGCGTGTTTTACACCCCCGACTCATATTTTAAAAGGAAAAGAAACTTGTTATTCGTCCATTTTTAAAGATAAAGCATCTGCAATGCTGGGTTATGTGTGTTTCACACATACCTGACTAAACCTACCCCATTTTTTCATTTAACGATGACTAGAATGCAACATTTACTGGTTGGTCGTATGACCAAAGTTACATTGGCTTGTCACAGACGACCCAGAACAAGGATGGCTATGAGCCTTTTGCCCATAGTCAAGGTCCCTTGCGACTGTGCATTAATCAGTGGCTCTTTAGTAATCTCTGCCCCTAGGGATGGATGTATTGCTTCGAACCAGACCAGTATTTATGTTGAATCTGGATTTAACTTAGCTATAGCAACAATTTTTAAAATTCCTTTCAAAAATCTCACAGGAGAAACCAAACATGGGTCACGAATTCACTTAAATTTACCCACACCCCAAGATATGCATGCAACATTATCTTATTTACCCAAATCAGTAATTGAGTCAGGAATGAACACAGAGAGGCTAGCTAACGAGCTATTAGTGGCTAATAAAATGGCAAATGATCGGTGGGAAACCCTGAAGAAGTCAGTGAGTACCATGTCGACTCATCCAGCCACTATAAATATAGCGTTGATTATCAGTCTTGGTGTGACAATGTTTTCATTTCTTTTATTTTATAGGATTCACAAACTGGCCATTATTTGCACATTTGTGAGACCCATACAACTTTCCTGTACCATATATATAATATATATATAAGTCGTCCCCTGAAAAGGCCTCATGAGGAACAAAACTTTGATGTAATGGTACCCATTTAGATGGGAAAACATAAAAAACAGGTCGATGGATGGGAGTTCTGTCTAACTGAGAATACCAGGGAGCAACGAAAGGAAGTTTAAAGGCGGTCTAAATCCGCCCTGTAGGGGGCGGGTCGGTTGAGCTTGGTCCTGGCAGGCATACATACTCAGGATCTCCTTCATTCACAAACATCACCGACCATGTGGCGTGCCCAGCCGCGCCACCACCGCTGCTCCAGTGCAATCCATTTCCCTCATCACCATTTCGATAGGCGTCCCCAGGCTGACAAAGGGGCACGAGAGTATCGGGTCCGTCTGGTTTACTAACTTGATTTATCAACGATGCGGTGTGGATGCTATCAGTCACGACCTTCTGTTCACCGCTTAAGAAGATCCGACCCTGTTTAACAGCAAAGCCGATTTTTCCTCTATAGCCGCAGTACGAGTATGGAAATCATCCATGGTCTTAACATGTGTCTTCTGCTTTGTACAGTCAGCCGACATATGTCCCTCCTCCTGACAATAATAACATTTCCGAGGAGTTCCAGGTGTTCTCCTACTCCTTCTATCAAAAGGAGCTTTCTTACCACTGTCACTCACTTCAGGAGCTGGCAATGAATGGCTGCGGCCTTGGATTTTTCTGCCAAGCTCTGAAAGCTTGAAATTCAGCCAACTCTTCCTCATCCCAATCCTGTTTTGATTTAGTCACAGTAGTCACTGTAGCCACACCCGCACCGCTTGAGAACGAGTGTGAATGTGACGACTTGCGCGAAACACCACTGGTACCAAATACATCTCTATAGAATTTGAAACGACAACTATAATAATGTAATGTAATGTAACCATCTATGATGAGAATTTGTAAGCTTGAGATTATACATCATTTCCTATTGTTTAGGGCTTGTCGGAAGATCAATCTTTTGAGGCTTTTGTCCTTTTCTGTATATTCTTATGGAATAAAAATTCAATATATATATATATCGAGTTGCGGCTGCTGCAGCACAAACTACATTGGTTGGCTCCTGCAGCGCAACATAATGCGCCAAGCCTTCATCCAACAAGCCGGACAGCCGGACTCTGCCGAGGATCCTGTCTACAGTTGAAGAATTCCCTCCTTATCGGATTTCTCCGCTTGATAGTCATATTCAAGCATCTGCAATAGGTCATCTACCAAGAAATCATCCGGCTCCAGCATCATAGCTTGCGGCAGCTGCTTATCTACTCCGGTTAGCAGTTGTATTTCATAGGTTTCATCGTCCCAATTGTTTGAACGTGCTATCATTACCACTGCGGGAAGTTCACAGTTCTTGGATTCGTCGGTTTGAACTTAGGCACACCAAATTCAGGCCCCTTAGCCTCAGGTAAGTAACCCGCGGCTGGATCTATTGACCGCCAAATTCTATCTATGTTAGCCGGCAAAGATCGCCGTACAGCACCCATAATCCCATAACCAACAGAAGCGCGCAAACCACGCGCAGCTTCTAAAGCACTCCTCCTATCACCTTTAAACGCCCGCCCGCCAGTTGGCGCATCTGGCGCGGCTGACATGTAATCAGGCTGTCACTTCATCATTACCAGATTTTTCCTTCCTTTGGAGTATACGATTCATTCGAGATCCCACCCGGATTCGTCTGAATCGGAGTACTAACCTTATCCAGCTCATCAGCAAAAGACTTGAAAATCCAAGCGGCTATAGAATTCTTCCATATTTCTTTTCATCCGGTCATTATTTTTGTGCGTCTTGCCCGTCAAGATATGAGTTTCTCGTTCTGATCTTGAATCACCAACCGATTTTGCTCTTGCCTTGATAAAGCCCAATCCGATTCTGCCTTAGCCGCTTGTTCCTGGGCATTTTCCCCTTTCCTAGCAGACTCCATTACCGAATCACTCATCAAGTCCAAGGTACTCACCTGATTCGCGATGAGCCTACCCATCTTGTCATAGGTCATGCGCCCATTTCTTGCCCGATCCTGCGTCCATTCAGACTGTGAAGTACCAATATCTGCCGCGTTAACGGGAGTCATAGGCGGCAATTTCCCTGTACAAAGTCATCGTCCATATCTTTATCTATATCTATACCAACATCTTCTACACGTGGTGCTTTTTTCATGGCACTACGGGGAAGCGTGGCTGTCTTTCTCCTCAAAGTAACCTTCAGACCGGCATGATTCTGATTTTCCATGAATCATCATCACCGCTTGAGGTATCAGCTCGCTCTTACCTTCACTCTTGGTTCAATTTCGACTAAGCTAGTCTATATTCCAAATCTTGAATCGTTTGATTCGTCTGTTCCAAAAACTTGTCAACCGCCAACAGGTTACCCGGCCCTCCCGTGGAGGACCGAGCTCCAGGCCCTTCCAGCTCCATTGGCTTTCCCCGTTAGAGGCAACCAGACAGGTCTCACTCCGATAGCAAAAATCCAATTGGTCACCACACCAAATTGTAGTGTCCGATCGACGGCCTTAAGCGACTATGAGATTTAATCTATCGAGTGAAGACAACGACAACAACAGGATCTAATGGACCTCGCCAGCTTCCGTGTATAAGAAAGTAATAACAATAAACACATAGAATAAGCAGTATCACACAGTAATAAAAAAGTTTAAAATGTAGACCACCGAAAGACTAAGACCTCTATCGGTTGAACCCACCACAGCCGCGACCAGCGCGGCTACCACAAACTTACTTGCGGGACTCGTATGACAGCCGCGTAGGCCCGGCTCTGGTTTAGCAAATGCCAATCCAGAGCCGCGCACCACAGGTATAAAGAAGGGGTGAGAATTACCTCTAGTAAGAGTACAGGAATATAGGGGTACATGAAGGGGTATAAACTATCTGTAGTAAGAGTACAGGTATGAACTATCTGTAGTAAGAGTACAGGTATAAAGGGGTACTTAGAAGGGGTAACAACTACCTGTTGTAAGAGTACAGGTATATAGGGGTACTGTAGTAAGAGTATATAGTGAGAGAATTACGTGCAGTAAGGTAACAGGTATAGGGGTATTGATTAGGGGTGAGAACTTCCTGTAGTAGGAGTACAGGTATTTAGGGGTACTTCAAAGGGGTATAAACTATCTGTAAGTAAGGGTACAGGTATATAGGGGTACTTAGAAGGGTTGAGAGCTACCTGTAGTTATGTTACAGGTATATAGGGCTACTTAGAACGGGTAATAACTATCGGTAGAGAGGTTGCAGGTATAAAGGATTACTTGAAAGGGGTATAAACTATCTGTAGTAAGGGTACAGGTATGTAGGGGTACTAAGAAGGGGTGAGAACTACCTATAGTAAGAGTACCGTTATAAAGGGGTAGTTAGGAAAGGTAAGAATTACCTGTAGTAAAAGTACAGATATATAGGGGTACTTCAAAAGGGTATAGACTATCTGTAGCAATGGAACAGGTACATAGGGGTACTTAGAAGGGGTTAGAACTACCTGTAGTAAGCGTACAGGTATAGAGGCTTACTTGAAAGGGGTATGAACTACCTGTAGCAAGAGTACAGGTATATAGGGCTACTTAGGAGGGGTAGGAACTACCTGTAGTAAGAGTACAGGTATGAAGGGGTACTTGAAAGGGGTATAAACTATCTGTAGCAGAGTTCAGGTATGTAGGGGTACTTAGAAGGGGGGATAACTACCTGTAATAAGGTTACAGGTATATGGAGGTACTGCAAAAGGGTATAAACTATCTGTATTACGGTTACAGGTATATAGGGGAACTTAGAAGGGGTGAGAATTACCTGTAGTAAGAGTAAAGGTATATAGGGGTACTTAGGTAGGGTAAGAATTACCTGTAGAAAGAGTACAGATATATAGAGGTACTTCAAAAGGGTACAGGTACATAGGGGTACTTAGAAGGGGTATGAACTATCTGTAGTAAAATTGCAGGTATATAGGGGTACTTAGAAGGGGTAAGATCTACCTTTAGTAAGAGTACAGGTACACCCCTTCTCAGAAGGGGTGAGAATTACCTGTAGTAAGAAAACAGGTATATAGGGGTGCTGAGAAGGGGTATGAACCATCGGTAGTAAGGTTACAGGTTTATAGGGTTCTTAGAAGGGGTGAGAATTACCTGTAGTAAGAGTACAGGTACATAGGGGTACTTGAAAGGGGTATGAACTACCTGTAGTAAGAGTACAGGTATATAGGAAGGGATGGTTACTACCTGTACTAAGGGTACAGGTATATAAGGGGACTTAGGAGGGGTAAGAACTACCTGTAGTAGGAGTACATATATATAGGGGTACGTCAAATGGGTATGCACTATCTGTAGTAAGGTACCAGGTATATAGGGGTACTAAGAAGGGGTGAGAATTACCTGTCGTAAGAGTACAGGTATACAGGGGTACTTGAAAAGGGTATGAACTACCTGTAGTAAGGATACAGGTATATTAGGGTACTGAGAAGGGGTATGAACTATCTGTAGTAAGGTCACAGGTATATAGGGGTACCTAGAAGGGGGTGAGAATTACCTGTAGTAAGAGTACAGGTATATAGGTATTCTTGAAAGAGGTATGAACTACCTGTAGTAAGAGTACAGGTATGTAGGGATACTTAGAAGGGGTATCAACTATCTGTAGTAAGGTTACATGTATAGAGGGTTACTTGAAAGGGGTATAAACTATCTGTAGTAAGAGTGCAGGTATGTAGGGGTACTTAGAAGGGGTAATAACTTTCTGTAGTAATGTTACAGGTATATAGGGTTACTTGAAAGGGGGATGAGTACAGGTATATAGGGGTATAAACTATCTGTAGTAAGAGTACCAGTATATAAGTGTAGTTAGAAGGGGTATGAACTATCTGTAGTAAGGTTACAGGTTTATAGGGCTACTTGAAAGGGGTATAAAGTATCTGTAGTAAGAGTACAGGTATGTAGGGTACTTAGAAGGGGTAATAACTTTCTGTAGTAAGGTTACAGGTATATAGGGTTACTTGAAAGGGGTATAAACTATCTGTAGTAAGAGTACAGGTATGAAGGGGTACTGAGAAGGGGTATGAACTATCTATAGTAAGGTTACAGGTATATAGGGGTACTTAGAAGGGGTAATAACTTTCTGTAGTATGGTTACTTGAAAGGGTGAAGAACTATGTGTCGTAAGGGTACTGGTATATAGGGGTACTTAGAAGGGGTAACAACTGTAGCAATGGTACAGGTATTTAAGGGTACTTGAAAGGGGTATGAGTACAGGTATATAGTGGTATAAACTAACTGTAGTAAGAGTACAGGTATATAAGGGTGGTTAGAAGGGGTATGAACTATCTGGACTAAGGAAGTTACATGTATATAGGGGTACTTGGAAGGGGAGAGAATTACCTGTAGTAAGGGTAGAGGTATACAGGGGTACATAAAAGGGGTATGAACTATCTGTACCAAGGGTACAGGTATGTAGGAGTATTAAGAAGGGGTATGAACTATCTGTAGTAAAAGTACAGGTACATAGGGGTACTTAGAAGATGTTAGAATTAAATATACTAAGAGTACAGGTATGTGTAGTAAGGGTACAGGTATGTAGGGGTACTTAGAAGGGGTCGGAACTACCTGTAGTAAGGTTACAGGTATGTAGGGGTACTTCAAAGGGTTGAGAACTATCTGTTGTAAGGGTACAGGTATGTAGGGGTATTTACAAGGGGTGAGAACTATCTGTACTAAGGTTACAGGTATAAAGGGGTACTTCAAACTGGTGAGAGCTATCTGTAGTAAGGGTACAGGTATATAGGGGTATTTCAATGGGGTATAAACCATCTGTAGTAAGGGTACAGGTATACAGGGGTACTTAGATGGGGTGAGAACTAACTGTAGTAAAGGTACAGGTATATAGGGGTGAGAATTAGCTGTAGTAAGAGTACCGGTATATAGGGGTACTGAGGTGGGGTATGAACTATCTGTAGTAAATTTACAGGTATATATGGGTACTTAGAAGGGGTATGAACTATCTGTAGTAAGGTAACAGGTATACAGGGGTACTTGAAAGGGGTATGAACTATCTGTAGTAAGAGCACAGGTGTATAGGGGTACTGAGAAGGGGTGATAATTACCTGTAGTAAGAGTACCGGTATATAGGGGTACTGAGGAGGGGTATGAACTATCTGTAGTAAAGTTACAGGTATATAGGGGTACTAAAAAGGGGTGAGAATTACGTGTAGTAAGAGTACTGGTATATAGGGGTACTTGAAAGGGGTATGAACTATCTGTAGTAAGAGCACAGGTATATAGGGGTACTGAGAAGGGGTGAGAATTACCTGTAGTAAGAGTACAGGTATATAGGGGTACTGAGAAGGGGTATGAACTATCTGTAGTAAGGTTACAGGTATATAGGGGAATTTATAAGGGGTGAGATTTACCTGTAGTAAGACTACAGGTATATGGGGTACTTGAAAGGGGAATGAACTACTTGTAGTAAGGTTACAGGTATATAGGGGTACTTCAAAGGGGTGAGAACTATCTGTAGTAAAGGTACATGTACATGGGGGTACTTGAAATTGGAATAAACTATCTGGAGCTATGGATGGCAAGGTATATATCGGATGATCCTTAGGTAATAAGAAGGGGTGAGAAGGGGCACAAACCTGTAGTTAGAATGCAGGTATATAGGGGTTACTTAGAAGGGGTCAGAACTACCTGCAGTAAGGTAACAGGTATATAGGGGTACTGATAAGGGGTATGAACTAACTGTAGTAAGGTTACAGGTATATAGGGGTACTTGAAAGGGGTATGAACTACCTGTAGTAAAAGTACAGGTATATAGGGGTACTGAGAAGGGGTATGAACTATCTGTAGTAAGGTAACAGTTATATAGGGGTACTTAGAAGGGGTGAGAATTACCTGTAGTAAGAGTACAGGTATATAGGGATACTTGAAAGGGGTATGAACTACCTGTAGTATGGGTACAGGTATATAAGGGTACTTAGGAAGGGTAAGAACTACCTGTAGTAACAGTACAGGTATATAGGGGTACTTGAAAGGGGTATAGACTATCTGTAGTAAGAGTACAGGTATGAAGGGGTATTTGAAAGAGGTATAACCTATCTGTAGCAAGGGGACCGGTACGTAGGGGTACTTGGAAGGGGTGAGAACTACCTGTAGTAAGGTTACAGGTATATAGGGGTACTTCAAAGGGGTGAGAACTATCTGTAGTAAAGGTACATGTACATGGGGGTACTTGAAATTGGAATAAACTATCTGGAGCTATGGATGGCAAGGTATATATCGGATGATCCTTAGGTAATAAGAAGGGGTGAGAAGGGGCACAAACCTGTAGTTAGAATGCAGGTATATAGGGGTTACTTAGAAGGGGTCAGAACTACCTGCAGTAAGGTAACAGGTATATAGGGGTACTGATAAGGGGTATAAACTACCTGTAGTAAGAGTACAGGTATATAGGGGTAATTCAAAGGGGTATAAACTATATGTAGTAAGAATACAGGTACATAGGGGTACTTGAAAGGAGTAATAACTACCTGTAGCAAGGGTACAGGTATATAGGGGTACTTGAAAGGGGTATAAACTATCTGTAGTAAGAGTACAGGTATATAGTGGTACTTAGAAGGCGTATGAACTATCTGTAGTAAAGTTACAGGTATACAGGGGTACTTGAAAGGGGTATGAACTATCTGTAGTAAAAGTACGGGTACATAGGGGTATTTAGAAGGTGTGAGAATTACCTGTAGTAAGAATACAGGTATATAGGTGTACTGAGAAGGGGTATGAACTATCTGTAGTAAGCTTACAGATATATAGGGGTACTTAGAAGGGGTGAGAATTAACTGT
The DNA here is from genome assembly GCA_942159475.1 of Sthenelais limicola. Classification (NCBI taxonomy): domain Eukaryota; kingdom Metazoa; phylum Annelida; class Polychaeta; order Phyllodocida; family Sigalionidae; genus Sthenelais; species Sthenelais limicola. Next base: position 14,306,507 of record OW804102.1, on the reverse strand, counting down.
AGTAAGAGTACAGGTATATAGGGGTACTTAAAAGGGATATGAACTATTTGTAGTTAGGTTACAGGTATACAGGTGTACTTGAAAGGGGTATAAACTATCTGTAGTAAGAGTATGGTTATATAGGGGTACTAAGAAGGGGTGAGAATTACCTGTAGTAGGAGTACCGGTATATAGGGGTACTGAGAAGGGGTGAGAATTACCTGTAGTAAGAGTACAGGTATATAAGGGTGCTTAGAAGGGGTTTGAACTATCTGTAGTAAGGTTACAGGTATATAGGGGTACTGAGAAGTGGTGAGAATTACCTGTAGTAAGAGTACAGGTATATAGGGGTACTGAGGAGGGGCATGAACTCTCTGTAGTAAATTTACAGGTATATATGGGTACTTAGAAGGGGTATGAACTATCTGTAGTAAGGTAACAGGTATACAGGGGTACTTGAAAGGGGTATGAACTATCTGTAGTAAGAGCACAGGTGTATAGGGGTACTGAGAAGGGGTGATAATTACCTGTAGTAAGAGTACCGGTATATAGGGGTACTGAGGAGGGGTATGAACTATCTGTAGTAAAGTTACAGGTATATAGGGGTACTAAAAAGGGGTGAGAATTACCTGTAGTAAGAGTACTGGTATATAGGGGTACTTGAAAGGGGTATGAACTATCTGTAGTAAGAGCACAGGTATATAGGGGTACTGAGAAGGGGTGAGAATTACCTGTAGTAAGAGTACAGGTATATAGGGGTACTGAGAAGGGGTATGAACTATCTGTAGTAAGGTTACAGGTATATAGGGGTATTTAAAAGGGGTGAGATTTACCTGTAGTCAGACTACAGGTATATGGGGTACTTGAAAGGGGAATAACTACTTGTAGTAAGGTTAAGGGGTACTTCAAAGGGGTGAGAACTACCTGTAGTAAAGGTACGTGTACATGGGGGTACTTGAAATTGGAATAAACTATCTGGAGCTATGGATGGCAAGGTATATATCGGATGATCCTTAGGTAATAAGAAGGGGTGAGAAGGGGCACAAACCTGTAGTTAGAATGCAGGTATATAGGGGTTACTTAGAAGGGGTCAGAACTACCTGCAGTAAGGTAACAGGTATATAGGGGTACTGATAAGGGGTATGAACTAACTGTAGTAAGGTTACAGGTATATAGGGGTACTTGAAAGGGGTATGAACTACCTGTAGTAAAAGTACAGGTATATAGGGGTACTGAGAAGGGGTATGAACTATCTGTAGTAAGGTAACAGTTATATAGGGGTACTTAGAAGGGGTGAGAATTACCTGTAGTAAGAGTACAGGTATATAGGGATACTTGAAAGGGGTATGAACTACCTGTAGTATGGGTACAGGTATATAAGGGTACTTAGGAAGGGTAAGAACTACCTGTAGTAGCAGTACAGGTATATAGGGGTACTTGAAAGGGGTATAGACTATCTGTAGTAAGAGGACAGGTATGAAGGGGTATTTGAAAGAGGTATAACCTATCTGTAGCAAGGGTACCGGTACGTAGGGGTACTTGGAAGGGGTGAGAACTACCTGTAGTAAGGTTACAGGTATATAGGGGTACTTCAAAGGGGTGAGAACTATCTGTAGTAAAGGTACATGTACATGGGGGTACTTGAAATTGGAATAAACTATCTGGAGCTATGGATGGCAAGGTATATATCGGATGATCCTTAGGTAATAAGAAGGGGTGAGAAGGGGCACAAACCTGTAGTTAGAATGCAGGTATATAGGGGTTACTTAGAAGGGGTCAGAACTACCTGCAGTAAGGTAACAGGTATATAGGGGTACTGATAAGGGGTATAAACTACCTGTAGTAAGAGTACAGGTATATAGGGGTAATTCAAAGGGGTATAAACTATATGTAGTAAGAATACAGGTACATAGGGGTACTTGAAAGGAGTAATAACTACCTGTAGCAAGGGTACAGGTATATAGGGGTACTTGAAAGGGGTATAAACTATCTGTAGTAAGAGTACAGGTATATAGTGGTACTTAGAAGGCGTATGAACTATCTGTAGTAAAGTTACAGGTATACAGGGGTACTTGAAAGGGGTATGAACTATCTGTAGTAAAAGTACGGGTACATAGGGGTATTTAGAGGGTGTGAGAATTACCTGTAGTAAGAATACAGGTATATAGGGGTACTGAGAAGGGGTATAAACTATCTGAAGTAAGAGTACAGGTATATAGTGGTACTTAGAAGGCGTATGAACTATCTGTAGTAAAGTTACAGGTATACAGGGGTACTTGAAAGGGGTATGAACTATCTGTAGTAAAAGTACGGGTACATAGGGGTATTTAGAGGGTGTGAGAATTACCTGTAGTAAGAATACAGGTATATAGGGGTACTGAGAAGGGGTATGAACCATCTGTAGTAAGCTTACAGGTATATAGGGGTACTTAGAAGGGGTGAGAATTACTTGTAGTAAGACTACAGGTATATAGGGATACTTGAAAGGGGTATGAACTACCTGTAGTAAGGTTACAGGTATATAGGGGTACTTAGAAGGGGTGGGAACTACCTGTAGTAAGAGTACAGGTATAAAGGGGTACTTAGAAAGGGTATGAGTTACCTGTAGTATGAGTACAGGTATATAGGGGTACTTCAAAACGGTATAGACTATCTGTAGCAAGGGTACAGGTATAAAGGGGTACTTAGAAGGGGTGAGAATTACCTGTAGTAAGAGTACAGGTATATAGGGGTACTTAAAAGGGATATGAACTATTTGTAGTTAGGTTACAGGTATACAGGTGTACTTGAAAGGGGTATAAACTATCTGTAGTAAGAGTATGGTTATATAGGGGTACTAAGAAGGGGTGAGAATTACCTGTAGTAGGAGTACCGGTATATAAGGGTGCTTAGAAGGGGTTTGAACTATCTGTAGTAAGGTTACAGGTATATAGGGGTACTGAGAAGTGGTGAGAATTACCTGTAGTAAGAGTACAGGTATATAGGGGTACTGAGGAGGGGCATGAACTCTCTGTAGTAAATTTACAGGTATATATGGGTACTTAGAAGGGGTATGAACTATCTGTAGTAAGGTAACAGGTATACAGGGGTACTTGAAAGGGGTATGAACTATCTGTAGTAAGAGCACAGGTGTATAGGGGTACTGAGAAGGGGTGATAATTACCTGTAGTAAGAGTACCGGTATATAGGGGTACTGAGGAGGGGTATGAACTATCTGTAGTAAAGTTACAGGTATATAGGGGTACTAAAAAGGGGTGAGAATTACCTGTAGTAAGAGTACTGGTATATAGGGGTACTTGAAAGGGGTATGAACTATCTGTAGTAAGAGCACAGGTATATAGGGGTACTGAGAAGGGGTGAGAATTACCTGTAGTAAGAGTACAGGTATATAGGGGTACTGAGAAGGGGTATGAACTATCTGTAGTAAGGTTACAGGTATATAGGGGTATTTAGAAGGGGTGAGATTTACCTGTAGTAAGACTACAGGTATATGGGGTACTTGAAAGGGGAATGAACTACTTGTAGTAAGGTTACAGGTATATAGGGGTACTTCAAAGGGGTGAGAACTATCTGTAGTAAAGGTACATGTACATGGGGGTACTTGAAATTGGAATAAACTATCTGGAGCTATGGATGGCAAGGTATATATCGGATGATCCTTAGGTAATAAGAAGGGGTGAGAAGGGGCACAAACCTGTAGTTAGAATGCAGGTATATAGGGGTTACTTAGAAGGGGTCAGAACTACCTGCAGTAAGGTAACAGGTATATAGGGGTACTGATAAGGGGTATGAACTAACTGTAGTAAGGTTACAGGTATATAGGGGTACTTGAAAGGGGTATGAACTACCTGTAGTAAAAGTACAGGTATATAGGGGTACTGAGAAGGGGTATGAACTATCTGTAGTAAGGTAACAGTTATATAGGGGTACTTAGAAGGGGTGAGAATTACCTGTAGTAAGAGTACAGGTATATAGGGATACTTGAAAGGGGTATGAACTACCTGTAGTATGGGTCCAGGTATATAAGGGTACTTAGGAAGGGTAAGAACTACCTGTAGTAACAGTACAGGTATATAGGGGTACTTGAAAGGGGTATAGACTATCTGTAGTAAGAGTACAGGTATGAAGGGGTATTTGAAAGAGGTATAACCTATCTGTAGCAAGGGGACCGGTACGTAGGGGTACTTGGAAGGGGTGAGAACTACCTGTAGTAAGGTTACAGGTATATAGGGGTACTTCAAAGGGGTGAGAACTATCTGTAGTAAAGGTACATGTACATGGGGGTACTTGAAATTGGAATAAACTATCTGGAGCTATGGATGGCAAGGTATATATCGGATGATCCTTAGGTAATAAGAAGGGGTGAGAAGGGGCACAAACCTGTAGTTAGAATGCAGGTATATAGGGGTTACTTAGAAGGGGTCAGAACTACCTGCAGTAAGGTAACAGGTATATAGGGGTACTGATAAGGGGTATGAACTACTTGTAGTAAGGTTACAGGTATATAGGGGTACTTGAAAGGGGTATGAACTACCTGTAGTAAAAGTACAGGTATATAGGGGTACTGAGAAGGGGTATGAACAATCTGTAGTAAGGTAACAGTTATATAGGGGTACTTAGAAGGGGTGAGAATTACCTGTAGTAAGAGTACAGGTATATAGGGATACTTGAAAGGGGTATGAACTACCTGTAGTATGGGTACAGGTATATAAGGGTACTTAGGAAGGGTAAGAACTACCTGTAGTAGCAGTACAGGTATATAGGGGTACTTGAAAGGGGTATAGACTATCTGTAGTAAGAGGACAGGTATGAAGGGGTATTTGAAAGAGGTATAACCTATCTGTAGCAAGGGTACCGGTACGTAGGGGTACTTGGAAGGGGTGAGAACTACCTGTAGTAAGGTTTCAGGTATATAGGGGCACTTCAAAGGGGTGAGAACTATCTGTAGTAAAGGTACATGTACATTGGGGTACTTGAAATTGGAATAAACTATCTGGAGCTATGGATGGCAAGGTATATATCGGATGATCCTTAGGTAATAAGAAGGGGTGAGAAGGGGCACAAACCTGTAGTTAGAATGCAGGTATATAGGGGTTACTTAGAAGGGATCTGAACTACCTGCAGTAAGGGAACAGGTATATAGGGGTACTGATAAGGGGTCAGAACTACCTGTAGTAAGAGTACAGGTATATAGGGGTAATTCAAAGGGGTATAAACTATATGTAGTAAGAATACAGGTACATAGGGGTACTTGAAAGGAGTACTAACTACCTGTAGCAAGGGTACAGGTATATAGGGGTACTTGAAAGGGGTATAAACTATCTGTAGTAAGAGTACAGGTATATAGTGGTACTTAGAAGGCGTATGAACTATCTGTAGTAAAGTTACAGGTATACAGGGGTACTTGAAAGGGGTATGAACTATCTGTAGTAAAAGTACGGGTACATAGGGGTATTTAGAAGGTGTGAGAATTACCTGTAGTAAGAATACAGGTATATAGGTGTACTGAGAAGGGGTATGAACTATCTGTAGTAAGCTTACAGATATATAGGGGTACTTAGAAGGGGTGAGAATTACCTGTAGTAAGACTACAGGTATATAGGGATACTTGAAAGGGGTATGAACTACCTGTAGTAAGGTTACATGTATATAGGGGTACTTAGAAGGGGTGGGAACTACCTGTAGTAAGAGTACAGGTATATAGGGGTACTTAGGAAGGGTAAGAATTACCTGTAGTAAGAGTACAGGTATATAGGGGTACTGAGAAGGGGTATGAACTATCTGTAGTGAGGTTACAGGAATATAGGGGTACTTAGAAGGGGTGAGATTTACCTGTAGTAAGAGTACAGCTATATTGGGGTACTTGAGAGGGGTATGAACTACCTGTAGTAAGGTTACAGGTATACAGGGGTACTTGAAAGGGGTATGAACTATCTGCAGTAAGAGTACAGTTATATAGGGATACTAAGAAGGGGTGAGAATTACCTGTAGTATGAGTACCGGTATATAGGGGTACTGAGAAGGGGTGAGAATTACCTGTAGTAAGAGTACAGGTATATAAGGGTGCTTAAAAGGGGTTTGAACTATCTGTAGTAAGGTTACAGGTATACAGGGGTACTTGAAAGGGGTATGAACTATCGGTAGTAAGAGCACAGGTATATAGGGGTACTGAGAAGGGGTGAGAATTACCTGTAGTAAGAGTACAGGTATATAGGGGTTCTTGAAAGGGGTATGACCTATCTGTAGTAATAGCACAGGTATATAGGGGGACTGAGAAGGGGTCAGAACTACCTCTAGTAAGAGTACTGGTATATAGGGGTAATTCAAAGGGGTATAAACTATCTGTAGTAAGAATACAGGTACATAGGGGTACTTGAAAGGGGTATAAACTATCTGTAGTAGGAGTACAGGTATATAGTGGTACTTAGAAGGCGTATGAACTATCTGTAGTAAAGTTACAGGTATACAGGGGTACTTGAAAGGGGTATGAACTATCTGTAGTAAAAGTACGGGTACATAGGGGTATTTAGAGGGTGTGAGAATTACCTGTAGTAAGAATACAGGTATATAGGGGTACTGAGAAGGGGTATAAACTATCTGAAGTAAGAGTACAGGTATATAGTGGTACTTAGAAGGCGTATGAACTATCTGTAGTAAAGTTACAGGTATACAGGGGTACTTGAAAGGGGTATGAACTATCTGTAGTAAAAGTACGGGTACATAGGGGTATTTAGAGGGTGTGAGAATTACCTGTAGTAAGAATACAGGTATATAGGGGTACTGAGAAGGGGTATGAACCATCTGTAGTAAGCTTACAGGTATATAGGGGTACTTAGAAGGGGTGAGAATTACTTGTACTAAGACTACAGGTATATAGGGATACTTGAAAGGGGTATGAACTACCTGTAGTAAGGTTACAGGTATATAGGGGTACTTAGAAGGGGTGGGAACTACCTGTAGTAAGAGTACAGGTATAAAGGGGTACTTAGAAAGGGTATGAGTTACCTGTAGTATGAGTACAGGTATATAGGGGTACTTCAAAACGGTATAGACTATCTGTAGCAAGGGTACAGGTATAAAGGGGTACTTAGAAGGGGTGAGAATTACCTGTAGTAAGAGTACAGGTATATAGGGGTACTTAAAAGGGATATGAACTATTTGTAGTTAGGTTACAGGTATACAGGTGTACTTGAAAGGGGTATAAACTATCTGTAGTAAGAGTATGGTTATATAGGGGTACTAAGAAGGGGTGAGAATTACCTGTAGTAGGAGTACCGGTATATAGGGGTACTGAGAATTACCTGTAGTAAGAGTACAGGTATATAAGGGTGCTTAGAAGGGGTTTGAACTATCTGTAGTAAGGTTACAGGTATATAGGGGTACTGAGAAGTGCTGAGAATTACCTGTAGTAAGAGTACAGGTATATAGGGGTACTGAGGAGGGGCATGAACTCTCTGTAGTAAATTTACAGGTATATATGGGTACTTAGAAGGGGTATGAACTATCTGTAGTAAGGTAACAGGTATACAGGGGTACTTGAAAGGGGTATGAACTATCTGTAGTAAGAGCACAGGTGTATAGGGGTACTGAGAAGGGGTGATAATTACCTGTAGTAAGAGTACCGGTATATAGGGGTACTGAGGAGGGGTATGAACTATCTGTAGTAAAGTTACAGGTATATAGGGGTACTAAAAAGGGGTGAGAATTACCTGTAGTAAGAGTACTGGTATATAGGGGTACTTGAAAGGGGTATGAACTATCTGTAGTAAGAGCACAGGTATATAGGGGTACTGAGAAGGGGTGAGAATTACCTGTAGTAAGAGTACAGGTATATAGGGGTACTGAGAAGGGGTATGAACTATCTGTAGTAAGGTTACAGGTATATAGGGGTATTTAGAAGGGGTGAGATTTACCTGTAGTAAGACTACAGGTATATGGGGTACTTGAAAGGGGAATGAACTACTTGTAGTAAGGTTACAGGTATATAGGGGTACTTCAAAGGGGTGAGAACTATCTGTAGTAAAGGTACATGTACATGGGGGTACTTGAAATTGGAATAAACTATCTGGAGCTATGGATGGCAAGGTATATATCGGATGATCCTTAGGTAATAAGAAGGGGTGAGAAGGGGCACAAACCTGTAGTTAGAATGCAGGTATATAGGGGTTACTTAGAAGGGGTCAGAACTACCTGCAGTAAGGTAACAGGTATATAGGGGTACTGATAAGGGGTATGAACTAACTGTAGTAAGGTTACAGGTATACAGGGGTACTTGAAAGAGGTATGAACTACCTGTAGTAAAAGTACAGGTATATAGGGGTACTGAGAAGGGGTATGAACTATCTGTAGTAAGGTAACAGTTATATAGGGGTACTTAGAAGGGGTGAGAATTACCTGTAGTAAGAGTACAGGTATATAGGGATACTTGAAAGGGGTATGAACTACCTGTAGTATGGGTCCAGGTATATAAGGGTACTTAGGAAGGGTAAGAACTACCTGTAGTAACAGTACAGGTATATAGGGGTACTTGAAAGGGGTATAGACTATCTGTAGTAAGAGTACAGGTATGAAGGGGTATTTGAAAGAGGTATAACCTATCTGTAGCAAGGGGACCGGTACGTAGGGGTACTTGGAAGGGGTGAGAACTACCTGTAGTAAGGTTACAGGTATATAGGGGTACTTCAAAGGGGTGAGAACTATCTGTAGTAAAGGTACATGTACATGGGGGTACTTGAAATTGGAATAAACTATCTGGAGCTATGGATGGCAAGGTATATATCGGATGATCCTTAGGTAATAAGAAGGGGTGAGAAGGGGCACAAACCTGTAGTTAGAATGCAGGTATATAGGGGTTACTTAGAAGGGGTCAGAACTACCTGCAGTAAGGTAACAGGTATATAGGGGTACTGATAAGGGGTATAAACTACCTGTAGTAAGAGTACAGGTATATAGGGGTAATTCAAAGGGGTATAAACTATATGTAGTAAGAATACAGGTACATAGGGGTACTTGAAAGGAGTAATAACTACCTGTAGCAAGGGTACAGGTATATAGGGGTACTTGAAAGGGGTATAAACTATCTGTAGTAAGAGTACAGGTATATAGTGGTACTTAGAAGGCGTATGAACTATCTGTAGTAAAGTTACAGGTATACAGGGGTACTTGAAAGGGGTATGAACTATCTGTAGTAAAAGTACGGGTACATAGGGGTATTTAGAAGGTGTGAGAATTACCTGTAGTAAGAATACAGGTATATAGGTGTACTGAGAAGGGGTATGAACTATCTGTAGTAAGCTTACAGATATATAGGGGTACTTAGAAGGGGTGAGAATTACCTGTAGTAAGACTACAGGTATATAGGGGTACTTAAAAGGGATATGAACTATTTGTAGTTAGGTTACAGGTATACAGGTGTACTTGAAAGGGGTATAAACTATCTGTAGTAAGAGTATGGTTATATAGGGGTACTAAGAAGGGGTGAGAGGACCTGTAGTAGGAGTACCGGTATATAGGGGTACTGAGAAGGGGTGAGAATTACCTGTAGTAAGAGTACAGGTATATAAGGGTGCTTAGAAGGGGTTTGAACTATCTGTAGTAAGGTTACAGGTATATAGGGGTACTGAGAAGTGGTGAGAATTACCTGTAGTAAGAGTACAGGTATATAGGGGTACTGAGGAGGGGCATGAACTCTCTGTAGTAAATTTACAGGTATATATGGGTACTTAGAAGGGGTATGAACTATCTGTAGTAAGGTAACAGGTATACAGGGGTACTTGAAAGGGGTATGAACTATCTGTAGTAAGAGCACAGGTGTATAGGGGTACTGAGAAGGGGTGATAATTACCTGTAGTAAGAGTACCGGTATATAGGGGTACTGAGGAGGGGTATGAACTATCTGTAGTAAAGTTACAGGTATATAGGGGTACTAAAAAGGGGTGAGAATTACCTGTAGTAAGAGTACTGGTATATAGGGGTACTTGAAAGGGGTATGAACTATCTGTAGTAAGAGCACAGGTATATAGGGGTACTGAGAAGGGGTGAGAATTACCTGTAGTAAGAGTACAGGTATATAGGGGTACTGAGAAGGGGTATGAACTATCTGTAGTAAGGTTACAGGTATATAGGGGTATTTAAAAGGGGTGAGATTTACCTGTAGTCAGACTACAGGTATATGGGGTACTTGAAAGGGGAATAACTACTTGTAGTAAGGTTAAGGGGTACTTCAAAGGGGTGAGAACTACCTGTAGTAAAGGTACATGTACATGGGGGTACTTGAAATTGGAATAAACTATCTGGAGCTATGGATGGCAAGGTATATATCGGATGATCCTTAGGTAATAAGAAGGGGTGAGAAGGGGCACAAACCTGTAGTTAGAATGCAGGTATATAGGGGTTACTTAGAAGGGGTCAGAACTACCTGCAGTAAGGTAACAGGTATATAGGGGTACTGATAAGGGGTATAAACTACCTGTAGTAAGAGTACAGGTATATAGGGGTAATTCAAAGGGGTATAAACTATATGTAGTAAGAATACAGGTACATAGGGGTACTTGAAAGGAGTAATAACTACCTGTAGCAAGGGTACAGGTATATAGGGGTACTTGAAAGGGGTATAAACTATCTGTAGTAAGAGTACAGGTATATAGTGGTACTTAGAAGGCGTATGAACTATCTGTAGTAAAGTTACAGGTATACAGGGGTACTTGAAAGGGGTATGAACTATCTGTAGTAAAAGTACGGGTACATAGGGGTATTTAGAAGGTGTGAGAATTACCTGTAGTAAGAATACAGGTATATAGGTGTACTGAGAAGGGGTATGAACTATCTGTAGTAAGCTTACAGATATATAGGGGTACTTAGAAGGGGTGAGAATTACCTGTAGTAAGACTACAGGTATATAGGGGTACTTAAAAGGGATATGAACTATTTGTAGTTAGGTTACAGGTATACAGGTGTACTTGAAAGGGGTATAAACTATCTGTAGTAAGAGTATGGTTATATAGGGGTACTAAGAAGGGGTGAGAGGACCTGTAGTAGGAGTACCGGTATATAGGGGTACTGAGAAGGGGTGAGAATTACCTGTAGTAAGAGTACAGGTATATAAGGGTGCTTAGAAGGGGTTTGAACTATCTGTAGTAAGGTTACAGGTATATAGGGGTACTGAGAAGTGGTGAGAATTACCTGTAGTAAGAGTACAGGTATATAGGGGTACTGAGGAGGGGCATGAACTCTCTGTAGTAAATTTACAGGTATATATGGGTACTTAGAAGGGGTATGAACTATCTGTAGTAAGGTAACAGGTATACAGGGGTACTTGAAAGGGGTATGAACTATCTGTAGTAAGAGCACAGGTGTATAGGGGTACTGAGAAGGGGTGATAATTACCTGTAGTAAGAGTACCGGTATATAGGGGTACTGAGGAGGGGTATGAACTATCTGTAGTAAAGTTACAGGTATATAGGGGTACTAAAAAGGGGTGAGAATTACCTGTAGTAAGAGTACTGGTATATAGGGGTACTTGAAAGGGGTATGAACTATCTGTAGTAAGAGCACAGGTATATAGGGGTACTGAGAAGGGGTGAGAATTACCTGTAGTAAGAGTACAGGTATATAGGGGTACTGAGAAGGGGTATGAACTATCTGTAGTAAGGTTACAGGTATATAGGGGTATTTAAAAGGGGTGAGATTTACCTGTAGTCAGACTACAGGTATATGGGGTACTTGAAAGGGGAATAACTACTTGTAGTAAGGTTAAGGGGTACTTCAAAGGGGTGAGAACTACCTGTAGTAAAGGTACATGTACATGGGGGTACTTGAAATTGGAATAAACTATCTGGAGCTATGGATGGCAAGGTATATATCGGATGATCCTTAGGTAATAAGAAGGGGTGAGAAGGGGCACAAACCTGTAGTTAGAATGCAGGTATATAGGGGTTACTTAGAAGGGGTCAGAACTACCTGCAGTAAGGTAACAGGTATATAGGGGTACTGATAAGGGGTATGAACTAACTGTAGTAAGGTTACAGGTATATAGGGGTACTTGAAAGGGGTATGAACTACCTGTAGTAAAAGTACAGGTATATAGGGGTACTGAGAAGGGGTATGAACTATCTGTAGTAAGGTAACAGTTATATAGGGGTACTTAGAAGGGGTGAGAATTACCTGTAGTAAGAGTACAGGTATATAGGGATACTTGAAAGGGGTATGAACTACCTGTAGTATGGGTACAGGTATATAAGGGTACTTAGGAAGGGTAAGAACTACCTGTAGTAGCAGTACAGGTATATAGGGGTACTTGAAAGGGGTATAGACTATCTGTAGTAAGAGGACAGGTATGAAGGGGTATTTGAAAGAGGTATAACCTATCTGTAGCAAGGGTACCGGTACGTAGGGGTACTTGGAAGGGGTGAGAACTACCTGTAGTAAGGTTACAGGTATATAGGGGTACTTCAAAGGGGTGAGAACTATCTGTAGTAAAGGTACATGTACATGGGGGTACTTGAAATTGGAATAAACTATCTGGAGCTATGGATGGCAAGGTATATATCGGATGATCCTTAGGTAATAAGAAGGGGTGAGAAGGGGCACAAACCTGTAGTTAGAATGCAGGTATATAGGGGTTACTTAGAAGGGGTCAGAACTACCTGCAGTAAGGTAACAGGTATATAGGGGTACTGATAAGGGGTATAAACTACCTGTAGTAAGAGTACAGGTATATAGGGGTAATTCAAAGGGGTATAAACTATATGTAGTAAGAATACAGGTACATAGGGGTACTTGAAAGGAGTAATAACTACCTGTAGCAAGGGTACAGGTATATAGGGGTACTTGAAAGGGGTATAAACTATCTGTAGTAAGAGTACAGGTATATAGTGGTACTTAGAAGGCGTATGAACTATCTGTAGTAAAGTTACAGGTATACAGGGGTACTTGAAAGGGGTATGAACTATCTGTAGTAAAAGTACGGGTACATAGGGGTATTTAGAGGGTGTGAGAATTACCTGTAGTAAGAATACAGGTATATAGGGGTACTGAGAAGGGGTATAAACTATCTGAAGTAAGAGTACAGTATATAGTGGTACTTAGAAGGCGTATGAACTATCTGTAGTAAAGTTACAGGTATACAGGGGTACTTGAAAGGGGTATGAACTATCTGTAGTAAAAGTACGGGTACATAGGGGTATTTAGAGGGTGTGAGAATTACCTGTAGTAAGAATACAGGTATATAGGGGTACTGAGAAGGGGTATGAACCATCTGTAGTAAGCTTACAGGTATATAGGGGTACTTAGAAGGGGTGAGAATTACTTGTAGTAAGACTACAGGTATATAGGGATACTTGAAAGGGGTATGAACTACCTGTAGTAAGGTTACAGGTATATAGGGGTACTTAGAAGGGGTGGGAACTACCTGTAGTAAGAGTACAGGTATAAAGGGGTACTTAGAAAGGGTATGAGTTACCTGTAGTATGAGTACAGGTATATAGGGGTACTTCAAAACGGTATAGACTATCTGTAGCAAGGGTACAGGTATAAAGGGGTACTTAGAAGGGGTGAGAATTACCTGTAGTAAGAGTACAGGTATATAGGGGTACTTAAAAGGGATATGAACTATTTGTAGTTAGGTTACAGGTATACAGGTGTACTTGAAAGGGGTATAAACTATCTGTAGTAAGAGTATGGTTATATAGGGGTACTAAGAAGGGGTGAGAATTACCTGTAGTAGGAGTACCGGTATATAGGGGTACTGAGAAGGGTTGAGAATTACCTGTAGTAAGAGTACAGGTATATAAGGGTGCTTAGAAGGGGTTTGAACTATCTGTAGTAAGGTTACAGGTATATAGGGGTACTGAGAAGTGGTGAGAATTACCTGTAGTAAGAGTACAGGTATATAGGGGTACTGAGGAGGGGCATGAACTCTCTGTAGTAAATTTACAGGTATATATGGGTACTTAGAAGGGGTATGAACTATCTGTAGTAAGGTAACAGGTATACAGGGGTACTTGAAAGGGGTATGAACTATCTGTAGTAAGAGCACAGGTGTATAGGGGTACTGAGAAGGGGTGATAATTACCTGTAGTAAGAGTACCGGTATATAGGGGTACTGAGGAGGGGTATGAACTATCTGTAGTAAAGTTACAGGTATATAGGGGTACTAAAAAGGGGTGAGAATTACCTGTAGTAAGAGTACTGGTATATAGGGGTACTTGAAAGGGGTATGAACTATCTGTAGTAAGAGCACAGGTATATAGGGGTACTGAGAAGGGGTGAGAATTACCTGTAGTAAGAGTACAGGTATATAGGGGTACTGAGAAGGGGTATGAACTATCTGTAGTAAGGTTACAGGTATATAGGGGTATTTAGAAGGGGTGAGATTTACCTGTAGTAAGACTACAGGTATATGGGGTACTTGAAAGGGGAATGAACTACTTGTAGTAAGGTTACAGGTATATAGGGGTACTTCAAAGGGGTGAGAACTATCTGTAGTAAAGGTACATGTACATGGGGGTACTTGAAATTGGAATAAACTATCTGGAGCTATGGATGGCAAGGTATATATCGGATGATCCTTAGGTAATAAGAAGGGGTGAGAAGGGGCACAAACCTGTAGTTAGAATGCAGGTATATAGGGGTTACTTAGAAGGGGTCAGAACTACCTGCAGTAAGGTAACAGGTATATAGGGGTACTGATAAGGGGTATGAACTAACTGTAGTAAGGTTACAGGTATATAGGGGTACTTGAAAGGGGTATGAACTACCTGTAGTAAAAGTACAGGTATATAGGGGTACTGAGAAGGGGTATGAACTATCTGTAGTAAGGTAACAGTTATATAGGGGTACTTAGAAGGGGTGAGAATTACCTGTAGTAAGAGTACAGGTATATAGGGATACTTGAAAGGGGTATGAACTACCTGTAGTATGGGTCCAGGTATATAAGGGTACTTAGGAAGGGTAAGAACTACCTGTAGTAACAGTACAGGTATATAGGGGTACTTGAAAGGGGTATAGACTATCTGTAGTAAGAGTACAGGTATGAAGGGGTATTTGAAAGAGGTATAACCTATCTGTAGCAAGGGGACCGGTACGTAGGGGTACTTGGAAGGGGTGAGAACTACCTGTAGTAAGGTTACAGGTATATAGGGGTACTTCAAAGGGGTGAGAACTATCTGTAGTAAAGGTACATGTACATGGGGGTACTTGAAATTGGAATAAACTATCTGGAGCTATGGATGGCAAGGTATATATCGGATGATCCTTAGGTAATAAGAAGGGGTGAGAAGGGGCACAAACCTGTAGTTAGAATGCAGGTATATAGGGGTTACTTAGAAGGGGTCAGAACTACCTGCAGTAAGGTAACAGGTATATAGGGGTACTGATAAGGGGTATGAACTACCTGTAGTAAGGTTACAGGTATATAGGGGTACTTGAAAGGGGTATGAACTACCTGTAGTAAAAGTACAGGTATATAGGGGTACTGAGAAGGGGTATGAACAATCTGTAGTAAGGTAACAGTTATATAGGGGTACTTAGAAGGGGTGAGAATTACCTGTAGTAAGAGTACAGGTATATAGGGATACTTGAAAGGGGTATGAACTACCTGTAGTATGGGTACAGGTATATAAGGGTACTTAGGAAGGGTAAGAACTACCTGTAGTAGCAGTACAGGTATATAGGGGTACTTGAAAGGGGTATAGACTATCTGTAGTAAGAGGACAGGTATGAAGGGGTATTTGAAAGAGGTATAACCTATCTGTAGCAAGGGTACCGGTACGTAGGGGTACTTGGAAGGGGTGAGAACTACCTGTAGTAAGGTTACAGGTATATAGGGGCACTTCAAAGGGGTGAGAACTATCTGTAGTAAAGGTACATGTACATTGGGGTACTTGAAATTGGAATAAACTATCTGGAGCTATGGATGGCAAGGTATATATCGGATGATCCTTAGGTAATAAGAAGGGGTGAGAAGGGGCACAAACCTGTAGTTAGAATGCAGGTATATAGGGGTTACTTAGAAGGGATCTGAACTACCTGCAGTAAGGGAACAGGTATATAGGGGTACTGATAAGGGGTCAGAACTACCTGTAGTAAGAGTACAGGTATATAGGGGTACTGATAAGGGGTATAAACTACCTGTAGTAAGAGTACAGGTATACAGGGGTAATTCAAAGGGGTATAAACTATATGTAGTAAGAATACAGGTACATAGGGGTACTTGAAAGGAGTAATAACTACCTGTAGCAAGGGTACAGGTATATAGGGGTACTTGAAAGGGGTATAAACTATCTGTAGTAAGAGTACAGGTATATAGTGGTACTTAGAAGGCGTATGAACTATCTGTAGTAAAGTTACAGGTATACAGGGGTACTTGAAAGGGGTATGAACTATCTGTAGTAAAAGTACGGGTACATAGGGGTATTTAGAAGGTGTGAGAATTACCTGTAGTAAGAATACAGGTATATAGGTGTACTGAGAAGGGGTATGAACTATCTGTAGTAAGCTTACAGATATATAGGGGTACTTAAAAGGGGTGAGAATTACCTGTAGTAAGACTACAGGTATATAGGGATACTTGAAAGGGGTATGAACTACCTGTAGTAAGGTTACATGTATATAGGGGTACTTAGAAGGGGTGGGAACTACCTGTAGTAAGAGTACAGGTATAAAGGGGTACTTAGGAAGGGTAAGAATTACCTGTAGTAAGAGTACAGGTATATAGGGGTACTGAGAAGGGGTATGAACTATCTGTAGTGAGGTTACAGGAATATAGGGGTACTTAGAAGGGGTGAGATTTACCTGTAGTAAGAGTACAGCTATATTGGGGTACTTGAGAGGGGTATGAACTACCTGTAGTAAGGTTACAGGTATACAGGGGTACTTGAAAGGGGTATGAACTATCTGCAGTAAGAGTACAGTTATATAGGGATACTAAGAAGGGGTGAGAATTACCTGTAGTATGAGTACCGGTATATAGGGGTACTGAGAAGGGGTGAGAATTACCTGTAGTAAGAGTACAGGTATATAAGGGTGCTTGAAAGGGGTTTGAACTATCTGTAGTAAGGTTACAGGTATACAGGGGTACTTGAAAGGGGTATGAACTATCGGTAGTAAGAGCACAGGTATATAGGGGTACTGAGAAGGGGTGAGAATTACCTGTAGTAAGAGTACAGGTATATAGGGGTTCTTGAAAGGGGTATGACCTATCTGTAGTAATAGCACAGGTATATAGGGGGAATGAGAAGGGGTCAGAACTACCTCTAGTAAGAGTACTGGTATATAGGGGTAATTCAAAGGGGTATAAACTATCTGTAGTAAGAATACAGGTACATAGGGGTACTTGAAAGGGGTATAAACTATCTGTAGTAGGAGTACAGGTATATAGTGGTACTTAGAAGGCGTATGAACTATCTGTAGTAAAGTTACAGGTATACAGGGGTACTTGAAAGGGGTATGAACTATCTGTAGTAAAAGTACGGGTACATAGGGGTATTTAGAGGGTGTGAGAATTACCTGTAGTAAGAATACAGGTATATAGGGGTACTGAGAAGGGGTATAAACTATCTGAAGTAAGAGTACAGGTATATAGTGGTACTTAGAAGGCGTATGAACTATCTGTAGTAAAGTTACAGGTATACAGGGGTACTTGAAAGGGGTATGAACTATCTGTAGTAAAAGTACGGGTACATAGGGGTATTTAGAGGGTGTGAGAATTACCTGTAGTAAGAATACAGGTATATAGGGGTACTGAGAAGGGGTATGAACCATCTGTAGTAAGCTTACAGGTATATAGGGGTACTTAGAAGGGGTGAGAATTACTTGTAGTAAGACTACAGGTATATAGGGATACTTGAAAGGGGTATGAACTACCTGTAGTAAGGTTACAGGTATATAGGGGTACTTAGAAGGGGTGGGAACTACCTGTAGTAAGAGTACAGGTATAAAGGGGTACTTAGAAAGGGTATGAGTTACCTGTAGTATGAGTACAGGTATATAGGGGTACTTCAAAACGGTATAGACTATCTGTAGCAAGGGTACAGGTATAAAGGGGTACTTAGAAGGGGTGAGAATTACCTGTAGTAAGAGTACAGGTATATAGGGGTACTTAAAAGGGATATGAACTATTTGTAGTTAGGTTACAGGTATACAGGTGTACTTGAAAGGGGTATAAACTATCTGTAGTAAGAGTATGGTTATATAGGGGTACTAAGAAGGGGTGAGAATTACCTGTAGTAGGAGTACCGGTATATAGGGGTACTGAGAATTACCTGTAGTAAGAGTACAGGTATATAAGGGTGCTTAGAAGGGGTTTGAACTATCTGTAGTAAGGTTACAGGTATATAGGGGTACTGAGAAGTGGTGAGAATTACCTGTAGTAAGAGTACAGGTATATAGGGGTACTGAGGAGGGGCATGAACTCTCTGTAGTAAATTTACAGGTATATATGGGTACTTAGAAGGGGTATGAACTATCTGTAGTAAGGTAACAGGTATACAGGGGTACTTGAAAGGGGTATGAACTATCTGTAGTAAGAGCACAGGTGTATAGGGGTACTGAGAAGGGGTGATAATTACCTGTAGTAAGAGTACCGGTATATAGGGGTACTGAGGAGGGGTATGAACTATCTGTAGTAAAGTTACAGGTATATAGGGGTACTAAAAAGGGGTGAGAATTACCTGTAGTAAGAGTACTGGTATATAGGGGTACTTGAAAGGGGTATGAACTATCTGTAGTAAGAGCACAGGTATATAGGGGTACTGAGAAGGGGTGAGAATTACCTGTAGTAAGAGTACAGGTATATAGGGGTACTGAGAAGGGGTATGAACTATCTGTAGTAAGGTTACAGGTATATAGGGGTATTTAGAAGGGGTGAGATTTACCTGTAGTAAGACTACAGGTATATGGGGTACTTGAAAGGGGAATGAACTACTTGTAGTAAGGTTACAGGTATATAGGGGTACTTCAAAGGGGTGAGAACTATCTGTAGTAAAGGTACATGTACATGGGGGTACTTGAAATTGGAATAAACTATCTGGAGCTATGGATGGCAAGGTATATATCGGATGATCCTTAGGTAATAAGAAGGGGTGAGAAGGGGCACAAACCTGTAGTTAGAATGCAGGTATATAGGGGTTACTTAGAAGGGGTCAGAACTACCTGCAGTAAGGTAACAGGTATATAGGGGTACTGATAAGGGGTATGAACTAACTGTAGTAAGGTTACAGGTATACAGGGGTACTTGAAAGAGGTATGAACTACCTGTAGTAAAAGTACAGGTATATAGGGGTACTGAGAAGGGGTATGAACTATCTGTAGTAAGGTAACAGTTATATAGGGGTACTTAGAAGGGGTGAGAATTACCTGTAGTAAGAGTACAGGTATATAGGGATACTTGAAAGGGGTATGAACTACCTGTAGTATGGGTCCAGGTATATAAGGGTACTTAGGAAGGGTAAGAACTACCTGTAGTAACAGTACAGGTATATAGGGGTACTTGAAAGGGGTATAGACTATCTGTAGTAAGAGTACAGGTATGAAGGGGTATTTGAAAGAGGTATAACCTATCTGTAGCAAGGGGACCGGTACGTAGGGGTACTTGGAAGGGGTGAGAACTACCTGTAGTAAGGTTACAGGTATATAGGGGTACTTCAAAGGGGTGAGAACTATCTGTAGTAAAGGTACATGTACATGGGGGTACTTGAAATTGGAATAAACTATCTGGAGCTATGGATGGCAAGGTATATATCGGATGATCCTTAGGTAATAAGAAGGGGTGAGAAGGGGCACAAACCTGTAGTTAGAATGCAGGTATATAGGGGTTACTTAGAAGGGGTCAGAACTACCTGCAGTAAGGTAACAGGTATATAGGGGTACTGATAAGGGGTATAAACTACCTGTAGTAAGAGTACAGGTATACAGGGGTAATTCAAAGGGGTATAAACTATATGTAGTAAGAATACAGGTACATAGGGGTACTTGAAAGGAGTAATAACTACCTGTAGCAAGGGTACAGGTATATAGGGGTACTTGAAAGGGGTATAAACTATCTGTAGTAAGAGTACAGGTATATAGTGGTACTTAGAAGGCGTATGAACTATCTGTAGTAAAGTTACAGGTATACAGGGGTACTTGAAAGGGGTATGAACTATCTGTAGTAAAAGTACGGGTACATAGGGGTATTTAGAAGGTGTGAGAATTACCTGTAGTAAGAATACAGGTATATAGGTGTACTGAGAAGGGGTATGAACTATCTGTAGTAAGCTTACAGATATATAGGGGTACTTAGAAGGGGTGAGAATTACCTGTAGTAAGACTACAGGTATATAGGGGTACTTAAAAGGGATATGAACTATTTGTAGTTAGGTTACAGGTATACAGGTGTACTTGAAAGGGGTATAAACTATCTGTAGTAAGAGTATGGTTATATAGGGGTACTAAGAAGGGGTGAGAATTACCTGTAGTAGGAGTACCGGTATATAGGGGTACTGAGAAGGGGTGACAATTACCTGTAGTAAGAGTACAGGTATATAAGGGTGCTTAGAAGGGGTTTGAACTATCTGTAGTAAGGTTACAGGTATATAGGGGTACTGAGAAGTGGTGAGAATTACCTGTAGTAAGAGTACAGGTATATAGGGGTACTGAGGAGGGGCATGAACTCTCTGTAGTAAATTTACAGGTATATATGGGTACTTAGAAGGGGTATGAACTATCTGTAGTAAGGTAACAGGTATACAGGGGTACTTGAAAGGGGTATGAACTATCTGTAGTAAGAGCACAGGTGTATAGGGGTACTGAGAAGGGGTGATAATTACCTGTAGTAAGAGTACCGGTATATAGGGGTACTGAGGAGGGGTATGAACTATCTGTAGTAAAGTTACAGGTATATAGGGGTACTAAAAAGGGGTGAGAATTACCTGTAGTAAGAGTACTGGTATATAGGGGTACTTGAAAGGGGTATGAACTATCTGTAGTAAGAGCACAGGTATATAGGGGTACTGAGAAGGGGTGAGAATTACCTGTAGTAAGAGTACAGGTATATAGGGGTACTGAGAAGGGGTATGAACTATCTGTAGTAAGGTTACAGGTATATAGGGGTATTTAAAAGGGGTGAGATTTACCTGTAGTCAGACTACAGGTATATGGGGTACTTGAAAGGGGAATGAACTACTTGTAGTAAGGTTACAGGTATATAGGGGTACTTCAAAGGGGTGAGAACTATCTGTAGTAAAGGTACATGTACATGGGGGTACTTGAAATTGGAATAAACTATCTGGAGCTATGGATGGCAAGGTATATATCGGATGATCCTTAGGTAATAAGAAGGGGTGTGAAGGGGCACAAACCTGTAGTTAGAATGCAGGTATATAGGGGTTACTTAGAAGGGGTCAGAACTACCTGCAGTAAGGTAACAGGTATATAGGGGTACTGATAAGGGGTATGAACTAACTGTAGTAAGGTTACAGGTTTATAGGGGTACTTGAAAGGGGTATGAACTACCTGTAGTAAAAGTACAGGTATATAGGGGTACTGAGAAGGGGTATGAACTATCTGTAGTAAGGTAACAGTTATATAGGGGTACTTAGAAGGGGTGAGAATTACCTGTAGTAAGAGTACAGGTATATAGGGATACTTGAAAGGGGTATGAACTACCTGTAGTATGGGTACAGTTATATAAGGGTACTTAGGAAGGGTAAGAACTACCTGTAGTAACAGTACAGGTATATAGGGGTACTTGAAAGGGGTATAGACTATCTGTAGTAAGAGTACAGGTATGAAGGGGTATTTGAAAGAGGTATAACCTATCTGTAGCAAGGGGACCGGTACGTAGGGGTACTTGGAAGGGGTGAGAACTACCTGTAGTAAGGTTACAGGTATATAGGGGTACTTCAAAGGGGTGAGAACTATCTGTAGTAAAGGTACATGTACATGGGGGTACTTGAAATTGGAATAAACTATCTGGAGCTATGGATGGCAAGGTATATATCTGATGATCCTTAGGTAATAAGAAGGGGTGAGAAGGGGCACAAACCTGTAGTTAGAATGCAGGTATATAGGGGTTACTTAGAAGGGGTCAGAACTACCTGCAGTAAGGTAACAGGTATATAGGGGTACTGATAAGGGGTATGAACTACCTGTAGTAAGGTTACAGGTATATAGGGGTACTTGAAAGGGGTATGAACTACCTGTAGTAAAAGTACAGGTATATAGGGGTACTGAGAAGGGGTATGAACAATCTGTAGTAAGGTAACAGTTATATAGGGGTACTTAGAAGGGGTGAGAATTACCTGTAGTAAGAGTACAGGCATATAGGGATACTTGAAAGGGGTATGAACTACCTGTAGTATGGGTACAGGTATATAAGGGTACTTAGGAAGGGTAAGAACTACCTGTAGTAGCAGTACAGGTATATAGGGGTACTTGAAAGGGGTATAGACTATCTGTAGTAAGAGGACAGGTATGAAGGGGTATTTGAAAGAGGTATAACCTATCTGTAGCAAGGGTACCGGTACGTAGGGGTACTTGGAAGGGGTGAGAACTACCTGTAGTAAGGTTACAGGTATATAGGGGCACTTCAAAGGGGTGAGAACTATCTGTAGTAAGAATACAGGTACATAGGGGTACTTGAAATTGGAATAAACTATCTGGAGCTATGGATGGCAAGGTATATATCGGATGATCCTTAGGTAATAAGAAGGGGTGAGAAGGGGCACAAACCTGTAGTTAGAATGCAGGTATATAGGGGTTACTTAGAAGGGGTCAGAACTACCTGCAGTAAGGTAACAGGTATATAGGGGTACTGATAAGGGGTATAAACTACCTGTAGTAAGAGTACAGGTATACAGGGGTAATTCAAAGGGGTATAAACTATATGTAGTAAGAATACAGGTACATAGGGGTACTTGAAAGGAGTAATAACTACCTGTAGCAAGGGTACAGGTATATAGGGGTACTTGAAAGGGGTATAAACTATCTGTAGTAAGAGTACAGGTATATAGTGGTACTTAGAAGGCGTATGAACTATCTGTAGTAAAGTTACAGGTATACAGGGGTACTTGAAAGGGGTATGAACTATCTGTAGTAAAAGTACGGGTACATAGGGGTATTTAGAAGGTGTGAGAATTACCTGTAGTAAGAATACAGGTATATAGGTGTACTGAGAAGGGGTATGAACTATCTGTAGTAAGCTTACAGATATATAGGGGTACTTAGAAGGGGTGAGAATTACCTGTAGTAAGACTACAGGTATATAGGGGTACTTAAAAGGGATATGAACTATTTGTAGTTAGGTTACAGGTATACAGGTGTACTTGAAAGGGGTATAAACTATCTGTAGTAAGAGTATGGTTATATAGGGGTACTAAGAAGGGGTGAGAATTACCTGTAGTAGGAGTACCGGTATATAGGGGTACTGAGAAGGGGTGACAATTACCTGTAGTAAGAGTACAGGTATATAAGGGTGCTTAGAAGGGGTTTGAACTATCTGTAGTAAGGTTACAGGTATATAGGGGTACTGAGAAGTGGTGAGAATTACCTGTAGTAAGAGTACAGGTATATAGGGGTACTGAGGAGGGGCATGAACTCTCTGTAGTAAATTTACAGGTATATATGGGTACTTAGAAGGGGTATGAACTATCTGTAGTAAGGTAACAGGTATACAGGGGTACTTGAAAGGGGTATGAACTATCTGTAGTAAGAGCACAGGTGTATAGGGGTACTGAGAAGGGGTGATAATTACCTGTAGTAAGAGTACCGGTATATAGGGGTACTGAGGAGGGGTATGAACTATCTGTAGTAAAGTTACAGGTATATAGGGGTACTAAAAAGGGGTGAGAATTACCTGTAGTAAGAGTACTGGTATATAGGGGTACTTGAAAGGGGTATGAACTATCTGTAGTAAGAGCACAGGTATATAGGGGTACTGAGAAGGGGTGAGAATTACCTGTAGTAAGAGTACAGGTATATAGGGGTACTGAGAAGGGGTATGAACTATCTGTAGTAAGGTTACAGGTATATAGGGGTATTTAAAAGGGGTGAGATTTACCTGTAGTCAGACTACAGGTATATGGGGTACTTGAAAGGGGAATGAACTACTTGTAGTAAGGTTACAGGTATATAGGGGTACTTCAAAGGGGTGAGAACTATCTGTAGTAAAGGTACATGTACATGGGGGTACTTGAAATTGGAATAAACTATCTGGAGCTATGGATGGCAAGGTATATATCGGATGATCCTTAGGTAATAAGAAGGGGTGTGAAGGGGCACAAACCTGTAGTTAGAATGCAGGTATATAGGGGTTACTTAGAAGGGGTCAGAACTACCTGCAGTAAGGTAACAGGTATATAGGGGTACTGATAAGGGGTATGAACTAACTGTAGTAAGGTTACAGGTTTATAGGGGTACTTGAAAGGGGTATGAACTACCTGTAGTAAAAGTACAGGTATATAGGGGTACTGAGAAGGGGTATGAACTATCTGTAGTAAGGTAACAGTTATATAGGGGTACTTAGAAGGGGTGAGAATTACCTGTAGTAAGAGTACAGGTATATAGGGATACTTGAAAGGGGTATGAACTACCTGTAGTATGGGTACAGTTATATAAGGGTACTTAGGAAGGGTAAGAACTACCTGTAGTAACAGTACAGGTATATAGGGGTACTTGAAAGGGGTATAGACTATCTGTAGTAAGAGTACAGGTATGAAGGGGTATTTGAAAGAGGTATAACCTATCTGTAGCAAGGGGACCGGTACGTAGGGGTACTTGGAAGGGGTGAGAACTACCTGTAGTAAGGTTACAGGTATATAGGGGTACTTCAAAGGGGTGAGAACTATCTGTAGTAAAGGTACATGTACATGGGGGTACTTGAAATTGGAATAAACTATCTGGAGCTATGGATGGCAAGGTATATATCTGATGATCCTTAGGTAATAAGAAGGGGTGAGAAGGGGCACAAACCTGTAGTTAGAATGCAGGTATATAGGGGTTACTTAGAAGGGGTCAGAACTACCTGCAGTAAGGTAACAGGTATATAGGGGTACTGATAAGGGGTATGAACTACCTGTAGTAAGGTTACAGGTATATAGGGGTACTTGAAAGGGGTATGAACTACCTGTAGTAAAAGTACAGGTATATAGGGGTACTGAGAAGGGGTATGAACAATCTGTAGTAAGGTAACAGTTATATAGGGGTACTTAGAAGGGGTGAGAATTACCTGTAGTAAGAGTACAGGCATATAGGGATACTTGAAAGGGGTATGAACTACCTGTAGTATGGGTACAGGTATATAAGGGTACTTAGGAAGGGTAAGAACTACCTGTAGTAGCAGTACAGGTATATAGGGGTACTTGAAAGGGGTATAGACTATCTGTAGTAAGAGGACAGGTATGAAGGGGTATTTGAAAGAGGTATAACCTATCTGTAGCAAGGGTACCGGTACGTAGGGGTACTTGGAAGGGGTGAGAACTACCTGTAGTAAGGTTACAGGTATATAGGGGCACTTCAAAGGGGTGAGAACTATCTGTAGTAAGAATACAGGTACATAGGGGTACTTGAAAGGAGTAATAACTACCTGTAGCAAGGGTACAGGTATATAGGGGTACTTGAAAGGGGTATAAACTATCTGTAGTAAGAGTACAGGTATATAGTGGTACTTAGAAGGCGTATGAACTATCTGTAGTAAAGTTACAGGTATACAGGGGTACTTGAAAGGGGTATGAACTATCTGTAGTAAAAGTACGGGTACATAGGGGTATTTAGAAGGTGTGAGAATTACCTGTAGTAAGAATACAGGTATATAGGTGTACTGAGAAGGGGTATGAACTATCTGTAGTAAGCTTACAGATATATAGGGGTACTTAGAAGGGGTGAGAATTACCTGTAGTAAGACTACAGGTATATAGGGATACTTGAAAGGGGTATGAACTACCTGTAGTAAGGTTACATGTATATAGGGGTACTTAGAAGGGGTGGGAACTACCTGTAGTAAGAGTACAGGTATATAGGGGTACTTAGGAAGGGTAAGAATTACCTGTAGTAAGAGTACAGGTATATAGGGGTACTGAGAAGGGGTATGAACTATCTGTAGTGAGGTTACAGGAATATAGGGGTACTTAGAAGGGGTGAGATTTACCTGTAGTAAGAGTACAGCTATATTGGGGTACTTGAGAGGGGTATGAACTACCTGTAGTAAGGTTACAGGTATACAGGGGTACTTGAAAGGGGTATGAACTATCTGCAGTAAGAGTACAGTTATATAGGGATACTAAGAAGGGGTGAGAATTACCTGTAGTATGAGTACCGGTATATAGGGGTACTGAGAAGGGGTGAGAATTACCTGTAGTAAGAGTACAGGTATATAAGGGTGCTTAAAAGGGGTTTGAACTATCTGTAGTAAGGTTACAGGTATACAGGGGTACTTGAAAGGGGTATGAACTATCGGTAGTAAGAGCACAGGTATATAGGGGTACTGAGAAGGGGTGAGAATTACCTGTAGTAAGAGTACAGGTATATAGGGGTTCTTGAAAGGGGTATGACCTATCTGTAGTAATAGCACAGGTATATAGGGGGACTGAGAAGGGGTCAGAACTACCTCTAGTAAGAGTACTGGTATATAGGGGTAATTCAAAGGGGTATAAACTATCTGTAGTAAGAATACAGGTACATAGGGGTACTTGAAAGGGGTATAAACTATCTGTAGTAGGAGTACAGGTATATAGGGGTACTTAGAAAGGGTATGAACTATCTGTAGTAAAGTTACAGGTATAAAGGGATACTTGAAATGGCTATTAACTATCTGTAGTAAAAGTACGGGTACATAGGGGTACCTAGAAGGTTTGAGAATTACCTGTAGTAAGAGTACAGGTATATAGGGGTACTTGAAAGGGGTATGAACTACCTGTAGTAAGGTTACAGGTATATAGGGGTACTTGAAAGGGGTATGAACTACCTGTAGTAAGAGTACAGGTATATAGGAAAGGGTGATACCTACCTGTAGTAAGAGTACAGCTATATACTATACTCTTTCCCCCAACTTTGGGTTGTATATCCTGTATAAATATTGGATTGTCTAATGAGTAAAATAAAGAATATGGCCTCGCCATCACGTAGGGTTCTCGTTGTATACCCTAAAGTAATGATTATCACTAATGTTGTTAATGTTAAATACTGTAGATATGAATTTGTTTTGCCATTTGTGTACCATGAAATTATTGGGTAAACCTGACAATGATCGCAAATAAAACTTTTTAAGAAAAAAAAATAGGGGTACTTGAAAGGGGTATAAACTATCTGTAGTAAGAGTGCAGGTATCAAGGGGTACTTGAAAGGGGTATAAACAATCGGTAGTAAGGTTACAGGTATATAGGGTTACTTGAAAAGGGTATAAACTATCTGTAGTAAGAGTACAGGTATGTAGGGGTACTTAGAAGGGGTATAAACTATCTGTAGTAAGGTTACAGGTATATAGGCTTACTTGAAAGGGTGAAAAACTATGTGTAGTAAGGGTACAGGTATGTAGGGGTACTTAGAAGGGGTGAGAACTACCTGTAGTAAGGTTACAGTTATACAGGGGTACTTAGAATGGGTGAGAATTACCTGTAGTAAGAGTACAGGTATATAGGGGTACTGAGAAGGGGTATGAACTATCTGTAGTGAGGTTACAGGAATATAGGGGTACTTAGAAGGGGTGAGATTTACCTGTAGTAAGAGTACAGGTATATAGGGGTACTTGAAAGGGGTATGAACTACCTGTAGTAAGGTTACAGGTATATAGGGGTACTTAGAAGGGGTGAGAATTACCTGTAGTAAGAGTACAGGTATATAGGAAGGGCTGATAACTACCTGTACTGAGGGTACAGGTATATAAGGGGACTTAGGAGGGGTAAGAACTACCTGTAGTAAGAGTACATGTATATAGGGGTACTTGAAAGGGGTATAGACTATCTGTAGTAAGTAGACAGGTGTGAAGG
Organism: Sthenelais limicola; assembly: GCA_942159475.1. Classification (NCBI taxonomy): domain Eukaryota; kingdom Metazoa; phylum Annelida; class Polychaeta; order Phyllodocida; family Sigalionidae; genus Sthenelais; species Sthenelais limicola. The sequence continues at coordinate 14,278,572 of OW804102.1, read as the reverse complement.
GGTACTTGAAAGGGGTATAAACTATCTGTAGTAAGAGTACAGGTATGTAGGGGTACTTAGAAGGGGTATAAACTATCTGTAGTAAGGTTACAGGTATATAGGGTTACTTGAAAGGGGTATAAACTATCTGTAGTAAGAGTACAGGTATGTAGGGGTACTTAGAAGGGGTATAAACTATCTGTAGTAAGGTTACAGGTATATAGGGTTACTTGAAAGGGGTATAAACTATCTGTAGTAAGAGTACACATATGTAGGGGTACTTAGAAGGGGTAATAACTTTCTGTAGAAAGGTTACAGGTATATAGGGTTACTTGAAAGGACGAAAAACTATGTGTAGTAAGGGTACAGGTATGTAGGGGTTCTTAGAAGGGGTGAGAACTACCTGTAGTAAGGTTACAGTTATACAGGGGTACTTAGAATGGGTGAGAATTACCTGTAGTAAGAGTACAGGTATATAGGGGTACTGAGAAGGGGTATGAACTATCTGTAGTGAGGTTACAGGAATATAGGGGTACTTAGAAGGGGTGAGATTTACCTGTAGTAAGGTTACAGGTATATAGGGGTACTTGAAAGGGGTATGAACTACCTGTAGTAAGGTTACAGGTATATAGGAAGGTTTGATAACTACCTGTACTAAGGGTACAGGTATATAAGGGGACCTAGGAGGGGTAAGAACTACCTGTAGTAAGAGTACAGGTATATAGGGGTACTTGAAAGGGGTATAGACTATCTGTAGTAAGTGTACAGGTGTGAAGGGGTACTTGAAAGGGGTATAAACTATCTGTAGTAAGGTTACAGGTATATAGGGTTACTCGAAAGGGGTATAAACTATCTTTCGATAGAAGTACAGGTATGTAGGGGTACTTAGAAGGGGTATAAAATATTTGTAGTAAGGTTACAGGTATATCGGGTTACTTGAAAGGGGTATAAACTATCTGTAGTAAGGTTGCAGGTATGTAGGGGTACTTAGAAGGGGTAATAACATTCTGTAGTAGGGTTACCGGTATATAGGGTTACTTGAAAGGGTGAAAAACTTTGTGTAGTAAGGGTACAGGTATGTAGGGTTACTTGGAAGGGGTGAGAACTACGGTACTTAGAAGGGGTATGAACTATCTGTAGTAAGGTAACAGGTATACAGGGGTACTTGAAAGGGGTATGAACTATCTGTAGTAAGGGTACAGGCTTATAGGGGTACTTGAAAGGGGTTTGAACTACCTGTAGTAAGAGTACAGGTATATAGGAAAGGGGGATACCTACCTGTAGTAAGAGTACATCTATATACTATACTCTTTCCCACACAACTAGGCAATATAAAAAAGCCTCCTGCTGTGGGAATGGAACCATTAACCTACTGTGTGGGAGTCAGAGGCCTTACTCCTAGACCAAAGGATCCTGGTTGAATGGACATACATGTCAATGCTAGTGAGTCTGTGATTCACCATACCAGCCTGAAAGCTCATGAGGGGAGCTAGGCACTGGAGTTGTGGTGGAGTCTGGTGTGAACTGCAGGTACTAAGACTTCTAGCCCTTGTCATTGGGTGTCAGGTCAGAGCCATTGCCTTGTATGCTCTGGAAATTATATCCCACAGAACCAGTCTTAAGACTATTTTCTTGCTCAAATCGATCTTAGCCTCTCTAATTCATTAAAAAATTAAAAGGAAATAAACATGAAGAGCTGAATGTGTTAGTTTTAAAGGAAAACTGAGCCACAGATGTGGAAACATTAGGCAAATAGAAATAATAAAGGACCACACAACTAGGCAATGTAAAAAAGCCTCCTGCTGTGGGAAGTGAACCATCAACCTACTGTGTGGGAGTCAGAGACCTTACCCCTAGACCAAAGGATCCTGGTTGAATGGACATTCAGATCAATGCTAGTGAGTCTGTGATTCATCATACCAGCCTGAAAGCTCATGAGGGGAGCTAGGCACTGGAGTTGTGGTGGAGTCTGGTGTGAACTGCAGGTACTAAGACTTCTAGCCCTTGTCATTGGGTGTCAGGTCAGAGCCATTGCCTTGTATGCTCTGGAAATTATATCCCACAGAACCAGTCTTAAGACTATTTTCTTGCTCAAATCAAATTCATTAAAAAATTAAAAGGAAATAAACATGAAGAGCTGAATGTATTATTTTCAAAGAAAACTGAGCCCCAGATGTGGAAACATTAGGCAAATAGAAATAATAAATGACCTCTCAACTAGGTTATGTAAAAAAGCCTCCTGCCTTCACCACCATTCCCCTCATCATTCTTCTATCATTTTCCATTGCAACAATTAAAAGGAAATAAACATGAAGAGCTGAATGTGTAAGTTTAAAAGGAAAAATGAGCTGCGGATGTTGAAACATTAGGGACATAAATTATATTAAATTATATCCCACAGAACCAGTCTTAAGACTATTTTCTTGCTCAAATCGATCTCAGCCTCTCTAATTCATTCAAAGATTAAAAGGAAATAAACATGATGAGCTGTATCTGTTAGTTTTAAGGGAAAACTGAGCCACAGATGTGGAAACATTAGGCAAATAGAAATAAGAAAGGACCACACAACTAGGCAATGTAATAAAGCCTCCTGCTGTGGGAATGGAACCATCAACCTACTGTGTGGGAGTCAGAGGCCTTACCCCTAGACCAAAGGATCCTGGTTGAATGGACATACATGTCAATGCTAGTGAGTCTGTGATTCACCATACCAGCCTGAAAGCTCATGAGGGGAGCTAGGCACTGGAGTTGAAGTAAAGAGTACAGGTATGAAGGGGTTCTTGAAAGGGGTAAAAACTATCTGTAGTAAGGTTACAGCTATATAGGGTAACCTGAAAGGGGTATAAACTATCTGTAGTAAGAGTACAGGTATGTAGTGGTACTTAGAAGGGGTAATAACTTTCTGTAGTAAGGTTACAGGTATATAGGGTTACTTGAAATGGTGAGGAACTATGTGTAGTAAGGGTACAGGTATATAGGGGTACTGAGAAGGGGTGAGAACTACCTGTAGTAAGGGTACAGGTATATAGGGGTACTTAGAAGGGGTGAGAATTACCTGTAGTAAGAGTACAGTTATATAGGGATACTTGAAAGGGGAATGAACTACCTGTAGTAATATTACAGGTATATAGGGGTACTTAGGAGGGGTAAGAACTACCTTTAGTAAGAGGAAAGGTATATAGGGGTACTTGAAAGGCGTATAAACTATCTGTAGTAGGGTACAGGTATGTAGGCGTACTTAGAAGGGGTGAGAACTACCTGTAGTAAGGTTACAGGTATATGGGGGTACTTCAAAGGGGTGAGAACTACCTGTAGTAAGAGTACAGGTATATAGGAAGGGGTGATAACTACCTGTAGTAAGGGTACAGGTATATAGGGGTACTTAGGAGGGGTAAGAACTACCTGTAGTTAGAGTACAGGAATATAGGGGTACTTGAAAGGGGTATAGACTATCTGTAGTAAGAGTACAGGTTTGAAGGGGTTCTTGAAATGGGTATAAACTATCTGTAGTAAGGTTACAGGTATATAGGGTTACTTGAAAGGGGTATAAACTATCTGTAGTAAGAGTACAGGTATATAGGGGTACTTAGAGGGGGGTATGAACTACCTGTAGTGGGGTACTTCAGGGGGGCGTATTACTAACATAGGATCAATCCTACCATAGGATGAGGGTAGGACTAGGATCCTTGTCACAATATAGGATAATCCTAAATTCTGTATTACTAACGCGATCCTACTGGAATCCTACCTAGGACGATCCTACCCGCCATAGGACGATCCTACTAAGTACAAAAGTGATAATTAGGCCTAAGTAGAGTTGAGTTTAACACATATAGAACCATAGAAATTGTCATGGTATATGAGTCTATCCACAAAACCTTTGTCATATGTTTTTGTTTTTTTAGAAATAAGAATATGGCTGCATATCATTAATTTTGATACATAATGATATGTGAAAAAAATAATTTCTTAAAAAACAATTCATGATGATAACACCCTCTATAGTTGTAGTTTCAGAATTTGTTGTGGGGTAGGAAGATGCTACAACTATATAAAATATCGTTGTAAATAATATAGCATGAATTTGGCAAAGATGTTGAATAGTAGAATTTTACATTGTCTTGGTAATGCAAAAATGTTTTGATATTTGCATGTATGTAGGCCTATTCATGTATACATACATGCCTAGCCATGTATAATAATTGAGTATGTATGCATGTTCATATATATATATATATATATGTATATGTATGCATGTTCAAACATGTAAATATTTATGCATATTCATATATATACATGTAAGTATATACAATGCATGTGTACACATATAATATTATATACATGTATACATATACATGTATACATACATACACACATGTATACAGACGATACATACATGCATGTATGTATACATGTACATGTACACTTGTAAAACATCACATGGTATGCATTATAGATACATGTATCATAATTTAGTATATGCATGTTCATAAACATGTATGTATATATTTATTTATTCATGTATGTATACATACATAAATGTATACATACATCACATACATGTAAAACCTACATGCATACATAGTTTATACATACACATGTATGTACACACATACATGTGCATAGATACACATGTATATAGCCTACATACACATGTATGTACGGACAAGTATACATACATGTATATATACAAAGACTTACCCAATACAATTATTGGCGCCCCCTTGCCCCCCCCCCCCCAACCAAAAACTCTAACTGTTATGAGACAAATTCGAGGTTTTAAGGAGGTTTTCGCTGCCCTATATAAATGCACCACTTTTTAAAAATTGATCGGCAAGAACAGTTGGAGGAAAAATGGTTTCTTCTCTTCAACATGACATCAATTATTGTCATTTATTCACACCCAATTAAGCGTTGTAAGCATGGCAGCAAGACAGTATTTTGGTAGGACACCTCTATAGCAGTCCTAGGATGTAGGACGGATCCTAGGAAAAATCCTAGGATCCTACGTTAGTACAACACACCTGTCCTACATAGGATGATCCTACCCGATCCTATCCTAAATTCCTATCCTACAACGTTAGTAATATGCCCCCCAGAGGGGTATAAACTATCTGTAGCAAGGGTACAGGTATATAGGGGTACTTAGAAGGGATATGAACTATCTGTAGTAAGGTTACAGGTATATAGGGGTACTTAGAAGGGGTGAGAATTACCTGTAGTAAGAGTACAGGTATATAGGGGTACTGAGAAGGGGTGAGAATTACCTGTAGTAAGAGTATAGGTATATAGGGGTACTGAGAAAGGGTATGAACTATCTGTAGTAAGGTTACAGGTGTATAGGGGTACTTAGAAGGGGTGAGAATTGCCTGTAGTAAGAGTACAGGTATATAGGGGTACTTGAAAGGGATATGAACTACCTGTAGTAAGAGTAAAGGTATATAGGTGTACTTAGAAGGGGTATGAACTACCTGTAGTAAGAATACAGGTATAGAGGGGTACTTAGGTAGGGTAAGAATTACCTGTAGAAAGAGTACAGATATATAGGGGTACTTCAAAATGGTATAGACTATCTGTAGCAAGGGTACAGGTATATAGGGGTACTTAGAAGGGGTATGAACTACGTGTAGTAAAGTTGCAGGTATATAGGGGTACTTAGAAGGGGTATGAACTACCTGTAGTAAGAGTACGGGTAAATAGGGGTACTTAGGAAGGGTAAGAATTACCTTTAGTAAGAGTACAGGTATATAGGGGTACTTCAAAACGGTACCTGTAGTAAGAGTACGGGTATATAGGGGTACTTAGAGGGGGTATGAACTACCTGTACTAGGAGTACAGGTATAGAGGGGTACTTAGGTAGGGTAAGAATTACCTGTAGAAAGAGTACAGATATATAGAGGTACTTCAAAAGGGTATAGACTATCTGTAGCAAGGGTACAGGTATATAGGGGTACTTAGAAGGGGTATGAACTATCTGTAGTAAGGTTACAGGTATATAGGGGTACTTAGAAGGGGTGAGAATTACCTGTAGTAAGAGTACAGGTATATAGGGGTACTTGAAAGGATATGAACTACCTGTATTAAGGTTACAGGTATATAGGGGTACTTAGAAGGGGTAATAACTTTCTGTAGTAAGGTTACAGGTATATAGGGTTAATTGAAAGGGTGAAGAACTATGTGTAGTAAGGGTACAGGTTTGTCGGGGTACTTGAAAGGGGTACGAACTCTTACTACAGATAGTCTATACCCCTTTCAAGTACCGCTATATACCTGTACTCTTACTCCAGGTAGTTCTTACCCCTCCTAAGTCCCCTTATATACCTTTACCCTTACTACAGAGAACTACCTGTAGTAAGGGTACTTACCCCTTAGAAGGGGTAACAACTACCTGTAGCAAGGGTACAGTTATTTAGGGGTACTTGAAAGGGGTATGAACTACCTGTAGTAAGAGTACAGGTATATAGGAAGGGATGATAACTACCTGTAGTAAGGGTACTGGTATATAAGGGTACTTAGGAGGGGTAAGAACTACCTGTAGTAAGAGAACAGGTATATAGCAGTACTTGAAAGGGGTATAGACCATCTGTAGTAAGTGTACAGGTATGAAGGGGTACTTAGAAGGGGTAATTTTTTCTTTTAATAAATTTTATTGACAAAACTTCACACAGTGATAATTCTCATTTGTCGAAAAGTTGGTGGTACATAATCATCAATTTATATCTTTTAACATTATTCTTAATTTTACCTTTATAATATGGTAGTTTAATTACACTAAGTAATATGGCAGTTTAATTACACTAAGTACATTAAAAATTAGATGTTAAAAATTGGTTTAATTTCATTATACTCGTTATTCACAACATCCGTTATCTCCATTTCTACATTTTTTTTTGCCAGTCTCTAAAAAACATACCCATAGGGTCAGTCCATACAAATAAAATCAATCATCATTTTCGAACCCAAGTAATTGAGTGTGATATACAATGCCATTGAATTTCGAAACAAGTGCTCCATTTACACTCTACAGACATAAATTCAGTTTCATGTCCAACTTATCAGCTGTGACCTCTATTCTGTTTTACAACTTCATTAAAGGTTATCTCTATCCTTTAAGACCTTTTTCAACATGGCCCACGACATATTTTTGCATTCAACTGATAAATTATTCCACATAAATGGACCCAAATAGTTCGGGCTTTTGCGAAATTTTTCAGTTTTCGGTTGTTCCACCTTCATATTTATTCCTTCTGCTTGCCTTGTAATTCTAGGCATTTCTTGTATATACTTATCTAGATCTTTCAAGTTATACATAAGTCCCAATAGAGATACAATGCATCTTCTTTCAACCGTGTGGAGTCCATGGGGTGCCATGATATCCAAGATCGGTGTATAATTTGTATAATCTATCAGTCTAATACCTCTATTAAATGCACTTTGTATCTTCTTAATCAATTTAGCATTAGCTAATTTATAAAACATTGCACCATACTCTGTGAGAGGTAGTACATGGGCTTTTAGGATGGTTACAGTTGCTTTTTGATCTATGAAGTATCTGACTCTACCAAGTTGATTGATTTTTGCTTGTACCGTATTTTTGATTTTTTGAAAATGGCCATTGAAACTTAAACAACTGTCGATATCAAAGCCGAGGTACTTTACATTTTTCACCTGTGCGAGCACATTCCCATCAATGTAGATTGACCCTATTTGATGCCTACTGATTTTGTTTAGTTTACGTTTAGACCCCAGAATTTGCACTTGGCATTTTTTCGCATTCACTCGTAGCTTGTTTGCCCGCATCCAATTATTGACACTCGTAGCTACCGTTTGCGAGGTTGTCATACAATTTTCTAGTGACTCTCCCGTGACACTAGCTGCCGTATCATCCGCATACATTGCCAGACATACTTTTGTGTTCACATTTACATTGGATAGACAATTTTGCAAATCATTGATGTAAATCAAAAAAATTAATGGCCCTAATAAGCTACCCTGAGGTACACCTACGTCAATATTGATCTGATCTGACCTAACGCCATTTAGTACAGTACATTGTTTTCGGTTGGTAAGGTATTCTTTGACTATGTTTATGATTACTGGATTCACCTTATAGTATGCTAATTTACTAAACGTGATTTCATAATCAAGGCAGTTGAAGGCTTTCGCCACATCAAAGTAGGTTGCTACCGATACTTGCCCATTATCAATTCCCTTGATTATGGGATCGATAAACTCATAAACAGTTCTGTTGGTTGAGTGCCCCTTCCTGAATCCCCCCTGTACAGGGGAGAGAAGTTTATTGGCTTCCATGTGTCCTCGTAGGGCATCGCAAATAAAATATTCAAGGATTTTGGAGGGCATAGGAACAAGGGCGATTGGCCGCAGATTATTAAAGTGTCTTAAGTTACCTGCTTTTGGTATGGGCGTAATCGCGTATTCTTTCCACTCTTGCGGAATTTTACTCTGTTTGATGCATTCGTTAAGTAATTTTGTCAATTGGGGGATGATCTTCAGAAAATAGAATTTGAGGATTTTTGCATTAACCCAACTTAATCCACTACTTTTACTGGTGTTTATGCTGTTCACCACTTTAGCAACTTCATTCTCATTAATCACTATTCGTGTTGACATGATCGTATCTATATCATTATCCAGATACCTTATACTTTGATCCTCTAACTCTTTAGTAATATCGCTCATGTTCTTAAAAAACGCGTTAAGAGCATTGCTTGCTTCAGTACCTTCAACCACTTCATTCTCGTGTACAAAGCTTTCTGGTAGGGATGATGAAGATTTTCCCATAAAACCATTTAGCAGTCTCCAGAACTTCTTGCTATTATTACCATTATTTTCTATCATAGTCGTAATCTGCCTTTTCTTCGCTATCTTCACCATTCTTGCGCTTACTCTTCTGGCTATCCTGGCCTGTTGCCAGTCTTCATCCCTTTTTGATTTTATGGCTATTCGGAATAGTTTGTCCCTGTTCTTAATCGCTTTTAGGGTGTCTTTATCTAAGGTTATCATGCCTCTATTTATAATTTTGCGTTTACGGAGTGGACATTTATCATCCAAGTACCCAAGTATACCTTTTTTCATATCCATCCAAACTTCATTAGTATTTCTACTAACGTCTAATTTGTTTCTTACATTTTGATCGATAAAATGCTCGAATTCTTCATAATCTAGCTGATCATATCTCCTACTCCTATCTACTTTTGTGTAGTGGGGGGCAGTAGTCTTCTTAATGTTAATGAATATGGCAAAATGATCTGATATAGATGTATTTATCACCCCTGAAGATGTAATATGCGGATGATCGCTCGCAAATATATCAATCAAATTATTAGTATTCCTGCTGCATCTGGTTGGTGCAGAGTTATACAATTTAAGAGAAGCCTCACTCAGTATATGTAACATGTCCTTTGTACCTTCATCTTCCTTATTCAACATGTTAATATTGACGTCTCCCGACAGTATAATATTACAATATGGGTATCTGTCCTTTATGTTGGTTAGTACATCACTCACTTCATTAATAAAGATGTTTTTACCACCATTTGGAGGTCTGTACAAATTTAGGAGGATAACCTTTTTCCTATTTCCTGGCTTTACCTTCAGAACTTGAAGTTCGATATTATCGTTACATATATTTCGATCCGCCAGTACCCAAGGGTCAACCGTAAATGTACTATCAATTAAATAACAGAGGCCTCCACCTCTCTTGATTTCCCCATTCTTTGTAGTTGATCTATCAGATCTAAATATCTTATACATGGGGTTTAAGACAACGTTGCTATCATGATCGTTTACATCCAGCCATGTCTCTTGTAATGCTAAGATTTTAATCCCACCTTTCAACATGCATTCATTTATTTCCACCGCTTTATTTCTTAGTGAGCGTACGTTTAACGAGCATATTGTCAAACCCTTCATACCTGTTACCTTGCTTAACCTAACCGATTCCATTTTTCAACTGGTGCTTTCTATAATTCTTTCCTTGGCAAACTTTAAATGAGTCGTTTAACTCTTCTACGCAATCCTCATACTTCTTTTCAATAGTTTGGACATAAGAACACAATGATATTGGCATATATAAAAACAAAGCGAACTCCCATAACTGGGTCAATGCTGTCATGTTTCAGAACAGCTTATCATGCGGTGCCGGCTATTACAACAGTTTATACATGTCGAGCGTGTCGAGAGGTCATTACCACAATAATAACATATTATCCACCTAAATGAGATATATACAAGTATACAAGTAACTGAACTCACAATAATAACTTTCTGTAGTAAGGTTACAGGTATATAGGGTTACTTGAATATTGACGAACTATGTGTAGTAAGGGTACAGGTATGTAGGGGTACTGAGAAGGGGTGTGAACTACCTGTAGTAAGGTTACAGGTATATAGGGGTACTTCAAAGGGGTGAGAATTATCTGTAGTAAGGGGACAGGTATATAGGGGTACTTCAAAGGGGTATAAACTATCTATAGTAAGGGTAAAGGTATATAGGGGTACTGAGAAGGAGTGAGAACTACCTGTAGTAAGGGTACAGGTATATAGGGGTACTTAGAAGGGGTGAGAATTACCTGTAGTAAGAGTACAGGTATATAGGAGTACTTAGAAGGGGTATGAACAACCTGTAGTAAGAGTACAAGTATATAGGGGTGTTTAGAAGGGGTATGAACTATCTGTAGTAAGAGTACAGGTATATAGGGGTACTTTGAAGGGGTAACAACTACCTGTAGCAATGGTACAGGTATGTAGGGGTACTTAGAAGGGGTAACAACTACCTGTAGCAAGGGTACAGGTATTTAGAGGTACTTGAAAGGGGTATGAGTACAGGTATATAGGGATATAAACTATCTGTAGTAAGAGTACAGGTATATAGGGGTAGTTAGAAGGGGTATGAACTATCTGTAGTAAGGTTACAGGTATATAGGGGTACTTAGAAGGGGTGAGATTTACCTGTAGTATGAGTACAGGTATGAAGGGGTACTTGAAAGGGGTTTAAACTATGTGTAGTAAGGGTACAGGTATGTAGGGGTACTTAGAAGGGGTAAGAACTACCTCTATTTAGGTTACAGGTATATAGGGGTACTTCAAAGAGGTGGAACTATCAGTAGTAAGAATACAGGTATATAGGGGTACTTCAAAGGGGCATAAACTATCTGTAGTAAGGGTACAGGTATATAGGGGTACTTAGAAGGGGTGAGACTTACCTGTAGTAAGAGTACAGGTATATAGGGGTACTTAGAAGGGGTATGAACTACCTTTAATAAGAGTACAGGTATATAGGGGTATTAGAAGGGGTATGAACTATCTGTAGTAAAGTTACAGGTATACAGGGGTACTTGAAAGGGGTATGAACTATCTGTAGTAAAAGTACAGGTACATAAGGGTACTTAGAAGGTGTGAGAATTACCTGTAGTAAGAGTAGTGGTATATAGGGGTACTGAGCAGGGGTATGAACTATATGTAGTAAGGTTACAGGTATATAGGGGTACTTAGAAGTGGTAAGAATTACCTGTAGTAAGAGTACAGGTATATAGGGATACTTAAAAGGGGTATGAACTACCTGTTGTAAGGTTATAGGTATATAGGGGTACTTAGAAGGGATGGGAACTACCTGTAGTAAGAGTACAGGTATATAGGGGTACTTAGGAAGGGTAAGAATTACCTGTAGTAAGAGTACAGGTATATAGGGGTACTCCAAAACGGTATAGACTATCTGTAGCAAGGGTACAGATATATAGGGGTACTTAGAAGGGGTGAGAATTACCTGTAGTAAGAGTACAGGTATATTGGAGTACTTAGAAGGGGTATGAACAACCTATAGTAAGAGTACAGGTATATAGGGGTATTTAGAAGGGGTATGAACTATCTGTAATAAGAGTACAGGTATATAGGGGTACTTAGAAGGGGTAACAACTACCTGTAGCAACAGTACCTGTGTAGGGGTACTTGAAAGGCGTATAAACTATCTGTACTAAGGGTACAGGTATGTAGGGGTACTTAGAAGGGGTGAGAACTACCAGTATTAAGGTTACAGGTATATAGGGGTACTGAGAAGGGGCATGAACTATCTGTAGTAAGGTTACAGGTATATAGGGGTACTTAGAAGGGGTGAGAATTACCTGTAGTAAGAGTACAGGTATATAGGGGTACTTGAAAGGGGTATGAACTACCTGTAGTAAGGTTACAGGTATATAGGGGTACTGAGAAGGGGTGAGATTCACCTGTAGCAAGGGTACAGGTATGTAGGGGTACTTGAAAGGGGTATGAACTACCTGTAGTGAGAGTAAAGGTATATTGGAAGGGGTGATAACTACCTGTAGTAAGGGAACATGTATATAGGGGTACTTAGGAGGGGTGAGAACTACCTGTAGCAAGGGTACAGGTATGAAGGGGTACTTGTAAGGGGTATGAACTACCTGTAGTAAGAGTACAGGTATATAGGATGGGGTGATAACTACCTGTAGTAAGGGTACAGGTATACAGGGGTACTTACAAGGGGTAAGAACTACCTGTAGTAAGAGTACCGGCATGTAGGGGTACTTAGAAGGGGTAATAACTTTCTGTAGTAAGGTTAAAGTTATATAGGGTTACTTGATATGGTGAGAACTATGTGTAGTAATGGTACAGGTATATAGGGGTACTTCAAAGGGGTATCAACTATCTGTAGTAAGGGTACAGGTATATAGGGGTACTTAGAAGGGGTAAGAACTACCTGTAGTAAGGTTACAGGTATATAGGGATACTTAGAAGGGGTGAGAAGTACCTGTAGTAAGAGTACAGGTATATAGGGGTACTTAGAAGGGGTATGAACTACCTGTGTTAAGAGTAGAGGTATATAAAGGTACTTAGAAGGGGTATAAACTATCTGTAGTAAGGTTACAGGTATACAGGGGAACATGAAAGGGGTATGAACTATCTGTAGTAGGAACACAGTTATATAGGGGTACTGACAAGGGGTGAGAATTACCTCTAGTAAGAGTACAGGTATATAACGGTACTTGAAAGGGGTTTGAACTATCTATAGTAAGGTTACAGGTACATAGGGATACTTAGAAGGGGTGAGAACTACCTGTAGTAAGAGTACCGGTATAAAGGGGTACTTGAAAAGGGTATGAACTGTCTGTAGTAAGGACACAGGTATATAGGGGTACTGAGAAGGGGTATGAACTTTCTGTAGTAAGGTTACAGGTATATAGGGGTACTTAGAAGGGGTGAAATTTACCTGTAGTAAGAGTACAGGTATACAGGGATACTTGAAAGGGGTATGAACTACCTATAGTAAGGTTACAGGTATATTGGGATACTTAGGAGGGGCGAGAATTACCTGTAGTAAGAGTACAGGTATATAGGGGTACTTAGAAGGGGTATGAACTACCTGTATTAAGAGTAGAGGTATATAAAGGTACTTAGAAGGGGTATGAACTATCTGTAGTAAGGTTACAGGTATACAGGGGAACCTGAAAGGGGTATGAACTCTCCGAGTAGGAACACAGGTATATAGGGGTACTGAGAAGGGGTGAGAATTACCTCTAGTAAGAGTACAGGTATATAGGGGTACTTGAAAGGGGTATGAACTATCTATAGTAAGGTTACAGGTACATAGGGATACTTAGAAGGGGTGAGAACTACCTGTAGTAAGAGTACCGGTATAAAGGGGTACTTGAAAAGGGTATGAACTACCTGTAGTAAGGATACAGGTATATAGGGGAACTTGAAAGGGGTATAGACTATCTGTAGTAAGAGTACAGGTATGAAGGGGTACTTGAAGGGGGTATTAACTAGTTGTAGTAGGGTACAGGTATGTAGGGGTACTTAGAAGGGGTAAGAATTACCTGTAGTAAGAGAACAGGTATATCGGGTTACTTGAAAGGGGTATAAACTATCTGTAGTAAGGTTACAGGTATGTAGGGGTACTTAGAAGGGGTAATAACATTCTGTAGTAGGGTTACCGGTACATAGGGTTACTTGAAAAGGTGAAGAACTATGTGTAGTAAGGGTACAGGTATGTAGGGGTACTTGAAAGGGGTATGAACTACCTCTAGTAAGGTTACAGGTATATAGGGGTACGTAGAAGGGGTGAGAATTACCTGTAGTATGGGTACAGGTATAACGGGGTACTTGAAAGGGTTATGAACTACCTGTAGTATGGATACAGGTATATAGGGGTACTGAGAAGGGGTATGAACTATCTGTAGTACGGTTACAGGTATATAGGGGTACTTAGAAGGGGTCAGAATTCCCTGTAGTAACAGTACAGGTATATAGGGATATTCAAAAGGGGTATGAACTACCTGTAGTAAGGTTAAAGGTATATCGGGGTACTTAGGAGGGGTAAGAACTACCTGTAGTAAGTGTAAAGGTATATTGGGGTACTTGAAAGGGGTATAGACTATCTGTAATAAGAGTACAGGTGTGAAGGGGTACTTGAAAGGGGTATGAACTACCTGTAGTAAGAGTACAGGTATATAGAGGTACTTCAAATGGATGAGAACTACCTGTAGTAAGGGTTAAGGTATAAAGGGGTACTTAGTTGGGGTGAGAATTACCTGTAGTCCGGTTAAAGGTATATAGGGGTACTGAGAAGGGGTGAGATTTACCTGTAGTAAAGGTACAGGTATATAGGGGTACTTCAAAGGGGTATAAACTTTCTGTAGTAAGGCTACAGGTATATACGGGTACTTCAAAGGGGTATAAACTTTCTGTAGCAAGGTTACAGGTATATAGGGGTACTTAGAAGGAGTAAGAACTACCTGTAGTAAGAGTACAGGTATATACGGGTACTTCAAAGGGGTATAGACTATCTGTATTATGAGTACAGGTATGAAGGGGCACTTGAAAGGGGTATAAACTATCTGTAGAGAGGTTACAGGTATATAGGGTTACTTGAAAGGGGTGTAAACTATCTGTATTAAGAGTACAGGTATGTAGGGGTACTTAGAAGGGGTATTAACTTTCTGTAGTAAGGTTACAGGTATATAGGGTTACTTGAAATGGTGAAAAACTATGTGTAGTAAGGGTACAGGTATGTAGGGACACTTAGAAGGGGTGTGAACTACCTGTAGTAAGGTTACAGGGATATAAGGGTACTTCAAAGGGATGAACATTATCTGTAGTAAGGTTACAGGTATATAGGGGTACTTCAAAGGGGTATAAACTATCTGTAGTAAGGGTACAGGTATATAGGGGTACTTGAAAGGGGTTTGAACTACCTGTAGTAAGGTTACAGGTATATAGGGGTACTTGGAAGGGGTATGAACTATCTGTAGTAAAAGTACAGGTATATAGGGGTACTTAGAAGGGCTGAGAATTACCTGTAGTAAGAGTACAGGTATATAGGGGTACTTAGAAGGGGTGAGAATTACCTGTAGTAAGAGTACAGGTATATAGGGGTACTTAAAAGGGGTATGAACTATCTGTAGTTTGGTTACAGGTATACAGGGGTACTTGAAAGGGGTATGAACTGTCTGTAGTAAGGTTACAGTTATATAGGGGTACTGAGAAGGGGTGAGAATTACCTGTAGTAAAGGTACAGGTATATAGGGGTACTTGAAAGGTGTATAAACTATCTGTAGCTATAGACGGCAAGGTATATATCTGATGATCCTTAGGTAATAAGAAGGGGTGAGAAGGGGCACAAACCTGTAGTTAGAATACAGGTATATAGGGGTTACTTAGATGGGGTGAGAATTACCTGCAGTAAGGTAACAGGTATATAGGGGTACTGATAAGGGGTGAGAATTACCTGTAGTAAGAGTACAGGTATATAGGGGTAATTCAAAGGGGTATAAACTATCAGTAGTCAGAATACAGGTACATAGGGGCACTTGAAATGGGTAAAAACTACCTGTAGTAAGAGTACAGGTATGTAGGGGTACTTAGAAGAGGTGGGAACTGCCTGTAGTAAGAGTACCGGTATAAAGGGGTACTTAGGTAGGGTGAGAATTGCCTGTAGTAAGAGTACAGATATGTAGGGGTACTTCAAAAGGGTATAGACTATCTCTAGCAAGGGTACAGGTGCATAGGGGTACTGAGAAGGGGTGAAAAAAGGTATAGTGGAAGGGGTGATAACTACCTATTGTAAGGGTACAGGTATATAGGGGTACTTAGGAAGGGTAAGAATTACCTGTAGTAGGAGTAAAGATATATAGGGGTACTTCAAAAGGGTATGAACTATCTGTAGTAAGGTTACAGGTATATAGGGGTACTAAGAAGGGGTGAGAATTACCTGTAGTAAGAGTACAGGTATACAGGGATACTTGAAAGGGGTATGAACTACCTATAGTAAGGTTACAGGTATATTGGGATACTTAGGAGGGGCGAGAATTACCTGTAGTAAGAGTACCGGTATATAGGGGTACTTAGAAGGGGTATGAACTACCTGTATTAAAAGTAGAGGTATATAAAGGTACTTAGAAGGGGTATGAACTATCTGTAGTAAGGTTACAGGTATACAGGGGAACTTGAAAGGGGTATGAACTATCCGAGTAGGAACACAGGTATATAGGGGTACTGAGAAGGGGTGAGAATTACCTCTAGTAAGAGTACAGGTATATAGGGGTACTTGAAAGGGGTATGAACTATCTATAGTAAGGCTACAGGTACATAGGGATACTTAGAAGGGGTGAGAACTACCTGTAGTAAGTGTACCGGTATAAAGGGGTACTTGAAAAGGGTATGAACTACCTGTAGTAAGGATACAGGTATATAGGGGTACTGAGAAGGGGTATGAACTTTCTGTAGTAAGGTTACAGGTATATAGGGGTACTTAGAAAGGGTGAAATTTACCTGTAGTAAGCATACAGTTATACAGGGATACTTGAAAGGGGTATGAACTACCTGTAGTAAGGTTACAGGTATATAGGGGTACTTAGGAGGGGTAAGAACTACCTATAGTAAGAGTATTGGTATATAGGGGAACTTGAAAGGGGTATAGACTATCTGTAGTAAGAGTACAGGTATGAAGGGGTACTTGAAGGGGGTATTAACTAGCTGTAGTAGGGTACAGGTATATAGGGGTACTAAGAAGGGGTGAGAATTACCTCTAGTAAGAGTACAGATATATAGGGGTACTTGAAAAGGGTATGAACTACCTGTAGTAAGGATACAGGTATATAGGGGTACTGAGAAGGCGTATGAACTATCTGTAGTAAGAGTATTGGTATATAGGGCAACTTGAAAGGGGTATAGACTATCTGTAGTAAGAGTACAGGTATGAAGGGGTACTTGAAGGGGGTATTAACTAGCTGTAGTAGGGTACAGGTATATAGGGGTACTAAGAAGGGGTGAGAATTACCTCTAGTAGGAGTACAGATATATAGGGGTACTTGAAAAGGGTATGAACTACCTGTAGTAAGGATACAGGTATATAGGGGTACTGAGAAGGCGTATGAACTATCTGTAGTAAGGTTACAGGTATATAGGGGTACTTAGAAGGGGTGAGAATTACCTGTAGTAAGAGTACAGGTATATAGGGGTATTGAGAAGGGGTATGAACTATCTGTAGTAAGGTTACAGGTATATAGGGGTACTTAGAAGGGGTGAGAATTACCTGTAGTAAGAGTGCAGGTTTATAGGGGTACTTAGAAGGGGTATGAACTACTTGTAGTAAGAGTACAGGTATATAGGGGTAATAAGAAGGGGTATGAACTATCTCTAGTAAGGTTACAGGTTTACAGGGGTACTTGAAAGGGGTATGAACTAGCTGTAGTAAGAGTAGAGGTATATAGGGGTACTTAGAAGGGGTAAGAATTACCTGTAGTTAGGTTACAGGTATATAGGGGTACTTCAAAGGGACGAGAACTATCTGTAGTAAGAGTACAGGTATATAGGGGTACTTGAAAGGGGTATAGACTATCTGTAGTAAGAGTACAGGTATATAGGGGTACGTAGAAGGGGTGAGAATTACCTGTAGTAAGAGTAGAGGTATATCGGGGTACTTAGAAGGGGAAGAATTACCTGTAGTAAGGTTACAGGTATATAGGGGTACTTCAAAGGGGTATAGACTATCTGTAGTTAGAGTACAGGTATAACGGGGTACTTGAAAGGGGTATAAACTATCTGTAGTAAGGTTACCGGTATATAGGGGTACTTAGAAGGGGTAAGAATTACCTGTAGTAAGAGTACAGGTATATAGGGGTACTTGAAAGGGGTATGAACTACCTGTAGTAAGGTCATAGGTATATAGGGGTACTTAGAAGGGGTGAGAATTACGTGTAGTAAGAGTACAGGTTTATAGGGATACTTGAAAGGGGTATGAACAATCTGTAGTAAGGTTACAGGTATATAAGGGTACTTAGAAGGGGTGAGAATTACCTCTAGTAAGAGTACAGGTATATAGGGGTACTTGAAAGGGGTATGAACTACCTGTAGTAAGGTCATAGGTATATAGGGGTACTTAGAAGGGATGAGAATTACGTGTAGTAAGAGTACAGGTATATAGGGATACTTGAAAGGGGTATGAACTATCTGTAGTAAGGTTACAGGTATATAAGGGTACTTAGAAGAGGTGAGAATAACCTCTAGTAAGAGTACAGGTATATAGGGGTACTTAGAATGGGTAATAACTACCTGTAGTGATGTTACAGGTATATAGGGTTACTTGAAAGGGGTATAATCTATCTGTAGTAAAAGTACAGGTATGTAGGGGTACTTAGAAGGGGTAATAACTACCTGTAATAAGGTTACAGGTATATAGGGTTACTTGAAAGAGTGAAGAACTATGTGTAGTAAGGTTACAGGTATATAGGGGTACTTCAAAGGGGTGAGAACAATCTGTAGTAAGGGTACAGGTATATAGGGGTACTTGAAAGGGGTATAAACTATCTGTAGTAAGGGTACAGGTATATTGGGGTACTTGAAAGGGGTTTGAACTACCTGTAGTAAGGTTACAGGTATATGGGGGTACTTGGAAGGGGTATGAACTATCTGTAGTAAAAGTACAGGTATATAGGGGTACTTAGAAGGGGTGAGAATTACCTGTAGTAATAGTACAGGTATATAGGGGTACTTAAAAGGGGTATGAACTATCTGTAGTTTGGTTACAGGTATACAGGGGTACTTGAAAGGGGTATGAACTGTCTGTAGTAAGGTTACAGTTATATAGGGGTACTTAGAAGGGGTGAGATTTACCTGTAGTAAGGTTACAGGTGTATAGGGGTACTTCAAAGGGGTGAGAACTTACTGTAGTAAAGGTATAGGTATATAGGGGTACTTGAAAGGTGTATAAACTATCTGTAGCTATAGACGGCAAGGTATATATCGGATGATCCTTAAGTAATAAGAAGGGATGAGAAGGGGCACAAACCTGTAGTTAGAATACAGGTATATAGGGGTTACTTAGATGGGGGGAGAATTACCTGCAGTAAGGTAACAGGTATATAGGGGTACTGATAAGGGGTGAGAATTACCTGTAGTAAGAGTACAGGTATATAGGGGTAATTCAAAGGGGTATAAACTATCTTTAGTCAGAATACAGGTACATAGGGGCACTTGAAATGGGTAAAAACTACCTGTAGTAAGAGTACAGGTAGGTAGGGGTACTTAGAAGAGGTGGGAACTGCCTGTAGTAAGAGTACTGGTATAAAGGGGTACTTAGGTAGGGTGAGAATTGCCTGTAGTAAGAGTACAGATATGTAGGGGTACTTCAAAAGGGTATAGACTATCTCTAGCAAGGGTACACGTGCATAGGGGTACTTAGAAGGGGTGAGAACAGGTATAGTGGAAGGGGTGATAACTACCTATTGTAAGGGTACAGGTATATAGGGGTACTTAGGAAGGGTAAGAATTACCTGTAGTAGGAGTAAAGATATATAGGGGTACTTCAAAAGGGTATGAACTATCTGTAGTAAGGTTACAGGTATATAGGGGTACTAAGAAGGGGTGAGAATTACCTGTAGTAAGGTTACAGGTATATTGGGATACTTAGGAGGGGCGAGAATTACCTTTAGTAAGAGTACAGGTATATAGGGGTACTT
The DNA here is from genome assembly GCA_942159475.1 of Sthenelais limicola. Lineage (NCBI taxonomy): Eukaryota > Metazoa > Annelida > Polychaeta > Phyllodocida > Sigalionidae > Sthenelais > Sthenelais limicola. The sequence continues at coordinate 14,258,599 of OW804102.1, read as the reverse complement.
AGAAGGGGTATGAACTACCTGTATTAAGAGTAGAGGTATATAAAGGTACTTAGAAGGTGTATGAACTATCTGTAGTAAGGTTACAGGTATACAGGGGAACTTGAAAGGGGTATGAACTATCCGAGTAGGAACACAGGTATATAGGGGTACTGAGAAGGGGTGAGAACTACCTCTAGTAAGAGTACAGGTATATAGGGGTACTTGAAAGGGGTATGAACTATCTATAGTAAGGTTACAGGTACATAGGGATACTTAGAAGGGGTGAGAACTACCTGTAGTAAGAGTACCGGTATAAAGGGGTACTTGAAAAGGGTATGAACTACCTGTAGTAAGGATACAGGTATATAGGGGTACTGAGAAGGGGTATGAACTTTCTGTAGTAAGGTTACAGGTATATAGGGGTACTTAGAAAGGGTGAAATTTACCTGTAGTAAGAGTACAGGTATACAGGGATACTTGAAAGGGGTATGAACTACCTGTAGTAAGGTTACAGGTATATAGGGGTACTTAGGAGGGGTAAGAACTACCTATAGTAAGAGTATTGGTATATAGGGGAACTTGAAAGGGGTATAGACTATCTGTAGTAAGAGTACAGGTATGAAGGGGTACTTGAAGGGGGTATTAACTAGCTGTAGTAGGGTACAGGTATGTAGGGGTATTTAGAAGGGGTAAGAATTACCTGTAGTAAGAGAACAGGTATATTGGGTTACTTGAAAGGGGTATAAACAATCTGTAGTAAGGTTACAGGTATGTAGGGGTACTTAGAAGGGGTAATAACATTCTGTAGTAGGGTTACCGGTACATAGGGTTACTTGAAAAGGTGAAGAACTATGTGTAGTAAGGGTACAGGTATGTAGGGGTACTTGAAAGGGGTATGAACTACCTCTAGTAAGGTTACAGGTATATAGGGGTACTTAGAAGGGGTGAGAATTACCTGTAGTAAGGGTACAGGTATATAGGGGTACTTGAAAGGGTTATGAACTACCTGTAGTAAGGATACAGGTATATAGGGGTACTGAGAAGGGGTATGAACTATCTGTAGTATGGTTACAGGTATATAGGGGTACTTAGAAGGGGTGAGAATTCACTGTAGTAACAGTACAGGTATATAGGGATATTTGAAAGGGGTATGAACTACCTGTAGTACGGTTTAAGGTATATAGGGGTACTTAGGAGGGGTAAGAACTACCTGTAGTAAGTGTAAAGGTATATTGGGGTACTTGAAAGGGGTATAGACTATCTGTAATAAGAGTACAGGTGTGAAGGGGTACTAGAAAGGGGTATGAACTACCTGTAGTAAGAGTACAGGTATATAGAGGTACTTCAAATGGGTGAGAACTACCTGTAGTAAGGGTTAAGGTATGAAGGGGTACGAATTGGGGTGAGAATTACCTGTAGTCCGGTTATAGGTATATAGGGGTACTGAGAAGGGGTGAGATTTACCTGTAGTAAAGGTACAGGTCTTTAGGGGTACTTCAAAGGGGTATAAACTTTCTGTAGTAAGGCTACAGGTATATACGGGTACTTCAAAGGGATATAAACTTTCTGTAGCAAGGTTATAGGTATATAGGGGTACTTAGAAGGAGTAAGAACTACCTGTAGTAAGGTTACAGGTATATAGGGGTACTGAGAAGGGGTATGAACTATCTGTAGTATGGTTACAGGTATATAGGGGTACTTAGAAGGGGTATGAACTACCTGTAGTAAGAGTTCAGGTATATAGGGGTACTAAGAAGGGGTATGAACTATCTGTAGTAAGAGTACAGGTATATAGGGGTACTTAGAAGGGGTCTAGACTATCTGTAGTAAGAGTACAGGTATGAAGGGGTACTTGAAAGGGGTATAAACTATCTGTAGTAAGGTTACAGGTATATAGGGTTACTTGAAAGGGGTATAAACTATCTGTAGTAAGAGTACCAGTATGTAGGGGTACTTAGAAGGGGTAATAACTTTCTGTAGTAAAGTTACAGGTATATAGGGGTACTTAGAAGGGGTGGGAATTACCTGTAGTAAGAGTACAGGTATATAGGGGTACTTCAAAGGGGTGAGAACTATCTGTAGTAAGGGAACAGGTATATAGGGATACTTCAAAGGGGTATAAACTATCTGTAGTAAGGGTACAGGTATATAGGGGTACTTCAAAGGGGTATAAACTATCTGTAGTAAGGGTACAGGTATATAGAGGTACTGAGAAGGGTTAACAACTACCTATAGCAAGGGTACAGGTATGTAGGGGTACTTGAAAGGGGTAAGAACTACCTGTAGTAAGCTTACAGGTTCATAGGGGTATTTAGAAGGGGCGAGAATTACCTGTAGTAAGAGTACAGGAATATAGGGGTACTTGAAAGGGGTATGAACTATCTAAAGTAAGGTTACAGGTACATAGGGATACTTAGAAGGGGTGCGATTTACCTGTAGTAAGAGTACAGGTATATAGGGGTATTTCAATGGGGTATAAACTATCTGTAGTAAGGATACAGGTATAAAGGGGTACTGAGAAGGGGTACGAACTTTCTGTAGTAAGGTTACAGGTATATAGGGGTACTTAGAAGGGATGAAATTTACCTGTAGTAAGAGTACAGGTATACAGGGATACTTGAAAGGGGTATGAACTACCTGTAGTAAGGTTACAGGTATATCGGGGTACTAAGGAGGGGTAAGAACTACCTCTAGTAAGAGTATTGGTATATAGGGGAACTTGAAAGGGGTATAGACTATCTGTAGTGAAAGAACAGGTATGAAGGGGTACTTGAAAGGGGTATTAACAAGCTGTAGTAGGGTACAGGTATGTAGGGGTACTTAGAAGGGGTAAGAATTACCTGTAGTAAGAGTACTGGTATGTAGGGGTACTTAGAAGGGATAATAACTTTCTGTAGTTAGGTTACAGGTATATAGGCTTACTTGAAATGGTGAAGAAGTATGTGTAGTAAGGGTACAGGTATTTAGGGGTACTTAGAAGGGGTGAGAACTATGTGTAGTAAGGTTACAGGTTTATAGGGGTACTTCAAAGGGTGAGAACTATCTGTAATAAGGGTACAGGTATATAGGGGTACTTCAAAGGGGTATATACTATCTGTAGTAAGGGTACAGGTATATAGGGGTACTTAGAAGTGGTATGAACTACCTGTATTAAGAGTACAGGTATATAGAGGTACTTAGAAGGTATATGAACTATCTGTAGTAAGCTTACAGGTATACAGGGGTACTTGACAGGGGTATGAACTATATGTAGTAAGAGCACAGGTATATAGGGGTACTGAGAAGGGGTGATAATTACCTGTAGTAAGAGTACCGGTATATAGGGGTACTGAGGAGGGGTATGAACTATCTGTAGTAAAGTTACAGGTATATAGGGGTACTAAAAAGGGATGAGAATTACCTGTAGTAAGAGTACAGGTATATAGGGGTACTTGAAAGGGGTATGAACTGTCTGTAGTAAGAGCATAGGTATATAGGGGTACTGAGAAGGGGTATGAACTATCTGTAGTAAGGTTACAGGTATATAGGGGTACTTAGAAGGGGTGAGATTTACCTGTAGTAAGAGTACAGGTATATGGGGTACTTGAAAGGGGAATGAACTACTTGTAGTAAGGTTACAGGTATATAGGGGTACTTCAACGGGGTGAGAACTATCTGTAGTAAAGGTACATGTACATTGGGGTACTTGAAATTGGAATAAACTATCTGGAGCTATTGATGGCCAGGTATATATCGGATGATCCTTAGGTAATAAGAAGGGGTGAGAAGGGGCCCAAACCTGTAGTTAGAATGCAGGTATATAGGGGTACTGATAAGGGGTCAGAACTACCTGTAGTAAGAGTACAGGTATATAGGGGTAATTCAAAGGGGTATAAACTATCTGTTGTAAGAATACAGGTACATAGGGGTACTTGAAAGGGGTAATAACTACCTGTAGCAAGGGTACAGGTATATAGGGGTACTTGAAAGGGGTATAAACTATCTGAAGTAAGAGTACAGGTATATAGTGGTACTTAGAAGGCGTATGAACTATCTGTAGTAAAGTTACAGGTATACAGGGGTACTTGAAAGGGGTATGAACTATCTGTAGTAAAAGTACGGGTACATAGGGGTATTTAGAGGGTGTGAGAATTACCTGTAGTAAGAATACAGGTATATAGGGGTACTGAGAAGGGGTATGAACCATCTGTAGTAAGCTTACAGGTATATAGGGGTACTTAGAAGGGGTGAGAATTACTTGTAGTAAGACTACAGGTATATAGGGATACTTGAAAGGGGTATGAACTACCTGTAGTAAGGTTACAGGTATATAGGGGTACTTAGAAGGGGTGGGAACTACCTGTAGTAAGAGTACAGGTATAAAGGGGTACTTAGAAAGGGTATGAGTTACCTGTAGTATGAGTACAGGTATATAGGGGTACTTCAAAACGGTATAGACTATCTGTAGCAAGGGTACAGGTATATAGGGGTACTTAGAAGGGGTGAGAATTACCTGTAGTAAGAGTACAGGTATATAGGGGTACTTAAAAGGGATATGAACTATTTGTAGTTAGGTTACAGGTATACAGGTGTACTTGAAAGGGGTATAAACTATCTGTAGTAAGAGTATGGTTATATAGGGGTACTAAGAAGGGGTGAGAATTACCTGCAGTGGGAGTACCGGTATATAGGGGTACTGAGAAGGGGTGAGAATTACCTGTAGTAAGAGTACAGGTATATAAGGGTGCTTAGAAGGGGTTTGAACTATCTGTAGTAAGGTTACAGGTATATAGGGGTACTGAGAAGTGGTGAGAATTACCTGTAGTAAGAGTACAGGTATATAGGGGTACTGAGGAGGGGCATGAACTCTCTGTAGTAAATTTACAGGTATATATGGGTACTTAGAAGGGGTATGAACTATCTGTAGTAAGGTAACAGGTATACAGGGGTACTTGAAAGGGGTATGAACTATCTGTAGTAAGAGCACAGGTGTATAGGGGTACTGAGAAGGGGTGATAATTACCTGTAGTAAGAGTACCGGTATATAGGGGTACTGAGGAGGGGTATGAACTATCTGTAGTAAAGTTACAGGTATATAGGGGTACTAAAAAGGGGTGAGAATTACCTGTAGTAAAGTTACAGGTATATAGGGGTACTAAAAAGGGATGAGAATTACCTGTAGTAAGAGCACAGGTATATAGGGGTACTGAGAAGGGGTGAGAATTACCTGTAGTAAGAGTACAGGTATATAGGGGTACTGAGAAGGGGTATGAACTATCTGTAGTAAGGTTACAGGTATATAGGGGTATTTAGAAGGGGTGAGATTTACCTGTAGTAAGACTACAGGTATATGGGGTACTTGAAAGGGGAATGAACTACTTGTAGTAAGGTTACAGGTATATAGGGGTACTTCAAAGGGGTGAGAACTATCTGTAGTAAAGGTACATGTACATGGGGGTACTTGAAATTGGAATAAACTATCTGGAGCTATGGATGGGAAGGTATATATAGGATGATCCTTAGGTAATAAGAAGGGGTGAGAAGGGGCACAAACCTGTAGTTAGAATGCAGGTATATAGGGGTTACTTAGAAGGGGTCAGAACTACCTGCAGTAAGGTAACCGGTATATAGGGGTACTGATAAGGGGTATGAACTAACTGTAGTAAGGTTACAGGTATATAGGGGTACTTGAAAGGGGTATGAACTACCTGTAGTAAAAGTACAGGTATATAGGGGTACTGAGAATGGGTATGAACTATCTGTAGTAAGGTAACAGTTATATAGGGGTACTTAGAAGGGGTGAGAATTACCTGTAGTAAGAGTACAGGTATATAGGGATACTTGAAAGGGGTATGAACTACCTGTAGTATGGGTACAGGTATATAAGGGTACTTAGGAAGGGTAAGAACTACCTGTAGTAGCAGTACAGGTATATAGGGGTACTTGAAAGGGGTATAGACTATCTGTAGTAAGAGGACAGGTATGAAGGGGTATTTGAAAGAGGTATAACCTATCTGTAGCAAGGGTACCGGTACGTAGGGGTACTTGGAAGGGGTGAGAACTACCTGTAGTAAGGTTACAGGTATATAGGGGCACTTCAAAGGGGTGAGAACTATCTGTAGTAAAGGTACATGTACATTGGGGTACTTGAAATTGGAATAAACTATCTGGAGCTATGGATGGCAAGGTATATATCGGATGATCCTTAGGTAATAAGAAGGGGTGAGAAGGGGCACAAACCTGTAGTTAGAATGCAGGTATATAGGGGTTACTTAGAAGGGATCTGAACTACCTGCAGTAAGGGAACAGGTATATAGGGGTACTGATAAGGGGTCAGAACTACCTGTAGTAAGAGTACAGGTATATAGGGGTAATTCAAAGGGGTATAAACTATATGTAGTAAGAATACAGGTACATAGGGGTACTTGAAAGGAGTAATAACTACCTGTAGCAAGGGTACAGGTATATAGGGGTACTTGAAAGGGGTATAAACTATCTGTAGTAAGAGTACAGGTATATAGTGGTACTTAGAAGGCGTATGAACTATCTGTAGTAAAGTTACAGGTATACAGGGGTACTTGAAAGGGGTATGAACTATCTGTAGTAAAAGTACGGGTACATAGGGGTATTTAGAAGGTGTGAGAATTACCTGTAGTAAGAATACAGGTATATAGGTGTACTGAGAAGGGGTATGAACTATCTGTAGTAAGCTTACAGATATATAGGGGTACTTAGAAGGGGTGAGAATTACCTGTAGTAAGACTACAGGTATATAGGGATACTTGAAAGGGGTATGAACTACCTGTAGTAAGGTTACATGTATATAGGGGTACTTAGAAGGGGTGGGAACTACCTGTAGTAAGAGTACAGGTATATAGGGGTACTTAGGAAGGGTAAGAATTACCTGTAGTAAGAGTACAGGTATATAGGGGTACTGAGAAGGGGTATGAACTATCTGTAGTGAGGTTACAGGAATATAGGTGTACTTAGAAGGGGTGAGATTTACCTGTAGTAAGAGTACAGCTATATTGGGGTACTTGAAAGGGGTATGAACTACCTGTAGTAAGGTTACAGGTATACAGGGGTACTTGAAAGGGGTATGAACTATCTGCAGTAAGAGTACAGTTATATAGGGATACTAAGAAGGGGTGAGAATTACCTGTAGTATGAGTACCGGTATATAGGGGTACTGAGAAGGGGTGAGAATTACCTGTAGTAAGAGTACAGGTATATAAGGGTGCTTAAAAGGGGTTTGAACTATCTGTAGTAAGGTTACAGGTATACAGGGGTACTTGAAAGGGGTATGAACTATCGGTAGTAAGAGCACAGGTATATAGGGGTACTGAGAAGGGGTGAGAATTACCTGTAGTAAGAGTACAGGTATATAGGGGTTCTTGAAAGGGGTATGACCTATCTGTAGTAATAGCACAGGTATATAGGGGGACTGAGAAGGGGTCAGAACTACCTCTAGTAAGAGTACTGGTATATAGGGGTAATTCAAAGGGGTATAAACTATCTGTAGTAAGAATACAGGTACATAGGGGTACTTGAAAGGGGTATAAACTATCTGTAGTAGGAGTACAGGTATATAGGGGTACTTAGAAAGGGTATGAACTATCTGTAGTAAAGTTACAGGTATAAAGGGATACTTGAAAGGGGTATGAACTATCTGTAGTAAAAGTACGGGTACATAGGGGTATTTAGAGGGTGTGAGAATTACCTGTAGTAAGAATACAGGTATATAGGGGTACTGAGAAGGGGTATGAACCATCTGTAGTAAGCTTACAGGTATATAGGGGTACTTAGAAGGGGTGAGAATTACTTGTAGTAAGACTACAGGTATATAGGGATACTTGAAAGGGGTATGAACTACCTGTAGTAAGGTTACAGGTATATAGGGGTACTTAGAAGGGGTGGGAACTACCTGTAGTAAGAGTACAGGTATAAAGGGGTACTTAGAAAGGGTATGAGTTACCTGTAGTATGAGTACAGGTATATAGGGGTACTTCAAAACGGTATAGACTATCTGTAGCAAGGGTACAGGTATATAGGGGTACTTAGAAGGGGTGAGAATTACCTGTAGTAAGAGTACAGGTATATAGGGGTACTTAAAAGGGATATGAACTATTTGTAGTTAGGTTACAGGTATACAGGTGTACTTGAAAGGGGTATAAACTATCTGTAGTAAGAGTATGGTTATATAGGGGTACTAAGAAGGGGTGAGAATTACCTGCAGTGGGAGTACCGGTATATAGGGGTACTGAGAAGGGGTGAGAATTACCTGTAGTAAGAGTACAGGTATATAAGGGTGCTTAGAAGGGGTTTGAACTATCTGTAGTAAGGTTACAGGTATATAGGGGTACTGAGAAGTGGTGAGAATTACCTGTAGTAAGAGTACAGGTATATAGGGGTACTGAGGAGGGGCATGAACTCTCTGTAGTAAATTTACAGGTATATATGGGTACTTAGAAGGGGTATGAACTATCTGTAGTAAGGTAACAGGTATACAGGGGTACTTGAAAGGGGTATGAACTATCTGTAGTAAGAGCACAGGTGTATAGGGGTACTGAGAAGGGGTGATAATTACCTGTAGTAAGAGTACCGGTATATAGGGGTACTGAGGAGGGGTATGAACTATCTGTAGTAAAGTTACAGGTATATAGGGGTACTAAAAAGGGGTGAGAATTACCTGTAGTAACAGTACTGGTATATAGGGGTACTTGAAAGGGGTATGAACTATCTGTAGTAAGAGCACAGGTATATAGGGGTACTGAGAAGGGGTGAGAATTACCTGTAGTAAGAGTACAGGTATATAGGGGTACTGAGAAGGGGTATGAACTATCTGTAGTAAGGTTACAGGTATATAGGGGTATTTAGAAGGGGTGAGATTTACCTGTAGTAAGACTACAGGTATATGGGGTACTTGAAAGGGGAATGAACTACTTGTAGTAAGGTTACAGGTATATAGGGGTACTTCAAAGGGGTGAGAACTATCTGTAGTTAAGGTACATGTACATGGGGGTACTTGAAATTGGAATAAACTATCTGGAGCTATGGATGGGAAGGTATATATAGGATGATCCTTAGGTAATAAGAAGGGGTGAGAAGGGGCACAAACCTGTAGTTAGAATGCAGGTATATAGGGGTTACTTAGAAGGGGTCAGAACTACCTGCAGTAAGGTAACCGGTATATAGGGGTACTGATAAGGGGTATGAACTAACTGTAGTAAGGTTACAGGTATATAGGGGTACTTGAAAGGGGTATGAACTACCTGTAGTAAAAGTACAGGTATATAGGGGTACTGAGAATGGGTATGAACTATCTGTAGTAAGGTAACAGTTATATAGGGGTACTTAGAAGGGGTGAGAATTACCTGTAGTAAGAGTACAGGTATATAGGGATACTTGAAAGGGGTATGAACTACCTGTAGTATGGGTACAGGTATATAAGGGTACTTAGGAAGGGTAAGAACTACCTGTAGTAGCAGTACAGGTATATAGGGGTACTTGAAAGGGGTATAGACTATCTGTAGTAAGAGGACAGGTATGAAGGGGTATTTGAAAGAGGTATAACCTATCTGTAGCAAGGGTACCGGTACGTAGGGGTACTTGGAAGGGGTGAGAACTACCTGTAGTAAGGTTACAGGTATATAGGGGCACTTCAAAGGGGTGAGAACTATCTGTAGTAAAGGTACATGTACATTGGGGTACTTGAAATTGGAATAAACTATCTGGAGCTATGGATGGCAAGGTATATATCGGATGATCCAAAGGGGTATAAACTATATGTAGTAAGAATACAGGTACATAGGGGTACTTGAAAGGAGTAATAACTACCTGTAGCAAGGGTACAGGTATATAGGGGTACTTGAAAGGGGTATAAACTATCTGTAGTAAGAGTACAGGTATATAGTGGTACTTAGAAGGCGTATGAACTATCTGTAGTAAAGTTACAGGTATACAGGGGTACTTGAAAGGGGTATGAACTATCTGTAGTAAAAGTACGGGTACATAGGGGTATTTAGAAGGTGTGAGAATTACCTGTAGTAAGAATACAGGTATATAGGTGTACTGAGAAGGGGTATGAACTATCTGTAGTAAGCTTACAGATATATAGGGGTACTTAGAAGGGGTGAGAATTACCTGTAGTAAGACTACAGGTATATAGGGATACTTGAAAGGGGTATGAACTACCTGTAGTAAGGTTACATGTATATAGGGGTACTTAGAAGGGGTGGGAACTACCTGTAGTAAGAGTACAGGTATATAGGGGTACTTAGGAAGGGTAAGAATTACCTGTAGTAAGAGTACAGGTATATAGGGGTACTGAGAAGGGGTATGAACTATCTGTAGTGAGGTTACAGGAATATAGGTGTACTTAGAAGGGGTGAGATTTACCTGTAGTAAGAGTACAGCTATATTGGGGTACTTGAAAGGGGTATGAACTACCTGTAGTAAGGTTACAGGTATACAGGGGTACTTGAAAGGGGTATGAACTATCTGCAGTAAGAGTACAGTTATATAGGGATACTAAGAAGGGGTGAGAATTACCTGTAGTATGAGTACCGGTATATAGGGGTACTGAGAAGGGGTGAGAATTACCTGTAGTAAGAGTACAGGTATATAAGGGTGCTTAAAAGGGGTTTGAACTATCTGTAGTAAGGTTACAGGTATACAGGGGTACTTGAAAGGGGTATGAACTATCGGTAGTAAGAGCACAGGTATATAGGGGTACTGAGAAGGGGTGAGAATTACCTGTAGTAAGAGTACAGGTATATAGGGGTTCTTGAAAGGGGTATGACCTATCTGTAGTAATAGCACAGGTATATAGGGGGACTGAGAAGGGGTCAGAACTACCTCTAGTAAGAGTACTGGTATATAGGGGTAATTCAAAGGGGTATAAACTATCTGTAGTAAGAATACAGGTACATAGGGGTACTTGAAAGGGGTATAAACTATCTGTAGTAGGAGTACAGGTATATAGGGGTACTTAGAAAGGGTATGAACTATCTGTAGTAAAGTTACAGGTATAAAGGGATACTTGAAATGGGTATTAACTATCTGTAGTAAAAGTACGGGTACATAGGGGTACCTAGAAGGTTTGAGAATTACCTGTAGTAAGAGTACAGGTATATAGGGGTACTTGAAAGGGGTATGAACTACCTGTAGTAAGGTTACAGGTATATAGGGGTACTTGAAAGGGGTATGAACTACCTGTAGTAAGAGTACAGGTATATAGGAAAGGGTGATACCTACCTGTAGTAAGAGTACAGCTATATACTATACTCTTTCCCCCAACTTTGGGTTGTATATCCTGTATAAATATTGGATTGTCTAATGAGTAAAATAAAGAATATGGCCTCGCCATCACGTAGGGTTCTCGTTGTATACCCTAAAGTAATGATTATCACTAATGTTGTTAATGTTAAATACTGTAGATATGAATTTGTTTTGCCATTTGTGTACCATGAAATTATTGGGTAAACCTGACAATGATCGCAAATAAAACTTTTTAAGAAAAAAAAATAGGGGTACTTGAAAGGGGTATAAACTATCTGTAGTAAGAGTGCAGGTATCAAGGGGTACTTGAAAGGGGTATAAACAATCTGTAGTAAGGTTACAGGTATATAGGGTTACTTGAAAAGGGTATAAACAATCTGTAGTAAGAGTACAGGTATGTAGGGGTACTTAGAAGGGGTATAAACTATCTGTAGTAAGGTTACAGGTATATAGGGTTACTTGAAAGGGTGAAAAACTATGTGTAGTAAGGGTACAGGTATGTAGGGGTACTTAGAAGGGGTGAGAACTACCTGTAGTAAGGTTACAGTTATACAGGGGTACTTAGAATGGGTGAGAATTACCTGTAGTAAGAGTACAGGTATATAGGGGTACTGAGAAGGGGTATGAACTATCTGTAGTGAGGTTACAGGAATATAGGGGTACTTAGAAGGGGTGAGATTTACCTGTAGTAAGAGTACAGGTATATAGGGGTACTTGAAAGGGGTATGAACTACCTGTAGTAAGGTTACAGGTATATAGGGGTACTTAGAAGGGGTGAGAATTACCTGTAGTAAGAGTACAGGTATATAGGAAGGGCTGATAACTACCTGTACTGAGGGTACAGGTATATAAGGGGACTTAGGAGGGGTAAGAACTACCTGTAGTAAGAGTACATGTATATAGGGGTACTTGAAAGGGGTATAGACTATCTGTAGTAAGTAGACAGGTGTGAAGGGGTACTTGAAAGGGGTATAAACTATCTGTAGTAAGAGTACAGGTATGTAGGGGTACTTAGAAGGGGTATAAACTATCTGTAGTAAGGTTACAGGTATATAGGGTTACTTGAAAGGGGTATAAACTATCCGTAGTAAGAGTACAGGTATGTAGGGGTACTTAGAAGGGGTATAAACTATCTGTAGTAAGGTTACAGGTATATAGGGTTACTTGAAAGGGGTATAAACTATCTGTAGTAAGAGTACACATATGTAGGGGTACTTAGAAGGGGTAATAACTTTCTGTAGAAAGGTTACAGGTATATAGGGTTACTTGAAAGGACGAAAAACTATGTGTAGTAAGGGTACAGGTATATAGGGGTACTTAGAAGGGGTGAGAACTACCTGTAGTAAGGTTACAGTTATACAGGGGTACTTAGAATGGGTGAGAATTACCTGTAGTAAGAGTACAGGTATATAGGGGTACTGAGAAGGGGTATGAACTATCTGTAGTGAGGTTACAGGAATATAGGGGTACTTAGAAGGGGTGAGATTTACCTGTAGTAAGGTTACAGGTATATAGGGGTACTTGAAAGGGGTATGAACTACCTGTAGTAAGGTTACAGGTATATAGGAAGGTTTGATAACTACCTGTACTAAGGGTACAGGTATATAAGGGGACTTAGGAGGGGTAAGAACTACCTGTAGTAAGAGTACAGGTATATAGGGGTACTTGAAAGGGGTATAGACTATCTGTAGTAAGTGTACAGGTGTGAAGGGGTACTTGAAAGGGGTATAAACTATCTGTAGTAAGGTTACAGGTATATAGGGTTACTCGAAAGGGGTATAAACTATCTTTCGTTAGAAGTACAGGTATGTAGGGGTACTTAGAAGGGGTATAAAATATTTGTAGTAAGGTTACAGGTATATCGGGTTACTTGAAAGGGGTATAAACTATCTGTAGTAAGGTTGCAGGTATGTAGGGGTACTTAGAAGGGGTAATAACATTCTGTAGTAGGGTTACCGGTATATAGGGTTACTTGAAAGGGTGAAAAACTTTGTGTAGTAAGGGTACAGGTATGTAGGGTTACTTGGAAGGGGTGAGAACTACCTGTAGCAAGGTTACAGGTATATAGGGATACTTAGAAGGGTTGGGAATTACCTGTACTAAGAGTACAGGTATATAGGGGTACTGAGAAAGGGTATGAACTATCTGTAGTAAGGTTACAGGTATATAGGGGTACTTAGAAGGGGTGAGAATTACCTGTAGTAAGAGTACAGGTATATAGGGGTACTTGAAAGGGGTATGAACTACCTCTAGTAAGGTTACAGGTATATACGGGTACTTAGAAGGGGTGAGATTTACCTGTAGTAAGAGTACAGGTATATAGGGGTACTTAGAAGGGGTATGAACTATCTGTAGTAAGGTAACAGGTATACAGGGGTACTTGAAAGAGGTATGAACTATCTGTAGTAAGGGTACAGGCTTATAGGGGTACTTGAAAGGGGTTTGAACTACCTGTAGTAAGAGTACAGGTATATAGGAAAGGGGGATACCTACCTGTAGTAAGAGTACATCTATATACTATACTCTTTCCCACACAACTAGGCAATATAAAAAAGCCTCCTGCTGTGGGAATGGAACCATTAACCTACTGTGTGGGAGTCAGAGGCCTTACTCCTAGACCAAAGGATCCTGGTTGAATGGACATACATGTCAATGCTAGTGAGTCTGTGATTCACCATACCAGCCTGAAAGCTCATGAGGGGAGCTAGGCACTGGAGTTGTGGTGGAGTCTGGTGTGAACTGCAGGTACTAAGACTTCTAGCCCTTGTCATTGGGTGTCAGGTCAGAGCCATTGCCTTGTATGCTCTGGAAATTATATCCCACAGAACCAGTCTTAAGACTATTTTCTTGCTCAAATCGATCTTAGCCTCTCTAATTCATTCAAAAATTAAAAGGAAATAAACATGAAGAGCTGAATGTGTTAGTTTTAAAGGAAAACTGAGCCACAGATGTGGAAACATTAGGCAAATAGAAATAATAAAGGACCACACAACTAGGCAATGTAAAAAAGCCTCCTGCTTTGGGAAGTGAACCATCAACCTACTGTGTGGGAGTCAGAGGCCTTACCCCTAGACCAAAGGATCCTGGTTGAATGGACATTCAGATCAATGCTAGTGAGTCTGTGATTCATCATACCAGCCTGAAAGCTCATGAGGGGAGCTAGGCACTGGAGTTGTGGTGGAGTCTGGTGTGAACTGCAGGTACTAAGACTTCTAGCCCTTGTCATTGGGTGTCAGGTCAGAGCCATTGCCTTGTATGCTCTGGAAATTATATCCCACAGAACCAGTCTTAAGACTATTTTCTTGCTCAAATCAAATTCATTAAAAAATTAAAAGGAAATAAACATGAAGAGCTGAATGTATTATTTTCAAAGAAAACTGAGCCCCAGATGTGGAAACATTAGGCAAATAGAAATAATAAATGACCTCTCAACTAGGTAATGTAAAAAAGCCTCCTGCCTTCACCACCATTCCCCTCATCATTCTTCTATCATTTTCCATTGCAACAATTAAAAGGAAATAAACATGAAGAGCTGAATGTGTAAGTTTAAAAGGAAAAATGAGCTGCGGATGTTGAAACATTAGGGACATAAATTATATTAAATTATATCCCACAGAACCAGTCTTAAGACTATTTTCTTGCTCAAATCGATCTCATGATGAGCTGTATCTGTTAGTTTTAAGGGAAAACTGAGCCACAGATGTGGAAACATTAGGCAAATAGAAATAAGAAAGGACCACACAACTAGGCAATGTAATAAAGCCTCCTGCTGTGGGAATGGAACCATCAACCTACTGTGTGGGAGTCAGAGGCCTTACCCCTAGACCAAAGGATCCTGGTTGAATGGACATACATGTCAATGCTAGTGAGTCTGTGATTCACCATACCAGCCTGAAAGCTCATGAGGGGAGCTAGGCACTGGAGTTGAAGTAAAGAGTACAGGTATGAAGGGGTTCTTGAAAGGGGTAAAAACTATCTGTAGTAAGGTTACAGCTATATAGGGTAACCTGAAAGGGGTATAAACTATCTGTAGTAAGAGTACAGGTATGTAGTGGTACTTAGAAGGGGTAATAACTTTCTGTAGTAAGGTTACAGGTATATAGGGTTACTTGAAATGGTGAGGAACTATGTGTAGTAAGGGTACAGGTATATAGGGGTACTGAGAAGGGGTGAGAACTACCTGTAGTAAGGGTACAGGTATATAGGGGTACTTAGAAGGGGTGAGAATTACCTGTAGTAAGAGTACAGTTATATAGGGATACTTGAAAGGGGAATGAACTACCTGTAGTAATGTTACAGGTATATAGGGGTACTTAGGAGGGGTAAGAACTACCTTTAGTAAGAGGAAAGGTATATAGGGGTACTTGAAAGGCGTATAAACTATCTGTAGTAGGGTACAGGTATGTAGGCGTACTTAGAAGGGGTGAGAACTACCTGTAGTAAGGTTACAGGTATATGGGGGTACTTCAAAGGGGTGAGAACTACCTGTAGTAAGAGTACAGGTATATAGGAAGGGGTGATAACTACCTGTAGTAAGGGTACAGGTATATAGGGGTACTTAGGAGGGGTAAGAACTACCTGTAGTTAGAGTACAGGAATATAGGGGTACTTGAAAGGGGTATAGACTATCTGTAGTAAGAGTACAGGTTTGAAGGGGTTCTTGAAATGGGTATAAACTATCTGTAGTAAGGTTACAGGTATATAGGGTTACTTGAAAGGGGTATAAACTATCTGTAGTAAGAGTACAGGTATATAGGGGTACTTAGAGGGGGGTATGAACTATCTGTAGTAAGGTTACAGGTATATAGGGGTACTTAGAAGGGGTATGAACTACCTGTAGTGGGGTACTTCAGAGGGGTATAAACTATCTGTAGCAAGGGTACAGGTATATAGGGGTACTTAGAAGGGATATGAACTATCTGTAGTAAGGTTACAGGTATATAGGGGTACTTAGAAGGGGTGAGAATTACCTGTAGTAAGAGTACAGGTATATAGGGGTACTGAGAAGGGGTGAGAATTACCTGTAGTAAGAGTATAGGTATATAGGGGTACTGAGAAAGGGTATGAACTATCTGTAGTAAGGTTACAGGTATATAGGGGTACTTAGAAGGGGTGAGAATTGCCTGTAGTAAGAGTACAGGTATATAGGGGTACTTGAAAGGGATATGAACTACCTGTAGTAAGAGTAAAGGTATATAGGTGTACTTAGAAGGGGTATGAACTACCTGTAGTAAGAATACAGGTATAGAGGGGTACTTAGGTAGGGTAAGAATTACCTGTAGAAAGAGTACAGATATATAGGGGTACTTCAAAATGGTATAGACTATCTGTAGCAAGGGTACAGGTATATAGGGGTACTTAGAAGGGGTATGAACTACGTGTAGTAAAGTTGCAGGTATATAGGGGTACTTAGAAGGGGTATGAACTACCTGTAGTAAGAGTACGGGTAAATAGGGGTACTTAGGAAGGGTAAGAATTACCTTTAGTAAGAGTACAGGTATATAGGGGTACTTCAAAACGGTACCTGTAGTAAGAGTACGGGTATATAGGGGTACTTAGAGGGGGTATGAACTACCTGTACTAGGAGTACAGGTATAGAGGGGTACTTAGGTAGGGTAAGAATTACCTGTAGAAAGAGTACAGATATATAGAGGTACTTCAAAAGGGTATAGACTATCTGTAGCAAGGGTACAGGTATATAGGGGTACTTAGAAGGGGTATGAACTATCTGTAGTAAGGTTACAGGTATATAGGGGTACTTAGAAGGGGTGAGAATTACCTGTAGTAAGAGTACAGGTATATAGGGGTACTTGAAAGGATATGAACTACCTGTATTAAGGTTACAGGTATATAGGGGTACTTAGAAGGGGTAATAACTTTCTGTAGTAAGGTTACAGGTATATAGGGTTAATTGAAAGGGTGAAGAACTATGTGTAGTAAGGGTACAGGTTTGTCGGGGTACTTGAAAGGGGTACGAACTCTTACTACAGATAGTCTATACCCCTTTCAAGTACCGCTATATACCTGTACTCTTACTCCAGGTAGTTCTTACCCCTCCTAAGTCCCCTTATATACCTTTACCCTTACTACAGAGAACTACCTGTAGTAAGGGTACTTACCCCTTAGAAGGGGTAACAACTACCTGTAGCAAGGGTACAGTTATTTAGGGGTACTTGAAAGGGGTATGAACTACCTGTAGTAAGAGTACAGGTATATAGGAAGGGATGATAACTACCTGTAGTAAGGGTACTGGTATATAAGGGTACTTAGGAGGGGTAAGAACTACCTGTAGTAAGAGAACAGGTATATAGCAGTACTTGAAAGGGGTATAGACCATCTGTAGTAAGTGTACAGGTATGAAGGGGTACTTAAAAGAGGTAATTTTTTTTTTAATAAATTTTATTGACAAAACTTCACACAGTGATAATTCTCATTTGTCGAAAAGTTGGTGGTACATAATCATCAATTTATATCTTTTAACATTATTCTTAATTTTACCTTTATAATATGGTAGTTTAATTACACTAAGTAATATGGCAGTTTAATTACACTAAGTACATTAAAAATTAGATGTTAAAAATTGGTTTAATTTCATTATACTCGTTATTCACAACATCCGTTATCTCCATTTCTACATTTTTTTTTGCCAGTCTCTAAAAAACATACCCATAGGGTCAGTCCATACAAATAAAATCAATCATCATTTTCGAACCCAAGTAATTGAGTGTGATATACAATGCCATTGAATTTCGAAACAAGTGCTCCATTTACACTCTACAGACATAAATTCAGTTTCATGTCCAACTTATCAGCTGTGACCTCTATTCTGTTTTACAACTTCATTAAAGGTTATCTCTATCCTTTAAGACCTTTTTCAACATGGCCCACGACATATTTTTGCATTCAACCGATAAATTATTCCACATAAATGGACCCAAATAGTTCGGGCTTTTGCGAAATTTTTCAGTTTTCGGTTGTTCCACCTTCATATTTATTCCTTCTGCTTGCCTTGTAATTCTAGGCATTTCTTGTATATACTTATCTAGATCTTTCAAGTTATACATAAGTCCCAATAGAGATACAATGCATCTTCTTTCAACCGTGTGGAGTCCATGGGGTGCCATGATATCCAAGATCGGTGTATAATTTGTATAATCTATCAGTCTAATACCTCTATTAAATGCACTTTGTATCTTCTTAATCAATTTAGCATTAGCTAATTTATAAAACATTGCACCATACTCTGTGAGAGGTAGTACATGGGCTTTTAGGATGGTTACAGTTGCTTTTTGATCTATGAAGTATCTGACTCTACCAAGTTGATTGATTTTTGCTTGTACCGTATTTTTGATTTTTTGAAAATGGCCATTGAAACTTAAACAACTGTCGATATCAAAGCCGAGGTACTTTACATTTTTCACCTGTGCGAGCACATTCCCATCAATGTAGATTGACCCTATTTGATGCCTACTGATTTTGTTTAGTTTACGTTTAGACCCCAGAATTTGCACTTGGCATTTTTTCGCATTCACTCGTAGCTTGTTTGCCCGCATCCAATTATTGACACTCGTAGCTACCGTTTGCGAGGTTGTCATACAATTTTCTAGTGACTCTCCCGTGACACTAGCTGCCGTATCATCCGCATACATTGCCAGACATACTTTTGTGTTCACATTTACATTGGATAGACAATTTTGCAAATCATTGATGTAAATCAAAAAAATTAATGGCCCTAATAAGCTACCCTGAGGTACACCTACGTCAATATTGATCTGATCTGACCTAACGCCATTTAGTACAGTACATTGTTTTCGGTTGGTAAGGTATTCTTTGACTATGTTTATGATTACTGGATTCACCTTATAGTATGCTAATTTACTAAACGTGATTTCATAATCAAGGCAGTTGAAGGCTTTCGCCACATCAAAGTAGGTTGCTACCGATACTTGCCCATTATCAATTCCCTTGATTATGGGATCGATAAACTCATAAACAGTTCTGTTGGTTGAGTGCCCCTTCCTGAATCCCCCCTGTACAGGGGAGAGAAGTTAATTGGCTTCCATGTGTCCTCGTAGGGCATCGCAAATAAAATATTCAAGGATTTTGGAGGGCATAGGAACAAGGGCGATTGGCCGCAGATTATTAAAGTGTCTTAAGTTACCTGCTTTTGGTATGGGTGTAATCGCGTATTCTTTCCACTCTTGCGGAATTTTACTCTGTTTGATGCATTCGTTAAGTAATTTTGTCAATTGGGGGATGATCTTCAGAAAATAGAATTTGAGGATTTTTGCATTAACCCAACTTAATCCACTACTTTTACTGGTGTTTATGCTGTTCACCACTTTAGCAACTTCATTCTCATTAATCACTATTCGTGTTGACATGATCGTATCTATATCATTATCCAGATACCTTATACTTTGATCCTCTAACTCTTTAGTAATATCGCTCATGTTCTTAAAAAACGCGTTAAGAGCATTGCTTGCTTCAGTACCTTCAACCACTTCATTCTCGTGTACAAAGCTTTCTGGTAGGGATGATGAAGATTTTCCCATAAAACCATTTAGCAGTCTCCAGAACTTCTTGCTATTATTACCATTATTTTCTATCATAGTCGTAATCTGCCTTTTCTTCGCTATCTTCACCATTCTTGCGCTTACTCTTCTGGCTATCCTGGCCTGTTGCCAGTCTTCATCCCTTTTTGATTTTATGGCTATTCGGAATAGTTTGTCCCTGTTCTTAATCGCTTTTAGGGTGTCTTTATCTAAGGTTATCATGCCTCTATTTATAATTTTGCGTTCACGGAGTGGACATTTATCATCCAAGTACCCAAGTATACCTTTTTTCATATCCATCCAAACTTCATTAGTATTTCTACTAACGTCTAATTTGTTTCTTACATTTTGATCGATAAAATGCTCGAATTCTTCATAATCTAGCTGATCATATCTCCTACTCCTATCTACTTTTGTGTAGTGGGGGGCAGTAGTCTTTTTAATGTTAATGAATATGGCAAAATGATCTGATATAGATGTATTTATCACCCCTGAAGATGTAATATGCGGATGATCGCTCGCAAATATATCAATCAAATTATTAGTATTCCTGCTGCATCTGGTTGGTGCAGAGTTATACAATTTAAGAGAAGCCTCACTCAGTATATGTAACATGTCCTTTGTACCTTCATCTTCCTTATTCAACATGTTAATATTGATGTCTCCCGACAGTATAATATTACAATATGGGTATCTGTCCTTTATGTTGGTTAGTACATCACTCACTTCATTAATAAAGATGTTTTTACCACCATTTGGAGGTCTGTACAAATTTAGGAGGATAACCTTTTTCCTATTTCCTGGCTTTACCTTCAGAACTTGAAGTTCGATATTATCGTTACATATATTTCGATCCGCCAGTACCCAAGGGTCAACCGTAAATGTACTATCAATTAAATAACAGAGGCCTCCACCTCTCTTGATTTCCCCATTCTTTGTAGTTGATCTATCAGATCTAAATATCTTATACATGGGGTTTAAGACAACGTTGCTATCATGATCGTTTACATCCAGCCATGTCTCTTGTAATGCTAAGATTTTAATCCCACCTTTCAACATGCATTCATTTATTTCCACCGCTTTATTTCTTAGTGAGCGTACGTTTAACGAGCATATTGTCAAACCCTTCATACCTGTTACCTTGCTTAACCTAACCGATTCCATTTTTCAACTGGTGCTTTCTATAATTCTTTCCTTGGCAAACTTTAAATGAGTCGTTTAACTCTTCTACGCAATCCTCATACTTCTTTTCAATAGTTTGGACATAAGAACACAATGATATTGGCATATATAAAAACAAAGCGAACTCCCATAACTGGGTCAATGCTGTCATGTTTCAGAACAGCTTATCATGCGGTGCCGGCTATTACAACAGTTTATACATGTCGAGCGTGTCGAGAGGTCATTACCACAATAATAACATATTATCCACCTAAATGAGATATATACAAGTATACAAGTAACTGATCTCACAATAATAACTTTCTGTAGTAAGGTTACAGGTATATAGGGTTACTTGAATATTGACGAACTATGTGTAGTAAGGGTACAGGTATGTAGGGGTACTGAGAAGGGGTGTGAACTACCTGTAGTAAGGTTACAGGTATATAGGGGTACTTCAAAGGGGTGAGAATTATCTGTAGTAAGGGGACAGGTATATAGGGGCACTTCAAAGGGGTATAAACTATCTATAGTAAGGGTAAAGGTATATAGGGGTACTGAGAAGGAGTGAGAACTACCTGTAGTAAGGGTACAGGTATATAGGGGTACTTAGAATGTAATGGCGTAATGGCGTCGAGCACAGGTAGACGTGTGTAGAGCGAGAGAGAGTGACGCTTCAAGTTTACTACTGTAATCACCCACTTTTACCGAATCAACCTACAGAATACCCAAACTGGAAGGATTAGGATTCAAATGTTACCTGTATGGACTTTGTGATTTTCCTATTTACTGTGACTTTGATGCTTTGAAGACCGCAAGTGAGCGACAATAGGGTGATCGTACAAACATGTTCCCGCCAAGTTTGTTTACACTGTGCGTAAAATGCTAAAGAGAAAAAATACCAGTACTAGTACAGGCTTCTCACCGGAACAGAAAAAAACGATCGCGGACTTTAGTATCAATGATAAAGGTGGGTCAGACAAGTATTTGAATACCAGTGATTCTCAAAATACTGTAATCATGCCAGTCGACGGCCAGGATAAATTAATTGAGCCTCCACCTAAAACGGCTGAAGAAACTCTCATTGAACTAGTCGGCAGCCATAACAACTTAGTTTCATGTGTCGACGATACCAATGCCACCGTCAAAAATCTCATAGGTCTCCATACAGAAGAAACAAGATCTAGAGTAGAACTTGAGGAGATAACTAAATCCATGGCAAAAAAAATGACAGTGATGGAATCGACCATAAACAATTTGCAATACGAGCTTACCTGCCAGAAAGCTATCAATAACGATGTGGACTCGAGGTTGAAAATAAAGTCCATAGTGTTCAGTGGCATAAGAGAGCCAAGAAATGAGATAGTCTCAAGGACATGTACTGATGTCATACGACTGGTCTTGCCCAACTTTGAAGAATGGAGCATAGACGACTGCTATAGGATTAAGTCGGAAAATAGCAATAAACAGAACAGCAGACCAGACTCCATTGTATGTACTTTTAAGCACATGCATGAAAGGAAAGAGTTCATGATGAAGAAGGGTATGATCTTTGATACACATAGATTCCCCCCCGATCAATTTCCTGCACACAAATACTGGGGATTTGAGGAAGATGTCAATCCTGACGTTAGGAGAGACCGTAGTATGCTTCGATTAATCGTGAAGAAAGCCACCGAGACGAATGTTGACCAGGCAGCAAAGTTGAAGGGAGACAAAATCCAAATCCTGGGAAGGACATATGGAATGACTGAACTCGATGCTTTACCTGAATCCATAAAGCCTCACACACTCAAGACAATAAAGATCGGAGGCTGCTACGCCTATCAAGGACCGTTAGCGTGGCCAAGTAATCTATACAAATGCTGGTTCACGTTAAAACAGTTGCAATTTAGCTCAGTGGAGCACTGTTTTACTTACCTAAAAGCCTTAAAAAATGGGCGTATCCCTCTCTCTCGAAGGGTACTAAACATGCGCGACCCATTTAAGATAAAGGAAACCTCAGGCAAAATTAAAACGGATCCAGACTGGCAAAGGCATGAGACAGCTTACATGAAATCCATCATGAAAGCGAAGTTTGAGCAGAACGAGGAGTTAAGAAAGTTGCTCCTAAGCACTGGTGAAATAGAACTGGCCGAGGCGACTGGAGACCGAAAATGGGGCATAGGTTGTTTCCTGGGCTCCGTACAACTAAAATCTCACACCTGGGAGGGTGGAAACCTACAAGGAAAATTGCTCATGGCAATAAGAGAAGATCTGAAAGAAAGGTACAAACATGAAATGATCGACATTGTTCCCATCACACCACCTCCCGCACCAATCTCGCCGACCAAACTCACACCTAACTCAAGAGGGAAAGCTAGGCCGAGGTACTTCGACAGATATCCAGCTCAAGAGGAGAAGAATATGTTAAATGGTAACACTGACCTGCTAGAACTTCCGAACACATCCCTGGATGATTCTGGGGAATCCTCCGAAGAGGATATGGATGCGGATGACTCCTCCTCATCTAGTAGTGCGCTTGCGAGGACTATGGTAAACGCGAACTTTTCCAAATCGAAAATCAGCACTCCGACCAGCACTAATCCAAAGAATCTCACCATCCGTAGCGTGAGTGCTTTATCCTCAAGCCATAGCTTAAATGAGTCCATGGCGGAACTTTTGAGAGAAATGAAAGGCAAGAAGAGTAAAAAGAAGAAGTAGGTTTGAACATTACTCGTGCTGCAGTATGTCACGCTTATCCCACCTCGTACAATGACAGCCATGACACTTTTTTACCTCGTTAAATGGTTCTTTCATAGCATATCAATATAGTATATATCTAGCCTAGACCGGTGATTATCTTTCTTACTTGATTAATTCACATGGATAATTTGTATATCTTTTAGGCACAGCGTAAATGTCTGATACTTACAACAAGGGACCCGAAACACATGGTCGAATGTTTTGTCAACAAGCACACGTGCATCTGGGGTCGAGGTCACACTAAGCAATGTCAAGGCCGCGCACCGGCAGTAAATGGGTATCGGTTATTTATTGAATTCTGGCTCATTATGAAGCAGTAAAATAACTAAAGTGGTTAGCATAATAGGAACGCTTAAGCTACAATCTTCTAATAGTCTCTGTCTAAGAATTACTTTATGTAAAGCGGAAAAGTTTAATTTATGTGTCATATTTGCCTCTGAACTATTTCAAAATGGCCGTTCATGAATGTCAGATGGGAGTTTACGTACAAGGCACAACGAGAATGGTATGTTATCTATTAACTAAACGCTTCAGGAGTTGAGTTCTCACTATGTATGTACTTGTTGGGTGTATAACATGTTTTTAGCAAAGTAACAAATCTGGTGTCGCGCTCGAAACAATCAGATTATTTTGATATATCGTTCGCCGCATAACAGCTGATCTCACCGTAGACAGCCATGACCCGACTGAGGGTTAAACGAATGTTTTTATGTATGCCACTACCATTGTATTTTTATGTCCGAACTAATGAAAAGTATGACCGTGATTGTGAAACAGAGTCTTGTGACTCGTTTAGAGTTTGCCGAGAATTATTGTTTGTAAAGGAGTGGCCCAAACATGGAGTCGGTTGATTTTGATAGCTTGGCAGGCTTTAAGGGACTGACTATGTGTTCACTGAACATACGTTCACTTAGAAACAAGGCTGTAGAGGTAAACGAATGTATACTAAAAGGGTGTATCAAAGTACTGGCGCTTCAGGAAACGTGGCTCGATACAAACGACCACGATAACAACATCGTCTTAAACCCTAGCTATAAAATTTACAGGGCTGATAGAAGCACTGAAATAAATGGAGGTATAAAAAAGGGTGGAGGTCTATGCTTCTTTGTAGATAAACAGTTTGCTGTAGACCCATGGTTGTATTCAGATAGAAACATCTGTAACGAGAATATAGAAATGCAAATTATCAAATTGAAGCCAGGGCACAGGAGAAAGGTAATACTCCTTAACCTGTATAGGCCGCCGAGTGGCAATAGGAATATATTCCTCAACGAGGTAAATGATGTATTGGTCTACATTAAAGGATTAGAAGCTAATTGCAACATAATTGTATCGGGCGATGTAAATATCAACCTACTTAACAAAGGGGACGATAGTACAAAGGAACTGGTGCATATACTCAATGAGGCCTCCTTAAAACTATTTAGTTCTACCCCCACAAGGTGCAGTAAGGGTTCTAAGAATCTGATCGACATATTTGCTAGTGACCATCCTCATATTCTTTCTTCTGGGGTAATTAATACCTCGATGTCGGATCACTTCGCCATATTTATAAATATAAAAAAGAAAACTGCTCCACATGGTTCTAAGATAGAAAAATGTAGACGATATGATCGATTGAATTATGATGAATTCAGTGAGTATATTGAACAGAACTCTAGACCGTTTGATATATTTAGAAATGGGGACAGGAACACTGATGATGTATGGAAGACAATGAAGTCGAGTATAATTGAATACCTTGATATAAAGTGTCCTATAAAAGAGCGTAAAATTGTAAGTAGAGGTCTACTGGTACTAGATAGAGACACACTAAACTCGATCAAAACCAGGGATTTATTGTTTCGCAGGGCTGTAAGATCTGGGAATGAATTTGACTGGCATAGAGCTAGAACAGCTAGAAAGACAAGTGCTCGACTAGTTAAACTTGCCAAAAAAAGAAAGATTTCAGCCCTTCTAACGGAGAATGCTGACAACAGCAAGAAATTCTGGCGTCTACTAAACAATGTAATGGGTAAATCGTCGGCACTGTTGCCTGACAGCTTTCTTCATGATAACTCTGTAGTAGAAGGTCAGGAGGCCAGTAATGCCTTGAATAATTTCTTCAAGAACTTAAGTTCTATCACTGAGAATCTTGATGATCAATGTAACAGGTATTTATCGAATGATATGATCACGCTAGCCTCTACCAGAATTGTAATTAAGGAAGGAGAGGTAAGAAAAGTGGTGCAGGCTATCAATACTAGCAAAAGTAGTGGGATGACGTGGATTAACTCTAAAATCCTTAAATTCTATCTATCAAAAATTATTCCTCAGTTTACTAGATTGCTCAACGACTGTATTAAGCAGTGTAAAATTCCACAAGAATGGAAAGAGTATTCGATAACGCCGCTACCCAAATCTGGAAACCTGAGACATTTCATAAACTTAAGGCCAATTGCCCTCGTTCCAGTACCATCCAAGCTACTAGAGCATTTTATTTGTATAGCTTTGAACGAGCATATGAACATCAATAATCTATTTTCCCAGGTGCAAGGGGGTTTTAGAAAAGAACACTCGACCAACAGGACTGTCTTTGAGTTTATAGACCCTATTATTAAGGGAATCGATAATGGCCAGGTGTCTGTAGCTACTTTCTACGACGTAGCAAAGGCATTTAATTGCCTCGATTATAGCATCACATTTAAGAAACTGCAGTATTATAAGATCAATCCGAGTATAATAAATATCATCAAAGAATACTTGTCTAACAGAAAACAGAGAACGGTTTTGAATGGTCACACCTCTGAACAAATAGATATCAACGTAGGTGTTCCGCAAGGAAGCCTACTAGGGCCGCTGATTTTCATAATTTACATAAACGACCTTGAAAATTGTGTAAGCGATCTAAATACCAACTTGAATGTATCATTAACCATGTATGCCGACGACACCGCGGCTACTGTGACAGGGGGATCGATTGAGAACTGTATGGTAATAACGCAGGCAGTCGCCAGCAAAGTTAACGCTTGGATGTTAGCAAATAAGCTCCTTATCAATTCAAAAAAATGTCAAGTAATGATTATGGGCTCAAAAAGGAAATTAAACAAACTGAAGCAGCAGCAGATCGGTTCTATCTTCATCGGAGGTAGTAAACTAGCGATGGTAGCGAATGTTAAATATTTGGGGTATGACATTGATTGCTGTCTTAATTTTAACAAACATTTCCTGAAAATCAAATACGCAGTGCAGGCTAAAGTCAACCAGTTGGCTAGAGTAAGGTTCTTTATTGATCAGAAAGCGACTGTTAGCATATTAAAGGCCCATGTGTTACCTCTGACAGAATACGGTTTGATTTTCTTCAGGCTCACAAACGCAAGCATAGTAAGGAAAATTCAAAGTGTGTTCAACCGAGGATTAAGGCTGATTGAAGTAGACAATTTTAGACCTGTGAGTGAAATCATGTCTAGATTTGGGTTTAATACCATCGAACGAAGAGGGAACATTGCCATGTATGGCTTGATGTATAATCTAAAAAATCTTGATATGTATATCCAGGATATGCCCAGGCAGACGAGGTTGGCCGAAGGTATAAACATGGTAACAGTTCAACCAAGAACAGAGAAAATTAAGAAAAGCCCTAACTACTTAGGCCCAAAAATGTGGAATGAACTAACGGTAGCTTGTAAGTGCATGACATGGTCTTGCTTGAAACAAGAACTAAAGAACAGAGAGGTTCTTTGAGGAATAATGAGGAGTTAGACTGTAACTTGTAATCCGGTTGGAACTGACACAGAAATCATATGTAAGTGCAGCACTGTTCGCTGACTGATTGAGATTGAATAAGCTAGGTCCCACGATAAATTGGGAAATTTGGGTTAGAAAACTGTGATTGTCTTTTATAATTGTGGACTGACCCGAAGGGGTATGTATTTTAGGTTTGGCGAAAAAAATGTAGAAAATGAAGTAAAGGTGGAGTAACTTAATGTAATGATTTATAGTAGCTGTATGATACCATCGTAATTATGAGAAAGTGTTGAATTTCTATGTATGGAAGTATACCATCTTGAATCTATGTCAATTTAAAACGTTAAACTTGTATATTCTAGCATTTTTGGACGAATGAGAACTATCACTCTGTGAAACTTTGTCAATAAAATTTATTAAAAAAAAAAAAAGAAGGGGTGAGAATTACCTGTAGTAAGAGTACAGGTATATAGGAGTACTTAGAAGGGGTATGAACAACCTGTAGTAAGAGTACAAGTATATAGGGGTGTTTAGAAGGGGTATGAACTATCTGTAGTAAGAGTACAGGTATATAGGGGTACTTTGAAGGGGTAACAACTACCTGTAGCAATGGTACAGGTATGTAGGGGTACTTAGAAGGGGTAACAACTACCTGTAGCAAGGGTACAGGTATTTAGAGGTACTTGAAAGGGGTATGAGTACAGGTATATAGGGATATAAACTATCTGTAGTAAGAGTACAGGTATATAGGGGTAGTTAGAAGGGGTATGAACTATCTGTAGTAAGGTTACAGGTATATAGGGGTACTTAGAAGGGGTGAGATTTACCTGTAGCATGAGTACAGGTATGAAGGGGTACTTGAAAGGGGTTTAAACTATGTGTAGTAAGGGTACAGGTATGTAGGGGTACTTAGAAGGGGTAAGAACTACCTCTATTTAGGTTACAGGTATATAGGGGTACTTCAAAGAGGTGGAACTATCAGTAGTAAGAATACAGGTATATAGGGGTACTTCAAAGGGGCATAAACTATCTGTAGTAAGGGTACAGGTATATAGGGGTACTTAGAAGGGGTGAGACTTACCTGTAGTAAGAGTACAGGTATATAGGGGTACTTAGAAGGGGTATGAACTACCTGTAATAAGAGTACAGGTATATAGGGGTATTAGAAGGGGTATGAACTATCTGTAGTAAAGTTACAGGTATACAGGGGTACTTGAAAGGGGTATGAACTATCTGTAGTAAAAGTACAGGTACATAAGGGTACTTAGAAGGTGTGAGAATTACCTGTAGTAAGAGTAGTGGTATATAGGGGTACTGAGCAGGGGTATGAACTATATGTAGTAAGGTTACAGGTATATAGGGGTACTTAGAAGTGGTAAGAATTACCTGTAGTAAGAGTACAGGTATATAGGGATACTTAAAAGGGGTATGAACTACCTGTTGTAAGGTTATAGGTATATAGGGGTACTTAGAAGGGATGGGAACTACCTGTAGTAAGAGTACAGGTATATAGGGGTACTTAGGAAGGGTAAGAATTACCTGTAGTAAGAGTACAGGTATATAGGGGTACTCCAAAACGGTATAGACTATCTGTAGCAAGGGTACAGATATATAGGGGTACTTAGAAGGGGTGAGAATTACCTGTAGTAAGAGTACAGGTATATTGGAGTACTTAGAAGGGGTATGAACAACCTATAGTAAGAGTACAGGTATATAGGGGTATTTAGAAGGGGTATGAACTATCTGTAATAAGAGTACAGGTATATAGGGGTACTTAGAAGGGGTAACAACTACCTGTAGCAACAGTACCTGTGTAGGGGTACTTGAAAAGCGTATAAACTATCTGTACTAAGGGTACAGGTATGTAGGGGTACTTAGAAGGGGTGAGAACTACCAGTATTAAGGTTACAGGTATATAGGGGTACTGAGAAGGGGCATGAACTATCTGTAGTAAGGTTACAGGTATATAGGGGTACTTAGAAGGGGTGAGAATTACCTGTAGTAAGAGTACAGGTATATAGGGGTACTTGAAAGGGGTATGAACTACCTGTAGTAAGGTTACAGGTATATAGGGGTACTGAGAAGGGGTGAGATTCACCTGTAGCAAGGGTACAGGTATGTAGGGGTACTTGAAAGGGGTATGAACTACCTGTAGTGAGAGTAAAGGTATATTGGAAGGGGTGATAACTACCTGTAGTAAGGGAACATGTATATAGGGGTACTTAGGAGGGGTGAGAACTACCTGTAGCAAGGGTACAGGTATGAAGGGGTACTTGTAAGGGGTATGAACTACCTGTAGTAAGAGTACAGGTATATATGATGGGGTGATAACTACCTGTAGTAAGGGTACAGGTATACAGGGGTACTTACAAGGGGTAAGAACTACCTGTAGTAAGAGTACCGGCATGTAGGGGTACTTAGAAGGGGTAATAACTTTCTGTAGTAAGGTTAAAGTTATATAGGGTTACTTGATATGGTGAGAACTATGTGTAGTAATGGTACAGGTATATAGGGGTACTTCAAAGGGGTATCAACTATCTGTAGTAAGGGTACAGGTATATAGGGGTACTTAGAAGGGGTAAGAACTACCTGTAGTAAGGTTACAGGTATATAGGGATACTTAGAAGGGGTGAGAAGTACCTGTAGTAAGAGTACAGGTATATAGGGGTACTTAGAAGGGGTATGAACTACCTGTATTAAGAGTAGAGGTATATAAAGGTACTTAGAAGGGGTATAAACTATCTGTAGTAAGGTTACAGGTATACAGGGGAACATGAAAGGGGTATGAACTATCTGTAGTAGGAACACAGTTATATAGGGGTACTGACAAGGGGTGAGAATTACCTCTAGTAAGAGTACAGGTATATAACGGTACTTGAAAGGGGTTTGAACTATCTATAGTAAGGTTACAGGTACATAGGGATACTTAGAAGGGGTGAGAACTACCTGTAGTAAGAGTACCGGTATAAAGGGGTACTTGAAAAGGGTATGAACTACCTGTAGTAAGGATACAGGTATATAGGGGTACTGAGAAGGGGTATGAACTTTCTGTAGTAAGGTTACAGGTATATAGGGGTACTTAGAAGGGGTGAAATTTACCTGTAGTAAGAGTACAGGTATACAGGGATACTTGAAAGGGGTATGAACTACCTATAGTAAGGTTACAGGTATATTGGGATACTTAGGAGGGGCGAGAATTACCTGTAGTAAGAGTACAGGTATATAGGGGTACTTAGAAGGGGTATGAACTACCTGTATTAAGAGTAGAGGTATATAAAGGTACTTAGAAGGGGTATGAACTATCTGTAGTAAGGTTACAGGTATACAGGGGAACCTGAAAGGGGTATGAACTCTCCGAGTAGGAACACAGGTATATAGGGGTACTGAGAAGGGGTGAGAATTACCTCTAGTAAGAGTACAGGTATATAGGGGTACTTGAAAGGGATATGAACTATCTATAGTAAGGTTACAGGTACATAGGGATACTTAGAAGGGGTGAGAACTACCTGTAGTAAGAGTACCGGTATAAAGGGGTACTTGAAAAGGGTATGAACTACCTGTAGTAAGGATACAGGTATATAGGGGTACTGAGAAGGGGTATGAACTTTCTGTAGTAAGGTTACAGGTATATAGGGGAACTTGAAAGGGGTATAGACTATCTGTAGTAAGAGTACAGGTATGAAGGGGTACTTGAAGGGGGTATTAACTAGTTGTAGTAGGGTACAGGTATGTAGGGGTACTTAGAAGGGGTAAGAATTACCTGTAGTAAGAGAACAGGTATATCGGGTTACTTGAAAGGGGTATAAACTATCTGTAGTAAGGTTACAGGTATGTAGGGGTACTAAGAAGGGGTAATAACATTCTGTAGTAGGGTTACCGGTACATAGGGTTACTTGAAAAGGTGAAGAACTATGTGTAGTAAGGGTACAGGTATGTAGGGGTACTTGAAAGGGGTATGAACTACCTCTAGTAAGGTTACAGGTATATAGGGGTACGTAGAAGGGGTGAGAATTACCTGTAGTATGGGTACAGGTATAACGGGGTACTTGAAAGGGTTATGAACTACCTGTAGTATGGATACAGGTATATAGGGGTACTGAGAAGGGGTATGAACTATCTGTAGTACGGTTACAGGTATATAGGGGTACTTAGAAGGGGTCAGAATTCCCTGTAGTAACAGTACAGGTATATAGGGATATTCAAAAGGGGTATGAACTACCTGTAGTAAGGTTAAAGGTATATCGGGGTACTTAGGAGGGGTAAGAACTACCTGTAGTAAGTGTAAAGGTATATTGGGGTACTTGAAAGGGGTATAGACTATCTGTAATAAGAGTACAGGTGTGAAGGGGTACTTGAAAGGGGTATGAACTACCTGTAGTAAGAGTACAGGTATATAGAGGTACTTCAAATGGATGAGAACTACCTGTAGTAAGGGTTAAGGTATAAAGGGGTACTTAGTTGGGGTGAGAATTACCTGTAGTCCGGTTAAAGGTATATAGGGGTACTGAGAAGGGGTGAGATTTACCTGTAGTAAAGGTACAGGTATATAGGGGTACTTCAAAGGGGTATAAACTTTCTGTAGTAAGGCTACAGGTATATACGGGTACTTCAAAGGGGTATAAACTTTCTGTAGCAAGGTTACAGGTATATAGGGGTACTTAGAAGGAGTAAGAACTACCTGTAGTAAGAGTACAGGTATATACGGGTACTTCAAAGGGGTATAGACTATCTGTAGTATGAGTACAGTTATGAAGGGGAACTTGAAAGGGGTATAAACTATCTGTAGTGAGGTTACAGGTATATAGGGTTACTTGAAAGGGGTGTAAACTATCTGTATTAAGAGTACAGGTATGTAGGGGTACTTAGAAGGGGTATTAACTTTCTGAAGTAAGGTTACAGGTATATAGGGTTACTTGAAATGGTGAAAAACTATGTGTAGTAAGGGTACAGGTATGTAGGGACACTTAGAAGGGGTGTGAACTACCTGTAGTAAGGTTACAGGGATATAAGGGTACTTCAAAGGGGTGAACATTATCTGTAGTAAGGTTACAGGTATATAGGGGTACTTCAAAGGGGTATAAACTATCTGTAGTAAGGGTACAGGTATATAGGGGTACTTGAAAGGGGTTTGAACTACCTGTAGTAAGGTTACAGGTATATAGGGGTACTTGGAAGGGGTATGAACTATCTGTAGTAAAAGTACAGGTATATAGGGGTACTTAGAAGGGGTGAGAATTACCTGTAGTAAGAGTACAGGTATATAGGGGTACTTAAAAGGGGTATGAACTATCTGTAGTTTGGTTACAGGTATACAGGGGTACTTGAAAGGGGTCTGAACTGTCTGTAGTAAGGTTACAGTTATATAGGGGTACTGAGAAGGGGTGAGAATTACCTGTAGTAAAGGTACAGGTATATAGGGGTACTTGAAAGGTGTATAAACTATCTGTAGCTATAGACGGCAAGGTATATATCTGATGATCCTTAGGTAATAAGAAGGGGTGAGAAGGGGCACAAACCTGTAGTTAGAATACAGGTATATAGGGGTTACTTAGATGGGGTGAGAATTACCTGCAGTAAGGTAACAGGTATATAGGGGTACTGATAAGGGGTGAGAATTACCTGTAGTAAGAGTACAGGTATATAGGGGTAATTCAAAGGGGTATAAACTATCAGTAGTCAGAATACAGGTACATAGGGGCACTTGAAATGGGTAAAAACTACCTGTAGTAAGAGTACAGGTATGCAGGGGTACTTAGAAGAGGTGGGAACTGCCTGTAGTAAGAGTACCGGTATAAAGGGGTACTTAGGTAGGGTGAGAATTGCCTGTAGTAAGAGTACAGATATGTAGGGGTACTTCAAAAGGGTATAGACTATCTCTAGCAAGGGTACAGGTGCATAGGGGTACTGAGAAGGGGTGAAAACAGGTATGGTGGAAGGGGTGATAACTACCTATTGTAAGGGTACAGGTATATAGGGGTACTTAGGAAGGGTAAGAATTACCTGTAGTAGGAGTAAAGATATATAGGGGTACTTCAAAAGGGTATGAACTATCTGTAGTAAGGTTACAGGTATATAGGGGTACTAAGAAGGGGTGAGAATTACCTGTAGTAAGAGTACAGGTATACAGGGATACTTGAAAGGGGTATGAACTACCTATAGTAAGGTTACAGGTATATTGGGATACTTAGGAGGGGCGAGAATTACCTGTAGTAAGAGTACCGGTATATAGGAGTACTTAGAAGGGGTATGAACTACCTGTATTAAAAGTAGAGGTATATAAAGGTACTTAGAAGGGGTATGAACTATCTTTAGTAAGGTTACAGGTATACAGGGGAACTTGAAAGGGGTATGAACTATCCGAGTAGGAACACAGGTATATAGGGGTACTGAGAAGGGGTGAGAATTACCTCTAGTAAGAGTACAGGTATATAGGGGTACTTGAAAGGGGTATGAACTATCTATAGTAAGGCTACAGGTACATAGGGATACTTAGAAGGGGTGAGAACTACCTGTAGTAAGTGTACCGGTATAAAGGGGAACTTGAAAAGGGTATGAACTACCTGTAGTAAGGATACAGGTATATAGGGGTACTGAGAAGGGGTATGAACTTTCTGTAGTTAGGTTACAGGTATATAGGGGTACTTAGAAAGGGTGAAATTTACCTGTAGTAAGCATACAGTTATACAGGGATACTTGAAAGGGGTATGAACTACCTGTAGTAAGGTTACAGGTATATAGGGGTACTTAGGAGGGGTAAGAACTACCTATAGTAAGAGTATTGGTATATAGGGGAACTTGAATGGGGTATAGACTATCTGTAGTAAGAGTACAGGTATGAAGGGGTACTTGAAGGGGGTATTAACTAGCTGTAGTAGGGTACAGGTATATAGGGGTACTAAGAAGGGGTGAGAATTACCTCTAGTAAGAGTACAGATATATAGGGGTACTTGAAAAGGGTATGAACTACCTGTAGTAAGGATACAGGTATATAGGGGTACTGAGAAGGCGTATGAACTATCTGTAGTAAGAGTATTGGTATATAGGGGAACTTGAAAGGGGTATAGACTATCTGTAGTAAGAGTACAGGTATGAAGGGGTACTTGAAGGGGGTATTAACTAGCTGTAGTAGGGTACAGGTATATAGGGGTACTAAGAAGGGGTGAGAATTACCTCTAGTAAGAGTACAGATATATAGGGGTACTTGAAAAGGGTATGAACTACCTGTAGTAAGGATACAGGTATATAGGGGTACTGAGAAGGCGTATGAACTATCTGTAGTAAGGTTACAGGTATATAGGGGTACTTAGAAGTGGTGAGAATTACCTGTAGTAAGAGTACAGGTATATAGGGGTATTGAGAAGGGGTATGAACTATCTGTAGTAAGGTTACAGGTATATAGGGGTACTTAGAAGGGGTGAGAATTACCTGTAGTAAGAGTGCAGGTTTATAGGGGTACTTAGAAGGGGTATGAACTACTTGTAGTAAGAGTACAGGTATATAGGGGTAATAAGAAGGGGTATGAACTATCTCTAGTAAGGTTACAGGTTTACAGGGGTACTTGAAAGGGGTATGAACTAGCTGTAGTAAGAGTAGAGGTATATAGGGGTACTTAGAAGGGGTAAGAATTACCTGTAGTTAGGTTACAGGTATATAGGGGTACTTCAAAGGGACGAGAACTATCTGTAGTAAGAGTACAGGTATATAGGGGTACTTGAAAGGGGTATAGACTATCTGTAGTAAGAGTACAGGTATATAGGGGTACGTAGAAGGGGTGAGAATTACCTGTAGTAAGAGTAGAGGTATATCGGGGTACTTAGAAGGGGAAGAATTACCTGTAGTAAGGTTACAGGTATATAGGGGTACTTCAAAGGGGTATAGACTATCTGTAGTAAGAGTACAGGTATAACG
Source organism: Sthenelais limicola (assembly GCA_942159475.1). Classification (NCBI taxonomy): domain Eukaryota; kingdom Metazoa; phylum Annelida; class Polychaeta; order Phyllodocida; family Sigalionidae; genus Sthenelais; species Sthenelais limicola. The sequence goes on along the minus strand of OW804102.1, from coordinate 14,223,266 downwards.
GGGTACTTGAAAGGGGTATAAACTATCTGTAGTAAGGTTACCGGTATATAGGGGTACTTAGAAGGGGTAAGAATTACCTGTAGTAAGAGTACAGGTATATAGGGGTACTTGAAAGGGGTATGAACTACCTGTAGTAAGGTCATAGGTATATAGGGGTACTTAGAAGGGGTGAGAATTACGTGTAGTAAGAGTACAGGTTTATAGGGATACTTGAAAGGGGTATGAACTATCTGTAGTAAGGTTACAGGTATATAAGGGTACTTAGAAGGGGTGAGAATTACCTCTAGTAAGAGTACAGGTATATAGGGGTACTTGAAAGGGGTATGAACTACCTGTAGTAAGGTCATAGGTATATAGGGGTACTTAGAATGGATGAGAATTACGTGTAGTAAGAGTACAGGTATATAGGGATACTTGAAAGGGGTATGAACTATCTGTAGTAAGGTTACAGGTATATAAGGGTACTTAGAAGAGGTGAGAATAACCTGTAGTAAGAGTACAGGTATATTGGGGTACTTAGAATGGGTAATAACTACCTGTAGTGATGTTACAGGTATATAGGGTTACTTGAAAGGGGTATAATCTATCTGTAGTAAAAGTACAGGTATGTAGGGGTACTTAGAAGGGGTAATAACTACCTGTAATAAGGTTACAGGTATATAGGGTTACTTGAAAGAGTGAAGAACTATGTGTAGTAAGGTTACAGGTATATAGGGGTACTTCAAAGGGGTGAGAACAATCTGTAGTAAGGGTACAGGTATATAGGGGTACTTGAAAGGGGTATAAACTATCTGTAGTAAGGGTACAGGTATATTGGGGTACTTGAAAGGGGTTTGAACTACCTGTAGTAAGGTTACAGGTATATGGGGGTACTTGGAAGGGGTATGAACTATCTGTAGTAAAAGTACAGGTATATAGGGGTACTTAGAAGGGGTAAGAATTACCTGTAGTAATAGTACAGGTATATAGGGGTACTTAAAAGGGGTATGAACTATCTGTAGTTTGGTTACAGGTATACAGGGGTACTTGAAAGGGGTATGAACTGTCTGTAGTAAGGTTACAGTTATATAGGGGTACTTAGAAGGGGTGAGATTTACCTGTAGTAAGGTTACAGGTGTATAGGGGTACTTCAAAGGGGTGAGAACTTACTGTAGTAAAGGTATAGGTATATAGGGGTACTTGAAAGGTGTATAAACTATCTGTAGCTATAGACGGCAAGGTATATATCGGATGATCCTTAAGTAATAAGAAGGGATGAGAAGGGGCACAAACCTGTAGTTAGAATACAGGTATATAGGGGTTACTTAGATGGGGGGAGAATTACCTGCAGTAAGGTAACAGGTATATAGGGGTACTGATAAGGGGTGAGAATTACCTGTAGTAAGAGTACAGGTATATAGGGGTAATTCAAAGGGGTATAAACTATCTTTAGTCAGAATACAGGTACATAGGGGCACTTGAAATGGGTAAAAACTACCTGTAGTAAGAGTACAGGTAGGTAGGGGTACTTAGAAGAGGTGGGAACTGCCTGTAGTAAGAGTACCGGTATAAAGGGGTACTTAGGTAGGGTGAGAATTGCCTGTAGTAAGAGTACAGATATGTAGGGGTACTTCAAAAGGGTATAGACTATCTCTAGCAAGGGTACACGTGCATAGGGGTACTTAGAAGGGTGAGAACAGGTATAGTGGAAGGGGTGATAACTACCTATTGTAAGGGTACAGGTATATAGGGGTACTTAGGAAGGGTAAGAATTACCTGTAGTAGGAGTAAAGATATATAGGGGTACTTCAAAAGGGTATGAACTACCTGTAGTAAGGTCATAGGTATATAGGGGTACTTAGAAGGGGTGAGAATTACGTGTAGTAAGAGTACAGGTTTATAGGGATACTTGAAAGGGGTATGAACTATCTGTAGTAAGGTTACAGGTATATAAGGGTACTTAGAAGGGGTGAGAATTACCTCTAGTAAGAGTACAGGTATATAGGGGTACTTGAAAGGGGTATGAACTACCTGTAGTAAGGTCATAGGTATATAGGGGTACTTAGAATGGATGAGAATTACGTGTAGTAAGAGTACAGGTATATAGGGATACTTGAAAGGGGTATGAACTATCTGTAGTAAGGTTACAGGTATATAAGGGTACTTAGAAGAGGTGAGAATAACCTGTAGTAAGAGTACAGGTATATTGGGGTACTTAGAATGGGTAATAACTACCTGTAGTGATGTTACAGGTATATAGGGTTACTTGAAAGGGGTATAATCTATCTGTAGTAAAAGTACAGGTATGTAGGGGTACTTAGAAGGGGTAATAACTACCTGTAATAAGGTTACAGGTATATAGGGTTACTTGAAAGAGTGAAGAACTATGTGTAGTAAGGTTACAGGTATATAGGGGTACTTCAAAGGGGTGAGAACAATCTGTAGTAAGGGTACAGGTATATAGGGGTACTTGAAAGGGGTATAAACTATCTGTAGTAAGGGTACAGGTATATTGGGGTACTTGAAAGGGGTTTGAACTACCTGTAGTAAGGTTACAGGTATATGGGGGTACTTGGAAGGGGTATGAACTATCTGTAGTAAAAGTACAGGTATATAGGGGTACTTAGAAGGGGTAAGAATTACCTGTAGTAATAGTACAGGTATATAGGGGTACTTAAAAGGGGTATGAACTATCTGTAGTTTGGTTACAGGTATACAGGGGTACTTGAAAGGGGTATGAACTGTCTGTAGTAAGGTTACAGTTATATAGGGGTACTTAGAAGGGGTGAGATTTACCTGTAGTAAGGTTACAGGTGTATAGGGGTACTTCAAAGGGGTGAGAACTTACTGTAGTAAAGGTATAGGTATATAGGGGTACTTGAAAGGTGTATAAACTATCTGTAGCTATAGACGGCAAGGTATATATCGGATGATCCTTAAGTAATAAGAAGGGATGAGAAGGGGCACAAACCTGTAGTTAGAATACAGGTATATAGGGGTTACTTAGATGGGGGGAGAATTACCTGCAGTAAGGTAACAGGTATATAGGGGTACTGATAAGGGGTGAGAATTACCTGTAGTAAGAGTACAGGTATATAGGGGTAATTCAAAGGGGTATAAACTATCTTTAGTCAGAATACAGGTACATAGGGGCACTTGAAATGGGTAAAAACTACCTGTAGTAAGAGTACAGGTAGGTAGGGGTACTTAGAAGAGGTGGGAACTGCCTGTAGTAAGAGTACCGGTATAAAGGGGTACTTAGGTAGGGTGAGAATTGCCTGTAGTAAGAGTACAGATATGTAGGGGTACTTCAAAAGGGTATAGACTATCTCTAGCAAGGGTACACGTGCATAGGGGTACTTAGAAGGGTGAGAACAGGTATAGTGGAAGGGGTGATAACTACCTATTGTAAGGGTACAGGTATATAGGGGTACTTAGGAAGGGTAAGAATTACCTGTAGTAGGAGTAAAGATATATAGGGGTACTTCAAAAGGGTATGAACTATCTGTAGTAAGGTTACAGGTATATAGGGGTACTAAGAAGGGGTGAGAATTACCTGTAGTAAGGTTACAGGTATATTGGGATACTTAGGAGGGGCGAGAATTACCTGTAGTAAGAGTACAGGTATATAGGGGTACTTAGAAGGGGTATGAACTACCTGTATTAAGAGTAGAGGTATATAAAGGTACTTAGAAGGTGTATGAACTATCTGTAGTAAGGTTACAGGTATACAGGGGAACTTGAAAGGGGTATGAACTATCCGAGTAGGAACACAGGTATATAGGGGTACTGAGAAGGGGTGAGAACTACCTCTAGTAAGAGTACAGGTATATAGGGGTACTTGAAAGGGGTATGAACTATCTATAGTAAGGTTACAGGTACATAGGGATACTTAGAAGGGGTGAGAACTACCTGTAGTAAGAGTACCGGTATAAAGGGGTACTTGAAAAGGGTATGAACTACCTGTAGTAAGGATACAGGTATATAGGGGTACTGAGAAGGGGTATGAACTTTCTGTAGTAAGGTTACAGGTATATAGGGATACTTAGAAAGGGTGAAATTTACCTGTAGTAAGAGTACAGGTATACAGGGATACTTGAAAGGGGTATGAACTACCTGTAGTAAGGTTACAGGTATATAGGGGTACTTAGGAGGGGTAAGAACTACCTATAGTAAGAGTATTGGTATATAGGGGAACTTGAAAGGGGTATAGACTATCTGTAGTAAGAGTACAGGTATGAAGGGGTACTTGAAGGGGGTATTAACTAGCTGTAGTAGGGTACAGGTATGTAGGGGTATTTAGAAGGGGTAAGAATTACCTGTAGTAAGAGAACAGGTATATTGGGTTACTTGAAAGGGGTATAAACAATCTGTAGTAAGGTTACAGGTATGTAGGGGTACTTAGAAGGGGTAATAACATTCTGTAGTAGGGTTACCGGTACATAGGGTTACTTGAAAAGGTGAAGAACTATGTGTAGTAAGGGTACAGGTATGTAGGGGTACTTGAAAGGGGTATGAACTACCTCTAGTAAGGTTACAGGTATATAGGGGTACTTAGAAGGGGTGAGAATTACCTGTAGTAAGGGTACAGGTATATAGGGGTACTTGAAAGGGTTATGAACTACCTGTAGTAAGGATACAGGTATATAGGGGTACTGAGAAGGGGTATGAACTATCTGTAGTATGGTTACAGGTATTTAGGGGTACTTAGAAGGGGTGAGAATTCACTGTAGTAACAGTACAGGTATATAGGGATATTTGAAAGGGGTATGAACTACCTGTAGTACGGTTAAAGGTATATAGGGGTACTTAGGAGGGGTAAGAACTACCTGTAGTAAGTGTAAAGGTATATTGGGGTACTTGAAAGGGGTATAGACTATCTGTAATAAGAGTACAGGTGTGAAGGGGTACTAGAAAGGGGTATGAACTACCTGTAGTAAGAGTACAGGTATATAGAGGTACTTCAAATGGGTGAGAACTACCTGTAGTAAGGGTTAAGGTATGAAGGGGTACGAATTGGGGTGAGAATTACCTGTAGTCCGGTTATAGGTATATAGGGGTACTGAGAAGGGGTGAGATTTACCTGTAGTAAAGGTACAGGTCTTTAGGGTACTTCAAAGGGGTATAAACTTTCTGTAGTAAGGCTACAGGTATATACGGGTACTTCAAAGGGATAGAATCTTTCTGTAGCAAGGTTATAGGTATATAGGGGTACTTAGAAGGAGTAAGAACTACCTGTAGTAAGGTTACAGGTATATAGGGGTACTTAGAAGGGGTGAGAATTACCTGTAGTAAGAGTACAGGTATATAGGGGTATTGAGAAGGGGTATGAACTATCTGTAGTAAGGTTACAGGTATGTAGGGGTCCTTAGAAGGGGTGAGAATTACCTGTAGTAAGAGTACAGGTTCATAGGGGTACTTAGAAGGGGTATGAACTACCTGTAGTAAGAGTTCAGGTATATAGGGGTACTAAGAAGGGGTATGAACTATCTGTAGTAAGAGTACAGGTATATAGGGGTACTTAGAAGGGGTAAGAATTACCTGTAGTTAGGTTACAGGTATATAGGGGTACTTCAAAGGGACGAGAACTATCTGTAGTAAGAGTACAGGTATATAGGGGTACTTGAAAGGGATATAGACTATCTGTAGTAAGAGTACAGGTATATAGGGGTACGTAGAAGGGGTGAGAATTACCTGTAGTAAGAGTAGAGGTATATAGGGGTACTTAGAAGGGGAAGAATTACCTGTAGTAAGGTTACAGGTATATAGGGGTACTTCAAAGGGGTATAGACTATCTGTAGTAAGAGTACAGGTATAATGGGGTACTTGAAAGGGGTATAAACTATCTGTAGTAAGGATACATGTATATAGGGGTACTTAGAAGGCGTAAGAATTACCTGTAGTAAGAGTACAGGTATATAGGGGTACTTGAAAGGGGTATGAACTACCTGTAGTAAGGTCATAGGTATATAGGGGTACTTAGAAGGGGTGAGAATTACCTGTAGTAAGAGTACAGGTATATAGGGATACTTGAAAGGGGTATGAACTATCTGTAGTAAGGGTACAGGTATAAAAGGGTACTTAGAAGGGGTGAGAATTACCTCTAGTAAGAGTACAGGTATATAGGGGTACTTAGAATGGGTAATAACTACCTGTAGTGATGTTACAGGTATACAGGGTTACTTGAAAGGGGTATAATCTATCTGTAGTAAGAGTACAGGTATGTAGGGGTACTTAGAAGGGGTAATAACTACCTGTCATAAGGTTACAGGTATATAGGGTTACTTGAAAGAGTGAAGAACTATGTGTAGTAAGGTTACAGGTATATAGGGGTACTTGAAAGGGGTGAGAACAATCAGTAGTAAGGGTACAGGTATATAGGGGTACTTGAAAGGGGTATAAACTATCTGTAGTAAGGGTACAGGTATATTGGGGTACTTAGAAGGGGTGAGAATTGCCTGTAGTAAGAATATAGGTATATAGGGGTACTTGAAAGGGGTATGAACTACCTGTAGTAAGAGTACAGGTATATAGGGGTACTTAGAAGGGGTGAGAATTACCTCTAGTAAGAGTATAGGCTTATTGGGGTACATAGAAGGGGTATGAACTACCTGTAGTAAGAGTACAGGTATATAGGGGTACTTGGAAGGGGTATGAACTATCTGTAGTAAAAGTACAGGTATATAGGGGTACTTAGAAGGGGTGAGAATTACCTGTAGTAAGAGTACAGGTATATAGGGGTACTTAGAAGGGGTAAGAATTACCTGTTGTAAGGTTACATGTATATAGGGGTACTTCAAAGGGGTGCGAACTATCTTTAGGAAGGGTACAGGTATATAGGGGTACTTCAAAGGGGTATAAACTATCTGTAGTATGGGTACAGGTATATAGGGGTACTTAGAAGGGGTGAGAATTACCTGTAGTAAGAGTATAGGTATATAGGGGTAGTTAGAAGGGGTAATAACTACCTGTAGTGAGGTTACAGGTATATAGGTTTACTTGAAAGGGGTATGAACTATCTGTAGTAACGTTACAGGTATACAGGGGTACTTGAAAGGGGTATGAACTATCTGTAGTAAGAGTACAGGTATATAGGGGTACTGAGAAGGGGTATGAACTATCTGTAGTAAGGTTACAGGTATATAAGGCCACTTAGAAGGGTGAGAATTACTTGTAGTAAGAGTACAGGTATATAGGGGTATTTAGAAGGTGTATGAACTATCTGTAGTAAGAGTACAGGTATATAGGAAGGAGTGATGCCTACCTGTAGTAAGGGTACAGGTATATAGGGGTACTTAGGAGGGGTAAGAACTACCTGTAGTAAGGATACAGGTATATAGGGGTACTGAGAAGGGGTATGAACTGTCTGTAGTAAGTTACAGGTATATAGGGGTACTTAGAAGGGGTGAGAATTACCTGTATTAAGAGTACAGGTATATAGGGGTACTTGAAAGGGGTATGAACTACCTGTAGTAAGGTTATAGGTATATAGGGGTACTTAGAAGGGGTCAGAATTACCTGTTGTAAGAGTACAGGTATATAGGGATACTTGAAAGGGGTATGAACTATCTGTAGTAAGGTTACAGGTATATAAGTGTACTTAGAAGGGGTGAGAATTACCTGTAGTAAGAGTACTGGTATATAGGGGTACTTAGAAGGGGTATGAACTACCTGTAGTAATTGTACAGGTATATAGGGGTATTTAGAAGGGGTATGAACTATCTGTAGTAAGAGTACAGGTATATAGGGGTACCGTACTTAGAAGGGGTAACAAGTACCTGTAGCAAGGGTACAGGTATGTAGGGGTACTTGAAAGGGGTGTACTACCTGTTGTAAGAGTACAGGTATATAGCAAGGGGTGATAACTACCTGTAGTAAGGGTACAGGTATATAGGGGTACTTAGGAGGGGTAAGAACTACCTGTAGTAAGAGTACAGGTATATAGGGGTACCTGAAAGGGGTATAGACTATCTGTAGTAAGAGTACAGGTATGAAGGGGTACTTGAAAGGGGTATAAACTATCTGTAGTAAGGTTACAGGTATGTAGGGGTACTTAGAAGGGGTAACAACTATCTGTAGTAAGAGTACAGGAATGTAGTGGTACTTAGAAGGGGTAATAACTACCTGTAGTGAGGTTACAGGTATATAGGGTTACTTGAAAGGGGTATAAACTATCTGTAGTAAGAGTACAGGTATGTAGGGTTACTTAGAAGGGGTAATAACTACCTGTAGTAAGGTTACAGGTATATATGGTTACTTGAAAGGGTGAAGAACTATGTGTGTTACATCATGTTACGCAATAATGGCATAACAGTGGGTAACAACTTTATGATCATTAATTAACATTAATGAGGGATTTGTTATGCGTCATGGTAACTAATAATTAATATAAGAACCTATTGGGTATATCAGGACCCAGGAATTTATTGCTTCGAATACGGTAGTAAGGGGAACCACAGGTAGCACTCTCAGCTCTTTATAGATTCCTTCAATCAACAATAGCCACATGGACCAAGCTCTCACCTGTATGCAAAGACCACAATAAACACTATTCTAGATCTTAGGATCCAAGTCTTAGGACTTCTTCCTTGTACTTCTTATTTCTATACAATATTTCTACAACTATTCAATCGCCAAGATAGACAAACCTTCATATAACATGTGTAGTAAAGGTACAGGTATGTAGGGGTACTTAGAAGGGGTAACAACTACCTGTAGTAAGAGTACAGGAATGTAGGGGTACTTAGAAGGGGTAATAACTACCTGTAGTGAGGTTACAGGTATATAGGGTTACTTGAAAGGGGTATAAACTGTCTGTAGTAAGAGTACAGGTATGTAGGGGTACTTAGAAGGGGTAATAACTACTTGTAGTAAGGTTACAGGTATATAGGGTTACTTGAAAGGGTGAAGAACTATGTGTAGCAAGGGTACAGGTATGTAGGGGTACTTAGAAGGGGTGAGAACTACCTGTAGTAAGGTTCCAGGTATATCGGGGTCCTTCAAAGGGGTGAGAACTATCTGTAGTAAGAGTGCAGGTATGTAGGGGTACTTAGAAGGGGTAATAACTTTCTGTAGTAATGTTACAGGTATATAGGGTTACTTGAAAGGGGGATGAGTACAGGTATATAGGGGTATAAACAATCTGTAGTAAGAGTACCAGTATATAAGTGTAGTTAGAAGGGGTATGAACTATCTGTAGTAAGGTTACAGGTTTATAGGGCTACTTGAAAGGGGTATAAAGTATCTGTAGTAAGAGTACAGGTATGTAGGGTACTTAGAAGGGGTAATAACTTTCTGTAGTAAGGTTACAGGTATATAGGGTTACTTGAAAGGGGTATAAACTATCTGTAGTAAGAGTACAGGTATGTAGGGGTACTGAGAAGGGGTATGAACTATCTATAGTAAGGTTACAGGTATATAGGGGTACTTAGAAGGGGTGAGAATTACCTGTAGTAAGGTAGGGGTACAGGTATATAGGGGTACTTAGAAGGGGTAATAACTTTCTGTAGTATGGTTACTTGAAAGGGTGAAGAACTATGTGTCGTAAGGGTACTGGTATATAGGGGTACTTAGAAGGGGTAACAACTGTAGCAATGGTACAGGTATTTAAGGGTACTTGAAAGGGGTATGAGTACAGGTATATAGTGGTATAAACTAACTGTAGTAAGAGTACAGGTATATAAGGGTGGTTAGAAGGGGTATGAACTATCTGGACTAAGGAAGTTACATGTATATAGGGGTACTTGGAAGGGGAGAGAATTACCTGTAGTAAGGGTAGAGGTATACAGGGGTACATAAAAGGGGTATGAACTATCTGTACCAAGGGTACAGGTATGTAGGGGTATTAAGAAGGGGTATGAACTATCTGTAGTAAAAGTACAGGTACATAGGGGTACTTAGAAGATGTTAGAATTAAATATACTAAGAGTACAGGTATGTGTAGTAAGGGTACAGGTATGTAGGGGTACTTAGAAGGGGTCGGAACTACCTGTAGTAAGGTTACAGGTATGTAGGGGTACTTCAAAGGGTTGAGAACTATCTGTTGTAAGGGTACAGGTATATAGGGGTACTTGAAAGCGGTATAAACTATCTGTAGCTATGGACGGCAAGGTATATATCGGATGATCCTTAGGTAATAAGAAGGGGTGAGAAGGGGCACAAACCTATAGTTAGAATACAGGTAAATAGGGGTTACTTAGAAGGGGTTAGAACTACCTGCAGTAAAGTAACTGATATATAGGGGTACTGATAAGGGGTGAGAACTACCTGTAGTAAGAGTGCAGGTATATAGGGGTACCTCAAAGGGGTATAGACTATATGTAGTGAGGGTACAGGTATATAGGGGTACTTAGAAGGGAAGAGAACTACCTGTAGTAGGGGTACAGGTATATAGGGGTACTTAGAACGGGTGAGAATTACCTGTAATAAGTGTACAGGTATATAGGGTTACTTCAAAGGGTGAAGAACTATGTGTAGTAAGGGTACTGGTATGTAGGGGTATTTACAAGGGGTGAGAACTATCTGTACTAAGGTTACAGGTATAAAGGGGTACTTCAAACTGGTGAGAGCTATCTGTAGTAAGGGTACAGGTATATAGGGGTATTTCAATGGGGTATAAACTATCTGTAGTAAGGGTACAGGTATACAGGGGTACTTAGATGGGGTGAGAACTAACTGTAGTAAAGGTACAGGTATATAGGGGTACATAGAAGGGGTGAGAATTAGCTGTAGTAAGAGTACCGGTATATAGGGGTACTGAGGTGGGGTATGAACTATCTGTAGTAAAGTTACAGGTATATAGGGGTACTAAAAAGGGGTGAGAATTACCTGTAGTAAGAGTACAGGTATATAGAGGTACTTAGAAGGGGTATGAACTATCTGTAGTAGGAACACAGGCATATAGGGGTACTGAGAAGGGGTGAGAATTACCTGTAGTAAGAGTACAGGTATATGGGGTACTTGAACGGGGAATGAACTACTTGTAGTAAGGTTACAGGTATATAGGGGTACTTCAAAGGGGTGAGAACTATCTGTAGTAAAGCTACATGTACATTGGGGTACTTGAAATTGGAATAAACTATCTGGACCTATTGATGGCAAGGTATATATCGGATGATCCTTAGGTAATAAGAAGGGGTGAGAAGGGGCACAAACCTGTAGTTAGAATGCAGGTATATATGGGTTACTTAGAAGGGGTCAGAACTACCTGCAGTAAGGTAACAGGTATATAGGGGTACTGATAAGGGGTATGAACTACCTGTAGTAAGGTTACAGGTATATAGGGGTACTTGAAAGGGGTATGAACTACCTGTAGTAAGAGTACAGGTATATTGGGGTACTGAGAAGGGGTATGAACTATCTGTAGTAAGGTAACAGTTATATAGGGGTACTTACAAGGGGTGAGAATTAATTACCTGTAGTAAGACTACAGGTATATAGGGATACTTGAAAGGGGTATGAACTACCTGTAGTATGGGTACAGGTATATAAGGGTACTTAGGAAGGGTAAGAACTACCTGCAGTAACAGTACAGGTATATAGGGGTACTTAGAAGGCGTATGAACTATCTGTAGTAAAGTTACAGGTATACCGGGGTACTTGAAAGGGGTATAAACTATCTGTGGTAAAAGTATGGGTATATTGGGGTACTTAGGAAGGGTAAGAATTACCTGTAGTAAGAGTACAGGTATATAGGGGTATTGAGAAGGGGTATGAACTATCTGTAGTGAGGTTACAGAAATATAGGGGTACTTAGAAGGGGTGAGATTTGCCTGTAGTAAGACTACAGGTATATATGGGTACTTGAAAGGGGTATGAACTACCTGTAGTAAGGTTACAGGTATACAGGGGTACTTGAAAGGGGTATAAACTATCTGTAGTAAGAGTACAGTTATATAGGGGTACTAAGAAGGGGTGAGAATAACCTGTAGCAAGAGCACCGGTATATAGGGGTACTGAGAAGGGGTGAGAATTACCTGTAGTAAGAGTACAGGTATATAAGGGTGCTTAGAAGGGGTTTGAAATATCTGTAGTAAGGTTACAGGTATATAGAGGTACTTGAAAGGGGTATAAACTATCTGTAGTAAGAGCACAGTTATATAGGGGTACTGAGAAGGGGTGAGAATTACCTGTAGTAAGAGTACAGGTATATAGGGGTACTGAGGAGGGGTATGAACTATCTGTAGTAAAGTTACAGGTATATAGGGGTACTTAGAAGGGGTGAGAATTACCTGTAGTAAGAGTACAGGTATATAGGGGTACTTGAAAGGGGTATGAACTATCTGTAGTAATAGCACAGGTACATAGGGGGACTGAGAAGGGGTAACAACTACCTGTAGCAAGGATACAGGTATGTAGGGGTACTTGAAAGGGGTATGAACTACCTGTAGTAATAGTAAAGGTATATTGCAAGGGGTGATAACTACCTGTAGTAAGAGAACATGTATATAAGGGTACTTAGGAGGGGTGAGAACTACCTGTAGCAAAGGTACAGGAGTGTAGGGGTACTTGAAAGGGGTATGAACTACCTGTAGTTAGAGTACAAGTATATAGGATGGGGTGATAACTACCTGTAGTAAGGGTACGGCTATATAGGGGTACTTAGGAGGGGTAAGAACTACCTGTAGTAAGAGTACAGGTATATAGGGGTTCTTGAAAGGGGTCTAGACTATCTGTAGTAAGAGTACAGGTATGAAGGGGTACTTGAAAGGGGTATAAACTATCTGTAGTAAGGTTACAGGTATATAGGGTTACTTGAAAGGGGTATAAACTATCTGTAGTAAGAGTACCAGTATGTAGGGGTACTTAGAAGGGGTAATAACTTTCTGTAGTAAAGTTACAGATATATAGGGGTACTTAGAAGGGGTGGGAATTACCTGTAGTAAGAGTGCAGGTATATAGGGGTACTTCAAAGGGGTGAGAACTATCTGTAGTAAGGGAACAGGTATATAGGGATACTTCAAAGGGGTATAAACTATCTGTAGTAAGGGTACAGGTATATAGGGGTACTTCAAAGGGGTATAAACTATCTGTAGTAAGGGTACAGGTATATAGAGGTACTGAGAAGGGTTAACAACTACCTATAGCAAGGGTACAGGTATGTAGGGGTACTTGAAAGGGGTAAGAACTACCTGTAGTAAGCTTACAGGTTCATAGGGGTATTTAGAAGGGGCGAGAATTACCTGTAGTAAGAGTACAGGTATATAGGGGTACTTGAAAGGGGTATGAACTATCTAAAGTAAGGTTACAGGTACATAGGGATACTTAGAAGGGGTGCGATTTACCTGTAGTAAGAGTACAGGTATATAGGGGTATTTCAATGGGGTATAAACTATCTGTAGTAAGGATACAGGTATAAAGGGGTACTGAGAAGGGGTACGAACTTTCTGTAGTAAGGTTTCAGGTATATAGGGGTACTTAGAAGGGGTGAAATTTACCTGTAGTAAGAGTACAGGTATACAGGGATACTTGAAAGGGGTATGAACTACCTGTAGTAAGGTTACAGGTATATCGGGGTACTAAGGAGGGGTAAGAACTACCTCTAGTAAGAGTATTGGTATATAGGGGAACTTGAAAGGGGTATAGACTATCTGTAGTGAAAGAACAGGTATGAAGGGGTAGTTGAAAGGGGTATTAACAAGCTGTAGTAGGGTACAGGTATGTAGGGGTACTTAGAAGGGGTAAGAATTACCTGTAGTAAGAGTACTGGTATGTAGGGGTACTTAGAAGGGGTAATAACTTTCTGTAGTTAGGTTACAGGTATATAGGCTTACTTGAAATGGTGAAGAAGTATGTGTAGTAAGGGTACAGGTATTTAGGGGTACTTAGAAAGGGTGAGAACAATGTGTAGTAAGGTTACAGGTTTATAGGGGTACTTCAAAGGGTGAGAACTATCTGTAATAAGGGTACAGGTATATAGGGGTACTTCAAAGGGGTATATACTATCTGTAGTAAGGGTACAGGTATATAGGGGTACTTACAAGGGGTATGAACTACCTGTATTAAGAGTACAGGTATATAGAGGTACTTAGAAGGTATATGAACTATCTGTAGTAAGCTTACAGGTATACAGGGGTACTTGACAGGGGTATGAACTATATGTAGTAAGAGCACAGGTATATAGGGGTACTGAGAAGGGGTGATAATTACCTGTAGTAAGAGTACCGGTATATAGGGGTACTGAGGAGGGGTATGAACTATCTGTAGTAAAGTTACAGGTATATAGGGGTACTATAAAGGGGTGAGAATTACCTGTAGTAAGAGTACAGGTATATAGGGGTACTTGAAAGGGGTATGAACTGTCTGTAGTAAGAGCATAGGTATATAGGGGTACTGAGAAGGGGTATGAACTATCTGTAGTAAGGTTACAGGTATATAGGGGTACTTAGAAGGGGTGAGATTTACCTGTAGTAAGAGTACAGGTATATGGGGTACTTGAAAGGGGAATGAACTACTTGTAGTAAGGTTACAGGTATATAGGGGTACTTCAACGGGGTGAGAACTATCTGTAGTAAAGGTACATGTACATTGGGGTACTTGAAATTGGAATAAACTATCTGGAGCTATTGATGGCCAGGTATATATCGGATGATCCTTAGGTAATAAGAAGGGGTGAGAAGGGGCCCAAACCTGTAGTTAGAATGCAGGTATATAGGGGTACTGATAAGGGGTCAGAACTACCTGTAGTAAGAGTACAGGTATATAGGGGTAATTCAAAGGGGTATTAACTATCTGTAGTAAGAATACAGGTACATAGGGGTACTTGAAAGGGGTAATAACTACCTGTAGCAAGGGTACAGGTATATAGGGGTACTTGAAAGGGGTATAAACTATCTGAAGTAAGAGTACAGGTGTATAGTGGTACTTAGAAGGCGTATGAACTATCTGTAGTAAAGTTACAGGTATACAGGGGTACTTGAAAGGGGTATGAACTATCTGTAGTAAAAGTACGGGTACATAGGGGTATTTAGAGGGTGTGAGAATTACCTGTAGTAAGAATACAGGTATATAGGGGTACTGAGAAGGGGTATGAACCATCTGTAGTAAGCTTACAGGTATATAGGGGTACTTAGAAGGGGTGAGAATTACTTGTAGTAAGACTACAGGTATATAGGGATACTTGAAAGGGGTATGAACTACCTGTAGTAAGGTTACAGGTATATAGGGGTACTTAGAAGGGGTGGGAACTACCTGTAGTAAGAGTACAGGTATAAAGGGGTACTTAGAAAGGGTAAGAGTTACCTGTAGTATGAGTACAGGTATATAGGGGTACTTCAAAACGGTATAGACTATCTGTAGCAAGGGTACAGGTATATAGGGGTACTTAGAAGGGGTGAGAATTACCTGTAGTAAGAGTACAGGTATATAGGGGTACTTAAAAGGGATATGAACTATTTGTAGTTAGGTTACAGGTATACAGGTGTACTTGAAAGGGGTATAAACTATCTGTAGTAAGAGTATGGTTATATAGGGGTACTAAGAAGGGGTGAGAATTACCTGTAGTAGGAGTACCGGTATATAGGGGTACTGAGAAGGGGTGAGAATTACCTGTAGTAAGAGTACAGGTATATAAGGGTGCTTAGAAGGGGTTTGAACTATCTGTAGTAAGGTTACAGGTATATAGGGGTACTGAGAAGTGGTGAGAATTACCTGTAGTAAGAGTACAGGTATATAGGGGTACTGAGGAGGGGCATGAACTCTCTGTAGTAAATTTACAGGTATATATGGGTACTTAGAAGGGGTATGAACTATCTGTAGTAAGGTAACAGGTATACAGGGGTACTTGAAAGGGGTATGAACTATCTGTAGTAAGAGCACAGGTGTATAGGGGTACTGAGAAGGGGTGATAATTACCTGTAGTAAGAGTACCGGTATATAGGGGTACTGAGGAGGGGTATGAACCATCTGTAGTAAAGTTACAGGTATATAGGGGTACTAAAAAGGGGTGAGAATTACCTGTAGTAAGAGTACTGGTATATAGGGGTACTTGAAAGGGGTATGAACTATCTGTAGTAAGAGCACAGGTATATAGGGGTACTGAGAAGGGGTGAGAATTACCTGTAGTAAGAGTACAGGTATATAGCGGTACTGAGAAGGGGTATGAACTATCTGTAGTAAAGTTACAGGTATATAGGGGTATTTAGAAGGGGTGAGATTTACCTGTAGTAAGACTACAGGTATATGGGGTACTTGAAAGGGGAATGAACTACTTGTAGTAAGGTTACAGGTATATAGGGGTACTTCAAAGGGGTGAGAACTATCTGTAGTAAAGGTACATGTACATGGGGGTACTTGAAATTGGAATAAACTATCTGGAGCTATGGATGGCAAGGTATATATCGGATGATCCTTAGGTAATAAGAAGGGGTGAGAAGGGGCACAAACCTGTAGTTAGAATGCAGGTATATAGGGGTTACTTAGAAGGGGTCAGAACTACCTGCAGTAAGGTAACAGGTATATAGGGGTACTGATAAGGGGTATGAACTAACTGTAGTAAGGTTACAGGTATATAGGGGTACTTGAAAGGGGTATGAACTACCTGTAGTAAAAGTACAGGTATATAGGGGTACTGAGAAGGGGTATGAACTATCTGTAGTAAGGTAACAGTTATATAGGGGTACTTAGAAGGGGTGAGAATTACCTGTAGTAAGAGTACAGGTATATAGGGATACTTGAAAGGGGTATGAACTACCTGTAGTATGGGTACAGGTATATAAGGGTACTTAGGAAGGGTAAGAACTACCTGTAGTAACAGTACAGGTATATAGGGGTACTTGAAAGGGGTATAGACTATCTGTAGTAAGAGTACAGGTATGAAGGGGTATTTGAAAGAGGTATAACCTATCTGTAGCAAGGGGACCGGTACGGAGGGGTACTTGGAAGGGGTGAGAACTACCTGTAGTAAGGTTACAGGTATATAGGGGTACTTCAAAGGGGTGAGAACTATCTGTAGTAAAGGTACATGTACATGGGGGTACTTGAAATTGGAATAAACTATCTGGAGCTATGGATGGCAAGGTATATATCGGATGATCCTTAGGTAATAAGAAGGGGTGAGAAGGGGCACAAACCTGTAGTTAGAATGCAGGTATATAGGGGTTACTTAGAAGGGGTCAGAACTACCTGCAGTAAGGTAACAGGTATATAGGGGTACTGATAATGGGTATAAACTACCTGTAGTAAGAGTACAGGTATATAGGGGTAATTCAAAGGGGTATAAACTATATGTAGTAAGAATACAGGTACATAGGGGTACTTGAAAGGAGTAATAACTACCTGTAGCAAGGGTACAGGTATATAGGGGTACTTGAAAGGGGTATAAACTATCTGTAGTAAGAGTACAGGTATATAGTGGTACTTAGAAGGCGTATGAACTATCTGTAGTAAAGTTACAGGTATACAGGGGTACTTGAAAGGGGTATGAACTATCTGTAGTAAAAGTACGGGTACATAGGGGTATTTAGAAGGTGTGAGAATTACCTGTAGTAAGAATACAGGTATATAGGTGTACTGAGAAGGGGTATGAACTATCTGTAGTAAGCTTACAGATATATAGGGGTACTTAGAAGGGGTGAGAATTACCTGTAGTAAGACTACAGGTATATAGGGGTACTTAAAAGGGATATGAACTATTTGTAGTTAGGTTACAGGTATACAGGTGTACTTGAAAGGGGTATAAACTATCTATAGTAAGAGTATGGTTATATAGGGGTACTAAGAAGGGGTGAGAATTACCTGTAGTAGGTGTACCGGTATATAGGGGTACTGAGAAGGGGTGAGAATTACCTGTAGTAAGAGTACAGGTATATAAGGGTGCTTAGAAGGGGTTTGAACTATCTGTAGTAAGGTTACAGGTATATAGGGGTACTGAGAAGTGGTGAGAATTACCTGTAGTAAGAGTACAGGTATATAGGGGTACTGAGGAGGAGCATGAACTCTCTGTAGTAAATTTACAGGTATATATGGGTACTTAGAAGGGGTATGAACTATCTGTAGTAAGGTAACAGGTATACAGGGGTACTTGAAAGGGGTATGAACTATCTGTAGTAAGAGCACAGGTGTATAGGGGTACTGAGAAGGGGTGATAATTACCTGTAGTAAGAGTACCGGTATATAGGGGTACTGAGGAGGGGTATGAACTATCTGTAGTAAAGTTACAGGTATATAGGGGTACTAAAAAGGGGTGAGAATTACCTGTAGTAAGAGTACTGGTATATAGGGGTACTTGAAAGGGGTATGAATTATCTGTAGTAAGAGCACAGGTATATAGGGGTACTGAGAAGGGGTGAGAATTACCTGTAGTAAGAGTACAGGTATATAGGGGTACTTGAAAGGGGTATGAACTACCTGTAGTAAAAGTACAGGTATATAGGGGTACTGAGAAGGGGTATGAACAATCTGTAGTAAGGTAACAGTTATATAGGGGTACTTAGAAGGGGTGAGAATTACCTGTAGTAAGAGTACAGGTATATAGGTATACTTGAAAGGGGTATGAACTACCTGTAGTATGGGTACAGGTATATAAGGGTACTAAGGAAGGGTAAGAACTACCTGTAGTAGCAGTACAGGTATATAGGGGTACTTGAAAGGGGTATAGACTATCTGTAGTAAGAGGACAGGTATGAAGGGGTATTTGAAAGAGGTATAACCTATCTGTAGCAAGGGTACCGGTACGTAGGGGTACTTGGAAGGGGTGAGAACTACCTGTAGTAAGGTTACAGGTATATAGGGGCACTTCAAAGGGGTGAGAACTATCTGTAGTAAAGGTACATGTACATTGGGGTACTTGAAATTGGAATAAACTATCTGGAGCTATGGATGGCAAGGTATATATCGGATGATCCTTAGGTAATAAGAAGGGGTGAGAAGGGGCACAAACCTGTAGTTAGAATGCAGGTATATAGGGGTTACTTAGAAGGGATCTGAACTACCTGCAGTAAGGGAACAGGTATATAGGGGTACTGATAAGGGGTCAGAACTACCTGTAGTAAGAGTACAGGTATATAGGGGTAATTCAAAGGGGTATAAACTATATGTAGTAAGAATACAGGTACATAGGGGTACTTGAAAGGAGTAATAACTACCTGTAGCAAGGGTACAGGTATATAGGGGTACTTGAAAGGGGTATAAACTATCTGTAGTAAGAGTACAGGTATATAGTGGTACTTAGAAGGCGTATGAACTATCTGTAGTAAAGTTACAGGTATACAGGGGTACTTGAAAGGGGTATGAACTATCTGTAGTAAAAGTACGGGTACATAGGGGTATTTAGAAGGTGTGAGAATTACCTGTAGTAAGAATACAGGTATATAGGTGTACTGAGAAGGGGTATGAACTATCTGTAGTAAGCTTACAGATATATAGGGGTACTTAGAAGGGGTGAGAATTACCTGTAGTAAGACTACAGGTATATAGGGATACTTGAAAGGGGTATGAACTACCTGTAGTAAGGTTACATGTATATAGGGGTACTTAGAAGGGGTGGGAACTACCTGTAGTAAGAGTACAGGTATATAGGGGTACTTAGGAAGGGTAAGAATTACCTGTAGTAAGAGTACAGGTATATAGGGGTACTGAGAAGGGGTATGAACTATCTGTAGTGAGGTTACAGGAATATAGGGGTACTTAGAAGGGGTGAGATTTACCTGTAGTAAGAGTACAGTTATATTGGGGTACTTGAAAGGGGTATGAACTACCTGTAGTAAGGTTACAGGTATACAGGGGTACTTGAAAGGGGTATGAACTATCTGCAGTAAGAGTACAGTTATATAGGGGTACTAAGAAGGGTTGAGAATTACCTGTAGTATGAGTACCGGTATATAGGGGTACTGAGAAGGGGTGAGAATTACCTGTAGTAAGAGTACAGGTATCTAAGGGTGCTTAAAAGGGGTTTGAACTATCTGTAGTAAGGTTACAGGTATACAGGGGTACTTGAAAGGGGTATGAACTATCGGTAGTAAGAGCACAGGTATATAGGGGTACTGAGAAGGGGTGAGAATTACCTGTAGTAAGAGTACAGGTATATAGGGGTTCTTGAAAGGGGTATGACCTATCTGTAGTAATAGCACAGGTATATAGGGGGACTGAGAAGGGGTCAGAACTACCTCTAGTAAGAGTACTGGTATATAGGGGTAATTCAAAGGGGTATAAACTATCTGTAGTAAGAATACAGGTACATAGGGGTACTTGAAAGGGGTATAAACTATCTGTAGTAGGAGTACAGGTATATAGGGGTACTTAGAAAGGGTATGAACTATCTGTAGTAAAGTTACAGGTATAAAGGGATACTTGAAATGGGTATTAACTATCTGTAGTAAAAGTACGGGTACATAGGGGTACCTAGAAGGTTTGAGAATTACCTGTAGTAAGAGTACAGGTATATAGGGGTACTTGAAAGGGGTATGAACTACCTGTAGTAAGGTTACAGGTATATAGGGGTACTTGAAAGGGGTATGAACTACCTGTAGTAAGAGTACAGGTACATAGGAAAGGGTGATACCTACCTGTAGTAAGAGTACAGCTATATACTATACTCTTTCCCCCAACTTTGGGTTGTATATCCTGTATAAATATTGGATTGTCTAATGAGTAAAATAAAGAATATGGCCTCGCCATCACGAAGGGTTCTCGTTGTATACCCTAAAGTAATGATTATCACTAATGTTGTTAATGTTAAATACTGTAGATATGAATTTGTTTTGCCATTTGTGTACCATGAAATTATTGGGTAAACCTGACAATGATCGCAAATAAAACTTTTTAAGAAAAAAAAATAGGGGTACTTGAAAGGGGTATAGACTATCTGTAGTAAGAGTGCAGGTATCAAGGGGTACTTGAAAGGGGTATAAACAATCTGTAGTAAGGTTACAGGTATATAGGGTTACTTGAAAAGGGTATAAACTATCTGTAGTAAGAGTACAGGTATGTAGGGGTACTTAGAAGGGGTATAAACTATCTGTAGTAAGGTTACAGGTATATAGGGTTACTTGAAAGGGTGAAAAACTATGTGTAGTAAGGGTACAGGTATGTAGGGGTACTTAGAAGGGGTGAGAACTACCTGTAGTAAGGTTACAGTTATACAGGGGTACTTAGAATGGGTGAGAATTACCTGTAGTAAGAGTACAGGTATATAGGGGTACTGAGAAGGGGTATGAACTATCTGTAGTGAGGTTACAGGAATATAGGGGTACTTAGAAGGGGTGAGATTTACCTGTAGTAAGAGTACAGGTATATAGGGGTACTTGAAAGGGGTATGAACTACCTGTAGTAAGGTTACAGGTATATAGGGGTACTTAGAAGGGGTGAGAATTACCTGTAGTAAGAGTACAGGTATATAGGAAGGGCTGATAACTACCTGTACTGAGGGTACAGGTATATAAGGGGACTTAGGAGGGGTAAGAACTACCTGTAGTAAGAGTACATGTATATAGGGGTACTTGAAAGGGGTATAGACTATCTGTAGTAAGTAGACAGGTGTGAAGGGGTACTTGATAGGTGTATAAACTATCTGTAGTAAGAGTACAGGTATGTAGGGGTACTTAGAAGGGGTATAAACTATCTGTAGTAAGGTTACAGGTATATAGGGTTACTTGAAAGGGGTATAAACTATCTGTAGTAAGAGTACAGGTATGTAGGGGTACTTAGAAGGGGTATAAACTATCTGTAGTAAGGTTACAGGTATATAGGGTTACTTGAAAGGGGTATAAACTATCTGTAGTAAGAGTACACATATGTAGGGGTACTTAGAAGGGGTAATAACTTTCTGTAGAAAGGTTACAGGTATATAGGGTTACTTGAAAGGACGAAAAACTATGTGTAGTAAGGGTACAGGTATGTAGGGGTACTTAGAAGGGGTGAGAACTACCTGTAGTAAGGTTACAGTTATACAGGGGTACTTAGAATGGGTGAGAATTACCTGTAGTAAGAGTACAGGTATATAGGGGTACTGAGAAGGGGTATGAACTATCTGTAGTGAGGTTACAGGAATATAGGGGTACTTAGAAGGGGTGAGATTTACCTGTAGTAAGGTTACAGGTATATAGGGGTACTTGAAAGGGGTATGAACTACCTGTAGTAAGGTTACAGGTATATAGGAAGGTTTGATAACTACCTGTACTAAGGGTACAGGTATATAAGGGGACTTAGGAGGGGTAAGAACTACCTGTAGTAAGAGTACAGGTATATAGGGGTACTTGAAAGGGGTATAGACTATCTGTAGTAAGTGTACAGGTGTGAAGGGGTACTTGAAAGGGGTATAAACTATCTGTAGTAAGGTTACAGGTATATAGGGTTACTCGAAAGGGGTATAAACTATCTTTCGTTAGAAGTACAGGTATGTAGGGGTACTTAGAAGGGGTATAAAATATTTGTAGTAAGGTTACAGGTATATCGGGTTACTTGAAAGGGGTATAAACTATCTGTAGTAAGGTTGCAGGTATGTAGGGGTACTTAGAAGGGGTAATAACATTCTGTAGTAGGGTTACCGGTATATAGGGTTACTTGAAAGGGTGAAAAACTTTGTGTAGTAAGGGTACAGGTATGTAGGGTTACTTGGAAGGGGTGAGAACTACCTGTAGCAAGGTTACAGGTATATAGGGATACTTAGAAGGGTTGGGAATTACCTGTACTAAGAGTACAGGTATATAGGGGTACTGAGAAAGGGTATGAACTATCTGTAGTAAGGTTACAGGTATATAGGGGTACTTAGAAGGGGTGAGAATTACCTGTAGTAAGAGTACAGGTATATAGGGGTACTTGAAAGGGGTATGAACTACCTCTAGTAAGGTTACAGGTATATAGGGGTACTTAGAAGGGGTGAGATTTACCTGTAGTAAGAGTACAGGTATATAGGGGTACTTAGAAGGGGTATGAACTATCTGTAGTAAGGTAACAGGTATACAGGGGTACTTGAAAGGGGTATGAACTATCTGTAGTAAGGGTACAGGCTTATAGGGGTACTTGAAAGGGGTTTGAACTACCTGTAGTAAGAGTACAGGTATATAGGAAAGGGGGATACCTACCTGTAGTAAGAGTACATCTATATACTATACTCTTTCCCACACAACTAGGCAATATAAAAAAGCCTCCTGCTGTGGGAATGGAACCATTAACCTACTGTGTGGGAGTCAGAGGCCTTACTCCTAGACCAAAGGATCCTGGTTGAATGGACATACATGTCAATGCTAGTGAGTCTTTGATTCACCATACCAGCCTGAAAGCTCATGAGGGGAGCTAGGCACTGGAGTTGAAGTAAAGAGTACAGGTATGAAGGGGTTCTTGAAAGGGGTAAAAACTATCTGTAGTAAGGTTACAGCTATATAGGGTAACCTGAAAGGGGTATAAACTATCTGTAGTAAGAGTACAGGTATGTAGTGGTACTTAGAAGGGGTAATAACTTTCTGTAGTAAGGTTACAGGTATATAGGGTTACTTGAAATGGTGAGGAACTATGTGTAGTAAGGGTACAGGTATATAGGGGTACTGAGAAGGGGTGAGAACTACCTGTAGTAAGGGTACAGGTATATAGGGGTACTTAGAAGGGGTGAGAATTACCTGTAGTAAGAGTACAGTTATATAGGGATACTTGAAAGGGGAATGAACTACCTGTAGTAATGTTACAGGTATATAGGGGTACTTAGGAGGGGTAAGAACTACCTTTAGTAAGAGGAAAGGTATATAGGGGTACTTGAAAGGCGTATAAACTATCTGTAGTAGGGTACAGGTATGTAGGCGTACTTAGAAGGGGTGAGAACTACCTGTAGTAAGGTTACAGGTATATGGGGGTACTTCAAAGGGGTGAGAACTACCTGTAGTAAGAGTACAGGTATATAGGAAGGGGTGATAACTACCTGTAGTAAGGGTACAGGTATATAGGGGTACTTAGGAGGGGTAAGAACTACCTGTAGTTAGAGTACAGGAATATAGGGGTACTTGAAAGGGGTATAGACTATCTGTAGTAAGAGTACAGGTTTGAAGGGGTTCTTGAAATGGGTATAAACTATCTGTAGTAAGGTTACAGGTATATAGGGTTACTTGAAAGGGGTATAAACTATCTGTAGTAAGAGTACAGGTATATAGGGGTACTTAGAGGGGGGTATGAACTATCTGTAGTAAGGTTACAGGTATATAGGGGTACTTAGAAGGGGTATGAACTACCTGTAGTGGGGTACTTCAGAGGGGTATAAACTATCTGTAGCAAGGGTACAGGTATATAGGGGTACTTAGAAGGGATATGAACTATCTGTAGTAAGGTTACAGGTATATAGAGGTACTTAGAAGGGGTGAGAATTACCTGTAGTAAGAGTACAGGTATATAGGGGTACTGAGAAGGGGTGAGAATTACCTGTAGTAAGAGTATAGGTATATAGGGGTACTGAGAAAGGGTATGAACTATCTGTAGTAAGGTTACAGGTATATAGGGGTACTTAGAAGGGGTGAGAATTGCCTGTAGTAAGAGTACAGGTATATAGGGGTACTTGAAAGGGATATGAACTACCTGTAGTAAGAGTAAAGGTATATAGGTGTACTTAGAAGGGGTATGAACTACCTGTAGTAAGAGTACAGGTATAGAGGGGTACTTAGGTAGGGTAAGAATTACCTGTAGAAAGAGTACAGATATATAGGGGTACTTCAAAATGGTATAGACT
Organism: Sthenelais limicola; assembly: GCA_942159475.1. Taxonomy (NCBI): domain Eukaryota; kingdom Metazoa; phylum Annelida; class Polychaeta; order Phyllodocida; family Sigalionidae; genus Sthenelais; species Sthenelais limicola. The sequence continues at coordinate 14,198,644 of OW804102.1, read as the reverse complement.
ATCTGTAGCAAGGGTACAGGTATATAGGGGTACTTAGAAGGGGTATGAACTACGTGTAGTAAAGTTGCAGGTATATAGGGGTACTTAGAAGGGGTATGAACTACCTGTAGTAAGAGTACAGGTATATAGGAAGGGATGATAACTACCTGTAGTAAGGGTACTGGTATATAAGGGTACTTAGGAGGGGTAAGAACTACCTGTAGTAAGAGAACAGGTATATAGCAGTACTTGAAAGGGGTATAGACCATCTGTAGTAAGTGTACAGGTATGAAGGGGTACTTAGAAGGGGTAATTTTTTTTTTAATAAATTTTATTGACAAAACTTCACACAGTGATAATTCTCATTTGTCGAAAAGTTGGTGGTACATAATCATCAATTTATATCTTTTAACATTATTCTTAATTTTACCTTTATAATATGGTAGTTTAATTACACTAAGTAATATGGCAGTTTAATTACACTAAGTACATTAAAAATTAGATGTTAAAAATTGGTTTAATTTCATTATACTCGTTATTCACAACATCCGTTATCTCCATTTCTACATTTTTTTTTGCCAGTCTCTAAAAAACATACCCATAGGGTCAGTCCATACAAATAAAATCAATCATCATTTTCGAACCCAAGTAATTGAGTGTGATATACAATGCCATTGAATTTCGAAACAAGTGCTCCATTTACACTCTACAGACATAAATTCAGTTTCATGTCCAACTTATCAGCTGTGACCTCTATTCTGTTTTACAACTTCATTAAAGGTTATCTCTATCCTTTAAGACCTTTTTCAACATGGCCCACGACATATTTTTGCATTCAACCGATAAATTATTCCACATAAATGGACCCAAATAGTTCGGGCTTTTGCGAAATTTTTCAGTTTTCGGTTGTTCCACCTTCATATTTATTCCTTCTGCTTGCCTTGTAATTCTAGGCATTTCTTGTATATACTTATCTAGATCTTTCAAGTTATACATAAGTCCCAATAGAGATACAATGCATCTTCTTTCAACCGTGTGGAGTCCATGGGGTGCCATGATATCCAAGATCGGTGTATAATTTGTATAATCTATCAGTCTAATACCTCTATTAAATGCACTTTGTATCTTCTTAATCAATTTAGCATTAGCTAATTTATAAAACATTGCACCATACTCTGTGAGAGGTAGTACATGGGCTTTTAGGATGGTTACAGTTGCTTTTTGATCTATGAAGTATCTGACTCTACCAAGTTGATTGATTTTTGCTTGTACCGTATTTTTGATTTTTTGAAAATGGCCATTGAAACTTAAACAACTGTCGATATCAAAGCCGAGGTACTTTACATTTTTCACCTGTGCGAGCACATTCCCATCAATGTAGATTGACCCTATTTGATGCCTACTGATTTTGTTTAGTTTACGTTTAGACCCCAGAATTTGCACTTGGCATTTTTTCGCATTCACTCGTAGCTTGTTTGCCCGCATCCAATTATTGACACTCGTAGCTACCGTTTGCGAGGTTGTCATACAATTTTCTAGTGACTCTCCCGTGACACTAGCTGCCGTATCATCCGCATACATTGCCAGACATACTTTTGTGTTCACATTTACATTGGATAGACAATTTTGCAAATCATTGATGTAAATCAAAAAAATTAATGGCCCTAATAAGCTACCCTGAGGTACACCTACGTCAATATTGATCTGATCTGACCTAACGCCATTTAGTACAGTACATTGTTTTCGGTTGGTAAGGTATTCTTTGACTATGTTTATGATTACTGGATTCACCTTATAGTATGCTAATTTACTAAACGTGATTTCATAATCAAGGCAGTTGAAGGCTTTCGCCACATCAAAGTAGGTTGCTACCGATACTTGCCCATTATCAATTCCCTTGATTATGGGATCGATAAACTCATAAACAGTTCTGTTGGTTGAGTGCCCCTTCCTGAATCCCCCCTGTACAGGGGAGAGAAGTTTATTGGCTTCCATGTGTCCTCGTAGGGCATCGCAAATAAAATATTCAAGGATTTTGGAGGGCATAGGAACAAGGGCGATTGGCCGCAGATTATTAAAGTGTCTTAAGTTACCTGCTTTTGGTATGGGCGTAATCGCGTATTCTTTCCACTCTTGCGGAATTTTACTCTGTTTGATGCATTCGTTAAGTAATTTTGTCAATTGGGGGATGATCTTCAGAAAATAGAATTTGAGGATTTTTGCATTAACCCAACTTAATCCACTACTTTTACTGGTGTTTATGCTGTTCACCACTTTAGCAACTTCATTCTCATTAATCACTATTCGTGTTGACATGATCGTATCTATATCATTATCCAGATACCTTATACTTTGATCCTCTAACTCTTTAGTAATATCGCTCATGTTCTTAAAAAACGCGTTAAGAGCATTGCTTGCTTCAGTACCTTCAACCACTTCATTCTCGTGTACAAAGCTTTCTGGTAGGGATGATGAAGATTTTCCCATAAAACCATTTAGCAGTCTCCAGAACTTCTTGCTATTATTACCATTATTTTCTATCATAGTCGTAATCTGCCTTTTCTTCGCTATCTTCACCATTCTTGCGCTTACTCTTCTGGCTATCCTGGCCTGTTGCCAGTCTTCATCCCTTTTTGATTTTATGGCTATTCGGAATAGTTTGTCCCTGTTCTTAATCGCTTTTAGGGTGTCTTTATCTAAGGTTATCATGCCTCTATTTATAATTTTGCGTTCACGGAGTGGACATTTATCATCCAAGTACCCAAGTATACCTTTTTTCATATCCATCCAAACTTCATTAGTATTTCTACTAACGTCTAATTTGTTTCTTACATTTTGATCGATAAAATGCTCGAATTCTTCATAATCTAGCTGATCATATCTCCTACTCCTATCTACTTTTGTGTAGTGGGGGGCAGTAGTCTTCTTAATGTTAATGAATATGGCAAAATGATCTGATATAGATGTATTTATCACCCCTGAAGATGTAATATGCGGATGATCGCTCGCAAATATATCAATCAAATTATTAGTATTCCTGCTGCATCTGGTTGGTGCAGAGTTATACAATTTAAGAGAAGCCTCACTCAGTATATGTAACATGTCCTTTGTACCTTCATCTTCCTTATTCAACATGTTAATATTGAAGTCTCCCGACAGTATAATATTACAATATGGGTATCTGTCCTTTATGTTGGTTAGTACATCACTCACTTCATTAATAAAGATGTTTTTACCACCATTTGGAGGTCTGTACAAATTTAGGAGGATAACCTTTTTCCTATTTCCTGGCTTTACCTTCAGAACTTGAAGTTCGATATTATCGTTACATATATTTCGATCCGCCAGTACCCAAGGGTCAACCGTAAATGTACTATCAATTAAATAACAGAGGCCTCCACCTCTCTTGATTTCCCCATTCTTTGTAGTTGATCTATCAGATCTAAATATCTTATACATGGGGTTTAAGACAACGTTGCTATCATGATCGTTTACATCCAGCCATGTCTCTTGTAATGCTAAGATTTTAATCCCACCTTTCAACATGCATTCATTTATTTCCACCGCTTTATTTCTTAGTGAGCGTACGTTTAACGAGCATATTGTCAAACCCTTCATACCTGTTACCTTGCTTAACCTAACCGATTCCATTTTTCAACTGGTGCTTTCTATAATTCTTTCCTTGGCAAACTTTAAATGAGTCGTTTAACTCTTCTACGCAATCCTCATACTTCTTTTCAATAGTTTGGACATAAGAACACAATGATATTGGCATATATAAAAACAAAGCGAACTCCCATAACTGGGTCAATGCTGTCATGTTTCAGAACAGCTTATCATGCGGTGCCGGCTATTACAACAGTTTATACATGTCGAGCGTGTCGAGAGGTCATTACCACAATAATAACATATTATCCACCTAAATGAGATATATACAAGTATACAAGTAACTGAACTCACAATAATAACTTTCTGTAGTAAGGTTACAGGTATATAGGGTTACTTGAATATTGACGAACTATGTGTAGTAAGGGTACAGGTATGTAGGGGTACTGAGAAGGGGTGTGAACTACCTGTAGTAAGGTTACAGGTATATAGGGGTACTTCAAAGGGGTGAGAATTATCTGTAGTAAGGGGACAGCTATATAGGGGTACTTCAAAGGGGTATAAACTATCTATAGTAAGGGTAAAGGTATATAGGGGTACTGAGAAGGAGTGAGAACTACCTGTAGTAAGGGTACAGGTATATAGGGGTACTTAGAAGGGGTGAGAATTACCTGTAGTAAGAGTACAGGTATATAGGAGTACTTAGAAGGGGTATGAACAACCTGTAGTAAGAGTACAAGTATATAGGGGTGTTTAGAAGGGGTATGAACTATCTGTAGTAAGAGTACAGGTATATAGGGGTACTTTGAAGGGGTAACAACTACCTGTAGCAATGGTACAGGTATGTATTAGTACTTAGAAGGGGTAACAACTACCTGTAGCAAGGGTACAGGTATTTAGAGGTACTTGAAAGGGGTATGAGTACAGGTATATAGGGATATAAACTATCTGTAGTAAGAGTACAGGTATATAGGGGTAGTTAGAAGGGGTATGAACTATCTGTAGTAAGGTTACAGGTATATAGGGGTACTTAGAAGGGGTGAGATTTACCTGTAGTATGAGTACAGGTATGAAGGGGTACTTGAAAGGGGTTTAAACTATGTGTAGTAAGGGTACAGGTATGTAGGGGTACTTAGAAGGGGTAAGAACTACCTCTATTTAGGTTACAGGTATATAGGGGTACTTCAAAGAGGTGGAACTATCAGTAGTAAGAATACAGGTATATAGGGGTACTTCAAAGGGGCATAAACTATCTGTAGTAAGGGTACAGGTATATAGGGGTACTTAGAAGGGGTGAGACTTACCTGTAGTAAGAGTACAGGTATATAGGGGTACTTAGAAGGGGTATGAACTACCTGTAATAAGAGTACAGGTATATAGGGGTATTAGAAGGGGTATGAACTATCTGTAGTAAAGTTACAGGTATACAGGGGTACTTGAAAGGGGTATGAACTATCTGTAGTAAAAGTACAGGTACATAAGGGTACTTAGAAGGTGTGAGAATTACCTGTAGTAAGAGTAGTGGTATATAGGGGTACTGAGCAGGGGTATGAACTATATGTAGTAAGGTTACAGGTATATAGGGGTACTTAGAAGTGGTAAGAATTACCTGTAGTAAGAGTACAGGTATATAGGGATACTTAAAAGGGGTATGAACTACCTGTTGTAAGGTTATAGGTATATAGGGGTACTTAGAAGGGATGGGAACTACCTGTAGTAAGAGTACAGGTATATAGGGGTACTTAGGAAGGGTAAGAATTACCTGTAGTAAGAGTACAGGTATATAGGGGTACTCCAAAACGGTATAGACTATCTGTAGCAAGGGTACAGATATATAGGGGTACTTAGAAGGGGTGAGAATTACCTGTAGTAAGAGTACAGGTATATTGGAGTACTTAGAAGGGGTATGAACAACCTATAGTAAGAGTACAGGTATATAGGGGTATTTAGAAGGGGTATGAACTATCTGTAATAAGAGTACAGGTATATAGGGGTACTTAGAAGGGGTAACAACTACCTGTAGCAACAGTACCTGTGTAGGGGTACTTGAAAGGCGTATAAACTATCTGTACTAAGGGTACAGGTATGTAGGGGTACTTAGAAGGGGTGAGAACTACCAGTATTAAGGTTACAGGTATATAGGGGTACTGAGAAGGGGCATGAACTATCTGTAGTAAGGTTACAGGTATATAGGGGTACTTAGAAGGGGTGAGAATTACCTGTAGTAAGAGTACAGGTATATAGGGGTACTTGAAAGGGGTATGAACTACCTGTAGTAAGGTTACAGGTATATAGGGGTACTGAGAAGGGGTATGAACTTTCTGTAGTAAGGTTACAGGTATATAGGGGAACTTGAAAGGGGTATAGACTATCTGTAGTAAGAGTACAGGTATGAAGGGGTACTTGAAGGGGGTATTAACTAGTTGTAGTAGGGTACAGGTATGTAGGGGTACTTAGAAGGGGTAAGAATTACCTGTAGTAAGAGAACAGGTATGTAGGGGTACTTAGAAGGGGTGAAAACTACCAGTATTAAGGTTACAGGTATATAGGGGTACTGAGAAGGGGCATGAACTATCTGTAGTAAGGTTACAGGTATATAGGGGTACTTAGAAGGGGTGAGAATTACCTGTAGTAAGAGTACAGGTATATAGGGGTACTTGAAAGGGGTATGAACTACCTGTAGTAAGGTTACAGGTATATAGGGGTACTGAGAAGGGGTATGAACTTTCTGTAGTAAGGTTACAGGTATATAGGGGAACTTGAAAGGGGTATAGACTATCTGTAGTAAGAGTACAGGTATGAAGGGGTACTTGAAGGGGGTATTAACTAGTTGTAGTAGGGTACAGGTATGTAGGGGTACTTAGAAGGGGTAAGATTTACCTGTAGTAAGAGAACAGGTATATCGGGTTACTTGAAAGGGGTATAAACTATCTGTAGTAAGGTTACAGGTATGTAGGGGTACTTAGAAGGGGTAATAACATTCTGTAGTAGGGTTACCGGTACATAGGGTTACTTGAAAAGGTGAAGAACTATGTGTAGTAAGGGTACAGGTATGTAGGGGTACTTGAAAGGGGTATGAACTACCTCTAGTAAGGTTACAGGTATATAGGGGTACGTAGAAGGGGTGAGAATTACCTGTAGTATGGGTACAGGTATAACGGGGTACTTGAAAGGGTTATGAACTACCTGTAGTATGGATACAGGTATATAGGGGTACTGAGAAGGGGTATGAACTATCTGTAGTACGGTTACAGGTATATAGGGGTACTTAGAAGGGGTCAGAATTCCCTGTAGTAACAGTACAGGTATATAGGGATATTCAAAAGGGGTATGAACTACCTGTAGTAAGGTTAAAGGTATATCGGGGTACTTAGGAGGGGTAAGAACTACCTGTAGTAAGTGTAAAGGTATATTGGGGTACTTGAAAGGGGTATAGACTATCTATAATAAGAGTACAGGTGTGAAGGGGTACTTGAAAGGGGTATGAACTACCTGTAGTAAGAGTACAGGTATATAGAGGTACTTCAAATGGATGAGAACTACCTGTAGTAAGGGTTAAGGTATGAAGGGGTACTTAGTTGGGGTGAGAATTACCTGTAGTCCGGTTAAAGGTATATAGGGGTACTGAGAAGGGGTGAGATTTACCTGTAGTAAAGGTACAGGTAAATAGGGGTACTTCAAAGGGGTATAAACTTTCTGTAGTAAGGCTACAGGTATATACGGGTACTTCAAAGGGGTATAAACTTTCTGTAGCAAGGTTACAGGTATATAGGGGTACTTCAAAGGGGTATAGACTATCTGTAGTATGAGTACAGGTATGAAGGGGAACTTGAAAGGGGTATAAACTATCTGTAGTGAGGTTACAGGTATATAGGGTTACTTGAAAGGGGTGTAAACTATCTGTATTAAGAGTACAGGTATGTAGGGGTACTTAGAAGGGGTATTAACTTTCTGTAGTAAGGTTACAGGTATATAGGGTTACTTGAAATGGTGAAAAACTATGCGTAGTAAGGGTACAGGTATGTAGGGACACTTAGAAGGGGTGTGAACTACCTGTAGTAAGGTTACAGGGATATAAGGGTACTTCAAAGGGGTGAACATTATCTGTAGTAAGGTTACAGGTATATAGGGGTACTTCAAAGGGGTATAAACTATCTGTAGTAAGGGTACAGGTATATAGGGGTACTTGAAAGGGGTTTGAACTACCTGTAGTAAGGTTACAGGTATATAGGGGTACTTGGAAGGGGTATGAACTATCTGTAGTAAAAGTACAGGTATATAGGGGTACTTAGAAGGGGTGAGAATTACCTGTAGTAAGCGTACAGGTATATAGGGGTACTTAAAAGGGGTATGAACTATCTGTAGTTTGGTTAGAGGTATACAGGGGTACTTGAAAGGGGTATGAACTGTCTGTAGTAAGGTTACAGTTATATAGGGGTACTGAGAAGGGGTGAGAATTACCTGTAGTAAAGGTACAGGTATATAGGGGTACTTGAAAGGTGTATAAACTATCTGTAGCTATAGACGGCAAGGTATATATCTGATGATCCTTAGGTAATAAGAATGGGTGAGAAGGGGCACAAACCTGTAGTTAGAATACACGTATATAGGGGTTACTTAGATGGGGTGAGAATTACCTACAGTAAGGTAACAGGTATATAGGGGTACTGATAAGGGGTGAGAATTACCTGTAGTAAGAGTACAGGTATATAGGGGTAATTCAAAGGGGTATAAACTATCAGTAGTCAGAATACAGGTACATAGGGGCACTTGAAATGGGTAAAAACTACCTGTAGTAAGAGTACAGGTATGCAGGGGTACTTAGAAGAGGTGGGAACTGCCTGTAGTAAGAGTACCGGTATAAAGGGGTACTTAGGTAGGGTGAGAATTGCCTGTAGTAAGAGTACAGATATGTAGGGGTACTTCAAAAGGGTATTGACTATCTCTAGCAAGGGTACAGGTGCATAGGGGTACTGAGAAGGGGTGAAAACAGGTATAGTGAAAGGGGTGATAACTACCTATTGTAAGGGTACAGGTATATAGGGGTACTTATGAAGGGTAAGAATTACCTGTAGTAGGAGTAAAGATATATAGGGGTACTTCAAAAGGGTATGAACTATCTGTAGTAAGGTTACAGGTATATAGGGGTACTAAGAAGGGGTGAGAATTACCTGTAGTAAGAGTACAGGTATACAGGGATACTTGAAAGGGGTATGAACTACCTATAGTAAGGTTACAGGTATATTGGGATACTTAGGAGGGGCGAGAATTACCTGTAGTAAGAGTACCGGTATATAGGGGTACTTAGAAGGGGTATGAACTACCTGTATTAAAAGTAGAGGTATATAAAGGTACTTAGAAGGGGTATGAACTATCTGTAGTAAGGTTACAGGTATACAGGGGAACTTGAAAGGGGTATGAACTATCCGAGTAGGAACACAGGTATATAGGGGTACTGAGAAGGTGTGAGAATTACCTCTAGTAAGAGTACAGGTATATAGGGGTACTTGAAAGGGGTATGAACTATCTATAGTAAGGCTACAGGTACATAGGGATACTTAGAAGGGGTGAGAACTACCTGTAGTAAGTGTACCGGTATAAAGGGGTACTTGAAAAGGGTATGAACTACCTGTAGTAAGGATACAGGTATATAGGGGTACTGAGAAGGGGTATGAACTTTCTGTAGTAAGGTTACAGGTATATAGGGGTACTTAGAAAGGGTGAAATTTACCTGTAGTAAGCATACAGTTATACAGGGATACTTGAAAGGGGTATGAACTACCTGTAGTAAGGTTACAGGTATATAGGGGTACTTAGGAGGGGTAAGAACTACCTATAGTAAGAGTATTGGTATATAGGGGAACTTGAAAGGGGTATAGACTATCTGTAGTAAGAGTACAGGTATGAAGGGGTACTTGAAGGGGGTATTAACTAGCTGTAGTAGGGTACAAGTATATAGGGGTACTAAGAAGGGGTGAGAATTACCTCTAGTAAGAGTACAGATATATAGGGGTACTTGAAAAGGGTATGAACTACCTGTAGTAAGGATACAGGTATATAGGGGTACTGAGAAGGCGTATGAACTATCTGTAGTAAGAGTATTGGTATATAGGGGAACTTGAAAGGGGTATAGACTTTCTGTAGTAAGAGTACAGGTATGAAGGGGTACTTGAAGGGGGTATTAACTAGCTGTAGTAGGGTACAGGTATATAGGGGTACTAAGAAGGGGTGAGAATTACCTCTAGTAAGAGTACAGATATATAGGGGTACTTGAAATGGGTATGAACTACCTGTAGTAAGGATACAGGTATATAGGGGTACTGAGAAGGCGTATGAACTATCTGTAATAAGGTTACAGGTATATAGGGGTACTTAGAAGGGGTGAGAATTACCTGTAGTAAGAGTACAGGTATATAGGGGTATTGAGAAGGGGTATGAACTATCTGTAGTAAAGTTACAGGTATATAGGGGTACTTAGAAGGGGTATGAACTACTTGTAGTAAGAGTACAGGTATATAGGGGTAATAAGAAGGGGTATGAACTATCTGTAGTAAGGTTACAGGTTTACAGGGGTACTTGAAAGGGGTATGAACTAGCTGTAGTAAGAGTAGAGGTATATAGGGGTACTTAGAAGGGGTAAGAATTACCTGTAGTTAGGTTACAGGTATATAGGGGTACTTCAAATGGACGAGAACTATCTGTAGTAAGAGTACAGGTATATAGGGGTACTTGAAAGGGGTATAGACTATCTGTAGTAAGAGTACAGGTATATAGGGGTACGTAGAAGGGGTGAGAATTACCTGTAGTAAGAGTAGAGGTATATCGGGGTACTTAGAAGGGGAAGAATTACCTGTAGTAAGGTTACAGGTATATAGGGGTACTTCAAAGGGGTATAGACTATCTGTAGTAAGAGTACAGGTATAACGGGGTACTTGAAAGGGGTATAAACTATCTGTAGTAAGGTTACCGGTATATAGGGGTACTTAGAAGGGGTAAGAATTACCTGTAGTAAGAGTACAGGTATATAGGGGTACTTGAAAGGGGTATGAACTACCTGTAGTAAGGTCATAGGTATATAGGGGTACTTAGAAGGGGTGAGAATTACGTGTAGTAAGAGTACAAGTTTATAGGGATACTTGAAAGGGGTATGAACTATCTGTAGTAAGGTTACAGGTATATAAGGGTACTTAGAAGGGGTGAGAATTACCTCTAGTAAGAGTACAGGTATATAGGGGTACTTGAAAGGGGTATGAACTACCTGTAGTAAGGTCATAGGTATAAAGGGGTTCTTAGAAGGGATGAGAATTACGTGTAGTAAGAGTACAGGTATATAGGGATACTTGAAAGGGGTATGAACTATCTGTAGTAAGGTTACAGGTATATAAGGGTACTTAGAAGGGGTGAGAATAACCTCTAGTAAGAGTACAGGTATATAGGGGTACTTAGAATGGGTAATAACTACCTGTAGTGATGTTACAGGTATATAAGGTTACTTGAAAGGGGTATAATCTATCTGTAGTAAAAGTACAGGTATGTAGGGGTACTTAGAAGGGGTAATAACTACCTGTAATAAGGTTACAGGTATATAGGGTTACTTGAAAGAGTGAAGAACTATGTGTAGTAAGGTTACAGGTATATAGGGGTACTTCAAAGGGGTGAAAACAATCTGTAGTAAGGGTACAGGTATATAGGGGTACTTGAAAGGGGTATAAACTATCTGTAGTAAGGGTACAGGTATATTGGGGTACTTGAAAGGGGTTTGAACTACCTGTAGTAAGGTTACAGGTATATGGGGGTACTTGGAAGGGGTATGAACTATCTGTAGTAAAAGTACAGGTATATAGGGGTACTTAGAAGGGGTGAGAATTACCTGTAGTAATAGTACAGGTATATAGGGGTACTTAAAAGGGGTATGAACTATCTGTAGTTTCGTTACAGGTATACAGGGGTACTTGAAAGGGGTATGAACTGTCTGTAGTAAGGTTACAGTTATATAGGGGTACTTAGAAGGGGTGAGATTTACCTGTAGTAAGGTTACAGGTGTATAGGGGTACTTCAAAGGGGTGAGAACTTACTGTAGTAAAGGTATAGGTATATAGGGGTACTTGAAAGGTGTATAAACTATCTGTAGCTATAGACGGCAAGGTATATATCGGATGATCCTTAAGTAATAAGAAGGGATGAGAAGGGGCACAAACCTGTAGTTAGAATACAGGTATATAGGGGTTACTTAGATGGGGGGAGAATTACCTGCAGTAAGGTAACAGGTATATAGGGGTACTGATAAGGGGTGAGAATTACCTGTAGTAAGAGTACAGGTATATAGGGGTAATTCAAAGGGGTATAAACTATCTTTAGTCAGAATACAGGTACATAGGGGCACTTGAAATGGGTAAAAACTACCTGTAGTAAGAGTACAGGTAGGTAGGGGTACTTAGAAGAGGTGGGAACTGCCTGTAGTAAGAGTACCGGTATAAAGGGGTACTTAGGTAGGGTGAGAATTGCCTGTAGTAAGAGTACAGATATGTAGGGGTACTTCAAAAGGGTATAGACTATCTCTAGCAAGGGTACAGGTGCATAGGGGTACTTAGAAGGGGTGAGAACAGGTATAGTGGAAGGGGTGATAACTACCTATTGTAAGGGTACAGGTATATAGGGGTACTTAGGAAGGGTAAGAATTACCTGTAGTAGGAGTAAAGATATATAGGGGTACTTCAAAAGGGTATGAACTATCTGTAGTAAGGTTACAGGTATATAGGGGTACTAAGAAGGGGTGAGAATTACCTGTAGTAAGGTTACAGGTATATTGGGATACTTAGGAGGGGCGAGATTTACCTGTAGTAAGAGTACAGGTATATAGGGGTACTTAGAAGGGGTTTGAACTACCTGTATTAAGAGTAGAGGTATATAAAGGTACTTAGAAGGTGTATGAACTATCTGTAGTAAGGTTACAGGTATACAGGGGAACTTGAAAGGGGTATGAACTATCCGAGTAGGAACACAGTTATATAGGGGTACTGAGAAGGGGTGAGAACTACCTCTAGTAAGAGTACAGGTATATAGGGGTACTTGAAAGGGGTATGAACTATCTATAGTAAGGTTACAGGTACATAGGGATACTTAGAAGGGGTGAGAACTACCTGTAGTAAGAGTACCGGTATAAAGGGGTACTTGAAAAGGGTATGAACTACCTGTAGTAAGGATACAGGTATATAGGGGTACTGAGAAGGGGTATGAACTTTCTGTAGTAAGGTTACAGGTATATAGGGGTACTTAGAAAGGGTGAAATTTACCTGTAGTAAGAGTACAGGTATACAGGGATACTTGAAAGGGGTATGAACTACCTGTAGTAAGGTTACAGGTATATAGGGGTACTTAGGAGGGGTAAGAACTACCTATAGTAAGAGTATTGGTATATAGGGGAACTTGAAAGGGGTATAGACTATCTGTAGTAAGTGTACAGGTATGAAGGGGTACTTGAAGGGGGTATTAACTAGCTGTAGTAGGGTACAGGTATGTAGGGGTATTTAGAAGGGGTAAGAATTACCTGTAGTAAGAGAACAGGTATATTGGGTTACTTGAAAGGGGTATAAACAATCTGTAGTAAGGTTACAGGTATGTAGGGGTACTTAGAAGGGGTAATAACATTCTGTAGTAGGGTTACCGGTACATAGGGTTACTTGAAAAGGTGAAGAACTATGTGTAGTAAGGGTACAGGTATGTAGGGGTACTTGAAAGGGGTATGAACTACCTCTAGTAAGGTTACAGGTATATAGGGGTACTTAGAAGGGGTGAGAATTACCTGTAGTAAGGGTACAGGTATAAAGGGGTACTTGAAAGGGTTATGAACTACCTGTAGTAAGGATACAGGTATATAGGGGTACTGAGAAGGGGTATGAACTATCTGTAGTATGGTTACAGGTATATAGGGGTACTTAGAAGGGGTGAGAATAACTGTAGTAACAGTACAGGTATATAGGGATATTTGAAAGGGGTATGAACTACCTGTAGTAAGGTTAAAGGTATATAGGGGTACTTAGGAGGGGTAAGAACTACCTGTAGTAAGTGTAAAGGTATATTGGGGTACTTGAAAGGGGTATAGACTATCTGTAATAAGAGTACAGGTGTGAAGGGGTACTTGAAAGGGGTATGAACTACCTGTAGTAAGAGTACAGGTATATAGAGGTACTTCAAATGGGTGAGAACTACCTGTAGTAAGGGTTAAGGTATGAAGGGGTACGAATTGGGGTTAGAATTACCTGTAGTCCGGTTATAGGTATATAGGGGTACTGAGAAGGGGTGAGATTTACCTGTAGTAAAGGTACAGGTCTTTAGGGGTACTTCAAAGGGGTATAAACTTTCTGTAGTAAGGCTACAGGTATATACGGGTACTTCAAAGGGATATAAACTTTCTGTAGCAAGGTTATAGGTATATAGGGGTACTTAGAAGGTGTAAGAACTACCTGTAGTAAGGTTACAGGTATATAGGGGTACTTAGAAGGGGTGAGAATTACCTGTAGTAAGAGTACAGGTATATAGGGGTATTGAGAAGGGGTATGAACTATCTGTAGTAAGGTTACAGGTATGTAGGGGTCCTTAGAAGGGGTGAGAATTACCTGTAGTAAGAGTACAGGTTCATAGGGGTACTTAGAAGGGGTATGAACTACCTGTAGTAAGAGTTCAGGTATATAGGGGTACTAAGAAGGGGTATGAACTATCTGTAGTAAGAGTACAGGTATATAGGGGTACTTAGAAGGGGTAAGAATTACCTGTAGTTAGGTTACAGGTATATAGGGGTACTTCAAAGGGACGAGAACTATCTGTAGTAAGAGTACAGGTATATAGGGGTACTTGAAAGGGATATAGACTATCTGTAGTAAGAGTACAGGTATATAGGGGTACGTAGAAGGGGTGAGAATTACCTGTAGTAAGAGTAGAGGTATATAGGGGTACTTAGAAGGGGAAGAATTACCTGTAGTAAGGTTACAGGTATATAGGGGTACTTCAAAGGGGTATAGACTATCTGTAGTAAGAGTACAGGTATAATGGGGTACTTGAAAGGGGTATAAACTATCTGTAGTAAGGTTACATGTATATAGGGGTACTTAGAAGGGGTAAGAATTACCTGTAGTAAGAGTACAGGTATATAGGGGTACTTGAAAGGGGTATGAACTACCTGTAGTAAGGTCATAGGTATATAGTGGTACTTAGAAGGGGTGAGAATTACCTGTAGTAAGAGTACAGGTATATAGGGATACTTGAAAGGGGTATGAACTATCTGTAGTAAGGGTACAGGTATAAAAGGGTACTTAGAAGGGGTGAGAATTACCTCTAGTAAGAGTACAGGAATATAGGGGTACTTAGAATGGGTAATAACTACCTGTAGTGATGTTACAGGTATACAGGGTTACTTGAAAGGGGTATAATCTATCTG
Organism: Sthenelais limicola; assembly: GCA_942159475.1. NCBI lineage: Eukaryota > Metazoa > Annelida > Polychaeta > Phyllodocida > Sigalionidae > Sthenelais > Sthenelais limicola. Next base: position 14,183,625 of record OW804102.1, on the reverse strand, counting down.
TAGTAAGAGTACAGGTATGTAGGGGTACTTAGAAGGGGTAATAACTACCTGTAAAAAGGTTACAGGTATATAGGGTTACTTGAAAGAGTGAAGAACTATGTGTAGTAAGGTTACAGGTATATAGGGGTACTTGAAAGGGGTGAGAACAATCTGTAGTAAGGGTACAGGTATATAGGGGTACTTGAAAGGGGTATAAACTATCTGTAGTAAGGGTACAGGTATATTGGGGTACTTAGAAGGGGTGAGAATTGCCTGTAGTAAGAATATAGGTATATAGGGGTACTTGAAAGGGGTATGAACTACCTGTAGTAAGAGTACAGGTATATAGGGGTACTTAGAAGGGGTGAGAATTACCTCTAGTAAGAGTACAGGCTTATTGGGGTACATAGAAGGGGTATGAACTACCTGTTGTAAGAGTACAGGTATATAGGGGTACTTGGAAGGGGTATGAACTATCTGTAGTAATAGTACAGGTATATAGGGGTACTTAGAAGGGGTGAGAATTACCTGTAGTAAGAGTACAGGTATATAGGGGTACTTAGAAGGGGTAAGAATTACCTGTTGTAAGGTTACATGTATATAGGGGTACTTCAAAGGGGTGCGAACTATCTTTAGGAAGGGTACAGGTATATAGGGGTACTTCAAAGGGGTATAAACTATCTGTAGTATGGGTACAGGTATATAGGGGTACTTAGAAGGGGTGAGAATTACCTGTAGTAAGAGTATAGGTATATAGGGGTAGTTAGAAGGGGTAATAACTACCTGTAGTGAGGTTACAGGTATACAGGGGTACTTGAAAGGGGTATGAACTATCTGTAGTAGGAGTACAGGTATATAGGGGTACTGAGAAGGGGTATGAACTATCTGTAGTAAGGTTACAGGTATATAAGGCCACTTAGAAGGGTGAGAATTACTTGTAGTAAGAGTACAGGTATATAGGGGTATTTAGAAGGTGTATGAACTATCTGTAGTAAGAGTACAGGTATATAGGAAGGAGTGATGCCTACCTGTAGTAAGGGTACAGGTATATAGGGGTACTTAGGAGGGGTAAGAACTACCTGTAGTAAGGGTACAGGTATATAGGGGTACTTGAAAGGGGTATAGACTATATGTAGTTAGAGTACAGGTTTGAAGGGGTTCTTGAAAAGGGTATAACCTATCTGTAGTAAGGTTACAGGTATGTAGGCGTACTTAGAAGGGGTAACAACTACCTGTAGCAAGAGTACAGGTATGTAGGGGTACTTAGAAGGGGTAATAACTACCTGTAGTGAGGTTACAGGTATATAGGGTTCCTTGAAAGGGGCATAAACTATCTGTAGTAAGAGTACAGTTATGTAGGGGTACTTACACTGAGTAATAACTACCTGCAGTAAGGTTACAGGTACATAGGGTTCCTAAGGGTGAAGAACTATGTGCAGTAAGGGTACAGGTATGTAGGGGTTACTTAGAAGGCGTGAGAACTACCTGCAGTAAGGTAACAGGTATATAGGGGTACTGATAAGGGGTGAGAACTACCTGTAGTAAGAGTACAGGTGTATAGGGGTAATTCAAAGGGGTATTAACTATCTGTAGTAAGAATACAGGTACATAGGGGTACTTGAAAGGGGTAAAAACTACCTGTAGCAAGGGTACAGGTATATAGGGGTACTTAGAAGGGGTGAGAATTACCTGAAGAAAGGGTACATGTATATAGGGGTACTTGAAATGGGTATAAACTATCTTAAGTAAGAGTACAGGTATGTAGGGGTACTTAGAAGGGGTGGGAACTACCTGTAGCAAGAGTACAGGTATATCAGGGTACTTAGGAAGGGTAAGAATTACCTGTAGTAAGAGTACAGGTATATAGGGGTACTTCAAAAGGGTATAGACTATCTGTAGCAAGGGTACAGGTATATAGGGGTACTTAGAAGGGATGAGAATTACCTGTAGTAAGAGTACAGGTATATAGGGGTACTTAGAAGGGGTATGAACTATCTGTAGTGAGGTTACAGGTATACAGGGGTACTTGAAAGGGGTATGAACTATCTGTAGTAAGAGTACAGGTATATAGGGGTATTTAGAAGGGGTGAGAACTACCTGTAGTAAGGATACAGATATATAGTGGTACTTCGAAGGGGTGAGAACTATCTGTAGTAAGGGTACAGGTTTATAGGGGTACTTCAAAGGGGTATAAACTATCTGTAGTAAGGGTACAGGTATATAGGGGTACTTAGAAGGGGTGAGAACTACCTGTAGTAAGGGTACAGGTATAAAGGGGTCCCTAGAAGGGGTGAGAATTACCTGTAATAAGAGTACAGGTATATAGGGGTACTGAGAAGGGGTATGAACTGTCTGTAGTAAGTTACAGGTATATAGGGGTACTTAGAAGGGGTGAGAATTACCTGTATTAAGAGTACAGGTATATAGGGGTACTTGAAAGGGGTATGAACTACCTGTAGTAAGGTTATAGGTATATAGGGGTACTTAGAAGGGGTGAGAATTACCTGTTGTAAGAGTACAGGTATATAGGGATACTTGAAAGGGGTATGAACTATCTGTAGTAAGGTTACAGGTATATAAGTGTACTTAGAAGGGGTGAGAATTACCTGTAGTAAGAGTACTGGTATATAGGGGTACTTAGAAGGGGTATGAACTACCTGTAGTAATTGTACAGGTATATAGGGGTATTTAGAAGGGGTATGAACTATCTGTAGTAAGAGTACAGGTATATAGGGGTACCGTACTTAGAAGGGGTAACAAGTACCTGTAGCAAGGGTACAGGTATGTAGGGGTACTTGAAAGGGGTGTACTACCTGTTGTAAGAGTACAGGTATATAGCAAGGGGTGATATCTACCTGTAGTAAGGGTACAGGTATATAGGGGTACTTAGGAGGGGTAAGAACTACCTGTAGTAAGAGTACAGGTATATAGGGGTACCTGAAAGGGGTATAGACTATGTGTAGTAAGAGTACAGGTATGAAGGGGTACTTGAAAGGGGTATAAACTATCTGTAGTAAGGTTACAGGTATGTAGGGGTACTTAGAAGGGGTAACAACTATCTGTAGTAAGAGTACAGGAATGTAGGGGTACTTAGAAGGGGTAATAACTACCTGTAGTGAGGTTACAGGTATATAGGGTTACTTGAAAGGTGTATAAACTATCTGTAGTAAGAGTACAGGTATGTAGGGTTACTTAGAAGGGGTAATAACTACCTGTAGTAAGGTTACAGGTATATAGGGGTACCTAGAAGGGGTGAAGAACTATGTGTGTTACATCATGTTACGCAATAATGGCATAACAGTGGGTAACGACTTTATGATCATTAATTAACATTAATGAGGGATTTGTTATGCGTCATGGTAACTAATAATTAATATAAGAACCTATTGGGTATATCAGGACCCAGGAATTTATTGCTTCGAATACGGTAGTAAGGGGAACCACAGGTAGCACTCTCAGCTCATTATAGATTCCTCCAATCAACAATAGCCACATGGACCAAGCTCTCACCTGTATGCAAAGACCACAATAAACACTATTCTAGATCTTAGGATCCAAGTCTCAAGACTTCTTCCTTGTACTTCTTATTTCTATACAATATTTCTACAACTATTCAATAGCCAAGATAGACAAACCTTCATATAACATGTGTAGTAAAGGTACAGGTATGTAGGGGTACTTAGAAGGGGTAACAACTACCTGTAGTAAGAGTACAGGAATGTAGGGGTACTTAGAAGGGGTAATAACTACCTGTAGTGAGGTTACAGGTATATAGGGTTACTTGAAAGGGGTATAAACTGTCTGTAGTAAGAGTACAGGTATGTAGGGGTACTTAGAAGGGGTAATAACTACCTGTAGTAAGGTTACAGGTATATAGGGTTACTTGAAAGGGTGAAGAACTATGTGTAGTAAGGGTACAGGTATGTAGGGGTACTTAGAAGGGGTGAGAACTACCTGTAGTAAGGTTCCAGGTATATTGGGGTCCTTCAAAGGGGTGAGAACTATCTGTAGTAAGGGTACAGGTATATAGGGTTCTTCAAAGGGGTATAAACTATCTGTAGTAAGGGTACAAGTATATAGGGGTACTTAGAAGGGGTGAGAACTACCTGTAGTAAGGGTACAGGTATATAGGGGTACTTAGAAGGGGTGAGAATTACCATGTATCTAAATCGGGTGTAGATACACAAGATGCATGCCATTGAATTATTTTATGAAGTGATGAACATGTAAATATTGTACTGATGAAGAATATTTTAGGTTATGTGATGTGTCACAGGAAAATGAGTTACCCGTCAGAAAATTAATTTTTTTTCAAGCAACACATCATATGTGAACCGCAGATTCGTGGGCACGAGTTTACGAAATTCCGGAAAGAATCACGAATACGAGGAGATTCGTTTGAACCTGGTTTATTTCCCAAAGGTATACAGTTACAAAGGTATTGTCACTGAAGCAAGGGTGCTTAAATTGAACAACAGAAGTATCTCGGTCCGCGGCGCGGCTCGAGTCCGTAGTGTTAAGCGAAGCCTGGATCCCCTTGCGGAGGTAGTAGTATCCTCCGCCTACCGTCCGTCGGAGGGTGTCTGCAGTGTCGTCTGCACGGTGGTGAATGTCGCCCCCTGACGGAACTGGCCGGAACTGGTGGTAGTCGTCTCCGGCGCTGGTAGAAGTGCCCCCGCATGCAGCTCCTGGTTCTCCCGGCGAAGTCCGTTGACTTGCGTGTCGAGAAGGTTTAACCTCTCCACCAGGAGTTCCTGCTCATTGAGGGACCTGTTAAGGTCCTCCATAAGCTGCGCGATTTCCGTTTGGCTATCAACCAAACGGTCCACGTTATCGAGAGGCCTGTAGGTCTCTGCGATATCCACACAGAAGCCTTCCAGCGACTCTTGTAGAGCCAGCCGGAGGACCGCTGTGCGATCAGCCACCACCTTCCGGGTGCGAGCGATGCCTACCCGGTCGACTTCGGGTGGGGGTACCCTTGCGGTAGCCGCAGGCCGTGAGGGTCTGGCACGGGCGAGGTGGCACGAGGTGCTCTACCTTCCGCTCTACCTGCCCTCCCCTCGCTGTGAGATGAACCCACACAAGACTGCCGCCTCGGGGAATCGCAGTGCTGATCCCGAGCCCTATTGCAATAAGGGCTTCATCGAACGGGTCGAAACGCTAAGTCTCGGGGCTCTTATATAGGCGGCCATCCGAATGAAACAACTCAATCACACCCGAGGTGTTGACATCGCTCGCGAACTCTCGGGAGCCGTGTCCAACTGTTCCGGTTGCATAGTTGACGCTACTCGCGAAAGTTCGCGTGGTACGGCAGCCGTATGAGCCGCCGGCGCGACAGGGACTGACACTACTCGTGAAAAGCGTTATCCAGTAGCGCTCGTGTATTCATCCGTGCCCGGCATCTTTATTACACATTTCGCCGGAGCCCGTACAAAAACACGAAACTGAACTAGATACGCCCCACCTGGCGACAGGGAAATCAGCAACCGAAACCACCGGCAGTGCAGAAAGGTCACCTCTACGCACATGGCGGCTTTTGGGCTGACGATCCAAACCATCAGATTTAAACAATGAAACAGCCCTCCCCGGGAATCAAAAGTTCCCAATTACTATTTCATCGCTTTTCCACGGCAACATTTGGCGAACATCGAGGATAGTTCCCAACGACCCAATCCCATATCGGAAAGAGGTTCATTGAGATGGTCGGTATCGACACCAGCCTCCTCTTGTTCTCTCGATGCACATGGCGGAATGTCTTAGCACGCTATATGGAAGCGGCCAGAACTCAACAATCGTAATTCATCAATGGTAACATAATGACATGGTTTCATATTCAATGGTCCAACAATGAAAGTTAACATTTGCTGCTACTTACAGTGAACTGGATTTCTCCTTGCTCTATGTAAAAGCCAAAAATGCGGTTGATGCGAGCCACTTACGTGTGGCCACCAACTCGCTTCTCGCTTGACTGACTGTCTCAGAGGCAGATGCTCTAAGATCAGGTCATGTGATCAACAGATCGCCTGAAGGTGGCACCCTGGTCGGGCCCAGCCTCCACGAAGTTTTCTACCCGTAAACCGGATAACTTCCGTATAGTTGATCCATACGAATGTTGTATGTATGTAAGTATGTGGTCTTTAACCACGATTAGTAACACCCCAGAACAGATTTCATAAGATCTCCACTCCACTTGACACCACCGGCCGCGGTATCTACGACATAGGAGTTGCCTCCTAATGCACGGGTTATTTTAAATGGACCATCCCACTTCGCACCATATTTGTTTGCCGCCTTTGGTGGGTAATATCGATATATCCAGTCCCCCACTTCAAATGACCGGTTTGTTTGCGGGCAAATCAAAATGGCGTTTCTGAGCGATGGCCGTTTTCTTCAACGTACGACGCACATATTCGTGCGACTTCCGTAAATTTTTACGAAGATCCTCAATGAAGCCTGAGCCGGAGGGGAAGTCCAAGCCGTCTCGACGTACACCATCAATTAGATCCGCAGGTGTATATGCCTCTACTCCGAAAACCACAGAATGAGGAGTGCAGCCCGTACTCGCGTTAATCGTATTATTATAGGCCGCCGCGATGCATGGGATATAAGTATCCCAATCATCCGCGCCATAATCCGCGTAACACGAGAGCTGTTCTACGAGGACACGATTAAACCTTTCTGCCTGCCCGTTTGCCTGTGGCCTATATGGGAGGGTTGTCTGTTTCTTCGTGTCGTAGAGATCACAGAGTTCCCGGAATAATTCTCCATCAAACTCGGGGCCCCCATCAGTTTGTATCGCTCTGGGCGCGCCAAACCGCAGGATCCAATTGCGAAATACTGTCCAGGCGACTGTCGCCGCCTTATGGTTTGGTAAGCAGTATGCTTCTGACCATTTTGAAAAGTAATCCACAATGACCAATACACAAGTATTTCCTCTCGTGCTAGTCTTAAAGCCACTAAGGATATCCATCGAGATTCTACTGAATCTCTCTCCCGTGAGCTCTTTTTGCAATGGCGATTTATTTACACCTTTTCGTGTTTTTCGCACATTACACTCGGGGCATAACTGAATCCACCTTTCTATGTCCCCGGATTGAGCCGGCCAGAAGAACCTTCTTCGCAAAGCGTCTTTCGTTCTGGCGTGCCCAAAATGTCCCGCTGAGGCCGGGCCGTGATATCGCCAGAACATAGATAGGCGTTGGTCAAACGGCAACACGATCCTCGAGAAAACATGTCCAATCGAAGGTTTTCTCCACTTGAACGTGAGTACCCCTTCTTCCAAACACAAATCCGTCTTGTGACTCCAGATTGTTCTGAATTCATCACTTTCACTAGTCAGATTCGTGGGTTCCTGGTTGTTTTCCAGGAAACCCATGATACGATTGATAGTATCGTCCATGCGCTGTTGCTCACGGATAGTCTGGTTTACAGATACGAGATTGTCGTCCGTGCCTACCCCCTCCCCCACGAGACTAGCTACAGCAGCCTTGTGCGCCCCACAATCATCGCAATCTGTATGTTTACAACGACTGTAGGGTCTACGAGAGAGGCCATCCGCATTTTCATGCTTCTTGCCCGGGCGGTGCTGAATAACACCTTTATTGGTAACCCCGTACTGCTGCAAGTCCAGCAACCAACGAGCCAGCATATTTTCTGGTTCCTTGAAGGTCATAAGCCACGTAAGGGACGAGTGGTCCGTACGGACTATGAAGTCTGTGCCGTATAAATAATGTTTGAACTTCCGCACATAATATACAACCGCCAACAGCTCTCTGTACGTAGTACAGTAGTTTTTCTGCGATTTCGAGAGTGAATTACTGGCATATGCGATCACTCGCTCTTGCTCATCCTGAACCTGCGATAGGACCGCCCCCATGGCCGTACCACTCGCATCCGTATCCAGAATGAACTGGCCGGTCGCTCGTGGATACGCCAAGACGGACGTGGAAAGCAAGGCTTTCTTTGTAGCCTCGAATGCATCATCGAGCTCACTATTCCAAGTAAGCTTATACCGTACTACCTTTTGTCTGGCTGTTGCAGTTTCCTGCAATGGCCGCACGAGATCATTAAAACTCGGAATGAACTGACGGTAATATGAAGCGAAACCCAGAAATGATCTGATATCCTTCACTGTCAACGGAATAGGCCAAGTTACTACCGCTCGCGTCTTCTCCGGATCCGCCCATATCCCCTCCTTAGATACGATGCGACCCAGGTACTGTACCTCTTCACGAAAGAGGCGACACTTCTTCGGTTTCAACTTAAGGCCGTATGCCATTAACCTGTCAAACACTAACCCCGTGTTCGTAATAGCTTCATGGATCATTGCACCATAAATGATCACATCGTCGAGATAGACGACACAGATCTTGCCATTAAGCCCCCGGAGAACCTGCGTCATCATTTTCTGAAACGTGGCCGGGGCGTTGCAAAGACCAAACGGCATCACCTTGAACTGGTATAAACCCGTGGAAGTCGTGAAAGCCGTTTTCTCTTTACTGTCCAGATCCATAGCTATTTGCCAATAGCCACTCTCCAGATCTAGGGTACAAAACCACACATTGCCACCAAGCGCGTCTAGACAGTCGTCTATTCGCGGTAGTGGATACGAGTCTTTTCGTGTCACATTGTTCAGTCTCCTGAAATCAACGCAAACCCTAGTTGAACCATCTGGTTTCGGAACAAGAACGGTGGGGAAGGCCCACGGGCCATTTCCTTCCTCGATCTTATCCTCCGCTAGCATCTTACTGACCTGGGAGTCCAGAGCCTCCTGTTTTGCTAAGGGAACTCGACAAAAAGGTAACTTTATAGGCTTAGTGTCACCCGTGTCGATGGAGTGTAGAACCTTGTTCGTAAACCCCAATTGTTCACCTTGCAATCTGAACACCCGCTTTTTTGCATATACCAACTCGCGCACTTTTTTCAAGGTTTCAGTATCTGCTACTTCAGCGCCCTCTATGATAGATTCCAGTTCAGGGATGCTAGTAATTGAACAGCTATCAGAGGTCAGCTTTCGCTTGCCCCCCGTGCTGGACCCGTTCACGGACTCTGCTCTCGCACAAGCCAGATGCGAATAGTCACCCGTGAAGTTTGCCGCCACCTCATAAGCGGATGCCACGGGCGTCCCGCGTGGCATGACTATTGCAAGTCCCGTTGAGTTCATAATAGGAAGCTTGTGGCAGTGAGCAGACAATACATATGTATCGTAACCCTCCACGAAACCGTCTACCTGTAACCCTACATCTGACTCCATGATATAGCCCACGTTGTTCTCGGGTAGGGACACATCCACAGACGCGACCTTCACCTCGAACGCGGCCAACCGCACATCCTCCCGTAGGAATGCGGTCGATATCGCACCTTTCCGTCGACAGAATACGTGATTCTTGCCTCCTTCCAGGAGCATCTTTCCAGGCCCCGTCATGCTAGTATCATAGCGCCACATGAAGTCTTGGCCCAGCACGGCCTCCTCCCCACTGCCTAGACCACTGACTACGAGACAAGCGTTCGGATACGTACGCCCTGCGATCTCAAAGTCAAAGACCGCATACCCCATCGTCTCTGGAGTACCACCCGCAAGTGGTTTTACCCGAACCCGCGAAGCGAGCAGGTCGGGCTTGCGAGCTAGCGATTCATAGAATTGTTTAGACACTAGTGAGGTAGTTGCACCTTTTTTTTTTTTAGAAAAATTTTATTTGCGATCATTGTCGGGTTTACCCAATAATTTCATGGTACACAAATGGCAAAACATATTCATATGTACAGGATTTAACATTAACAACATTAGTGATAATCATTACTTTAGGGTATACAACGAGAACCCTACATGATGGCGAGGCCATATTCTATATTTCACTCATTAGACAATCCAATATTTATACAGGATATACAACCCAGAGTTGGGGGAAAAAATCTTTTTTTTTTTTGTGATTCTTTGCCTTCGATGCAATAAAAACAAATATTAAGAATACATACGAGTATAAAAGGATGATTGTACATTTGCGCAGTTTTGACCACAAGTAGATTCAATGTATGTAGATATTCTTGACAAAATAAAGATCTATGTGTATATTCGTGTGTTTGATAAGGACATCGTTCCTCGTTAACGACCCGTGTGGGATATAATTCCCATTTAGACAGATATTATAGCCATTAATTAACCCCAGTGGACGTCATTTTTCAGCGTCTTTTTAATATGAGCCCATTCAGAGTTCCTTAGGTTGGCAGGCAATTTATTCCAAAGAGATGGTCCTTTGAAATGGGGGGTGTTTTTGTATTTTTCTCTATTAGGTCTTATTGTTTTCATTACATAACTGTCTGCCAGCCGGGTTTCTCTATTCATTGGTTTAATGAATAATGGGTCTTCTTTTTTCTTATACATAAGACCAAGTATGGCAATTTTACTGCGCTTAGATAAATTGTCAACCTTACAATCAAGTCTTAATAATAAGATGTTTCTAGGATCATTTAGATAGGCGATTTTGATTGCTCGTGTGAGTAAGCGTTCTAGTTTATTCTTAACATTGGCATTTGCCATACCTAGGAAAACTATACCATATTCTAGTATGGAAAGAATATGGGTCTTTAGTATAGTGATCGCCATTTGTCTTGAAATATATGCACGAATACGTCTGAATTGGTAAATCTTATGCTGTACAGAGGCCTTCAAGTGATTTAAATGGTCGTTCATGGAGACATGTCTGTCTACTTTAAAACCAAGATATCTAACTGTTCTACACATTTGAATGGGGATCCCTTTAATATAGATTTTTCCAAGATCTTGAAATTTAATCTTTTTGAGTTTTGACTTAGCGCCAATTATCTGAAGCTGTGATTTTTTACCATTCAACAAGAGACCATTTTTAGACATCCAATCATTAATACATGTAGCGAAATCTTGTGTTAGTATCATACAGTTAGTTAAATCAGGGCCAGTTACCGTCAAAGCGGTGTCATCGGCATATAGGGTTACATTCATCGTGACATTGCGAGTATTTATATTTCTTAAACTGTTTGGTAGATCATTAATATATATTAAAAAAAATCAGGGGCCCTAGATGACTGCCTTGGGGTACACCTCTATTTATAGTCACCGAATCAGAAGTTATTCCATTCAGGATAGTACATTGAGTCCTGTTCAGGAGATAATTTTCAATAATTCGTACCAGGTGGGGGTGAACTTTATAATATTGGAGCTTCATCTTTAAAATGGTATGATCAATGCTATTAAATGCCTTGGCTATGTCATAATATGTGGCTATTGAGATGTTACCCTTGTCGATACCCTCCACTACAGGTGTAAGGAAGTCAAATAAACTTAAACTAGTCGAATGGTTGGATCTGAACCCTCCTTGAGATTTGGTGAACAAGTTATTACCCTCCATGTGAGTATTAAGGGCTGTACATACAATTTTCTCAAGCAGTTTTGACATGATGGAGACTATTGCAATCGGTCTTAAGTTATTAAATATTCTAAGGTCACCATCTTTTGGAATCGGCTTTATATAGTAATTCTTCCATTCAACTGGCATAACTCCAACTTTGATACATTGTTTCAGGAGAAGAGTAACTTCATGATATAATTTAATAAGAAACATCTTCAATATACGGGCGTCAATCCAATTTAAACCACAGTCTTTACTAGTGTCGATTTGTTTAATATGACTCATTACAATTTCGTCTGTTATAAGGATATTACTGGTTAAGATCGTGTTCGGTTCCTCATTAAGATACTCATGAAACCCTTGATAGTCATCAATAGCTGTAGTGCCCAGTTTGCTATAGAAGATGTTAAGGGCGTTACAGGCATCACGACCAGATTTTTCCGATCCATTGACCAAGAAGGAGGTAGGTAGAGGCTTAGAAATTTTTCCGAAAAGATTATTGATGTTTCGCCAAAACTTCTTACTGTTTTTTGGGCAACTAGTAAGCTGGTTTTTAATTTCAGTTCGTTTAAGGGACAGGATGTCTTTTTGAATTTCCTTACGCAGATTAGCAGCATTTCGATAGTCCTCTACCAGACCCGATCTAGAGGCCTTGCGGAATAGCTTATCTCTGTCTTTAATTTTTCTGTATAGTACCAGAGTTAGTTTAAATTTGCCTCTTCTGGTTGATGTAATTTCTTCTTGGGGGCATTTTTTTTCAATCAGGGACTTGAAACAAGTTCTCATGTTTGACCACATATCCTCAGGATTTCTCAGATTACCATTAAAGATTTGGTTGATTACAGCATGAGGTTGGAGGTGATTTTGTATATCAGTCTCCTTTATCTTATGGTACCGTCTACCTAATCTTGTTTCACAAATTTGTGGTTCTTTTTCTTTTTTTATAATTAGGAAAGTACATAAGTGGTCAGAGATGTTGAAATTGATTGTTCCTGATTTGCTAACATGGGCGTGATCGGAGCATATGATATCTAACTGGGTGCTAGTGTTATGAGCCAGTCTTGTGTCAGACGTTATGTGCTTTATTAGCCTGAAGTCGTCAAGTAGGTCTTCCCCTGGGACTGCAAGGTTAATGTTAGTGTCACCGCAAACAATGATAACACATTTAGGCTTACTTGATCTGATAGAAGTAAGAGCAGCTCTAAGTTCATTGATAAAGGTTCTCTTATTTCCAGTCGGGGGCCTATACAGGTTTAGACATATACATACTCTCCTGTTGCCAGGTTTTATTAGTAGGCAGTGAAGTTCGATATCAGTATTACAAAGATTTTGGGCATTGAGCGTCCATGGATCTACTTTATAACTGTTATGAGCATAACAACATAACCCTCCTCCTTTACTTTTAACCTCCCTACCAGTCCTATCATACCGATAGATGTTAAATTCAGGGGCTATTTTTAGTTGCGTGTCATGGTCACTCTCATTCAGCCATGTCTCTTGTAAGAACGCTAACTTAATACACCCTTTTAATAGTAGATTGGACATTTCGATAACCTTATTTCTGAGTGATCTGACGTTCAAAGAGAGAAGTCCAAGACCCTTGCTCATAATGACATTTTTTAACTCAACCGATACCATTTCGTGCGAATGACAGTGTAAGTGTATTATCTCGGTAAACTCTCAAAATCTCTACAGGCGGCACATAAGATTCTTGCATGTTTGAACAGTCGTACATATAGCTATGAATACAATTATAATGAACAAGTGAAGGCGAGTGTAATAAAATATGCAGTTGCCTTATCAGGCTGGGCGGCATGGTCGGGGTATAGATAGTAGCTGGGGCTCGTAACAAAAGTTAATTGTACAGCCTTCGTGAGCAACGTCAGATTCAACCAGGTGCATACACAGGTACAAAAGCATATATAATACATGAGTAACATTTATAAAACAGTTTGTGGACCGTAACGACTTTTATAAGGAGGAATCTCAAAACATCTTACCCTGTGAACTCGAGATTTGACATGATGACGGCCATTTTGGGAAGTTATGACTGTCCCGCACAACGACTTACATTGATTGTAATTCTGAATCATTTCGTATTATACCTATAGGGTGTATTCTCGTTGGAAAACATTTATAGAACCAGTATGTATTTTTTTTTTTTATAGCACATTGGATGGATACAGTGTTTCAGTTAAATAACAGGTATCGTAAGTGCGCGGATGTTTCCTGTGTCGTATAAAAATTCTCCTCACCTAGTACCCACCTTGACAGGTACATACCATCTATCCACTATCGCTACCACGTCGATAGGAATAGAGAGGTCACGGCCGGCCGCAGAACTAGTCAAATTTTTAACACAGCGTTCCCCACCCACGGTAGAGCTAACCGCGAGCAGCGCCGTGCCAGCGTCAGTATAGCGACCGTCCAAACACATTCCACGATCGCGTGGGATGGCTCGAACGTTACTAACCGACTCCTTCGACCAAAGTTTCGTGTCTGCGGGCTTTGTGGGGTCTTCACCCTCCATCGCTCCAGTTTCCTCTCTGTTCAGTTCTGCCTGCCTACCTGACCTCCCCAGATCGTACGACCCACCTGGAGTTCCTTTGCCCGAGCGGGCTATGGAAGGGCTCCCCCCCCCGTCAAGAGTTCCGTCGAACTTGCGGGTCTCGTCACCGCTTCCTTGCGAGACCCACGTCAATTTCCCTTAGTAGATTTATTTTCCGGGGAATTGAATTCCTTACCCGTCTCTTTTGCGATGAAAGCGCGAAACTTCTTCAGGTGATTGCAATTGGCTTGCAAGTGGGTTGTCTTCCCGCAAAGCCAACAGGCAGGCTCTGGACGAGTCGCTTTCGTGTCCTTCTTCCAATAGTCAGTTTTCGTGACCGTCTTCTTGGAAGATTTGGACAAAGTCTTGGTTTTATCCCATGACTTTTTCGTGCTATGGTCAGACTTCTTACCGTCTTCCTTTCGCACGTCCTTCCTCATTGCCTGGAAGGCCGCGAAATCGGCTATTAAATCCGATTCCGAATCAGAGTCCGGGACTTCGGTCGCAGTAGACGCCCCCGAAGTCTCGTCCGCCGACAAGTCAGAGTCAGACTGCGCCTCTGCTTCCGCAGCCGCGTAAGAAGTTTTCCGCTCCTTGTCCTTCCTCTGTCCGTAGAACTTATATCCTCTAGTTTTAAATTTAGAGGACTGTCCTGGCGTGGAACCCAAGACACGCTGATATGCTGCCGGGCCACCTGCTCGCACGAAATCTGTTGCGAGATCTACGCAATCTTGCATAGACTTTGGGCGATTTGTTTGCACCCACATGCCAAGAAATTTATCTTCTAAGCCCGTGCAGAAGATACGGATTGACTCCTTCTTCATATGTTCGAGGTATTGTCCCTCGTACGCACGTTTGCACAAGGTAAGTAGAGCCTCACCATAGTGTTGAAGTGATTCACCAGGCTGTTGAATACGGTTGCGGTATTCCTCCTGGCGTTGTTCTTCGGTCTTTGTGTCCAAGATGACACGAAGCCTCGTCACAACGTCACTTAAAGTTAGGGATCGTGAATTTCCCCAAGTAGACTGGTTCACATGTCGTGAAGTTGCCATAATCAGTTCGTGCATAAGCGTTTCCTCCGGCCAACCGCAAAGTTCGGCGTAGTTTATCGCTGATGCGAGAAACTCTTCCCAATCCTCTCCATTGCGAAAAGGTTTGAGATTTTTAGGTTTGGGATTTTCTCTCTTGCCCGTCGATCCGTATAAACGAACTTCCGCAGGGCGGTCTTCGTTATATACGACGCTTGCTTCCATTTCAGGCATCATCGAACGTCTACACTTAGTAGTGCTCGTTGGTACCGTCGTATGGTTGTCTGGTTCGCGACCAGCTGACAAACCCAGTTTGGGCTGTAGGTCGTTATCCAATAATGGAATCGAAACATTAGTCAACAAGTAGTTGAGACCATTGTCCGAAGGAGACGAATCTACAAAGTCGACTCTTCTTCCAGCAGTCTTGAATCCTGCCGGAGTACTAGGCAAGCGCGGGGCTCGCATTTCCGTGCTTTCCGTATCCTGCGAAGGCATTTGCACACGCGGATCCGAGCTACCTTGAGGCAGCATCGCAGGATATCTCCGATCCAACATATCGATCAGATATGGGGGGCAAGCCGCATATTCGTGTAGACCACGATATAGCCGCTGTACACGCTTCAACGGAAGTTGTTCGTGCAGTACCCACAGTAGGTCGAGTGTTCCTCGAATTTCACCTTCAGCGATTTCGCTTGGTGGTTTTCCCGTTTTGTCGTAAGAACAAAGTACGGTAGTCAGATGGTCCATCATGACTTTTGCGTCGTTGCTCTGCCCCAGCGGGACTGCCGTTTCTTTGGTTTTCAGTGGCTTAATGTCGGAATGATCCGATCCATCCGCCTCGCCTGTCTCGACATTGAAACCCGCTCATTCTATGAGCTTGCGAAGATCGTCCTCGTTGTAACACGGGCGCAATCGTAACACTATAGCTACTAGTTTCTCAACCAAGCCTTGTGTATCCGGATTGACGACCAATCCGTCGGCACGCATATTGTCTATGTGTGCAACTACTTGCTCTAGTTGAGCAATTGCTCTAGTTGAGCAAATGAGTCATTCGCAAAATTTTGCACATCGCCCTGACGTCTCGTTAACATCTGAGCGAGAGCCTCGCATGCTTGTTGCTCGGCTTCAGCCTTGGCCGCGGCCCTGGCTGCTTCCTCGTCGCCAAGAGTCATCGTCTGACTCTTAACATCAGGGATCCTTTCGGGAACTTCCCTACTCGGCCCTAGGCTCACGGCACCAATGTAGTGAACCGCAGATTCGTGGGCACGAGTTTACGAAAATTCCGGAAAGAATCACGAATACGAGGAGATTCGTTTGAACCTGGTTTATTTCCCAAAGGTATACAGTTACAAAGGTATTGTCACTGAAGTAAGGGTGCTTAAATTGAACAACAGAAGTATCTCGGTCCGCGGCGCGGCTCGAGTCTGTAGTGTTAAGCGAAGCCTGGATCCCCTTGCAGAGGTAGTAGTATCCTCCGCCTACCGTCCGTCGGAGGGTGTCTGCAGTGTCGTCTGCACGGTGGTGAATGTCACCCCCTGACGGAACTGGCCGGAACTGGTGGTAGTCGTCTCCGGCGCTGGTAGAAGTGCCCCCGCTGTCGTAGCCTGGTTGGTGTTCGGCGATAGTCGACAGCCTCGCTGTATTCCAGGTGGCGGACCCACTACAATTTCATTTAAAGGCCTATTATAAATTAAAAGTTGTAACCTGGCATTTTTTGTGAGGACAAAACTGTATGTAAAATATAATAATTACCATAATGGCATTCACACTCACAGTCACACGATTCCCACTCCACTCACTGACACTCACACCTAGTCTCTGACATTGAGTCATAGAAACCCCTACACACAGAACTAACGATTTAATGCTAACTCTATGTTATGCAAATAATTATTATTTTTCAACTTCTCCCACAGATTTAATACACCCTTTTATAATTTCCACCATGTTTTCATCTGAAAGGTGTTTTAATTATGACGTTTACAACATCAAACATATAAACATGTATTAATCGGGTCCATAGAGCAAATGATAATTTCCACCATGTTTTCATCTGAAATTAAATGACTACACCCCTCACTCAAAAATCGCCACCCATCATATATAAATATTAATTATCTATTAACTATGCTGAATGTGCGTAACGATTACGCGCGACAGTAACGCACGCTTGCTACTAGTGAGATGCGAATGATACATATGGTTGAATTCCTTATTCCCTCAGCTTTCTGTAGCTATAAAATGTGTGCATATTAAAGAATACATAATATGATAGAGTGCATAGTTACCGAAGGTATTAAATAATAGATTTATTTTTGCTGGAGAATAATAAGGAATAAAATGGCCTAACATAATCCTGGCAGAATATATTTGTTTCATTTAAATAGTCTGCGTTAAAACCTGTCAACAATATACTTCTCTGTATCCACCTTTAGATCTGTTTCCATAGGAAATTCTAATCTTCACACTTCACACAAAAATAACAAATCGTGTCTTCCTCTCCACAATAATCACAACTTGCTGAACTTGCTGTTGGTAGCTATTACATCCAATGGTTCTGTGTATAATGCTATATTGGAGAGACCATTTTATCATTTTATTACATTGAAACGGAATCATAAATTTCTCCTTCCACACCTTCTCCGAACCTACAACATTTTCACCTCTTAATAATATATTCCAGCTGTCAATTTTTTTAGGTGTATTCTTGTATTAATTTACTGATATTTGAATTTATTGCTGTGGGATATGTCTCAGATAAATAAACCCTTTTTTATATAACATGTTGAAACTATGAATAATTAATGCAGCTTGGACGATGGTAGACTTGGTAATAATACCAGTAGTCATCCTATATACATGGTGCAGCTCTTCATAGGCTTGCTATTGGGAGACTTATTCTCACCAGGTGAAAGCACTTGTTTTTCACAAGGTGGCGCGATCGGTGACCGCGTTGCATTTCCAATATGTTTAAAAATGAAAGCATTGCTAATACACTTATATGTTGCATTTATACACTATGGATATAACCCATCATATACTTAGGAGTATTATAAGTGATATTCTTCTATAGTAAATTTGTATAGTTTATATGTTTGATGTTGTAAACGTCATAATTAAAACACCTAATTAACTGTACATATGATTATGGCTAGTCGGCTGGGAGACTAGCCCAATGCATCAACCAAATGAACTACACTGAATGGAAGCTACCTGAAGTCATGCATTAAAGTGAATGATTGGAAACTGATGAATTCTTAACTATAGAGTAACACAACATAAATATATAAAGAATAAATATATCATTCAGACATTGATGTGCATAAATTACCTGCCTACAAATATAGGGTCTGCAGAGCTTTGGGAGTGGCTAGCTGAGTGCATAAGAACAGCATTTATTAACCTGGTCATTAGTGCATCTCTGAGCGCATCATATGTGCATGTATTAATCGGGTCCATAGAGCATTTTAAAATCAAGTTTGAGCCTCACAACCGTTTACGATTTCCACTAGTAAAGCACCAGGTCAGAATCAGGTCAAAAGTTCCAGGTCAAAACTAGGTTAGAAAGGCAATCATGCACAGCGGGTGGTGAAGGCGAATTGTGTATTTTCTGAAAATGTGATGTGTTCCAGGAAAATGAGTCACAAGTCACAAAATTAATATTTTTCAAAGTGACTTTTTCGAAAGATTCCTTATTGAAATGTTTTGATTTCTCGAGGATCTAGAACACTTAGTCATATTATAACAAAATGTATGTACCAAATTTCAGGACATAGTATTAAATATATTCTTGCGTTTTGAAGGCCTTCATATCAATTGATGATGTTTAGTATCTTAACTGGTAATTACCCCCGCCAGTGACCTTGACCTTGGTATTGAGAGGTTGTGATTGGCTGACTCCAGAAAGTGCTGCCCTATTTGAACAATGGTTTAGCAATTGTTCATACATAATGGTAGAACAGTATGCCAGTTGTCATTACAGCTGACACAGCCCAGTGGCTAGAGCACTGAACTCCCAATCCAACCTTGCTGGTTCGATTCCCCATTGGGCCAAGCATTTTTTGCCACACTTTTTGCAACCATGTGTCATTATGTGATGAAAAATTGCTGTAATTGTAAAACCAGTAAAAATTCTTTTTTTGAATTAGAATTTTTTGTCAAGCAATTCTTCTGTCCCTTGTAAATGCTTTTGAATTCTATTGAATGCACTGCTGTGATCACATGAGATACATAAGACTAGAAATAAAGAGTGGTCTACAGTTGCACATCCAGTCTAGTGGATAGAGTTTGGAGCTTCAAGTCTATAGGTTGACAGTACCGAATGCTGGTGGAGGTAAAGTTTTTTGTCACAACATTTAGCAATAGGTCTGGCCTAGTTCAAGAGCACATTTGTTGGTCTGTGATTGGCCATTCCATCCGCCTTTGACCCAGTTCCTTGTCCTGGGAGAGTCTGTGACCTTGACCTTGGTATTGAGAGGTTGTGATTGGCTGACTCCAGAAAGTGCTGCCCTATTTGAACAATGGTTTTTTGAACAATTTTTTTTTCCACAATCAGAGGAATAGGCGTGTGGTTGGATCAGGAGCTATGAAGCAAGTGAAAGAAACCTAGTGAGTGTGTGAAGTAGAGAAGGGAAGTCCCTCTAGGTGGTGCCTCTGGCCTACCTCAAATTTATATAAACATATACAAGTATATATTGAAAAATATATTATAGTAAACACATCTTAATTCTAGAGTTGAACTATCCAGAATAAGTAAACTCACATATATTAATAACATACATAACCCAGAATATATTATAGTAAACACATGTTAATTCTGGAGTTGCGGCCGAAAAAATATTTTTGTGGCCGAAAAATTATTTTATCTGGCGCAAAATTTATTTTTTCGGCCGCAAAAATTATTTATTCGGCCGCCGAAATTATTTCCGAATTTATTTATTCGGCCGCCGAAATTATTTCTTTGGCCACCTGTCCTAAAATCTTATGATTAGTGAGCCATTATTTGTACCTCTATTTGCAATTGTTGGAACAATAGTTAAATGTACTCTATAGGATGAGAAGTATGGAGATATATTTAATACATGATACATGAGATTTGGTACATGTATCCATACGACTTAGAGTATGAAATGAGAGATCCAGCAAGATTAATAGTAGGTAATTGTATCTTTCCTCTATGTCTCTTATATTGCAAATCTTTCCTCTCATCTACCCCTTCTCTCCTCTCTCCTCTCTCTCTCTCTCCCCTCCCTCTCTGCCTGACTTTCTCTCTCTCAATCCTTCTATCTCTCTCAACCAATATATTTCTCTATTAATGTAATGCTAATAAATCATCCCTTTTGCTGCATCCAACATTGCCACATACATATAATCCATACATATACATACATGTGTAGGTACATACATAGGCAAAAAACCTAGGAAAAATGGCCGACCAAACACTGAACAGAGAAGAGAAGAGAAGGTCCAAGAAATACATTTCGGCGACTTTATTCAGTCTGACAATGCCTTTGAAATGGAATCGGTGGCTCTACATGCATAAAATGCCTAAAAACGGACCTACATGCACATACCATAGCGATATACATACCTGTATACACACCATACGAAATGCATACCAAAATGCATACCTTACTATATACACATATCGAAATCCATACCATACGAATCCATACCAAAGTACATGCCATATTGTATACCTACCAAAATCCATACCATGCCCTGTATGTAGTATACATACCATTTATACATACCATATATACATACCATTTATACATACCATATATACATACCATATATACATACCATACATACATACATTCATGGCTTATACATACCGCATACCATATATATACATACCACATACCATGTACTTTACATATAGTATACATACATGTATACAGTATACAGTATACAAAACATGCGGTATACATATACACATATATATACATATATACATAACAAGTCTCTGTTTCTGTCTGTCTCTGTCTCTGTGTCTCTCTCCATGTTGGTCAATGCCCCTGGCCGCTACCCCCCGCTCCCTATACTACTAGGGGCCCCGCTCCCTATACTACTAGGGGAGTGAGTGGGTGGGTGGTGGGCGATTCTCATCATCTTCTCTCTCCATCAACATCTGTTCTTCTGCATCGCCACTCCATCATCTTTGCATATTTTTATCATCATCTTTAATCCGAATTATTGATATACTGCATATAAACAGTGATTTCTGGGGAATTTCAATGGGAATAAGGATGACTCTTCTGAAAATGTGGGGTCCCTTAGCAGTACAGGGTAGGACCTTGACGCTTGAGGGCATAGACAACATCCATGGCTGTCACTGTCTTCCTCTTGGCATGTATGTATGTATACTTGTGCGTGTATAGATATATTCAAAATATATTAAGATAAAATCATATGTGATGTGTTACAGGAAAATGAGCTCATCCTATAGAGTATATTTTAGCTACTTTACCAACGATTGCAAATAAAGGTACAAATAATAGCCCAATAATCATAAGAGATTAGGAAAGTCGAATAAATATGTTTGGGTATTTAATACAATTTAAATTGTGTAAAAGGCTTAAATAGTTTTTGAGTAATAAGCATAAGTATTCGGACATAATTTTAGAAATTATTTCAGCGAATACCTCATCCTATAGACTATATTTTATAGCTACTTTACCAACGATTGGCAATAGAGGTACAAATAATTGCACAATAACCTTATGAAACTAAGAACGTTGAATAAATATGTTGGGGTATTTAATACAATTTAAATTGTGTAAAAGGCTTAAATGGTTTTTGAGTAATGAGCATAAACTTATTAAGGTATTAAATGAAATTATGTACCCTTCCCTCTCTCTCTCCTCTCTCTCTCTCTCTCTCTCTCTCTCTCTCTCTCTCTCTCTCTCTCTCTCTCTCTCTCTGGCGAAAAATGAACGCCGCCGAAAAAAATTAATCGGCCGCCGAAAAAATTATCTTGTCCGAAAAAAAACATTTTTCGGCCGATAAAATATTTTTTTCGGCCGAAATTTTTTTGGAAAGCCCCCGACGTTTTGTTTTTTTCGGCCGTTTTTTAGAAAAATATTCCGAAAAAAATAAATTTTCGGGCGATTTTTTTTGTATTTTTCGGTGATCTTTTTCGGCCGAATTTCTGTAGCCGAAAAAAATAGCCGAAATTTTTTTTTCGCTATATTTGGAATTTTTTTTTCGGCCGAAAAATTGATATGTATGGGTCCCGCTTTCCATAGTATACATACAATATGATACCATGATACACCCGCACACACACCTAAATACAATATCAGACATGGCAATATATTATTGGAGATCATTAAGTTTGAAAAGAAGTGGGGGTCAACTTTCGATGGGGTGGGTCACTTTTCGATTGCCGAAAATCGACCCATGGGTCACTTTTCGATGGGGGTCACTTCTCGTCATGACACCTGTCCAGGGTCCGGCCCCATCGCACCACGTTAACAGGACGACTTAGCGCAACGCTACTGTTTGCGCAACCATAACAATACGTATTTCAGTTAAAGCTATGGTTCCATATGTATGGAACCATAGCTTTAACTGAAATACCATGTATGGAGTCTTATTGGACACACCAGACTGACCCACGTCCATCTGGTAAAGCGAGAACCACAACCTGAATGTATTGCTTGCCAAACTCCACTCACTGTCAAGCATATTCTACTGGAATGTGCAGACTTTCATGATGCCCGTATCAAATATATCAATGCTCCTGACCTTAAAACACTATTTAATGCGGTCAATGGTGATAATGTCATCAAATATCTAAGAACTGCTGGTCTGTTCTCTTTGTTATAGTGTCTTTCATTCAAAACCAAACTTTCTGTTATTATTATTATTTCTAATTTTATTTTTCATTTTATTTACAGCTGGACTGTAAACTAAACCACTTTACTCATCTCATCTGATTTCACTAACCCTCACTGCCGTGAATATGACTCCACTCGGATGTCATCATGGCATTAGGCAACCATCACTCACTCCATATAATATATGGAGTGAGTGAGTGAGTGATGGTTGCCATATGGATGTATGTATGTATAGGTTTTCATTTTCGGAAGTGTACATCTTCAATAATATAACAAATTTTGACACCGAAAAAGGGGGTGGGTCTCCTCTATGAAACCATAGATCTTCCTGATACTACATATCCATATATTATATGGATATGTATCCGTCATGCGGACACGGAAACTATCTTAGAGTGAACCCATTAATGTGATGCGGTAGTATCCTGTCCTGCGCTCTTCACCGGGAAGAAATATGTCCCAGCTATTAGTATTACTATTTAATATTTTTCAACAGGAAATATTTACTTTCCTTATGTCTCTGCTGGGGCCCGTTACATATGTTTATTTTTATTATGATTTGTTATCACTAGCATTATGATACGTATCATGAATATGAAATTTGTCAATAAAATTTGTAAAAAAAATAAAAATAGCGATCTGTTTGTGATCTGTTAACGATACAATTTCCTTGGCATTGCATGAGACCCTGCGCTATCACATTGTTGCAGTAGGCTGAGGCAGGAACTTTGCAATCAGAAAGACTTTACTACCGTCTATAATACAACTTGCAGGAATCATAGAGTAAACTCTCACGGATTTCAGCCACAAGGCTTTACAAATTCCATGGACATCGATGCTAAGCCCTGACACTAAATTAGGGTATCCACTTACACGTCGGTTGGAACGACTGTCAAGAGTGTCCAGAGGGGACGGTCAAACGGTTACCACCGATGGCCACTTTTGACCGTCGCTGTTGACCGTCCTCGGTATTTACTCATACGTCAAAATGAGCCCTGCCTGGGCACCGTCGGTTGGTGACATGGATGGCACCGACCGACGGTCCATGGTATCCACTTGTACTTTGACGCATGCCCATCAATATTTTGATTTGCATCAACAGATTAAAGGTGAAGTTAAAGGTTTTTTATTTGATGAGTGACAGTTTAATACATTCGGGGGGATATTTTGAAATGATTTACAAAGTTATAGCTTCCTACCTAATAAATTAAACCAGTGGGAGGTGGTTGAGCACTATTTTTCGGCCGCCGAAATGATTTATTCGGCCGCCGAAATTATAACTTTTTCAGCAACATATTTATTAGACTGTCCTAATATCTTATGATCTGTGAGCCATTATTTGTACCTCTATTTGCAATTGTTGGTACAGTAATTAAATGTACTCTATAGGATGAGAAGTATTGAGATATATTTAATACATGATCTTGAGATTTGGTACATGAATTAGTACAAGAGCATTAGATATGAAATCAGATCCAGCAGGATTAATAGTAGGTAATTGGAAGAAAGAAAGTAAGTATCAGAAGAATTGTTTTTGGTAAAATTAAATTAACAATAACAATTACTGGAACCGGTTTTGTATTAACATGCATGTCAAGAGCCAATACTACATTCACACTAAATATTTGATACAGTCATATAACACACTCTTATGGTCAGTTATTATAATGATTGTCAATCACCATTTTGGACAGAAATAATCATTACATAATTCAATAACTACATAATATATATAATTTAACACATCACCTACACATATAACTCTTAACATAGGCATATCGCAACCTCATATTCATTACGATCTGCATATGAAATACTGTTTAATATAATTCTAAGTACACAGCAATCCTCACTGATTATGAAACTATAACTAATTCGCCTAAATAATGTCTAAAATTATGTCCGAATACTTATGCTCATTACTCACAAATTATTTGAGCTTTTTCCATAATTCAAAATATATTAAATACCCGAACATGTCTATTTGACTGTCCTAAAATCATATAATTATTGAATCATTATCTGTACCTCATTTGACAATCGTTGCTAGTAAGGTATTATAGAAGATGAAAATTTTACAATATAAAATAGATATAATATTAAATTATTAATTAACGTCTGTACAGGCAAGTTAATTAAGGCTATAAATTTGTATTGTATACCAGACGAACCGGGAACATGTCAGCATCACAGAGCTTTTTAAACTATTCCAATCCGTCTAGTGTAAGTGAGTATATATATAGGTACCAATGCCATGTCACAATAGGCACACATTTAAAGTCGAAGTCAACGTTCAATTAATAGAGAATAACCTCGAACCCTGAACCCCGAATACTGACATAGAATTCCGAAATAATTGTTCACGAAATCCGCATAATTAACCCCGAAGAAACTCCGAATAAATTCCGTCCCCAAACTACCTAAAGACGAAATTCGGGCGAAATTGCGCCGAATTGTTCAGAGTGCGAAATTAACTTTTTTCTCCACCCGCCAACTTTTCGTCTTGACACCGGCGGCCACACTATTTGTTCGAATATGCCTTTAAGGTTCTCAATAAATAATCTTTCAATATAATTTCTTTACATAATTAAATATACGGCATATAATTGGAGAAAATCACCCCCCCCCCCCCATATCAGCTTTTCAGAAACTCAGCGTTTTTAGCGTTTTCAGACATAAGAGCGGCTGTCACCTCTATAGGTATA
Organism: Sthenelais limicola; assembly: GCA_942159475.1. Taxonomy (NCBI): domain Eukaryota; kingdom Metazoa; phylum Annelida; class Polychaeta; order Phyllodocida; family Sigalionidae; genus Sthenelais; species Sthenelais limicola. Next base: position 14,158,137 of record OW804102.1, on the reverse strand, counting down.
TCACTGCATTCAGGCTATACAGGCTCCTTTGACGAAACTGGATTTATTTGTGAGACTTTTCTTATATTGTTGCTATTTTTACTGATCAATATGTACCTTAGTCACGATTATTAATTAAATCATTAATCCGATTAGATCACATATTTAGTTTGTTTGTGAAAGAGCTATCCTCGGTAGTACCCACATGTTGGAAACTGATTTAATATAGACAATTCTTAGACATTATTACATCGTCGTCACAGGGGGCAATAATACAATGCTCAGAGTAAAATATTACTTAATACTAACAAATATTCATACATATTTCCAATTTTTAAGTCGAAATAATCACTAAAAATACCATTAATTAATCATAAATCAATAGAAATGATAAAATAAATGTACAGATGAATTCCAAACTATTCACCAAAACAGTCATAAGCATATTCGGCACCAGGAAAACACCCACGTATCGAAATAGGCAGTAAAATATGGCCAAAATGGCCCTAAATTAATAAAAAAAATCAAGTAAAATGATAAAAACAAACTTAAAATAAATGTACAAATTTACTGCAAAATGTTCACATGTGTCAACCAGAGGTATCAGAGATAATAACTAACTTCGGTATGGCCATAAACACCAAAAACAAAAAAACAAATTTTGCATTGGCTCCCATTAACCGTCCACCCACACGTAATTAATTGCCTGTTCAATTCTTTGACCGGAGGTGCGACAGTCAAACGGGAGCCATGGACGGTCAATCGGTCATATGCGACTGATTGACAGTTGCTTCGGTATCCACTCGCACATCGGTCAAAAAGTGCATGCGACCGATTGACGGTGACCGTGTGGCTCTGACCGACGTGCAAGTGGATATCGGCTTTTATACTGGGTACCAGTCTTAAATAGGGTATCCACTTGTACGTCGGTTGTGACCTACGTCAAGAGTGGCCAGGGGAGCCGGTTGAACGGTGACCACCGATAGTCATCTTTGACCTTCGCTATTGACCGTCCTCGGTACTCACTTGCACGTCAAAAAGAGCCAACCATGGTCACCGTCGGACGGTCCACTAGGTGGCACCGCTCAACGGTCCATGGTATCCACTTGTACGTCGGATGGTCCCCTATAGGGACCACCAGACTTTTGATTCATTAGTGTATGGACATTTCTGGTCATATTTCTACATATATATTAGCAAAGCATCGATCTCCAGACTCTACCAAACTCTTGTACCTTCGCAATGATTATTATTTAAATCACTAATTAATTTGAATTCTAAATAAATTGTTTTTTTTCTGTTTTTTTTTGGCCAAACCAAAGGTGCTTATAATCTTGATGAGCCTCCTGTTCATTCTTGTAACTTCTGTGAAGTTTAGAGTATATTTGTACATTTATTTTTTATCGTTTAAATTGATTTATATAGAACAATTGCTATTTTTACTGAATATTTCGATTTGTGCGTGGGTTACAGGTCCCTGATTTTGGTGAATAGTTTGGAGTTAATTTGTACATTAATTTTCACTATTTCTATTATTCATTATAATATAACATACCAAATATAGGTAGTGAAAATCAAAATTGTTGCTTCTCAGACCTATCAGACCCCCCCCCTATTTTCAGAAACTCATAGTTTTTAGCGTTTTCAGACATAAGAGCGGCCGTCACAGTCAATATCAGCATAATGCAGGTGAAGTTTGGGAAGGCTGGGACAAATATTTCGATTCATACACCTATGCTTCAAATACCTATATTTTCCCTATTATTTTGCCTAGATCAGTTTAAATCAGATATTACATAAATATTGTGTTTTTTTCATAATAGTGAACATATGTGCATATGTAGAGACCATTTATCCTCAGCAGAAGGAATATATTTTCTAAATGCGCCTGTGTATTATATTCAAATTCCATAATTATTATTTATTTTCTAGCCTGAAAAAGCACTTTTATTGCAATAGCAGCGGAGATTCTGGCATAAGAACTTTGAAAGTATGGTTCCCACAGCCTCATTTTTGCCAAGGAATTCAAATAAAATGGTTATAATCATGTGTGATCATTAGTAGAGTCAATATAGGATTTTACCCTGAACAAATTGCAACAAAACGTTTTATTGCTGTTTCCTGTACTATCAGGTGCCCTGAACAACATATCAAAAATAGAGAAAAATCGGATCACCGGAAAGTACAAAAAAACGCAAAAATAAAAATGGCTGCCACAGGTGATTTTAGGCACCATAAGTCCCAGTTAGATCTACATGTAATGTCATATTTCAGCTCCTGTTAGCACTATATCCATGTATGATGGTACTTTTTCTAGGTTTTAATGCACAAGGAATCCATTTCTGGGATATTGTTTCCATTTCAAGGTCATTTTCAAGGTCAAAATCCAATATGGCCGCCACCGAGAGACAAGAATTTTACATCTCATCTCCTATTAGGACTAGATCCAAGTATAATACCTCTTTTACTAGGTTTTCAGGTATGAGGATTCCATTTCTGAAGTCATTTTTCTGTTTTAAGGTCATTTTCAAGGTCAGAATTCTCTATGCCTGCTGTCAGGAAATGCAAGTATCATACCTAAACTCCAATTAGCACTAGGTCCTTATATAATTCCATGTCATTTTTTAGATCAAAAGCTATTTCTGAATTTTACTTCAATGGAGATGATGACCCTACTTCAACCTAAAATCTGTCTTAGATAATTTAGTTTGTGTATTACACACACAAATGTGGAATTAAAGGTAAAAATTGTAGGAGAATTTCGGTAATTTAGATGGCGGTCATTGGAAACCTAAAAACTGGCCAAATTTTTGTCTTGTTCATCATCATCAGCTTCATTCACAGCTTGATTGGTCATATTATCACTGCTGTCAACTTGACAATGGCCACATGCACTGGTGCATTCCAGCCCATGCTTTTTGCAGGTACACCTTAATGACAGCCTCTTGTGCAGTTACAGTGAACCATTTGGATTAGTACATCAGGAGCAGGGCTTTTGTCTGTCATCACTGGAATGAGTTTTCCTTTGTCTACCCGCCATCCCCACTCAGATGGCTCCATTTCGTTACTCCTGCCCATCCACTCCATAACCTGATAGTAAGTCCGCAGGGGGGGAAATATACAGGCCGAGGTGGTTGGTGGTCTTTCTGGTGTGACAAAAGTCTTAGCTCTTGCAACTTCTTGCAAAGCATATTTTACCTTATAGATGCCAGGGAATCAGTCGGTTTTCCATTAAACAAAGCTAGCATTGCCCTACAACCATTGGATGCCACATCATCCTTGCATCATTCTGGTGAGCAAAAACTTTTGAGAAGTCTTTGATCTCTTTATCATTTTTGACAATTCTTTCGAACCCTGTCTTCTTTCCAATACCAAATACTCTGGAAGTTGAGTCACACCCAGTAAAGGCATGTAGAAACAACAAATTACTACAAGCTTCATCACCAAGTATCTGGTTTATGACTTTGATATTATAAGCAGATGTTTTTAACTTGTCTGAGCGGAAATAAAGTTCAGTGCAGTTTCTTACATCTATATGGTACAGCAAGAGTACAAGGAGATCTGTGTTCTCCAATGAGGGTGGTGGATTTGAAAGCAGACATTGTGATCACTGCTTTTGCAATAGTAACATCTGCATCTCTTTCTGCTTGAATAACATGGCAATTTTGTTGTTGCAAATGTTCTATTATAAGCTGGATCATTGCTTGCTTGTTCTCCTCATTTGACAGAAAGACTTCCTTTTTCCCAACAAATTTTGTTGCCCCATTTATGTTCACCTTGTTGGCATTCCAATTTCTACCCTGATGCTGATGTGTACAGTCCTTTATGCTTGGGCCAGCACCATACCCATCAAAAACTACACTGGCTCTGGCATAGTGTTGGACAGTGAATGAGGCATAGTCATCTGTAATTGAGCTATAAATATACTCTCCCCATATCGTTTTAAAATCTTTTCCTTGAGGTACCGTTTGCAATATGCCTCAGATTTGCTGTCATCCAAGTAGTCTCCCATTTTGGTTGAATTTCCTTCATTGTGCAGAAATTAACACTACATGACTGGTGGTAAACACAATCTGCTGCATGAAGATCCCCACTGAAATACTCAATGCGGCCTTTAACAGCAGTGGCCCATTCATCACTCCGCGTTTTACAATGAACCAATATTGTTTCAACAAATGTGTCTGTCACACAGCTATAACTATCCTTTTCTGCTGCTTTTGGGTCTACTTTCTTAATTTCACTTCCACAAAATAAGCAATGCTAATATTACTATCATATCTTCCCAATGAAACACGGGAGCATCGTTTTGATGGAGCAGAACAAGTTTTATCTATTTTGCATGAGTCAATTTTACTTTTGTTTGTGTGGTTTAAGGGACATATTTTGTGAACACTAGTTCCCACTTCAACTTTGATGTCAACACCTCTTTTAATACTAGCGCGGTTTATACCTTCTGCTCCCTTTTGCTGGACCACCACTTTTTCCTGACCATCTAATACCTTTTGGCATAAAGGGCATAATTCTTTGCATGACTTCATTTTCACATTAGAAAAAGGGAATTATTGAATATGGTTTAATTGATACCCATTGCTTTATTCATGATTGGATGGAGTTACCCAAGACCATATAGTTAGTAATGGTTAGTGTGTTAAGACCCTCATGTGGAGCCGGTTTAATGGGGGTAATAGACCTTATGGAGGGGCCTGAATAAAATAATATGGGGAATACAGAAGTAATCAAGTACACCGATACAATGTCTGACTCTCAAAAGAAAAATTGATAACAAATGAAGCAATAATGTAGTATTAGTTAACTGCCCCAGTACAAGCAGTAGCACTATACCTTATAAATCCCTGTATGGGCCTAAATGATTTATAGTATTAGAGTTGACAGACTTAGGTATAAGAGGCTATATGGTGTCCTGGCTCTAGATAAAACCTGGTGCTAATTGCAACCATAAAATAGATGTGTCTGACAGTACTAAGGAAAGAAATTAAGTCTTATAAAAGGTGGGATGAAGTGCATATATACTGCATACATATAATGTATACTGTATACATGTAATGTACTATATCAGGAGTATGAAGGCAGAACAAGGACAGTATGCAATACTGGTGTGTCATTCAGTCAGAAATTGTCCGACAACAAATTTGATATGTGATTAAAGCCCAGGACTTTCTCTTTCCAACAAGACCATTTATGGGTAGATATTCAGAAATACATAGTGCCCGGACAAGGATAAGTCCATCTTTCAGCCAGGTTTAGGTGTTTTTTCATACATCAATTTCAATTTCTGAGGTTATTTTTGAAAATCTGCATATTTTTTTTATAGAAACTTATAATGTATCATATCTCTTGATAATTTCTGGCTTTATATTTGTATATATGTTGTTATATTGAGCTTGAGATCAAAAGAATTAAAAAAAGAAACACAAACATGTTTGTGTGCAATGTACGTCAGGTCAATATGATTAAAAAATTATATGATTTGACACATTTTAGGTTTGGGTAATATTATCTTCATTTGAATTAAAGGCCTAAGTTCATGAAATATGGTTTAATCTTGAAAATGGCTCCAGAAATGGATTGTCTGTACTTTTAAACCTAAAGAAAATAGTATTACACATCTATCTTGGGCTAACTGGAGCTGAGATATGACATTTTTCGTTCCAGGGCAGCAGCCATATTGGATTCTGACCTGGAAATGACCTTTAAACAGAAAGTTGATTCAGAAATGGTATCGCCATGCATTAAAAACTAAGAAAAATGATATAATATATGATGTTATAGCTGCTGAGATAATATTTGCCAATAGCAGTTGAGATAAAAGAAATCATGATTTCATTTGGCAGCCATATTGGATTTTGACCTTGAAAATGACCTTTTAACAGAATATTTATTGCAGAAATCCTCATACCAGATTCCTCATACCCCAAAACATACAAAAACAGGTATTATACATGGTTATAGTACAATTAGGAGCTGAGATATGACATTCTATGTTGATTGTACCCTGAATTATGGTAACTAAAATTCGAAGTGGTGGCCATTTTGTTTTTGCGTTTTTTTGTACTTTCCCTTGGTCCGATTTTCCTCTACTTTTGATATGTTATTCACCACATTAAGAACTACAGGAAACAACCATAAAACGTTTTGTTGCAATTTGTTCAGGGTAGGGCTATTTTTGAGCTTAGATTGACTCTACTACATACCAAATACAGGTTGTAGAGACCCTAGGCTGGAAAACCAAATGATGCCCGATTGGGAGAATTACTATATATACGTACAAGAGACCTATATCAGGTTATCAGTCTTTATCGAATGAAATTATAAAAATCAATGCAAGTTGGAATAGATTACCTACGGTGGCCCACCCCACCATAGATCCTAAGGCCTTCAAATATAATGCGAGAGCAATTTATGGAAAGATGAATATTCTATATAAATGTTATCGGAACAACTGTATTATTTTATACCCCAACAACAAAACTATGACTGATGATCATCGAGTGAACCATCTTTGTTAAAACTTAAGGCACACATATTGTGTACCTAATTATAATAAGAAAACTACCACTGTACTCATGTAGAGAACCATCGCCAGTCAATGACTGAGATTATATTGTTGCTCTACTCACAGAAAATGTAAGAACCACCAGGGGAGCTGGAATCCTCCCGTATGCTGGAGCGCCCCTCTGTTTGGCTAAAATATTAGCAATAAAAGTTTTCTAAATCTGAATCTATATATTTTTTTGCTTTTTTACCTCTGAACTAGAGAAGTTGCTACACGAAAAATAAAAACAACAGGATTCATTTTGATTTTATCTTCAATATTCATGAATAGTCATTTGTATCCATTTCAAGCAACCTTACATGGTAACAAATATCACGTGTACCAACCATCATCATTTTTCAGAAATAACTTGATAGCTGGCCATTTTTCCCATCTAATATAACCTGGTAGACCATTCCATAACCTAGGGCCCCTGATATGGTTTCCATGTTAGGAACTTATTTAATATAGACAATTCCACTTTTTAAGTCGAAATAATCACTAAAAACACCAATAATTAATCATAAATCAATAGAAATGATAAAATAAATGTACAGATGAACTCCAAACTATTCACCAAAATGGTCATAAGCATATTCGGTACCAGGAAAACACCCACATATCGAAATAGGCAGTAAAATATGGCCAAAATGACCCTAAATTAATAGAAATCGAATGAAATTATAAAAATAAACTTAAAATAAATGTACAAATGCACTGAAAATTGTTCACATGTATCAAGCAGAGGTATCCAAGATAATAACTAACTTCGTTATGGCCACAAACACCAAAAAAAATTGCCTTGGTCACTTTTGACCGTTGCTTGACGGCTGCCCCTCCGGTCAAAGAAGTACCCTGTGACTTCTTTGTCACCGACCGACGTGTAAGTGGATATCGCGCTTTAGTCTGCACAAAATCAGACATTGCAAAAACATTGAAGCTATGACTCCCACATTTTTTTACATCATAAGGAGATAAATAAAATAGTCCAATATATCAAATTTTCAGATAAACCGAAAAAGTGTTTCTGTCATAAAAGAGTTTCTTCTAATTAGTGGTATTAGTGGCATTAGTATTCTAATCCAGGGTACCCCAAAGCACTGCATTAATTGATGACTTTTTAGCGATTGGCAACACAACTTTGCGCACCACTATTCTGTCATGCAACAGTAAGGCCTCAGTGCAACCATAATGATACAGATTTCCCCATTGGTTTTCCGGACCGCAGAGCCCACCGGCAAAAGCTGTACAATTTGTCTGATATCGCATTGAGCGATATCGGGTCATTGTGGCGGGAATTAATCCAGTCGTTCCTCCTCGACGTCTGTGACGTATCTGCTCTGACGTACAGCATCATCGTTTGAACTTTCACCGTCCTACTCCATCGAAATTTTCTTCCCACCCACCACCCTAAAACAATGCTTCAGTATTCTCTGAATACTTCGTGTGGAATCTATAAACTATATAAGTGTTTCTAAACATAAATCTTCTCAACAGTGACTCCTGGACTGATTAAAGAATTTAATCGTACCTGAACTGACTCTTCTACATAACATTATCATATAACATATATATGTTTCCCAAAATGATTAATAAAATCATGAATTTGAATTACTGTGTTTTTTCTCGTTTCATAATGTGGGATAGTTAAGTGTTGTCTGCATGAGGGATCAGGATAGGCCTCCCAGCAACTTACCATACAGTCCTTTTTTTCAAGTGATGCTGATATGTATGAAGAATCGAAAAAGTCATAGATGCTGTCTGTGATGTTTATTGTAGATGAATAAGTATAACGATAAACGAGAATGATAGAGATAATTACTTGGTACATATGACTTTATACCCAAGTCCGACAGGACCGGATTGTGAATGGTGCAACGGCTAATGGTCTCGCCGGATTGTGAATGGTGCAACGGCTAATGGTCTCGCCGTATTTGTTAAAAAAGTAATATTATTAAACACCAAAGGGATAGAAGGTATGTCTATTTGTAATTTTGACATCGAAATGCAAGCGTTGAAACTAAAAATATGCAATTGGGGGAGCTTTATCTTGCATATATACTAGCGCTTCTAGTCCTATTAGCGAACACATTAATAAACACAATAACAAGAGAAAGGCAGATGGGCAGTTCGGGGCAAAGACCCCAGGGGGGTTTATTCATCCAAACCAACATTGATTTTTTATCAATCCAATGCAAGACAAATTCAGTTTGTCAAATGCCAAAATTAATGTCAAATGTTAATGTCCATGAGAAAAAAATTTTTTCTTCCGGAGGCACTGGTTGACCGTTGGCGACTGACCAGTAATTCAGACGCCCCATTACGTCACACGCCCGAACGTTGCAATGACGTCAGGCACAGTCTCCATGGTCTCGGTCACGTAGATATATCCACCGACTCTCACTGCGGAGGTCGCTTGCACATATACTAGCGCTTCTAGTCCTATTAGCGAACACATTAATAAACACAATAACAAGAGAAAGGCAGATGGGCAGTTCGGGGCAAAGACCCCAGGGGGGTTTATTCATCCAACCCGCCAAGAACAGTCACATCAGCCCGGCACACCTCTTGTCCTGCACAAGTTTATGAGTCAGTGTCGGTTGCAGGTATTCCTCTACACAAGCCGACCTCCATAAACCACGACCTTTAATTTCCGATAATGAGAACCCTTGTTGGGCCATGAAGGTCGCCCCACCCCTACGAAGGGAGTGGGACGCGTAATTCCCTCTAATCCCAGCCCTGTCTAGCAGAGCTGAGAAGCACTTAGAGAATTGAGAGTAAGAGAAATTTTTCACATCCTTTGAAGAGATTAGCTGAGTATCGAGGGCAGCAGGCCAACGATCAAACAGCTTCCTGACATGGTACACAGGGCAGATCTCCTTGTCTGGAAGGTAGGACACAGGTAAGTATTCAGGTTTAGCCGAAGTTGTTGTTGTTTTAGAAGAACGAACACACACCAACATTCCCCAACTGAAGAATTTTACATCACCCCTGGCAAGGGTGTGAGGGGAAGAAACTACGTGGGACACTCTTAAGAGTGACCTAAACATTAAAATAGCCACCACAAAGGTGAGTCTCTCTATATCTTGGGACAGGTGCATGATCCTGGCTATAGATCTCAGGTGATGAGGGAGCAGAGGGGATTTTTGCGACCTCTGCGCCCCAATCACACGCTGCATCCCGGCGAAGGTAGCCTTGAGACGGGGGTGAGAGTCTCACTGGCTCCAGGCCTTCGACTATATGGTAGAATATCACCGCTTGGTAATAAGCTTGAATTGAAGAGGGCTTCATGAATGAAGACAAGAAAGACATATAACATACGGCCTGCTCCGGGCCACAGGGCAGAGGGGGGAGATCGTACTGACAACAGAACTTCATATAACAATCCCACTGACACGATCTGAGCTTCTTAGTCAAATCTGACACTGATTCCTGTCTATAGCGACGAGCCTTGGCCGACAGTCGAAGGAGGCCTATAAGATAAAATTTTCACAAGCTCATTCCTGCAACACAGACCAGAATTATATATAGTAGATGCAGCAGCAGGCCAAGATGATTTATAGCCCAAGCGAGACAATGTGTCTGCCACCAGATTGCACTTCGTATTAATATATCTGGGGAGAAATGTTACGGGTCAAATTTTTTTAGAATGTACAATTGCGAAATTTGCATCCTTTGCACATTATACTGAATGGGTATTGCAGACAAATGAATCGATCTTAATGATCCTGGTATCAATGGAAAGGACACATCCTAAGCTTTACGAAAATGTGCACATTAGTGTACATATTTGTACGTTTTGTAGGCAATAATCACCTTAAATGTTGATTTCCTGATAAAAACGCCTAAGAATTCACTACTTTTTCACATCATACCTCCATTCTGAAAAGAACTAACTGTTCTAGGCATTATATCTCACCTGGGTTCGTTCCCTATACATATCTATGACAACTTGGTCAAGTTTTAGCCTTCTATTAGCTTTCATCACAATATGTCAGCCCTATACTCAATTGTCCAATCTTCAGGAGTCACTTGGGCATGCCCGGTATCAAGCATATATTGTACTATACTGGCTGAAAATATATTTGCCACATATGATTTCAAGTATCTAAAATACTCTTTATCATATTAGTGATGCAATTTAGATACAATTGGACCAGTAATACAGACATTAGCAGGGCCATGCTTCAATGATTATCAGACCAGAGATTTTATACTATTTCATACCGGGTATGCCCTGTATCCTATTATAATGTAGATCCAGGTTCACTGCAACTAGGAAACTAAGATCCTGTACATGTAATCCCTATACTTATCCTAATATGCACACAAAATCACAACCATCCAAATACATTTATTTTGGAGATATGAATGCAAATGATATGGGGGGGTATGCCCGGTATATTGAGGGATGCCCGGTATAGAAGGAAAGGAACAGCTAGGACACACATTTAAACTGTTTTTCATATGACCAAGCCTCAGTTTTTTCTTTTGCAAACCACGATAACCACCACATATAGTTATTGAGTAGGTATTCTTGGGATTCCCAGGATATTGTCACCTAGAACGAGAGTGGCTGATGATTATACATGCACTTGTATTGTGTGAAATTATGGTTAAGATGTTTAGGAATCAACCATCTGTGTGATTTTCATCAGTCTAATCATTATTTATATGTTTAAAAAGTTGTTTTCAACAATTCTTAGTGAAACATTTTACTGTTCTATGTTAAAGGAAAAATTAATATAGCCTCACAGATAACAAGAATCCAAGAGGGTATGCCCGGTACCATCAATATTTAATGTATGTATGTATTAGCTTTATTTCTCATTGATTATACAGTTACAATCATATAATAACGGAAAAATGGATTTTTGTGCCCTTCTGTGAATAAACATAGGTTTTCCCGGACGTCCATTTTATTCTTAGATCGTTTTCTTTTCTTAAGAGTTCAGTGTCCGTTTTGTAGTAGTGTCGTACGATCTTGAGGTAATTACTCATACTATACTCTATATATAATAATGACATAGAACAATGTCAACTTTACAATACTTAATATTAACAATTATAGCAGTAAATCTCATCTATAGTTTAATTACATTGGATTATTCATGCTATTACCTGTCATATTAAAATTATCAAGAATACAAATACATATTTCATTCAATTGAATGACAACTAGCAATATTACAAATATTCGCTTCAAACATACTTCTACCTGTACATGGATTCTCTTTGACATTTGTCTCTGTATTGAGACTTCGGCGAAATTAATCTTATAATACTGGATTTACACACCATCGACTAGATATCTACCACTTCAGGGGTTCATATCGATTCATATCCTCTACCCATGGACTTCTATTTATTGGTTTACTTTTGGATTGTTTTATATTTTCTTTTTCTTTCTTCTTGGGTACTTCGTCTTATTGGATATTATCCTTGAGGAAATTTTTAAACTCCTTTATCGATGGGCACATTGCCCCTTTCTTTGGGAGATCGTTCCATGTTAATGGGAGTTGGTAATAGATCGATTTCCTCACCCTTTCTGTTCGTGGTTTTGGTAACAACATTTTCTTCCCTTTATTGTGGGAGCGTAGGTTCAGTTTCCTATTATCTATTATTGGGTGCTCATCGCTTAACTTATATCCTATTTCTAACATATGATGTTTCCTTCTGGTACATAAGAGAGGTATATTATTTTCTATTTGTAAATCAATTACATTTGTTCTTTTGTCGACATTAAATGCGACCCTGACGAATGAGTTCTGAATTGTTTGCAGTTTCATAAGCATATTGGATGGTGCTACACTGTAAATACAGTCACCATAATCCAAAATCGGCCTTACAGCTACCTTATATAACGTTAATATATTTGCTGTTGATAATGATTTTTGGATTCTTCTTATTGCTTTTAGTCTGGTTGTAGCTTGGGAGATTTTTTGAGTTAGATGGTTTTTAAATGTTAATTTGTTGTCTATATTCAGTCCTAGGTACGTATAGTTTTCAGTATAATCCATTTTTTCGGTTCCCAGTTTGAAAATATACTTGTTTGAATTTTCATCTTGGTTCGTGGGTAGTATTTCTAGAATATTACTCTTGTTGATATTTATGGATATTTTGTTTTTTCTACACCAATGACTAACTTTTAGCAAATCCCTTTGCAGAGCCTCATTCGCCAGTTCCTTATTCTTATTTGAAGCAAACAACACTGTGTCGTCCGCAAAAAGTTGGACGTTTTCGTCAGATATAACATCTTGTAGATCATTAATATAAATTAAAAAGAGCAGCGGTCCAAGACCGGTTCCCTGCGGTACACCGCACCTTACCCTTTGTTTGTCCGAAACCATGCCATCGACACTTACATTTTGGTACCTATCACTTAAGTAATTTGAAAACCACATTAGCACATCACTATGGATTTTATATGATTTCAGTTTATGAAGCAATATTTGGTGGTCGACGGTATCAAAGGCTTTCTTGAAATCCAAGAAAGCCAATACCGTCTTCCTCCCATCATTTATGTTTTCATATATTTTGTGAAATATTCTATGGTGAGCTTGGTTTATAGAATGTTCAGTTCTGAATCCATATTGATGTGTGTACAACATATTCTTCCTCTCTATATAGGAGTAGAATTGATGATGTATAGCCTTCTCTAATATTTTCGCTGGGAATTTTATTATGCTTATCGGTCTATAGTTTGAAGGGTCATTTCTTGATCCCTTTTTGAATAATGGTAATATCGTTGCTTCTTTAAACTCATCTGGTATATTGTTTGTGGCTATAGTTAAATTACATAGGTATGTAAATTGGGGGGCAAGTGTCATTAGACATGGCTTCAGAATCCTTGTGGGCAGGTGTAAAATACCTGATGCTTTATTGTTATTTGACTTTCGCAAATAATCGTATATTTCGGTTACACCTATTTGGCAGAAGGAAAAGACTTCGTCGTCTTTTATTTCATTTGGCTGGGAATACCTTTGACCTGGGATTTCGTTTAATGATATGATTTCTATGCACATTTAACAATTATTCCTTAATGGGGATCATGTTAAGTTAGTTTTTATTAATCAGAAATGTCATATGTATAATTCAACACACTTTTAGGACAATAGGGGTAGGCATGTTGAGACAAATGTGATATGAACTGATACCGGGCATCCCACACCAATCATTTTCTCTTGATAAATGATAGCCAAATAACATTATTATTGTAGGTAGGCTCCTCCTATTATATGTCAATGTTGATTGCAGTTCCTTTGTCAATGTACACGTGAAAATCTTTTCATAAACACAATAGATATCTTTTTAAAGCATATTAAAAGAGTGGTTGATACCGGGTATCCCCTGATACCGGGCATCCCCACTTAAATCCTAGTACCCATCACCAAGTCCATTTTGAAGCTACAAATCCCCATAAAACCTACCCCTCGAACATATCATGCCTTACTGTACATATGAACTAGGCTTTAAGCTTCATTTCCATGCAATTTAATTCAACTTTAATCAAAATCATGATACCGGGTATCCCTTGGCATCCCCTGAAATGTACATTTTTTGTCATAACTTCTACACATTTGACTTTATCTTCTGTATTTTTTGCACTAACATGGCCTGTTCATTCCCCTAACATGTGGGAACGTTGAATATGAGATACAGAAACTTTTATTTTTTTTATGTTCTCAACTCCTATAATATTTTTATTCAAAATTTGTTTGATCCATTACATTGATTTTTTATCATTGATTTTAGAGCTTGTATGCATTACCACACATATTTCTTATGTACTTACTAAGTATCATGTGCTTGTGTCTATTTTAGTAGCCACAGTGCGATGTCAGATAACATGTACTCTTCAGGGGATGCCCGGTATATGTACAGGGATACCCGGTATATTTGGAAAGGTGTTGGTCTCAGGCCAAGTGAGGTGATATTCAGTCAAAGAGCCTGTATATGTATTACCATACATGTTGTTCATATGCTTGCTAGGTTTCAATTGATTTTGTTCACTTTTGTAGCCACAGTGAGACATCAGATAAAGGGTACCTTACTGGGGGATGCCCGGTATCATATGTAAAGGGATGCCCGGTATCAAAGATGGCTTTCTATTATCAATTTTCTCAGGGAAACTGAAGATGATAAATTGGTTATAAATTGCTATATTAATGGAGAGGATACATATGTTGCCAGAAAACAGGTTTTCATCCTGTTTATAGCAACAACTTCAGCATTATTAAATTTATATTTGAACCATTATGTTACCGATCAAAACACTCCTGTTTTTTGGAAATGTGATCCATTTGCTTTCATCTCTCATATAATAACTTTGGATGATACATAGTTATGGTTTGGTATACTTGTAAAGGAACATTTAATCCTTATAAGGAATTATTTTTTATTTGGAAATTGAATCATTTTGTCATGAGTTATTGAGGATTTAAGGAGCTGCCAATTAATTTGATACCGGGTATACCCTCCAAAAAGATCCCCTTGTTTTAACTACAATAAAAACTGACATATTGAAATCTGGTGAGTATAATTGGTGTTTTTAGGTGGTGGGGACATCTATGATACCAGTCTGGAGGAATATGAGTTCATACTTATTATTTTATTTTTCAATCTTCCTAAATCTCACAAAATCGCAATTGTACATTCTAAAAAAATTTGACCCTTATGTTAAACTTCATTGAAAGCCAAAATAATTGTCGTATCCAGATCATACATGTCTCGTTAACACTCGCTCCGTTGCTTAACATGTAGTACACCTGCATGTTATCAGTAAAGATCAACACTGCTGAGTCCCTCATGCTCAGGGCCCAGCGATTCATGGATGCTACGACAGCCCACAGCTCCAATACATTTATGTTTGAGCGGTCGTGTGGGGGGATTTCAGGGGGTGGCTGTACATGGCCGCACTCAGAGTCAAGTTGGAAAGGGTCCTGGCCTTCCCAGGCACCAATAATCCAGTCCGCTCCAAAGTAGGAACCAAAGCCCTTTTGCGAGGCGTCGGTTACCAGATGGACTGGGTTGCTTTCTGACAATATGAGGGAGCGCCCGTTGAAACATTTACAGAACTCCAACCACCAGCTCAGATCCTCTTGCATACCAGCGGAGATAGGTAAGAATTTTGCTGACTTCATCACCATTACCTTGTACATGGCGTAACACCTTCTGGAGAAAATCCTGCCGCCCTTGACCACATGTGCGCAGTGAGATAGATACCCATTTAGCTTCTCCAGCTGCTTCTTAGTAATGGATTTTGCTCCCACAAACTTCTTGAGCAGGCTTATGAGCTTCCACAGCTTGTCCGCAGGAAGCCTCAGCTCCATTTTAATGGAGTCTACACTAATGCCGAGGTAAATAGTGGTCGTTGAAGGGGGGGATATCTTCTTCCAAGAGACGTGGAATCCCAAGAATCTTAGCAGATGCACCACAGTCAATTGGGCATCCAGGGCCTCCTGCACGGTACCACATACACATATAAAGTCATCCAAATAATGGACTATCTTGAGATTAAAAATCGTAGCAAGCACAGTAGAAATAAACGACGATACTCTGTCAAAATAATATGGGCCTAAGGTTAAGCCAAAACACAGGCGATTATCCATAAAGTACGTCGTTTTCCCATCCAAGTCCCACCTGAAGCCTAAGTACTTCCTATGGTCCTGGCGTATAGGGACTGCCCTATAAGCACTCTTTATGTCGATGACGGTCATCACGGCCCCTGGGTACACTAGCCGTGACACCTCATCCAGGCCCCTGTACGAGAAACTATGAACAAAGGTGGAGCAGTGGTTATTAATGGAATCACTCACAGGTCTTGAACAGTCCGTAATTACCCTAATCCCACCTTGGGATTTAGGAACTGCTCCCAGTGCGTGGACATAGTGGGGCTTGTCATGGGAGACTGACACCATGCCCTCCTCTAACTCTGCTTTAATCTGGCCCGACAGCAGGGCGTGTGTATCCTTATTCAAAGCAGAGGCATAATTAGTACATTCATACGGCGAGATCTCTTCATCCACAATGGGGAACCCGTCCGTGACACCTTGTAGCACATCCACAAATTCCTTGAGATGAGGCCACTGCTCATTGTATATGTAATAACCAAAACGGCAGGGATACAGTTGGACGGGGGACTCGCCTATAAGGTGGCGACAAGCACACGCCCCCCTCTCGCAACTCATGTAAACATTAACGTCCGCTCCCAGCGGGGAGGTGGGCAGAGCCCTAACAACAGCCAAATCGTGGCTAACAGGGGGATTTGGAGCTTGAAATTCTCTCCTAAACACAGTTTCACACAGCTCTTCTATGTCACTAAACATAAAGTCCTGTAGAAGAGGGCAGGATGGAGGGAATATCGATGAAACATTTGCAAAGCCCGGGTCCGTGGGTGAAACGGAAACGGAAGCGTCGCCATTTTGAAGAAAAGGTAAAAGTTCACTTCCTGAGACGGCATCAGTGCTTGTAGTAACCAAGGGCACCGATGAAATGACCAAATTGCTGCATAAACTCTCAACACCAGAAGTATCCCCTCCAACCACATCCTATTTGCTGTTACTAGATGTCGACTTGCACTCTTTTGCCGGGTGCCCGGACTTATCACAGCTGGAGCAGCGATGTGCGAAGACACACGACTTGGAGTGACAGCCCGAGTCCCCATTGTAACGAAAGCAGTAGCCTTTCTGTTTACGTGCAGCTGGTGTACGGGGCAGGCCACTTGCCCTTTTTGATGTGTCGTAACAGAAGAAGGTTAAACGATCCTCCTCATCAGCCCTGGCAAAGGCTTTTGGGCCCTTCTTGTTGGCCCTGCTTCGGACCGACCGGTCGTAGTCTAAAAATGCTCGATCTACGTACGACCCTGTCGCCGCCTTGGTTGCCAAGATCCTGCCGTGCTTGACGATGCCCGACACAGGGATGCCATCGTCAAGGAATTGCTCTATCGTTTTAAAGGTAACAAGCATTAATTTTTCAAAGGTGTCCACCTTACCCTCGTCTAGATGCTTGTCTTGAGCAAAAGGTTTCTTGCTCTTTCGCTTCTTCTCCTTTTTGTGTCTCTTTGATGCCTCCGCATCAGACGAATCAGTGTCAGACGAGCTGCTGGTGCTATCAGACGAGCTGTCACTCGATGAAGTAGCCCTAACCTTGTTTTTCTTCAATTTTATCACTAGGCCCGACAACTGTGTGACCATAGCCTCCATCGACTCCAATCTGTCAGATGTGGAAGGGCGAGTTTCTTCAGGAACTTCAAAACAAGGTGTCCTCTTAGCTGTTGAGGCCCCCGGCCTTTGGATGGAGCCGCTCGCCATCGATGCGCCGAAAGAATGGTCAAACTCTCTAACCAGATCGTCGTCCAGTTCCAGCCTCCTACACTTCTTTCCTGTAGGCTTAGCGTGCCTCTCGCCACAGGTGTGGCACAGGTTAAACTTTCCCTTAGGCATCTTGGAAGAATTTCGACAGGCTCAAGGTAATAAACATTTTTTCTTCCGGAGGCACTGGTTGACCGTTGGCGACTGACCAGTAATTCAGACGCCCCATTACGACACACACTGGAACGTTGCAATGATGTCAGGCACAGTCTCCATGGTCTCGGTCGCATAGATATATCCACCGACTCTCACTGCGGAGGTCGCTTGCACAATGTATATTGTAGACCGCCTGGGTCTGTGGAGAAATTCCTCTAATACATGAATGGAAGTCTTAACACCCTGTGACCCTGTGACGGTCAACACTTCCTCATTAATGGATGAGATGTATAGCAATTTACCTATACATGAACACCAAGTCCTGGATATTCATATTTCTGATCACTTTCTTGTGAGTTGTAGAATTTTTGTTAGAAATAGAACAAAGATCAAAGATAGAGAGTACAAATGGGTGTTTAATCCCAAAGAAAGGGCCTACCAGTATTCAATCGAATACTGGAAGATAAAGTGAAGAATTATGAGTCAGAATTGTGGGATGTCGACATGGAATAGGAGTGTTTTGCTAGGGGTATGAAGGACACCATAAAATCTACATTTAAGCGTATAAAGTGAAGATAATTCATACGACTCAAGTGTATATTGATCAGGAGGTGAAAGATGAGATGAAATTATTATACCTAATGGCACGATGGAGGCTTGTAATCGATTGAGACGTTGGGGCAAATCGCACGACACCCCAAACGGGTGGAGTGCGATTTGACCCAATGTTGAGATCAATTACAAACCGAACAGAGTGCTATTAGGTATTTATTACATACTAAATCAACAAGAGAACTCGATTTTAATAGTATTTTAACTTACTTTCCATCAATCTTGTGGATATTCGGCTCAAATAGCACATAGGTGCTATTTGACTTTTCAAATAGCACCCCTGAATCACAGACGTATGTAATAAAGAGATATTGCGTTCAGAAAGGCTAGATTACTAAAGGATAATGAGGAAAGGTCAAAGGCGGTGGCATTAAAAGTAGATCTAAAGTCAGTAAGTTGATAAGACAAAAGAAAAAAAAATGTCAAATCAAAGCAGTATAGTTATGATAATAAGATGAAACCGAGAGAGTTCTGGCGTAACATTAATAAGATCTATAACAATAAAGACGATTCTATTAAGCCTTTGAATGAATTCTACGAAGGTGAGATGCTATTGTCTGGTATACCTGCATTTGAATTTGCAAATCGATATTTCGCAGCTTTGGGTGAGAATATCATCACTACTATACAGTTGAGCCAATCAATGATATTATACCTTTACAGTTTCATATTGATAACAACCTGAGTATTGAGGAGGTTATATCGGAAATAGATAGCATAAAAGAAAGTAAGAGTTCAGAACTGACATACGTGAGTAATAGGCTTTTATGTTCAGCTTTAAGGAATAATGTCGAGTTTTTCACAATCCTATTGAACAAATGTATAGAAACTCGTAAATTACCTCAAGAGTGGAAGGTTTCGGCAATAAAACTGCTGCCGAAACAAGGTAACACCAGGAACATTTATAACATCAGAGCCATTACTATCGTTCCTACTATAAGTAAGATTATCGAAAGAATTATTTACAAAAGGCTTTATAACTTTTTAGAAGAGAGTGAGTTTTTTTTACCAATTGTCAATTTGGATTTAGGAAAAATCGTTCTACCTTAGGAGCAATTCATGAGAATTTGAAGCCTATTTATAATAGTTTAGATGCAAAAACTTCCTTATGCCCCTTCTATTATAGATAATTGTGATGTGTCACAGAAAGATGAGTCATTTTCGGATTGTCAATTTTAGAAAACTTCCTTATGCAAAGACATCAATATTTAAAACAAGATAATTTGTGTTCGTCTCAACAAACCGTTCCAAATGGGGTCCCCCAGGGAAGCAGTTTAGGACCACTAATGTTTCTAATTCATTGTAATGATTTGGGGGAAATTGACTTTGGTGGGAAATTTATATTATTTGCTGATCATGCAGTAATAACAGTGACCAGAACGGACGGAGATGAATTAGAAAGAAAAGGATAGAATGCGATTAACCTGTAATAATGACTGGTGTAAACTAATTGGTGTTAAATAAAAAGAAAACAAAATACCAAATATCTAGTAATGGTCGATCGGATATGAATGTAGTTCTTAAGTGAGGATGATATACTTGAAAAAGTCCTGTTTTTAAATATTTAGGAGTGTCAATCGATGATCTGTTAACTATGAACATCCAGGCAGGAGATATGACCAAAAGAGCTAATTGTGCACTGTCAGGTATTACAAGGAGAAGGAAATACTTAGATGGTAATCTATGCTGGTTGCTCAGCAAAACGTATGTATTGCCCCTACTTGAATATGCAAGTCCTTGCATTATGAATAGTAATTTAGGCAGTTTGAATAAGTTACAAAGAATATGTTACAGAGCTTTGAGATTAGCGTACGGCTGGCATCACACGACAAAAAAGAACTTCTTGTATTAGGTAAAATTCTACCTTTGAAAGATAGAAGGGAAATAACTTTCCTCAAAACCCTATATAGAAAAAAGGCGGCTTATGTTGATGATTCTCCGAAAGAGAGACAATTGAGAAGAGGAGGAATGATTTTTAAATCGGTTAGACCCAGATCTGAAAGAATGCGTAAGAGCGCCTTCTATAGAGTAGTACCCTGTGGAATAATCCATCGGAATTGATAAGAAATAGTGACAATTTAGATTCTTTCGCTTTTCATTTGAAGGAAATTAATGTATTGAAAAAACGTACATGGAATGGAAGAGGTCTGAACGTATTCATCTCTGAGAGATGGAAAGTTCCTTTTACTATTCTCCACCGTTTTTAAAATTACCAAAGTCCTTGGCGATTGTGTGCCAAATAAAAAAGAAATAATGTATAAGAAATATCTGGACGTATTGACGAAATATAAGAGAGTATCTGTTGTATTAGAAGAGCAGAAGTGGTATTTAATATGAATGTATAGAAGGCAACGCAGGAATATATCCACAGCGTGGGTACGCGTCTTTTTCTAATGATGTATTGTAAATGTTTGGCCTTATTTGTAAAAAAAAAAAAAAAAAAAAAAAGCATGTGGACGTACATAATAGCATGTGGACGTACATGCAACGTTTAACATGGTAGGCTATAGATGTAGGCGGCTCTAGTTATGACGTCACAATGTATAAGGGATCCAGATCATGGAAACGTATTACCAACGTAATATATATGTGAAGATTTAATCAAACCGTTATCCCTTATATTATCATACATAATTCATATTTATAAGTCCTATTTAATACTGTTTTGCCTTGTCCTATATGATGTTACAAGGCTGGATATGACTATGCATGCGTGATTTCCTCTTTGTATGCTCTGAGTGTTTATAGTATTGGCGGTATGGTGGAAGCGGGGCAGGCATATGGATTTATGGGGGAATTTCAATGCAGTGCTGCTTGCCTCCTGGATTTCCTACTCCTCCAATAGGGGAGTTGCATAGCCGCCATTTTGACTCATGATTCGGATGGAATTATGGGACTAATGATACAGTTTAAAATCTTTAGAAAACCTGTTATGTTCAGCATGGACTATTTATCTGCATGTGCTCTAATGTCAATATGTTATACATGTTTCCATAACACAAGTCTTCATCTTTCCCGTCATGCAATGCATTTGGTTTTTATAGATCATTTACACAAGCTATGATGTTGGTGACAGAATTCTTGCATTGAATTTTCGATAAAAATGTTGCTAAACTTAACTCGATCTCGAGTAGTTTTGTTACATTAAGCGTAGTCTAGCTAGACACAGCAGTGGGCGGAAAACCATGGTTTGTCTGATTTGAATTATTACCCGCGAGCCCATTATCCTCATGCGTACATGACATCCATTGTTCATAACATTAGTTGTACACTGTGCATGCCCGTTTTTTTTTTACGGAAGATTGGCTGTATAAAGATTCTAAATAAAAAAAAATCACCCGCTCTCATAACTTGGAATCACCTTTCTCGTCCTTTGCTTTTTTCTCTTCTGCATTTCCTTTGTATTTCAAATTCCCTAAGAAAACCATTTTGTGAGTTATCATTTACACAAAGACCAGAAAATAGGTAACCCTTGTGTCTTTGTATGTGATCTCAATAATACAAAAAATACAGGTGGAGTATGGTCTGTAGTGCAAAGATTTGGTCATAAATTTAAAGAACGGCCTGGAAGACCTACTCAGTTGAAGGTCAAGTCCTTTTTTTTTTATTCGTTTAGAGGTCAATAATTATTTAATTGTTATACAAGTACGTGCTATCCTTCCAGGATGTTTTCAGACGTCACCTAAATTAAAACTAAATCTTTACTCATTACAACTTTTAATATGTACGGTAACTGTCACTTTAAATAATAAAAATTAGATGTAAACATAAACTTCTATCTCATCCAATCTGTGCACGTGAGAGCTTTATTTATTCCTATTTATTTCTGACAGTCTCATAAACACGTACAAAGACAGCTAATTTCTGTGAAATAATCTGATTAGACGCTGTATTTGTGTATATAGAATAGAATACTGAATATAATAGAGAATGTATTATGCTAATACATGGTTCACCAACAAACAAGTATCGAATAATGCACGTCCACAGATAAAGGGAAGAACAGCTATATCAAGCATCAAACCGAGTTCACAGAACAAACAATCATAATAAATTGCCCCCCACCTAACGCGGGCTTCATTTCTCAACAGGCAACAGTGTAATATAGATACGGAGTTATGCGCTCTAAGCTTGATACATAGCATAATACATAAACAATGGTCGCCATATTGAATTTCCCTATACCCGATCCCTACTAAACTTGATATAACATGAAGTCATTATGAGTATTCCTCCCCAGTAACCGAACAGAGAGTGAGTGTGGGAAATTGAATGTTTATTTACCCAACAGGTGATGATGTAGTGGCTGATACAGGTAATAAAAATCAATAGGTTTAATTAATGTGAATGTTAATTACAGGCGTAATTAAATTAATAATCACATATATAGGTAATTAATTAAAGGTTATTAATAATAAATGGGCCCCCAGGCTCGCATGATGACAAGGAGTGGGAGGGTGGGTCGAAGAAGAAGAGGGGAGAGGGGTTGGTTGTGAAGGAGTGGAGGCTGGAGGAGAAGTGAGTGGGGGACGCGCTGGGTGAGGCGCGGGAGAAGGGTATAGGAGTTATGTGTAGAGGGCAGCATGGGCCATCACTCTGCCGGGGAGGCACACAATGGCGGGCAATTACATATATATAAGTAATTACCATATAATTACAATTTATTATTTTAACATGGTTCCAGGGTGAGTACTGAGGCACATCAAATATCGGACAGGCATGCATTCAGCTCATATATCAAAAGTGCAACGGGGTGATGGAGTTACAAACTTGACATTAATCTAACCAAAATTTGACATTAATCTAACCGAAATTTGTTATGACTTTTATAATTGTTTGTTATGATTACTATCCTTAAATACTGTATCTTATTTCTTGTGCTCTTGCTGTTTTTTGTACTTCCTCCGCGGCAAGTTGTCCATTTGTTCATTGATTGATTTGCTGCATTATTTTGTCATGTTTCATTAGTCGTAGTTTCTTTGTCATGTATTATTAGTAGTACTTTCTCACTTGCTATGTCACCTTAATAAGTTGTCAACTTAGCTCTCAACTCAGATGTGATTAAGCTTGCTTATATAGAAGTATTACTCAATGTCCATCTTAACAGGACCGACACACATAACGATAGAAAAGTGTAAAAACCCACTTTTATTTTATGATATTTTGTATTGGACATTAATACTCGATGTAGTTTTCAGGAAGCAAACAACCAAGTCTAAGGTTAACGAAGAAGGCATGGGCTGAAAGAGATAAGTTCATAACCTTTTGTCCATGTACACTCTCTTGGAAATAAAGAATTGGTTGAATTGAATTGAATTGAATTGAAATGTTTGTGCGTAGGTAGGACTTGGCCAGTTAGTACGACAGACAATGAGCAACATCTTGTGATCTTTTTCTTAAATTGGAATTCGTAATAGACTATCTGTAAGAGCACGGCATGGGTGATAGTTTCTTAATGTCATGGTTTTTTTTATTTCCATTTACTTTAACATTGTCCTAGGAAACCGATGTGTTCTGGTCGCAGAAATCTTCTATGTGAATCAGACCCTGTTTCACTACTATTTTATTCTGGTAGAACTCTATATTTTATGAATTACATTATATAACTTATATTATATAATTGTAGCTGCTCAATTATACTCTTCAAGAGTTGCAAGTATGGTTTAGTTAAGAAGCATCATATAGCCCTTAAGGTCCTCTTTTTGTATTAAAGGTAACATTTATTCTCTATTTATGTAAACTCAGGCTATACGGAGAAAAATATTTGGATAGTATAATATCTCCGATGATATGAATAACCTCTGTTGTTTTCTGTAAGGTTGCAGTTTATTTTGCAAAAAAGGTAGGGCAATTCCTACGCGTTTTGACCGTGCAGGTCGGTCTTAATCAGGGGAAGGACATGGTTCTTGGTGATTGTTTATTTGCTCTATACTGAGAAAATCGCATCATTGAAAAATGTATCTGTAACCCGAATAAAGAAATTGAACATCTAAATCTAAATATGAACGAAAGAAATAAGCTCCAAGAACTGCAAAATAGGACCCTCAGGGTGGCTTTGAATTATAATTACGTGGTGCCTAATATAGAACTGAACAGAGACTAAAACAATGACTACTGACACAAGAACAAGGTTTAATATTTGCAAATTAGTTGTTTGCTTAAAGTATTTATTCTGCAATAACATTGCGTCCTAGCGGACGCTATTCTCAGTCATTACATCAATTCTCAAGGAAATATTGATAAAAGAAACGGTTCATCAAATTCCTTATACATTTATATATATATAATCAGAAAAGGGGAAAATCAGAAAAAACTCTAGATAGTCCAAATAGTTTGACTTTAACATCATTCTTTTTGCTTAATATGATACAACGTGTATCCTATAAGAATGCGTTTTTGGACCGTGTTAATATAATCCATAACAATGTTTTGGCTTTTGATGAACAATTGAAAGGTCAAACTTATAACTTGTCCCCCCCCCCTCACACACACACTTCAGATTAGTTTCCGACAGCCTGTCTGCTGTTTGCTGAGCGTTTCTCCAGACCATTTGGAATCGTGGACATTATTAATTAATACCTCTCGTCTATTATCATTTATAAGAATAGATCACAATACTAGTTTGTTTGAGCAGAGCTATCCCCTTTCCAAATTGGAAAATTTACAATAAACTTATTTAAACTCAGGCATTATTCTTATACATATCTCTGCAATCCTCTCTACTAAATTACCACTTTCAAGCTCTCTCACTCTGGCTGACAGATCTTCTATTATTTGCTTAGAACTTTAGATCTTTTAGATTTTCTCGGCCGCAGAATTCTCAATAGTTATCATGTCGTCGGCATACATAAGCTTTCAGCTTTGCCTCAAACTTATCCTTCTCCATTATAATTTAGATCTTATTTCTCTTGAAACAAATGACTATATTCACCCGGTATAATATCTTATTTGTTACTAGCAAAGTATCCGTCCTCCGGACGGTGACCCTCTCTCCCCACACTTCCCCCTCTCCCTCTTTTCCCTTCCCCTCTTCTCTGTCTTTCAGTTTCATACCTGTTTTTCTCTCCCAACCCCATCTCTGATTCTCCGTCTCTCATACCTGTTTTTCTCTCCCAACCCCATCTCCGATTTCACCCCCCTCTCCCTCCCCTCTCCCTCCCCTCTTCCTCATGCTCCCCCTCCCCGCTTTCTCTCCCCCTCTCTGCCTTCCCCTACATCCTTTCCCTCCTCTCTTCCCCCCTCTTCTTTCGCTCCCCCTCCCCCTCTTCTATTCCTAAACCCTCTTCTTCACTCTCCCACTCCTCTGCATGTAGGACGGTCATCATCTCTCGCCACACTTCCCCCTCTCCCTCTTTTCCCTCCCCCTCTTCTCTGTCTTTCATACCTGTTTTTCTCTCCCAACCCCATCTCCGATTTCCGCCCCCTCTCCCTCCCCTCTTCTTCATGCTCCCCCTCCCCCCTCCCCTCTCCTATTCCTACACCCTCTTTTTCACTCTCCCACTCCTCTGCTGGGCAATTAGAGCCTGAGTTTATTGTTCGAGCTGGCCCTCTATGCCTGACGGGAATCCTGTCGAGGCCGGAGGCCGAGACAGGTTCCCGAAGGCATAGAGGGCCAGCGAGCCCAGCGAACACTAACGCGATTTTTTCTTTAATAAATTGCGCGAAAATCGGCCGCAATTTTCGCGCAGCAGAACAGCGTCAGATGTTACTCAATGGAGCGCGAAATTGTACCGCGCATGACGTGCATGGCGCGGTCAATATTGTAGGTTATATCGCGGTAGTAGCGTCGTGTTCAAGGATTCAGGGTGGGACGGGGATGGTGTTGCTATGGTTCATAATTTCAGCGGGGGCGGCGGGGAAAATAAAGGAAAATAACTGCTTCAATTATGGTTCGTTTAGATCCGATATTATATTGCAATTAATGTACTGTACTGTACCATGCTGTATGAAAAAAAGATGCATTATTATCGACAAATTGAAGCAAGAGAAGACAAGACAATGGTTACATTTATATACAGTTTACTCCTTTATTATTCAATTCGAAATTAAATTAAAATTTAACCAATATGAACAATAACCATTAGAGTTATACAATAATTGCCAATTAAAAGTACTCGTTATAAATATCATATGTTGCATCATGTTACATAACATTCAGATGCCCATGAAGCGGAAGACATAGGCTCAACCTAACTTACTCTTTTATTATGAATAAAACAAGCTCAAACATTCAAATTGAGTGAAATAAATATCTAATATATCTAAAAATAATAGTACGAAATATAAAAGAAAATAACATCGATGAATCACATGAAATGAACTTTGCTGGTATTAATATATTTAGACTTCTCATATTTCTTAACATCATATAAATCCTTTACAAAGCTCTAATATGCTAAACATTTCCAAACCCTATTTTCTCTCTTTGAGCAATTAACTCGATAACATTGAGCAAAATACCCTAACCTAGTACAATATTCCATATTTATACATAAATTCTTCATGAAATTCACAATATCCCAGTCGTTAGAACTAAAGTCCTACTGTGTAATATCCACTGACAATTGCTGCCGATGCAAAATGGTTCATTTATATCCGATATTAGATTGCAATCACATTGAACAAAATACCTAAACCTTGTACAATATACGATATTTATACACCAATACGTCATGAAATCTAAAATGACAGCACATATACTTTAACACTGGAATATTTTATTTAAACTAAATATTAATATATCTTCCAGTGTTTTTACCAAAATAAAACTTTAAATCATAGCTGGCGACATGGCAGCCTGAATGCATTGAAACTAAATTTTGCCAGACCCTTCTTTCTCTCTTTGAAATTTTATAGGAATTTTTTAAAAATCTTTTCATCTATATGATGGGAGATGGTCCCTAGACAACATAATCGCAGAGAAAATTATAAAATACATTGAAGTCTTAGAGTTCAGCGTGATGAAAACCAGAACTGAACCCAAACTGAATGAACAGCAACACAGTGTAATTCTCTCTTTCAGTCATATAAACACCATAATATTGTGGGAATCATATTGTCTATCATACCAATATTAAACATAAATATAGCTTCACATTTAAAATATTCCAGTCATTGATAGCAGAAATGTGCTGCGTCATAGGCCTTGAAATTTGAATCAATTTTAGATTGATTTTTCTTAAGTTACCACTCTATTGGAACGTCCTGGAAACACAATAGCACAACATTGCACAATATTCAACTGGAAACACAATAGCACAACATTGTACAACCAAATAATATTTTACTGCAATAGAACTATAAATCAAAGCCAAAATGATCCGCACCCACAACCAACTGTAGTATATGAACCAAGGAAGGGACATATGATATTATAAAACGCCTTAAGTTGACCACTTTTTGTTAAATTACTAAATAAAAATAAATGTCAGCTGGATATATATATTCGAACCTTAGTCTTTATATGACATAACCTTTGTATTGGAGTAATGGTAGTTCAATTCCTGGGTCATTATGACAGCGGTTTTTTCATATGATATACTAATTATTATCTATGTTTAAAATAAGGCTTCAAAATTTATTCTAGATGTATATCTTTCAACCATTTTTTTTCTCAGAATGAGATAAATTACATGGCGTTGCGCTATATCATTTTATATAATCATGTTTTTCCTATACAGTTCCATTTGCATTTTGCACAAATACAGTGACACATCCTCTCTAGGGGCAGGGTCATGATCATAGTCTACTGTAAACTGTTGTCGATTCTGGAATTCCTGGCCTGATTGGCCCAGTAGTTTCACTTGGATCCAGAAGCCCGCAGGTTGTTGCAAATATCAATGGGTATCACTGAATCAATTTCCTTCTTTTCATTTGGCCTGGTGGTCTTGAATGCCTCTGTAATATGATGAAACAGGAGAAATGTTAATCAAATTGATTTTAGAAAAGACAAAATTCGTTGAATCTCTACAATCTTTGGTGTACATATAGCAGGGCATATCAGCATAGTGCAGGTAAAGTTTGGGGAGGTGGGGGCCAATATTTCGATTCCTACACCTATGATTCAGATACCTATATTTTCCCCATTATTTTGCCTTATTTCGGCCTCATTAAGCCAGATTTATCAAATGATTTAGTGTAAAAATGAGATATATTACTCACTAATTCGTCTAGCAAAATCAAATGAAAAGTCAAAGCTAGAGAATGGATGTTTCCTGGCAAACGAGGGCCTAGTTTGAACCAGAAGTTTCACTTGATTTTGTAAAAATATCCATTTTATTACTATAAAATCATTGACTTGGAACAGTAATGTTTTCTTGTAATAATTATGGCATAACAGCGACGCTATGGCATAACGGCGACATTGGTACAAAGGTCTCTGAATTTAACACGATTAATATTGATTCATATTTATATTTTTCACCGTTTTCAAGTAGGCTTGAATAATTATTAGGAAGGTCGAAATTACATGAAAATGTGTTTTTTTAAGAAATGGGATGGTATTTTTCAAACTAACTTATTCATAAGAACCTTGAATCAGAATGTTTCCACTTTTAGCCCGCACAGGGCTTCTAGTAGCATGAATACATACACCAAATTTGATGACACCAAATTTGATTAAATATATACATGCATATCTGACGTTGTCTTAAGGAGTATATTTAACTAAATGTATCTACTTAAACATAGTGAGTGACCATTAAAAAATATCATTAACTTTCTTTTCATGCTTACAAAATTATATAAGTATTTATTAGGTATCCTTATGTTTACCATCAATGGATTCCACTTGATCTCATCATTTCAAATATGATTTTATCTCAAAATCCATTTTTTGCGACTGTATGATTCATTTTGCTGTAAAACATTACATATATCACTTCATAAATGAACTAGCCAAAAGGTTGACATTACTAATTTGTATGTACAATGCATTTTTATATGCATGGTGCTGGCTGAATAATTATAAACATTATGTTGGCCTCATAATTAAAGAAATATTTATAGCAATGCATGATCAATTCCCCTAGGCGATGTTCCTCCCCTGACTCAAAGATTCTACATTTCAGCCTCTGATTGAGATTTTATTTTTGGACCCAAATGGATTTTTTTGCGGAATTCCTCACGCATATATATTATATAAGTTAAGGACTTGATAAGGAAACTCAAGGGGGCATGTTGCCCCCACAACCTAGGAGTAAAATGTGCTTTTTCCCTTATTTTACACTCACCGTGATAGTCCAAGGGCTGTTTCATGTGAAACCAGCACCAAGTTGGTGACAGTTCAGTGCGGTTGATGTCTTTCATTGATGTCTTCATACTTGGTTCGGCCAACCCATGTAGTAGCCATTGTTTGCCTCATTTTACTTCCACTTGGGTACATTTTGTCCGCCATTCTGGAAAGAATTTATACCATATGTTCAGTTTACAGGTCATCGCATCAATATTAATTTACTATATCTACCTAGCGGCAATTATTTAGTCTGAGATTAATCTACTATATCTACTCTCCAAAACTATTATTTATTACCTACATATATAATATATATTGAAACTTTATTTTTCATAAGGCATACTCGGAAAAACGGGTCACATATCTCTACCTTGACAGTTGTTCCGACAGAACCCTCTACTTCATTACAGTTATTAATGAAAGATAGAACCCAGGGCATTGCCATTTTAGGAAATGGCATGTTATACTGAAAATGTGTAGTATTAATTTGGTTTCTCATTTCATTAGTGAGCATGATATATTCCCAATAGTAATACGATGGAGCAATGTTTCAATAGTGTTTATTTCTTCCAAATTAGGAAATGGTCATAAATAATGTGATGTCTTTTGTTTTAGTTTGCTCCTCGAGTTAATTTAAAAGTAGAATAAAACTAAGGGAACATGTCATGTTAACTTCTATTTAATCAATCAATATATCAATCAATATATTATTCTCTTTAAATATAAATTAGTTGACTTATTTTATTCGCTATATCTTTTATATATTAATTGTTCCTGAATCGGTTACAAATGGTATAGGGACAGTAACAGTGTGTGCATGCTGGAAATTCCAATAAGGAGTTCATTGGACAGTCACTGACAACTTTCATGTGCTTATTTAGAATTTAGAATGTGTTCTTCACTTAATAACTACAAACTTCGAAATAGACTCACTTATTTTTTTGAATTTCGACTTTATGTATTATGTATAAGGTTGTTTCTAATGAACAATCCGGTTTGTGGGTTCAATGGTATAACATATTTGATATAAATTAATATAATAGATATAGATATGCAACCAATGTCAGTGAATCTGCTTCGTCAAGACCTGTGATGGGAACATTTTGTTTTATGGGCCAAAAACAAGTCAACATAAATGTTCCTAAAGGACCACATATAATGCCTTATTTAAGTTACTGTCAACCATAGCACAACCAGAGAATATTATTATGTCACGAATGCCGGCATGAATGTATGCTGGCCAAGTTGACAAAATGTATTACACATTATATCATAAGAAAAATCATAAAAAGATAAATATTCATGACAGAATGATATCATTTTGTCATGAATATTTCTCTGTCTTTCATACCTGTATTTCTCTCCCAACCCCATCTCCGATTTACCCCCCCCTCTCCCTCCCCTCTTCCTCATGCTCGTTTTTCTCTCCCATCCCCATATCCGATTTTCCCCCTCTGCCTCCCCTCTTCCTCATGATCCCCCTCCCCGCTTTCTCTCCCTTCCCCTATTCTCTCCCTCATCTCTTTCCCCCCTCTTCTTTCCCTCCCCCTCCCCCTCTCCTATTCCTATACCCTCTTCTTCACTCTCCCACTCCTCTGCATGTAGGACGGTCATTCTCTCTCCCCACACTTCCCCCTCCCCCTCTTCTCTGTCTTTCATGTTGTCATTTTCTCTCCCAACCCCATCTCCGATTCCCCCCCTCTTCCTCATGCTCCCCCTCCCCGCTTTCTCTCCCTCCCCTCTCTCCCTTCCCCTCATCTCTTTCCCCCTCTTCTCCCCCCACCTCTCCTATTCCTACACCCTCTTCTTCACTCTCCCACTCCTCTGCATGTAGGACGGTCATCCTCTCTCCCCAAACTTCCCCCTCTCCCTCTTTTCCCTCCCCCTCTTCTGTCTTTCATACCTGTTTCTCTCTCCCCATTTTCCCAACCCCATTTCTGATTTCCCCCCCTTCTTCCTCATGCTCTCCCTCCCCGCATTCTGTTTCTCCCCTCTCTCCCTTCCCCTACATCCTCTCCCTCCTCTCCCCCCTTGCCTTTCCCTCCCCCTCTCTTATTCCTACACCCTCTTTATTTTTGTTAACATATTTTACATCATCCTTATTGTTGTCCATTCAATACGCTACATAAAATCTTACATAACCCCTATTACCTCAACCCCTTGTTACCTCAAATATATCTCTCAATCTCCTTTAATATTTAACCATCAACAGAGCTGCCAACCTATGAGGATCCCAATAGATTGACATCAAAGCATTATCAAGTATCACTTATTGAATATACTTATAGCACAAACTATTTCATGAAATGTTAATGTAAATGCTGCACTGACTTTCTGATCTATTATAACCCCATACAACTTAACAAATTCTTAGCAAAATCGTAGTTTGGTGCCAAATTATTTTGATTTAATACACCCCTGATATTAGCGGAGCTATTTCGATTTTTGTAAGGCTTGTTAATAAATTAATTATTTCCACCAACCGCAACAATTTGTTTAATTAATTTGATTAATACACCCCTTTCGGATTGGCTTTAATTTCAGCACACATACTTCATGTTGCGGATATATTTAGTTCATTACCTTCCCTGTCAATATCTAAAGGTTCATGAATATATACCGGAGATTAGCGGAGCTATGTTGATTTTCGTAAGGCTTGTTAATAAATGAATTTGCTCCAACCGCAACAATTTGTTTAATTAATTTGATTAATACACCCCCTTTCGGATTGGTTTTAATGTCATCACACGACTTCATGTTGTGGATAGTAAATTAAGTTCAATACGTTCAATACCTCCCTTACTGATATCTAAAAGTCCAGCGCTAAAAACTGTGGTCAAGGGACCACCATGACCAGTGCGACAGGTGCCGTGTGGCAACACCCCACGGTGGCTAAAGGGGAAAAAATCCTAGCACAAGCTCAGGACCTACAGCAGTAGGCCTACAGGGTAAATAAAGTTATGAAATGTGTTCCTATGGCTATGACCTGAGAAAGTCAAATAAAGTCAAATAGTTAAAAGGATGAGCGAGACATGCATATCAGAAACAACTGTAGAGTTGAGATATATATTGTAAATCCCTGTGTAAATCCCAATCTCCCGTAGGCCTACTAGTGTTGCGCGCGTAGCTTCGGATCTTTATGCTATTGGGCGGTGCATCGGGCCAGGGTGAATATATCTAGCTAGTGTTCATATGCATTCGAATATACTCGGACTTCGGGGTATTGCTTCTCATGATGTTTAATACAGTATATTATATTTTAGGAGGCGGTAGGCGATATTGAATAGAGAGTCATGGTGATATATAGTAGCTGTAGGTTTCCGGTATGAACAACACAACACGATGAGTTTTAGTACGCCACTACTTGTGTATTGTATCTTATCCTGTACATAGATGCTAGGTTGATAGTCCCTTCTTATGTTAGTGTAGACATCGAATCATATGAGATCTTATGAGACTCCTTCCTTGTATTCTTACTGTTGTTACTGGCATTACTATCCAAGATTAGGGTGATATAATATAATGGTTCTAGCGCACACAGTGCGTCTAGTACATCTTGGTATATACTGCATATCTCTCTATATCCCAGTCTATATGTGTGTCTCAAGTCTAAGTCTTTCTATACCCCAGTATTCCCCGTATATATACCCAGGGGGGTGAGTGTCGGGTATCTGTATTGGTGGACCCTTTATCCTATGATACCTTTCCCTCCCTCTGGCCCCTCCCCTTCCCTTAGCGCATGCCTTAGTAAAAGAAACATATCCTACCCTACTACCCACCCTACTGCCCTCTCGTGTTAACCACGGTTACTACACTACCCTTTTACTCGATAAGCAAGAAAAACTCCCCCGAAAAAAAAATTTTCTTCACCTTATTCTCCCTGTATTCGTCCCGACACTCGATAAATATAGCCATGAATACACATAACAATTCCAGGAGGTACACATCTTCCTCCCTTAACAATTAGAATCGCTTACGCGCACGCAAAATCCAAGACACATGGTAGCTCATAAATACAATACATTCTCTTGCCTCTTGTAGTACATTTTTCTCGTCATCTTAACAATAAAATCGCCTACGCGCTCGTGTACAAATCTGAACGTACAAACTTGGCAACTAGGTGGGGGTAACTATGGGGTGTGGGTTAAATTGGGCGTATTTTGTACCTATTTTGCAACATCTTCCAACCTGTATGCTGTATCATTTTCTTTTGTTTTACAACATACATGTATGGAAACCGCTCATGTTGGTCACCCTAATGTATTGTTATTTTATTTCGGGGTGATATGGCGGGTGTGTAGGGCAGTTGCTTTCCAAAGAAGGTGACCATGGGGATGGGATTTTCTCTTATTTCCTAAGAAGATCTTATGTGCCAATGGGGGGATGGAGGCACCATCCAGTTAAATGGGAGAAATAATGTCCTAGATGGGAGGAGAAGTAGATTAATCATTTTTAAGTAATTTATCATTTATTGATTGTGTAAAGAAATCCTACGTGGACCCACCAGAACCACCCATGTGATCCGAGCCAAACACTTGAAGGTGATTGTGCTGCACTCAAAAATAATTAAAGCTTACAAGAAACTTCTTGTGACATTGACAAAGCCCATTCCGGCCTTCTGTACTAAAAGAAGGGGGAAGTCCCAAATATTAGGCATTTCATCCCTTTACCCCATATTCCCTCCCCAAGGTTTGGCACAAAAATAATGCCGAGTTCAATGCGGCAATACGATTCTATCAGACTGAATGCAGGAATGTGTCTGGACGTCATGAGGGCCGTCAGACAAGCAACAGTGCTGGAAGCTAGAATGCGTGATTACATGATGAGCCGCATCCCGGCTAGATGGCAGACTTCATTCTAAGATGAGCCCGCACATCCCGTAAGATTAAAGACCTACGCCCACTCGTGGGTGTCATCCTTACCCCTTTTTGTTCTACCAGCCATGCCCAGGCACCTACATCCCTTAATTCCACATCCAGCGATAGGCTTGACCGCCTGGCTAAGACTAAGGCTAGGGATTTGTACTATAATCAAGTGCCCAGGAACTGCCTTACAGAACCTCACTAGAAACCAAAAAGTATGGGGATAATATGGACGATTTGTTGCTAATAAGAACATTCTTGACAGTGGTTGATAACTATTGCCAGCAAAAACATTTGAACATTAATAATGGACAT
Organism: Sthenelais limicola; assembly: GCA_942159475.1. Taxonomy (NCBI): domain Eukaryota; kingdom Metazoa; phylum Annelida; class Polychaeta; order Phyllodocida; family Sigalionidae; genus Sthenelais; species Sthenelais limicola. The sequence continues at coordinate 14,123,115 of OW804102.1, read as the reverse complement.
TGTCAAACCTTGTATGTGATTAGCAAAGATTAGCAGATAGTACCAGCATTCATGGACGTGCTAGAAGAAATCAGCCCCCTCCTGAATATTGTGACTTGCCACCGCAATGGTGAAGCATGCGCTACCCCCTCCCTCCCCCCCCTCATTATGAAAGGAAAACAACCCAGCATGAATAGCCATGCATGAGGTATATATATTAGCACCTTGGGCTGGAACTGACAGGTGGCCCTATGCAGCCTTATTCAGATCACATGAACAATTTATGGGCAATGCCACAAGGATACCTGCAGTGGGCGAGAAAACTCAATTAATTAAAACCATAACTTAACTAATTCGAATATGTCTGGAAAGGGGACCGGGTAGGGCTGGATACCTGGGCAATGTATATATATCTATATATAGGATAGGGAGAAACGTTGGGGATAAATGGTGCTAAAAACAAGGAACCAGCTTCATGCTGCAAACATTTGCATAGTTGCTCGCTCAAACAGTGAATAAAATCCAAATACAAGATAATACAAGAAGAAACATAACACGAGGCCCTATATATGTAAGTGCCCCACCGTGCAGCAGATTTCAAACGAAACATCACAAGCAAATTAAAGAGACAATAATATAGCAACAATGATAATCCTGATCACACAACTATATAGCACGAAGTGATATCAATTGGCTAACTATAAAATGAGTACCCTATCATGTATTCTAAGTATCATTAAATTAGGTTAAAGTTCCGCCACGTTGGGATGAACGTAGTAGTATATGTAGACTAGGTTGTAGCGTCAGGCAAGGTGAAGCAGTGGCGCGTGGTCTGTTAAGCCGGGTGTGTGCGCCAAACGCGTCGTGGAATCATCACTAAACACAAGGAAAGTTCCTTTTATCCAAACGGACCGCCCCGTTTGCCGGATGGAGAGAGAGCCCACGTGGGGGCGAACGGACAACATGGCATATCTTTGTCGTCCGGGTATCGTCACGTGGTGTCTGCCTGTATGAAGGTTAATGCAAAATGTCCTTTACCGACTCACGCTTGGAGTGTTACCGGCCATGTGGTCCAACGGGCCTTGGTCGTTCTCCTCCTGTAATGAGTCATAAATGGGAAGATTTAGACACCGTTTATATCCTTATACAGGTCATACACATTTTTATATTACTAACACTGATCCCATTAAGTAATGTTTCATTCACTCTCCTACAGTCATACATATGGTAAAGATCAGGGGAGGTTACAACCATTAATTTGTGGATTTTTTATTTTATAATTACATGCATTATTACTACTTCTCTTTAATTCCTAGAGGGGCCTTTGTTTTGCCTATGGCAGCCATGCATTATGCAATATTCCACCAATAACTATAGTAATTTCTGTCTTACTCAAAGAAAATCTGTATGATACCAACTTGGAGAAGTTGCAGGTCCCCTCGCATGCGCAACACCCTACCTACTTACGTTTTTATAGTTTTGAACCAACAGCTGCTTCATTTCCATGGAGATTAGTGGCTACCAGGAGTCGGCTGTTGGAAGTGGAGTTAAGAAGCTCGATCTTTTCTGCCGGTCTTAGTGACCAGAATACTATTTCTTCTGGCAACTCGACCGTTTCTGCTGAACCAGCATTTTCTACCTCCAGGCCCCCAAGCCACCTAAGTCGAACAACGGTCCTGAACGAGCAACAAACCTGTTTTGCTACCATTCCCGTGACGACAGGTGGCGTGGCCGATCTGAGTACCTCCACTGGATATACCAATTTACACAGGAAAAGAGCATACCGCTTCTCTCCCTCCTGTACACGGAGGCTAAGTATTGTGTGTCCTGCCGTGTTATGGCCTCGAGCTTTTCTACATCCACACCCATTACAGATCCATCGTATCAGTTGTCCCAACACGTATACTACCACTAGTCCTGCCAGCATCGTACCATATGATGGCCATTCCCCAGACTTGCCTGCTTCAAGTGAATCTGAGTTCAGGGCGGGGCCTTGTGTTCCCCAATCGATCTTGCCCCAACTATCCTCTGGAAATAGTTCCAGGGTTGAGCCGATCTTCCCTGCCAACGCCCCTTTCAACGATCCAATGATCGCGAGCATTCTGAAAATTCTATAGCAAAGATAAATGGTTACTAACACATGTATCATTTCTATTAGCCAGAATACCAGTGGTACCTGCGGCGTTACAGTTAGATCTGTTAGATCTCGCCATGCCTTATATTGCCATGCTCCACCTTGCTCCATGTTATTCTTAATTTCTCTCGCAACCTTATTTACCTCCATTCCTTTTGCAAACTGCTGGGGGGACATTGCTGTTAGCATTTTCCCTAGTTCCTTACCTGTTGGTAAATTTAAATGTACTAAGAAGTTAGTGAGGCTTTCTCCCGAAAAGTTCCCCACCGGTATACCAAAACTTTTTGCAAACGCCAAATTAAACCCATGCGCCACGGAAACCTCCACCCCGCTCAATTGTCTACACGTCAGCTCCTTTGGTGCCAATCTATGGTGGTCAATCTGCAGGGTGCATCCGCAGGACACCTCGAACACAGTGATCCCCACGATACTGACCTGCTTTGTACTATTTTTGCATGTCATTAACCCCTTGGGTCCCTTATTTATAAGCAAGTACGTTGACCCCTCCACGTTTTTAACAACGTCTGGCGCCCTTTTCTTCAAGTATATGTCAAACATGCAATACCTAAGAACATTGGCACTATGGTCATTAAATAAAGCGATCATGCAGTCCTCATCCTTTCCCGAATTATCTATGAAGGTGAACGGACATATATAGCTCCCTTTTTTAGTACATTGCATTAATTCAATGGCGTCTACCTCCATTAATTCCCCTGAGCCGCGTTGGGCCAACATGCGTTGTGTGGCCGATCTCAATCGTGTGCAACCATCTTGAGATTCCCTGTGCACATGCAATGGCGTATCAAACACCTCCATTTCATACAACTGAAGGGGCTCCGAGTCGTTTGCTAGGGAAATTGGCACCAGTATGTTGATTGTGTTATTGGGCCCGATTTGCACCCCAACGTTAGTATTCCAGTCGATATAATCCCCCAAAATCTTCAAAGTGCTGTTATCTCCTAATACCTGTCTCACTCTTTCTTCCCACTGACTTTCCATAAATACCTTGGCAAGTGACTCATGTATTTTTCCCTCTCTTAATGTTTCTAAGACATCACCTACTATCGTTATATCTTCAATGTAATTTCTTATCGCCAGGCATTCCAAAATGGAGCCCTGGAGCTGCTGTTGGATTTTCCCCTGTGACTCTACTTCCTCATGCATTATGTCCGATAATTGAGCTGTCTTATTCGCAAAGCGTAGCCATTTATCTTCTAATTCATCCATGGCGCTTATTGATTCGTTTACATGCGATCTTAGGAACCTAAATATAATATTAGAATTGGCCACCAATTTCATGAGAGCCTCATCCCTCAGGTGTGGGTTTCTTATTATCCCTGGTGCAAGCCTATGAATAATGTGTCTTTCTACGTTTCTTAAATCAGAGTTAGTTGGCAGATCGAAAATTCCAGCTACAATTTTCCCAAACGGGGCCAGATAATTTCTTTTTAATCGTTTAGGGCGCTGCAAAATATTTCTCAAGTGATTTGCACGCTCATACTCCCTTGCGGCCCTCGAATGTAGCTCCCTGATATACTTGTCTAAAGACTCCCCCACCATCTCATAACCTTTTGGCCAATCCCCCTTAACTATCTGGATCGGCTGTGGAGGTCTAATATTCAGCTCAGAACGGAAGCCTAAACTTATAGTTTCCACCCCTGCTATCAGTGTACCACGGTCAGCGAATACCACTCCATAGTTATGCCTCAGAACCGTTGTAGCCATGCAACTATATGGCATGCACATCATGATCCTAAAAACAAGAAGTTAGCCAAAAATGAAAAACGGCTTAATGCTGAGAAATCCACACTAGCCTTTTACTGGCCTATGTAAAAGTGATATAGTTCTAGTAAACTCACCCTATTATGAGTCCGAACATCTTGCGATCCTAGTCCTTTAATAAGATACTAGTCCCCGTTCTTTCTATATGCAAGTTCGTTCCTGATCCCTGTACAAAAGTGAAGTGATGCTCCCCCTCTGGCTGTGCTGAGCTTATATCTGAGACCAGACCAGTCCAAGACCTATTGGGCTTGCTCCTTCCCCCCTCCCTCTCAAGCATACGACACATCCCCATATTAAGTTAGGGTACGAGTGTCCCAGCTCATGACCTTCCTCAGCTAGATGAAATACTGCATAATGACACCTAGCCACTTAAATCGTGTCTGAGGCCTGTCTTGCAATTTATAGAACAACCCCCCCCAACCGCTTGCAAGCTACTTATGGGTTTCGACTGCTTGAGCCCAATTGCTGTGTCTAATTTTAACTGTCTTGCCTCCCAAGCTCCACTTCTCAGACGTTCCAGCCCCCATCAAAATATACCAATAATCTCACCATTTAGGTTACTGGCTCCATTCACTCCAACCTTAATCCAGCATAGTACATTATATTTGACCAAAAGACTAAATGCGCCTCCAATTCGCTTCAATTTACTTACATCAATTTTAATTCGCTTCTCCAAACAACCCCGACACCCCATTGAGTTGCACGTAGGCATCACATACCTCCATAATTCTTACATGTATACCTTGTCACCGTGGATCTAGCAGAGCCCCAAACTTATCATAAAGCCTAATATACACCTTCATAACATAGCCCTGCATATTCCAGATATTTATTGGGTACCTATGGGTTCAACTGCCCAAAACTCACCTTCAAGCCCACGGGCATCCAAGACAAAGGCAATCTTAGCTCGATCTGATATACATCCACCGGTAAAGACAGGTGATGTCTTATAGTTGTCTCAGACATTTCCGTTAGCTTGTCCAGGAATTTTACCGCTTGCTCCATATTTTCAGGGAATATCCCTCTCACCCTTGGACGAAACATGTTTAAAATTTCATAGGTTAAATCCGAGATAATGCATACCGTATCCTGTAGCCTTCTTAATGGCGTGAGAGTATGTCTCTGCGAGATATCAATCGTCAAGGACCGAATAGGCTCATAACGTAGGCCTCTTAAAAAATCAAATGCCGCTTTTCTTAAGCGAACGATATGCGTCTCCTTTTGCAGCCTTCTAATGGGCTCAAACTCCGGATATCGTTGATGCGGAGACAACATAAAAAATTTTAAGATTTCGAGCAGTAACCAATTGGCCCTGACCTGTTGATTTAAGATGGCTGCCATTCTGGCAGCCCTATCTGTCCTCCTAATAATTTCCGCATTAATCATCTCACTCCCCCTTCTTGTATCCATCTTTCACTACAGTGATGCAAACCCTACTATACCAGGTCTATCTCCTGTGACAACACTATATATCCCTAGTCCCCTCCCCCTCCACCCCCATGCTTTATATACCCTAGGTCCATCCTCACCTACCCATTCTAGTCTTGTTTTTTTTTTCCCAACTCCCTAGCAACTGGTGATGTTTTACCAATCGACCACGACAAATATAGACAGTATATGCTTACACGGGGATGTCCCTTTCTCCCACTAATTTGTGAGACCCCATATAACTCACCTTTCTCGTCATTATGTCTGGCAAATACTCCTCTGGTAATACGTCGCCAAGGTTTGCAAAGTCAATATCCGATTCCAGGTTAGCGACTATAAGTCTTCTCGCCAGGCCTGTGCGCTTCTGCAGATAAGGAATCAATCTGTGTTGTCGTCTGTCTTCTATACACTCTAATCTGAATTCCTCAGCACAGTAGACGGCCAGGATGTTCAGTAACATTTCACCCACCGCCTTTGTCAAATGTATTAATTTATCGGACACAGTTACCGCTTGTTGGGCTTCGAAGACACTTCTCATTCTCCCGCCCCGTGTCGTGAGCCGTTCGATTGACCGAAAACCCCTGCTTTCAACATAGATTCTGCAACGCTCCTTCAGAATATAGATATACGTGTCCCTTTCCAATCGCTCTCTAGTAGAAATACGTGCGGGTCCACCTCTGTTCACAGGGTTTACAAGAAAATACTTAGTGGCCCTGACCAGCAAGATCCCCATGCTTCTCTTCTGATTTTTCAAGATCTTCAGCTCGTCTGCTCCCAATCTAGCTTTTTCCAAACGACACATTTGTCTCTGTTCCAACTCCATTGTATTCAAAGTTGAGAACTACCGCCACATTAGGACACCAGTGCAGACACTAAACTCCAAACACTAAACTCCAGACCCTAAACTTCAGACCCACCCCTAAGATCCGCGTGTTTTTGTTATTTTCTTTTTCCCATTATCCTTTATTACCTTCCAACTTCTTCCGCCAAGCTTTATTACCCATATTTACCAACCTCTGGCGCTCACTCATAATTAATGTTGTGAGTTGTCACTCTTCCAGACCTGACTTCCTGCGCACGCGACGTATGTTGTACCACCCGCCCTGCCAAACACGCAACTTTCAGCTCTGCGTATGTTTCATTACTCATTTTTCAAGCCACAAAACATGACATAAATATTTCACAGTAATACACACACGCGCCGAGTGTCATCATCCAACCAGCCCACTCCCATCATGGGATTGATGAGAGATTATTGTTTTCTTACTGGTTATACATATACCAATGCGATTGGGTACACAAAAATTCGTATCCCACAAGCTTTATATACCATCTACAGATACCAATCGCCCCAGGCTCACACAACATCTAGCCACACACACCCCCAAATCCCAGGCTAATTACCAATCCCCAGTGAGTTCCTTATAGACACTCACTGAATTTCCAACTAATAGCGCACATATTGTGTCTTCAAGATAAAGACTTGACACCTTCACCTTCACTCCCTTCATAACATAATAACATTTCGCTCCACACCTTAAAGTTATTTATTTGTTTTTATTCTGAAACAACCACCTTCGCAACGACAATCATCTATTTATGACATATACTTATTATTATAACTACTCATAGTTTGTAGCTCGAGGGTTTCCCAAGAAGTGAATTTCCTGATACACACGAAAATGACCCACAACGGTGTGTTTTAACAGAAAACCATACCTTCATTAATTCTATCTGAAATGTATGCTTTCCAGAACGTTATCTGTACGAGTCAAATTCATCACAACATGTCACCTTTACGCGACCATATAAGATAAGGCCCTGGGTATCACACGTTGTCCCGCTCAATCACCATTAGGCGTCTCCTTTCATTAAACGATTACAAGAACAATCATTCTGCATTCCATCCATTCAAACCGAATCCTCGAATTACAAAATAATATATGTCACTTTCCACATTCCATATTTGCCGGCTAGCCCGTGACGTCACCCCTCTCTCTATCTGATTCAAATGTATCACCTTTCTCTTTCCCCAAGATTGTCACTACAGACAGAGAAAGAAAACTTGACCCACCGCATGCAGCAACCAATCTCCATTGATCCATTCGACTGGTGTCCACACGTTGACCGCCTCTTGAAGCAATTCCTGCACCTTTGCTTTAGATAAACCTGACAATGCCATGAACCTCTTGGTGTCCGCCTCCTTGTGATTTTTTCTCTGGCAACAGCGCTTTCTCAAATAGTCCGTTGAGTATAATTTTAACAGTACATCTAAAATCCTATAGACCTGATGCAAGATTGCATTCATTCTGTCTTTATCACTCATTACCCGCAAACGCCTGGTAGAGTACAATTTTCCTGGCCTAACTTTCAGGGGCCGTAGGAGTTTATCACATTTCTCGTATATAGCTAGCAAGTACCATTCTACTTCCAAACGATGATTAGGCAACTGCATAGGATATCTGATCCAAGGAGCCAAAAGCCAAAACGAGTACAATTTAATACACAAGACCGACGCGTTCTTGATATTTATTTTACTATGCTGCAACATTGTTTCCAAATTGCAAAGCCGAGCAAAGCTTCAGAAACGGTCTGTCATCCGGCAGCGCCCTTTTTCTCCTGATAATCTCATCTGTCTATTCTATGCCCAGGGTCTAGGTGGATCATTTCCCTCATATTGTTGTTGTCATTAAAATTATGCATCAGTATAACCTAGTATACTAGGTCGCTGCCGCCTCGTGCTCCCTTCTTCTGTATAGATCAGTCTATTTCTTGCGTTGCCATAGTCACCTCACCCGCTTGTCTTATATGGCTTTGTGTTTTCCCGGAGACGCTGGTATGCTCACTTCATGTTATTTTTATACCAATCCGTCCCTGGACCACCCCTGTTATTCACATATATCGAAACAGAATCTAGATAATACCCTGTAACCCCTACCTGATTATTTCAAGACTCAGTTCACTCTGCCCTAACTATAGTCATCTTTGTTTCCCCAATTTCTATCAACACGTTATTTTTTGTAAACATCGGATTCTCGAATCAGCAGACGAACAACATACTACCTCGCCCTAACGACCCCACACGTTCCCACGAAATTCATATCTATAAAACTTATTAAGCTGACACCGACTTTAGTTTCTCAGCGTTTTTTGTGCCCACCTGTCACCTTGTGATAGAAACTTTCTGCTTTTCGTTTATTTTCACACCCAATCTACTTATGTCTTATCAGTGACTCATCAACTATACCCCGCTCTAATCTTCATTCAATTATATGGTTTTCCAATTCATGGATTCTAAAAAAAAAATTTTCTCATTATTCGCTCGCCGCTTATCTCTATGAGTGTCACGTGGTCTCTGATCTTATGACCCGATCATGACTCGATCCACGGTGCCTCCCCTTTGTTCATTCATTACGTCAATCAAATCTTTCTAGCCAATTGGCGTTTCCCTACAATGATATTAGAGTGGTGTCTTTGATTAGGCAAATTCCCCACTCTAGACATTATTCCCAGCTTTACCCTTGCAGCAGCACCCACCTCCGTCGACCCCCTACACCAGCTTCCTTTCTTTCATATATATCTTTTCAACTTCTATACCTGTCGGAAACCATGCCAGGTCGGGAACTACACCTGGCTATCGATGATGACATTGTCATCGTCGAAACCAGGGATGTTTGGAGCTTGAGTGATTTATCTCAGCTCCTTGCCTATGGCCTGGCCTTGAAGGCCGCTCGGTGGGTGTACGGCCGGGCGTATGCCCTTGTTTCCAGGGCGTTCCGCCGTTGGGCCCTATAGCCAACGAGTAGCACATATTTAGTATATTTTAGTCGATCTTAGTTTTAGTAGTTACGTAGTTTGTTTTTTTTTCTTTTTCCTCTATAATAACCCACATTATTCATCATATATTATTATACTCAAGAAACACCCGTATCCTACTCTATCTATTTACTCTACCTTTTCCTACCTCCCATTGCATCCCCTCAGCGTCTGCACCATAACCAACCTTGCCTATACCTCGCACTGGTAAGTCGCCTTATTTACCTATTTATTTCATTCTGATTTATTTTTCCCTGCTTATAAACCTGTCCTTGTCTTAGAAATTGCTCATCATATACCTCCACTGGAAATGACTGTCCACTGTAACATCTCAAAGACCCCGTATCTCTAGTTATTCATAACATGATCGAGTCAGATATATTACCTACCCTCAGACACCGGAATCCACTCCTCCAATGTTTTCTCAATCCAGCTCCATTGTTCACACGCCAGTTTTTCCAAGTCACTAACTGTCATTCCAGTATTACATGCCAACAACTTAATTATAATATCTCTAGGGTAGTTGCAAGACTCTATTTTTAACATCGTCCCGACGAAATAGCTTTTTAACATTGACAGGTATATGTACTGCTGCTTTCGTGATCGATCCTTCCAGCTCATGTGATTGATGGCTATTCTCTCCCTCCTATTTGGCATTTCTCTAATCAAGAAACGAGAAGCTCCCCACCAGATATCTTTTAAATGTGATTCCATCTCAATTCGCCTCCTAGCGTTAGCCCCTCTAAATCTCAGGTGTGGTTTCTGCATGTACAGACGTGCCAATCGAATTACCTGTATCACTTCTGCTCTCTCTCCCCTCGTTATAGGTCTAGACATTTTCCTCGATAGTCAGTATTCAATGCTCACAGGCCTATTAAGCTGTACACTGTGTCCCCACCCAACTCCAAAAATACCTTCTCACTGCCTATAAGTGAATACACTTACCTTGACTCTCGCCCATGCGCTTGGACACAGCTCCTTAATGTTAAGCAGGTCCACCTCTTCCGTAAAAACTGCGTGAATTTTATCTGCTGGGATGAAGGTTAGGCCACTTATATATTGATAAAGAATCGCTCTATCACACCGTTCGTATGCCACTCGTTTCTTCTCCGCTTCTAACGATAAAATATTGCATATTACCCGACGTATTAATACGTGGGCAATATATTTATGCTGCTGGTATTTTGTTCTTGCCAATGGGAACACATCTGTGATGCTTTTCACCTCGTTGTTTGGCAATCCCAGATCCGCATACATGTGCCACAGGTACCACTCGTTTGTCAACCTCCTTTCGGGACATCCTCCGTACCTGTGAGCTGGATTTATGGTAAATAGTCTTATCAGTCTTATAATTAAACGTTCTATGTCGTACATATCCTGTACCCTTAATGCTGCACCATGCAACTTATTCATCTTTCGACATAAACGGCGATGAGCGTTCCTTCCTCCCCACTTAGTGCCACTGGGCAGCCTTTCTCCCATCTTATTTTTAATTGCTCAACCCATACCTTCTTCCGGGGCAGCTGACACCCTGGCACTTCCCCATAATTCATCTCCAAGCCTGACTTATTGGAGCAGCTTATTTTGCTGTTACCATTTGTCTCTCATATCTCACCCACCATGCCTTATGCGTATTCTGGCCATACCCTTTCAACTTCGTGAAACACCATTTCTCCAGTTCAAGTATCTGCTACGCCCGGGGCTTCTCATTGTAACCGAGCATCATTGCCATAAGAATGTCACACATAGTCTGTCGACAAGCGACTTTATTCTACCTTATTTCACTCGCATATCCCTTCTTCTCTTTCTATCCAACTACATATAGTATAAGCCATTTATTTTTTCAATGAGAACTTTTAGTGACAATTACCTTTGCTTACCCTTTTTCTCGGATAAGCAAAGCTTCCTTAGTCGTTCATATGATATTAATTCTTTAGGAAATAATCACGGCATATATGAGGATATTCTCCCATGCCAGACCATAGTCACGGCATTAGTTTCTCGCCCTCCTTACTTTTTTCTAACCCAACGCGAATCTGAACCCGCACAGGAGCTGTTTAGCTACTTTTTTTTTTTTGTGTCCTTTTTTTCTTACCCTTAATTCCAATCCAACCTCCTTTTTTATTCACCCGTGATTAAACCCCATTTCGTTGAGATAACTCCCCATACCAAGCGCGGCTCGCTCCCATTCACTCCTCCGTATTACTTTCACATGAAACCACTGTCGCTGCCTTGCAGCTCTCGCCTCGTGGTTACAACCCTATAACCACCACAGCTGTTCGAGAATGTAAACACCGCGTCTGCACAAGCTCCTATGCCTGTTATATATTGTTGATGCGCCCTTGCCAAGGTACTACGTACTACACTCATTCCATCTACTCTATTAACGTTCTACAGGATCTGGAGAATTTACTGTGTATCCTCTATCTCATACCTATCCTTCTCTCCCTCCTCTTCAGGCCAATTGCAGCCTATTTCTTCTGTGCAGGTAATGTCCTGCCACCCCTTCTCATCTAGCGGGCCCTTTTCTTCATACTCGTGCAAAGGTAGTAAATCTGGCGACAGCAGTCTCTCCATAAAGTGACTGGTTTTGGATACACTGACCGGTTTCAAATGAGACACATGCACTGGTTTAGGCAGTGTTGCTCCAGTATCCATCCTCCTTAGTTTGGCCGTGCACCCTGTGGGTCTTGCACAGATGACAAAGGGGCCACAGAAATTCTTTTGCAACTTATATGCAGTTCCAGGTTGCAGGAGGCGATTCACCTTCATATATACCAACGATCCTGACCTCAACCTGTGTGCATTCGCCTGCCTATCATAATATTCTTTCATTTTCGCCTGTGACGTTAGTAATGCCTCCCGAGCCAGGTCCCCATAGATCTCTTGTTTCTCGACGATCTTGCCCAGCTGCTCCAGAAGGGGCCTCATTTCTCCCTCGTATTCCTTTAAAACATTTTCGTGAGGAAGTCGTGGGAATCTACCATACATTAGCAGGTAAGCTGGGTAGTTTGTCGCGCTTGAATCCGACGCATTCATTGCAAATACAATCGGGGCCACAAATTGACACCAATTTTTCTGATCTTTGTTTACGTATGCTCTCAGGGCTGTCTTAAGGCTGCGATTAAATCTCTCGATTTGACCCTGTGTCTGAGGATAGTAGCTGGATCCCAGGACCTGCCTAATCCCCATTACTGTACAGAAATTTCTGAACAATTTGCTAGTAAATGAAGAACCGTTATCGCTGAAAAGAGTGCATGGCACGCCCAAGACAGCCACTATGTGCTCAAAGAATTCAGGTATCAAGGTTTCAGATTTTATGTCTTTTGTTGGCCAGGCTACGCAGAACCTTGTGGCTACATCACAGACCGTGTGCACATATTTATAGCCTCTGCTCGATTCAGGCAGTGGACCTATGGTATCAATCTTGATAGCGTCCCATGGTACCTGCGACAGCTCCTTAACGGTCATAGGCACCTTGATAGGATTAGGATTTGGTTTTATCTCCAGACATTTCTGACAAGACCCGATATACTCACCTATGTCCCTAGCCATTGATGGCCAGTAGTACCGCGGTGAAGCAATGCTAAGCATCTTTTTTATACCCAAATGTGCGCCCAGACCGACGTCATGTATTTGATTTAATAACTTTTCCACCATAGACTGTGGGACCACTAATTGCGCTCTTTCTTCTATCTGTGCTTTTCTCGTCCTTGGTGGTACCCTGTACAGGATGCCGCCTGATAGCAAGAAGCAGTCGTGTTGTAGCAAAACTCCCCTTGCTCTCGTGTTATCCTTAGGGAGCTTTTCCCTCTCAATGTAATTTGTCATATCGCTGCAAAACTCGTCAGTTATTTGCTCCTTCTCGAACACCTCTCTCGTACCCAAAGTCCCATACTCAGTGATGAGCCTTTCATAGAACGCAGTATCAGTGATTTGCACTTCTCTAACCCTTACTCCCTTCCGTCTTCTCTCTCTTTGATACTTACCAACCAATGACGGGACTCCCAAAGTCTTCCTCCGTCTTGACACTCCTTTGTGGATTAGGTCTGTCCCCTCTGGTGTCTCTTCCTCAGCTTCTGTCTGCTCCTCCCGTGCTGGTGTGTCATGGTTGTCAGGGTCAGACTGACTATCCCCTTCTTCCGAGTCTTCCTCACCTAATTTCCTTGCTTTGTCTCTTTCCTCGATCCATAGCGCCATTCTTTTCGTTACACGTGGGTTTTTTCTAGTAACCATCATTATTTGCTCTCCTGGCGTGCCCAGGCGTGTCACCACTGTGCCATCGACTCTTGGGAAGTCCCTACTATCATCCTCGATTGGTGCTGTGTCTTGCTCTGGTTCTGGTGCACTTACCTGGATAATAGGCGTGTCATCCTTCTCATCTCGCCTCTTATTCCTGAGACGTCCATTTTTTAAGATTGACGGTCTCCTATACTTTCTGATGGGCGATGCTTCCAGTACCTCCTCCTTATCAAAGAATCGGATGTGATTCACCGCCTTGAATCTTACCTGCCTCTGCTGCGGTCCCTGCTCTTCTTTTGCTGTAATGCCATCCCCAAAATATGGCATTCTTGATAAAATATCGGCTGTGATGTTGCATTTCCCTTTGATGTGCCGCAAGGTGAAATCAAAATTACTGAACCAGTCGATCCAACGAGCCATTCTTCCTGTAAGATCCTGTTTAGCGTTTAAGGCTAATAATGCCGCATGATCAGTGTATACCTCAAAGTGACTGCCCAGAACGTAATGCTTAAACTTTTCCAAGCCATACCGAACCGCCACCAGTTCCTTTTCTGTCGCCGAGAAATTTTGTTCAGCGGAAGACAGACTTCTTCCTGCAAACGCAACCGGCCTATGGAAGCAATTATCATGGAGCTGTGTCAAGACGATGCCAATCCCAATTCGAGACGCATCACACCAGATAGTGAACCCTTTAGAATAATCAGGGTATCTTAGAACGACATCTTCGCACATCGACCGCTTTACCGCCTTAAACGCTCTATCTGCCTCTGTATTCCACTGAAAACGCTCTCTTCTACCAAGCTTTTTCGTCAGCTGGTACAAGGGGACCATTTTTTCTGCAAACCCTGGAATGAATGTCCTGTAGTAATTTGCCAGACCGTTAAAGGCCCTCATTTCCCTGACAGTTTTTGGTATTGGATATGAACGAATTATACGAACCTTCTCTGGGTCCGGTTGTAACCCATCTTTTGTTACTACAAACCCCAGAAATTGCATTATTTCATACCCAAACGCACATTTTTCTGCCCTGAACTTAAGCTTCGCCACCTGGAATGCTTGCAATACCTCTTCCACGTGCTGCAGATGTTCCTCCCATGTTTGTGATGCTATAATTACATCATCCATGTAGGGTAGTGCATTTGGCACATATTTCAACACGCTCTCAATCACCGAATGAAACGCTTTTGGCGAAGTTTTAAGTCCCATCGGCATGACCTTGTACTGAAACACCCCTCTGGGCGTCACAAAACTAGTCTTGGGCTTGTCTTCTGGCCTTAGAGGCACTTGAAAAAATCCTGAATGGCAATCCAACTTTGAGAAAAATCTTCCCCCCAGTCCCCCGACGTTTTCCAACGTCTCGTCTGCTGAAGGGAAGACCCTACATTCGTTCTTTATACATTTATTAATTTTTCTGTAATCTATGACAATTCTATATTTTTTGTCCTGCCTTGCAGCTGCTTTCCCTTTCTCCACCAGGAAGCATGGCGCAGCAAATTCAGACTCGCCATTCGTTCGTTCAATAATGCCCAAACGCATCTGCTCCTCCAGCATTGTTTCCAGTACCCTTGTCATATGAGGGTTTGTACGGTATGGACTTCGAATAGGGGCCACGTAATCTTCTTTCAATTCTATTTTATGTGCGAAAATGTCAGTTGTCGAGATCGGCGAATCTTTTGTGGCGAAGACCGCGCGGTAACGCTGTAGCAAACTCGCCATACTTAGTTTCTGCTCCGCCGTCAGTTTCTCGCCTAGGGTGTAATCAACCCTAGTCTCACTGCATTTTGTGCTACCTACCTCCTCGATTGGCCGCCCCGACTGACCGGGAACCCCAGCTTTTACATAGTCATCTTCATTGACCACTGAAAATGCTGCCAAGACAGAACCCTTTCCCAATTTTATTGGCGTGTTCGCAGCGTTAAATAAGGTAACCGGTATATTGTTCCCCCCCCGCTGTGGCCTCACGAGGGCTCTCTTGACCGCAAATGGGACCTGCACACATCTTTTCAAATTGTCAACTACTCCTACTGCATGATTTAAATTTTGATGCGCCGAAACCACTGCCATGCAAGTAAATTCTGATTTTGGAGGTATTAATTTAGGCTTAGTTATTCTAACGGTGTAATGGTCAGGATCTTGGATTTGGAAGTCAATCTTGGCCTTTCTTGCTTTCAAGAAATCGACTCCTATGATACACTGAAGGGATAAACCCTTCACAACATAAAACCATGCGTTAGTGCGAGCTTTTCCAATGTTAATAGACAACAACACCCTTTCATTCGACTTGTGGCGCCCCCCGTCGGCTGTGTAAATAACCAGATATGTCTGTACACGGCGAAGCAGCGCCCCTTTTTCCTGCACTACTTGGTTTAACGTATCAGTCGAAATACAACTGATACTAGCTCCCGTGTCCACCAGGCAGCTAATTTTTGCTGAGCCAACTGTGCAAATTGTTCTGCAGTTTTCCAGTTGGACTGTCACTTTACCCGCGTCACTGTCCTGTAACACCAGGCGCGAGGAACGATCATCGCCCTCCTTATTATCAATTCTACTGTTTTGTGTCACCTCTTTATGTTTACTTAAGGACATCAACCCATTGTCCTTTTTCTTTTGAAGTTTCAATTCCTGCGCCGCTCTATCATTTTCACGCTGTTCCTTTTTTTTCTCCTGTAATTTCCATCTTCTCCTTTTCTGGTTCCACCTCTTTCTCATTGCTTTTTTCACCTCCTTCTCCCGAAAGGCCATCTCCTGCACCTCCTGAGTTCCTTTCTCCTGACTCATACTTATGTCACTATCATCTATTGAAACTGAACTTCCGCTTTCATCCTCTCCATCCTCTTCAGATTGATCCTCCCTTTCTTCCGGTATGGCTGGCGACATTCCAACCGGCTTATCTACTGAAAATTCTGCCGATACACTCCGTTTTTTACCACCCCAGTTGTTTTTGGTGACTGAATGCTTGTTCTCTTATTCTTATCTTTCTCCTGGCGTCTCTCCCCTTCACCTCTTCTAGGAGTCCATTCTCTCTCTTCTACTGGTAGGTTTCTAGCAGGATCAGGGTGTGATCTGACATCACTGGGAGTAACGTCATAACCCTTCATTGCCAGAGAAGCTATCATTGATTGAGTAGATCCCACTAGGTGAAGTCTCAGTGCTTTCTCATTTTGCTCGTCCGACAACTCATGTTTTCTGGCTGCTCTTCTAGCCTCTTCACAAGTGCGAGGAGCTTCTGTCAGGACTCTCTCTGCTAATCCATCCTTTAAACCTGCTATAAAAGCCTTCAGTTTCTCATCCTCGTGCAGCGATGTCCTTGCCAGCAATACCAGCATGGCGTCTGCATATGTCTCCACACTCTCACCTGCCTCCTGTCGTCGACGGGAATAGTCATCTTTCACCTCACTATACGGCATTTCCTGAAACTTGGTCAAGAACTTACTTTTGATATCTGAGTACGACAGTGTACCCCGTTTTCTGGCTGCAACTGATGCGACTTGTTGGTAATATGCTTTAGCTGATCCCTCCAATCTACCACCCAGCCCCTGCAGCCAGTACATCTCAGGTATGCCCAAGGCACTTGCATAGTCCTCATACTCGGTTAGGAATTCAGACACATTTCTGGTTGCTGTTGAGTGCCGAAAATTTTCGGGCCCCCTAATGAAGTGTCTCATTGCTGCCCCTCCCCCTTCGTTAGACTTATCTGACCATCTTCCTGTTTGTGCAGGGGTAAACGCTGGGAGCACATTAGGTAGCCTATACATCTCGGTTATATCCCCGGAATCTTCTGAGCAAATCGTGCTACTAACACCTATTTTCGTTGCTTGCTGGCTTGTTCTCTGGGGTGTCCGCAGTATGCTATTTTTAGGCTGCTCTACTCCTCCAACGTTCGTGAGATTTCTGACCATGTCTGTAAGGTTTTTCCTGTCTTGTTTGTAACGCACAGACGCATCTCTAAATAGGGCACTCTCCTTTTCATGTTCTATTTTCAGCTTATCCATCTCTTCTGCTAGCCAGTTTGCCCTTGCTTCCCTTATTTGGTTTTCCTTTTCCATTTCCTCACACCACTCTCTATTTCTAGCCTCTCTCACCTCCTCCATTTCTTGTCTTGCTATTTCTGCTCTCTCCCACTCCTCCCGATCGCTTTCTTCCTTCCTATTGGCTCTAGCTCTGGCCCGTCTTTCCTCCTCCAGCTCCCTTTTCAGCTCCTCCAACTCCTTGTTATGTTTTTCTTTTTCTTTCGTCATATATTCGTTTCTCTGTTGTTCTGTCTTTTCCATTTTCTGTTGTGCATTTTTCCAGTCATTCTGCAGCGTTACAATTATATCCCTATTTCCGTCTTCTGCAGTTTTCACCCTTCGTCGCGCGCCATCCTCCCATGCTAGTTTTAGTACGTTTATTCTGGCTTCGTGCCTATCTTCGGCATCTTTTAACATTTTTTCATTCGTCCGTTCCCAATCACTTCTCATATCCTGGACTGCCCTCAGGGTATCTTCCTCCGCTGCTTTAAGAGCGGCTTGAGTTCTTTGCAACTCTTTGCTGACAATATCCACGCTTTGCCTGAGCAGCTCCTCCTTGGCCCCTTGCGGGCTTAAGTAGTCAAAGTCTGGATTATAAGGGAGTGGCACTAATGGCTCTGTGTAATATGGCGGCTTACCAGCGTCCCACGTTACTTCAGGTATTAATGGCACACTAGGGTCATCACAAAAATCTGCTGCGAATGGATTGTTTCTTTTGGGCCTAGCACCTCCCACTGCTGTACTCTCAGCGCTCAAGTTAGCGTAACTCGGTGGTCCCTGGACAGAAGAGTCCGGAGATGAATCTTCTGTACTCTCTCTTTCTGTCTTTACCTCCCTATTCACATGAACCCCCACACTAGGTCTTGCGGACGCCTTCATTCTTGCCAATCTTTTCTCCATTAATTTAGCAAGATTTTTTATTCCATCTTTGATTATGGACACCTTTTCCCTCTCCACTTTGCCGATTCGTTCTGTTGTTTCAGCAAAGTTCTTTGCACTTTGTGTAATTCGAGCATTGTTCTCCTGTATTTCCTTCACCAAGTCCGCCACTGAGGACCCCTGTTTCGACATTTATCCAGCTTGTATTAATACTCACCCCCCCCTCTGCACACTATCTCCAATCCCGTGGTTCTCCAACCAGTGTTGCGCGCGTAGCTTCGGATCTTTATGCTATTGGGCGGTGCATCGGGCCAGGGTGAATATATCTAGCTAGTGTTCATATGCATTCGAATATACTCGGACTTCGGGGTATTGCTTCTCATGATGTTTAATACAGTATATTATATTTTAGGAGGCGGTAGGCGATATTGAATAGAGAGTCATGGTGATATATAGTAGCTGTAGGTTTCCGGTATGAACAACACAACACGATGAGTTTTAGTACGCCACTACTTGTGTATTGTATCTTATCCTGTACATAGATGCTAGGTTGATAGTCCCTTCTTATGTTAGTGTAGACATCGAATCATATGAGATCTTATGAGACTCCTTCCTTGTATTCTTACTGTTGTTACTGGCATTACTATCCAAGATTAGGGTGATATAATATAATGGTTCTAGCGCACACAGTGCGTCTAGTACATCTTGGTATATACTGCATATCTCTCTATATCCCAGTCTATATGTGTGTCTCAAGTCTAAGTCTTTCTATACCCCAGTATTCCCCGTATATATACCCAGGGGGGTGAGTGTCGGGTATCCGTATTGGTGGACCCTTTATCCTATGATACCTTTCCCTCCCTCTGGCCCCTCCCCTTCCCTTAGCGCATGCCTTAGTAAAAGAAACATATCCTACCCTACTACCCACCCTACTGCCCTCTCGTGTTAACCACGGTTACTACACTAGGCGCTTCCACTTGGCATTGACCTAGACTAGGCCTATACGGCTATTATCGCCCACCCACAAACCCTCACGCTAGATTTCTAATTGATATAAATGCTATTTATGAGAAGGAATACTTACACAACATCTTTTGCGTCCTCTGATTACTATCATGGTGAACTGCGATGTCAGAAACATGATGGATACAGCGAGTTTCAGGATTTAGTTTGTGTTTGAAGAGACGTGTTTGGTAGTCACAAAATGGCGTCCGTGATACTTGTTGCCACCAGCAATATGCCACCAGAGGGCGGTGCATCTTGCGCTGTCCATCAAGAGGTTATTTATAAGCAACAGACGACGACGCAATTCAACCGGTGTCACTCTTAATATTTGACTTTCTATTGAAAGGTGTTCCTCTTGGTGTTGGGTGGCCATGTGACACTGATAATGTATTTGACTGACATTTCACTTCAACAGTTTGATTGTCTATTTCTATTAGGCATATTAGGCCTAGCTTTATTTGAGAGATATAATAATGTTTTTAATTGTACCACCCAAGACACATTTACAGGCCTAGGCATATCATTTAGATGAAAAGTAAATTTAGGATTATTTTCTCCATGAATTTAAGCTGCCTGGCGCCGCCTAGGCTGGGAGCTGGTAGAGGAATTAGTGAATGGAAAAATTCTGGTCTCTACCATATTTTGTAAACATTCTGCTGTTCATTTAGGCCTTACATGCTTAGGCTATTTTTGTTCATTTATAGGCCTTTGGAAATGTAGGGCTACTTGTAACCAATGAAGTCAGAAGATTAGGGTATGGGAGACCCCCCCCCCTGAATCTCATTTCCCGTTTTTTATAAGCCCCATTATTTTTTTTTAAAACTTTATTTATACTGGGAGTGCAAAACTCCCAAACTGGGGTTTTCACTAAGCCCCAGGTGTATCTTACATTTCACGGGTACAATCCTTTATTTAGCCTACAATTTGTCTTTTGTATAGCTAGAAGTAGCCTACGGCTGGGTTCAACAATGATAATGATAATGTGTTGATTATAATCCCACAGCTTTTCAATTTTCAATCCTGTTTTTCTATTTTCAATCCCAACCTGGAAAAATTAAACCCTGCTCTGAATCATTTTCCCGAATCCTGTGCCTATTCCCTGCCCTTGGCCAATCTGCCTGAGAGGTACTTTGGTACTTGAGACGGGAGGTTTTGGGTGTACAGGCTTGCTCCTATCGTTGTTGCTGCTACACACAGAACCTTCTACTTGGTCTCTCAGTATTGTAGGCCTACTAACCTTGGTATTAGGCCTATATAGGCCCATTTGATATAGGCCTAGGCCTACCTTTGAAATAGGTCTATACATATCTTTGATTACTGAATATTGACAATGTGACTTATTGGTTTATACTTATTGGAACCTTCAATGATCGGCGACCAGATGTGTGTGTGGCAAGTAGGACTATCGTCACAATTTGATGGGAATGAGAATGGGAATGGCTTTATAGTATATAACGCTACCCCCCCCTCCCCCCCCCCTCCCCCCCCCACACACACACACCCTACTGTTAAAAGCTGGGTACTGCTGCTCCTATAGTGCAGCAGTACCCAGCGCTTGTAGTGCAGGTTTACACGAGTACGGCCGAGTGCGTGGAAGAAGGCTTATGCATTGGGAGCTGGTAGACATGCATTGGGAAATCAGCCTATGTGCATTACCAGTACAATATAGACACTATGAACCCTGATTTTTTCCGTCTCAAACATGTTAAGGATGACAAATCTGTAATTCTTTTTTCCCGTCGACTGCGAAAACATACGAAATCGGGTGAAGTAGCCAACTTTCCTAGTCTAATTTCGCCGCTCCGAGTACCGGTGGCGCGTCCTGTGGTCAAAGGGGAGAATTAGGCAATCTCTAGGATGGCCACTGGCGCCTCGTCGTCCAGGTCTAAAGTTACATTTGATTAGTAATTAGGCCTAGGCCTACTAGCAATAGGCCTACCTCATTCTAACTTATCTGATTTTACAAAAAGATTTATTTGATCTTTTCTATACCTTCAAATATCATGCAACATATCTACAAATTCTTATCATTCCCATATTTGAATTAGCCTATAGGCCGGGACACTGGGTTCTGGCTTGATTTTCTAAATGCCACACCAGAAAGAAAGTAGCATCTAATTATAGCCTACTGGCGCTATTCTGAGGCGTGCTCATTGAGGTAATATGTGACTGTTCTAGCGCGCGATATGTTCACTGTTGTTTGCATGTTATATCGCAGAGCGATGCTATATATAGCGGCTGCCGGTGTCCAGAGCGGGTAGCAAGGCAAGGTGTGATAGCGCAGGGAGAGCGAATGTCGCGGTCTGAGTGTCACGCCGCACAGAAAGCGCTGTTTTGGCGTAACATTTCGCAGTATGTGTGTCCATTGGGAGGACAATAAACGAAGGCTCTAATGGCTTTAGTCCCCGTTGGTTGGGCTGTTTACCGGAAGTTCTCTAGGCATAGAGGGCCAGTGGGACCGGTAGTGACCACTGGCCCTCTATGCGTCTATAACGGGCCAGCTCAGACCAACCAACGGGGACTAAATGTAGTTAGGTCCCCCTGGACATAGGTTGTGGGAAATGACGTATAGTATCTCACAGGGGCTTTCCCAGGCTATAAATAGAGTGTAGAGATCGCAATTTAAAAAAGGCTTCAAAATCACATTTTCACCCCAGATACCTTCAAAAATAACATATTGTAAAATGCAGACATATACTTAGTGTTTGAATGTTTATTGAAAGTCTTATTCAGAAATACATCTGCCACACCCCCTACCGACTCAAATATGTCTAGTATATAAGAATAAAAACTGATTATAGCCGGCCTCATTCTACTTGGTTTGGTTCTGGCTTTGAAACTTTGATACTTCTCTGTGTGTTGCGTTGATTCATTTCTCGCTCAACTGCTGACCCTAAATGTTCATCGGAGAATGACCTTGAATTTTTCAATATAATAACCTCCAGAGAGGGTGGACAGAACTCCACAGATAAGTAAAACGGTTTGTAAAGCAACAAATTCTGAGAACATGTGAGACAAAGAAACCCCTATTTTCTACCTAAGAAACCCCTCTTTTCGTAGAAATCGCTCTTCCCGTATATTATATGGATGTTATTATGCTAACTGATCAGATTTGCGTGCGAGTCAACAAGGGTCTGCCATAGATCAGCTATGGCAATGCCTATGGACCCAGCCGTCGTGTACACATAAAATTAAATAATGAAAAACAATCAAGAATTCATATCTGAATGGATGAAGGTGAGATGAGGGCTATTGCACATGTGATGACCTTAGGAACACGGCCGCCATTGTCATGCATTTATCAATGCTATTAGACAATACTTGGCCAGGCCTAGACCCAGCATAGCGCAGATGGCGTCACAGCGGTGGGGTGCGAATACACACCCTCTACTGAGGCAAACTCAGCCGTGTACTCATCAGAAAGCTAGCTGTGAAAAACGTGCACTTAATGATTTTCTTTTCATTTTTTTTTACCCCCGATGCCAACAAAACTATGAATATAAAACTACCCCTATCTCGATTTTAACAATTTTCATTACACTTGACCTTTAAGACAGACAGCATCAGACCTCAAAAAAGCAACAGAAAACAGTGAAAAAAAGGTAATTGGTTAAAAACATTCATACTTTACAAAAGAAAAAGCGCTAACGTGCTCATACAAGATAACCAATTTAATCTAAGTATTATCTCATCAATTACTTGGGTTTCAGTGAAACATGGTTAAATGCCAGTACCCATGACAACATGATACAACTCCCCAACTATACACCATGCAGGTTAGACAAAGCTGTAAGAAAGAGAGGACGTGGTCTATGCAGGTACTTTAAAAATGACCTAGTAGTGGACACTGAAACGTATAAGAATTTAAATATTCCTAACAAAGACCTGGAGGTTCAGATAGCAGTAGTGAAGAAGGGAATGGAAAATGCTGTACTGTTCTGAACGTATGCAGACCGCCTAGCAGATGCACAAAAGCACTAATTTCAAAGCTTCGGGACATTCTCTCAAACTTGGATAGCTCACACAAACTATTCATGATGGGGGATTTTAACATTGACTATAATTGTATTAAAGCGTCAAACACTAGCCTCTTCTCTAAAATCAGAAGCTTCTCTAAAATCAGAAGCTTAACAGATAATTTCTCATTGGTCCAATACATCAAAAAACCCAACTATAGGTCGACCCTCAGATCAGAAACCACTATTAGTAGTGAGAACTGATAGTTTTTTTGCTACCCGGGTACCCTTCAACTCTAATGGTTGACACTAGGTGGCGCCCCAGCGCCCCAGTATGGGGTAGGGTGGGGGTCACTACGTGGCGCTGCAGTGAGGGGGAGGGGGAGGGGGGTAGGGGGAGGTAGTATGGTATAGTAACACTAGGTGGGGCTGCAGTATGGGTACACTGAATGGGGGTGGGGTACCTTACAGGGTTGACACTAGGTGGATGAGGGTTAGGGTAGAGGAGTAAGACTTAGCTCATTAACTAGTGATACTAGGTGGCAGCATCCTAGATGAGAGTATAGTGGGGAGGGGGTGGGGGAAGGAGGAGAGATTTATTTCGGGTAGGTGGACTAGTTTGGAAAAGTAGAGTATAAATAAACTATTGTTAAATGAGATGTGTGGGGGAAGTGGTTATGGAAGGAGAGGGGTCTTTTAATAGTCTTTCTGGTGGGGAAGGACAACATTTGTGTATGTCAGACTTGGAATAACTGCACAATTACACGAATTATATTAACACCTTTGCAATTACACGAATTACATTAATGTAAGGGTGCGGATATTTGGATTTGGGATAGGATGACAACAGGATTAACAAGAACAACAGAACAACAACTTCCGATTTTTTGAAAAGATCAGATTTTCTATGGAAGACTAGCGTGAGTATCATTTTTATACCGATTATGAGAAAATTGTATATTAACAAACATGTCAGCACCTTCGGTGGATATTATGGTTTAATCAATTTTAAAAAATCACAGCAGTAATATATTTAACATGTGTATTCACAGATGATGTATTTTAAATAAAAATGAGTAATAGTTATCACTGTATAGCACAAAGTTATATTTTGGCTAAATGTATGGCTGCTGTACAACATTTTTAAGGGTATATCACTATGCTATTGTTATGGTTGAATAGCACCTCAATGTATTTGGAATAAATATATGGCTTGACATATTAAAATACTGTAACACATGACAAAGATGTATATTTAAAACTGAGGAAATGCTATATATATACACACAAGCATGTATACAAAACAGATATACACAAAAACTAAGCATGCACTCCAAACCCTGTATTAAAATGTCATAATTGGCGACTGGAAACGTGTATACAAAACACGTATACACAAAGACTACCAAGTCGTATACAAAGTGTTGTAATTACCAACTGGAAACATGTATACAAAACAGTTATACATACGCAACGACTACAGACAATAAACTAAGCATGCACATAACATACAAAATATATATGAAGTAATCACTACACTATTTATCCACCAGCATGCAAATTAGATATATAATACCAGTGTTTACATACCCCTGTTTTTATTGTAGGGTGACGCAACATTACAGATCAGATTTAAAACTTAAAAATGGGGTAAAACACCTCCATAAAGTGGAGTATAATCATCACCCTAAATACCTGTTGGTTCCGATAAAAAAACAATCACAGCAGTGATAAAAAAACAACAAAACCCTCATTAACGTGTGTTACAGAAAGTGGGAGATGGGCGTTTGATCTATTCTTTGGAAACACCGGCATTTCTTCTTTGGACGATCTCCTGAAATGTAAAAGTAGAACATTTTTTATTACTTATGTTTTAAATTATGCATTCTATTTTTAGAAAATGGTGAATAGCAAGGTATATTGCCGGTACTGCAACACGAGGTTTGCAACGGAGGAAGAGAAGACTGTACACTTAAAATCATGCAAACCATATATCGCATCGAGGACTTGTAAACATTGTGGAAAACAATTTTCAATACCAGTCAAGAAAAGGGGACATGAACTAATATGCAAAAATAAAGAGCAAAACTGCTCTTCCACAGAGGCAGAATCCTCAACTACACAATCTTCTAACAACACCAATGCAACCCCCTCAACATCGAAGGAGATTAACACCCGATTTAATACTGGAACAAAGGTGCATAAAAAAACGCAAAACACATGTCATGATTGTGATAAACATTTTGATGCTTGGCATGAACTTTTTAAACATAGACGCACACACCATTCTCATTACAGAGGGGAAACAGATGAGCATTTAAGTTGTTTTCAACAAGATGGACTTCATTCGTACCCATTTGCACCTGATAACGCCCCATGGATGGACGAGGGTGGGGATGAAGTGTATCCAGAACTGAAGGAGATGTATGAGGAAAACAAGGGAATAATATTAGCTGCACATGAGAGGGGTAAAGTGAGGGGTGTGTACAATTTTCCACTAAACCCTTCATCATCCGAAATGCGTATTGGAGATAAGATGAAGAGTGTATACGATTGCGAGTTTGATGCTTTTAAATTTAACATTTCATTTGGGTATATATTAAAACATGTGGAGACGGGGGAATTGAGGTACTACGCCGCATACTTAAACAACACTGTTTTTAATTTCCCGAGATCAATTTCATCGCAAAAAGACCTTTTGGCAGTTGTTTCTGAATTAAATGGGATGGGTTTAACAGATTGGGGTAGAATAGATCGCCGAAACACTAAATGGATCCTGTCCACTATTACAAACGTCAATTTTTTTGTGTTTAGACGCAATTATTTAATAGGCGCTCCCCAATCATTCCCCACTCACCTACGTGATTCTACTTCAATTAAACTGTTGGAAAAGAATTGTAAGGGGCAAAAATATGAAGACAACCTTTGTCTGTTTAGATGTTTGATGTGTCACATGAACCCGCTACAACGATCATCCGCACAAAAAGAAGTTGCGGATGTGTACAGATCATACCGCGAATTTGTGGGTGGGGGTATACCAGAAAACCCTAAAGCATTTGAAGGTATAACAATGGAACAGATTGAACTTTTTGAGGAATGTTTTCAAATTGGGGTTTTTGTTTTATCTCTACATGACGACTTTTCATCAACTCTAGTCAGAAAACCGCCCCACTCCCTCCCTCACGTAATGCATGTTAACCTGCATAAAAACCACTTCAGTTACATATCCAAAATCGAATCATATGCAAAAAAATTTGTTTGTAACATATGCTCCAGACACTTTAACTGCAAATCGAACCTTACAAGACACTCAAACAAATGTTTTTTTAAAACAAAATTTAAATATCCGGGTGGTGTATACACAACCCCATCTTCTGTCTTTGAGGATTAAGAGCAAGCTGGAGTTTATGTAGATAAAAGTTTGCGGAACTATGAGTGGTTTGCAGTTTATGACTTTGAAGCATTGCAAAACGATATTAGGGGTGAGGAGTCGGATACAAACCAACTTAAATGGACGTCAGAACACGTTTCAATATCAGTCAGTGTTTCATCAAACGTTGGAGAATATACTGACCCAAAATGTTTTATTGACGAAAATGCAAACTTGTTGTTAGACTCCTTAGTTTTTTACCTGTCGGAAATAAGTGCTAAAGCTGAGCAACTTGCGAAAGATAAGTGGGGGCATGTGTTTGACGCCATTGATGAAATGGTTGAAAAGTGGTCCAACATTAATAGGGGGGAAAGTGAAAATCGGGGAAAAAACAACCGTAAAGATTCCCCATCCAATGTTAAAGTATTTGCTGCGGTTAAAAAGAAGGTTTGAGTTGTACACTTCTCGTTTACCTGTTTTAGGATTTAATTCATCAAAGTATGATATTAACCTTGTTAAGAAGCATCTTTTACAAAAACTGGATTTAACTATATCGGTTAAAAAGAGAAAAAGTGTAGAACCCGAAAGATCTCGAAAAAGGCGTAGGGTTGAGCTACTGGGGAGTGACTATGTTGACGATGAGGCGGGTGAGGATAATGGGGATGTAAGTGAAGAAGATTATAACAGTGATTTGGGAGCTGATGAACAGGGTGGGTTTGATGAAGAAGAGGAGCAAATTAGGATGTATGGAGATGGAGGGAGTGGAGATGAGGAGACACAATATACTCAAAAAGATGTGTTTGTTATTAAAAAGGGGAATGCTTATTCTGCAATAACAACGTCCAACTTTCTATTTCTCGATATCCTTAATTTTTTGGCTCCGGGAACAAACTACTCAGGGTTTTTAAAAGCATATGGAGTCAAAGAAAAGAAAGGGTATTTTCCATATGACTACCTAGATTCGTTTGAGAAGCTGAATGACACATGTTTACCACCATACGAACGTTTTTTTTCAAATATGAAGGGTGTTAACCTTTTAAATGACGAGTATGAGAAGTGGGTTGTTAGCGACCAACGTCAACCAAAACCTAAAACGGGGGAACATAAATATTCTGAACTGCAGTTGTTGTGGCGTGATCAAAATATGGGAACATTGGCGGATTATCTAAAATATTATAATAATTTGGATGTGGGTCCGTTTGTCCATGCTGTATCAGAACTGCAACTGTTTTACTTTGCAAAGGGATTAGATGTTTTTAAAATTGCCATAAGTGCTCCAGGAATAGCTCGCCACATGTTATTTCGAGCGAGTAGAGAAAAGGGGGTTTATCTCACAAATTTTGCAAAAAAAGATGCAGACTTGTACCACATGATAAACCAAAATCTTGTGGGTGGTCCATCAATCGTTTTTTGTAGATACCAAAAAAAAGAGGAAACTTATATTTGAGGAAACCCTCTTAAACCATGTTGTAAAATACAGGGTTTTGATGCAAACAGCCTTTACCTATATGCGTTAGGTAGGGAGTTGCCCTGTTTTAATTATATAAGAAGAAATGTTCAAGATGGTTTTTTCCCTTCCCATTCATGGAAGCATTTGTCTATGTATTATTGGATGGATTGGATTGCTGAAGATAGAGGTATTGACATTATTCACAAGTTGAATAGTGGAAAGGAATGTAGGATAGGGTATAGCTTGCGGATGGATTTCATGCATTATCTCAGACAGTGTTTGAGTTTCACGGCTGGGGATAGGTATAAAATGAGTTGTAAAGGGGTTAATAAATCAAGGGTGAATGAACCGTACAAATTATTTTTACAATGTCTTAAATCACAGACAGCAGAAATGGTTGAAAATAGAGGTATTCACCACCATAATAACACTATGTGTAATTATATTCAAAAGAAAGTGGGGTTTTCCTATTTCTATTGCAAAAGAGTAGTCCAGCAGGATGGGGTTTCAACAAAGCCCTTAGACCTTGTTCTGTCCCCATACCGTTTAAACACTCACATCATTGAGGGAAGTATGGATTTTTTAAGTATTCACAATGCCCACATATTTGAGTATGACGAAAAAACATTTTCCTCAATCAATCACGCATTCCAATTTAAAAAAGCGGTGTTTCACAACAAACTTGAAATAGCAGCTGATTTTGAAATGAATCGCGATCCTAATGAAATTTCATTGAAATCAATATCATATGGTATTAATGTTGGGTGGGTGAATAAGCGGGAAGATATCATGATGGACATAATCGAATCAAAGTCTAAATCGTTAGGGGACGCTATAACCCCCATTCTTTCACCTCTAAAAAATAAACGAATTATTCACCCTGGAACTGAGTTCAATAAACATTGGACAAGCGGTTTATCTTTCGGTTTATCTAGAGTTGTTAAACGGGATATGTATCCGGGATTAAACACATGTGGATTATTGTGGGAAAGAGTTATAACAAACAGGAGTGGCTAGGTGTAACTTGCCTCATTTTGTATTAACCGGTTGGATAGTGAGTACCATGTTGTGAACTGCTCATTTAATGAACGATGGAGGTTGAAGTTGGTTCAACATTTATATGTCCAACAACTGTAGCAATTGCGGGTGTTTCGGGTAGTGGTAAAACAACTATTTTGTTTAATTGTTTTAAAACACAAGGATACATTATTTTCATTAAAGACTTCGAAAGTTATGTATTGTTATGGTGCTTGGCAAAAAAAATTTGAAGAAGAAGAACAAATGGATATACTATTTCATGAAGGGTTACCATCAGAATCGGATATCAAAGAATTTTCTAGTCATGAAAAACATGTTGTAATAGTTATTGACGATTTAATGTCTGAATTGATGAGTGATGAAAAGTCCAGCAACCTGTTTACTAGAACGTCACACCACTATAATGCAACTATCATATATCTTGTTCAAAACTTGTATGAGCAGGGAAAAAAATCTAGATCTATAAGTGTTAACACCCACTATTTTATATTAACCAAAAATACTCGTGATGTAAACCAAGTTGCTCTTTTAAGTCGCCAAACAGGGATGGGTAATGTTTTAATAGATGCATACAATGACAGTGTATTAGCGAAACCGTATGGTTACCTCTGTGGATTTAAGTCCACACCAAAATGTTGTCAAACCTGATCTTCGGTTAAAAACAAATATTTTTAGCGACGAAATAATTGTGTATAACTAAAAATGTAACCTATAATGTGAGATATCAATAAAAGTTTGGTAATAAAAAGGAAACAGTGTCTGTTTACATTCATTTTACGTTCAATCGTTGGCGGGGAAAGAAGTATGTCGACTAACCTTAAGGAGCAGAGGGATTATATACGACTTTTGTTAAACACAAAGAGTCGAGTTCAAGCCAAGGGGTTAATATACACTGCAACACCGACTCAAGTTAGAGCATTGTGTGAAATAGCATTTAACATAAAAAATATTCCCCTATCACCAGACGTTCAGAAGCAGGTTCAAAAAAGAAAAAACTAGTGTCTGCACTATCAAAACCTCGACAGTGTAAAAAAAACCAACTGTCTGTTATTCAAGAACATTTCAATGATTATATGCTTTTAATTAGAGGGATCAAGTCAGAGCTAGAAGCTATTTTAGAATGAAGCATGCGCGTAAAATGATTTTGATCTCATTCGAGAAGTATGAAGAAATTCGTGATGCTGCAAAAGCATATAAAAAATTAGATAATGCGACTGCTTTTAACTCGGATCAAACACCACCCACAAACATTGACACCCCATCATTACAAGGGGGAATAAGCGGAGACAAGACGTCGGATGAGGAACAAGGTAAAAGCAACTTCTACGAAAAAAATAGGGGAGGCGTGACTTTTACCGGGAAAATCACCCCCACCAGGGATTCCAAATACAAAGAAAAAAGTTGATTTAACGGACCACAGACCACAACAAAAAGCGCTAGTGGAAAAAGGATTATCCATTGCTAAAAAAAGAGTTATCAATAACAGAAAAAAAGTATCAACCAAAAAGAACACCAAAAAATTGGATGCTGTTTGGGAGTCGTTAAAGTGAATTGAGAGAAATGGGGAAAAAACAGAAACAGGAAGATAAAAAACAAAATCAATCATTAACCGGTGTTAAAGAAAAGTACCTTCACAATATATATTATGGGACTGGTACTGGAGGAGCATATGGAGGACTTAATGCAGTGTATAAACAGGTTCAAAAGGAAGGGACACATACAATTACGCAAAAGCAAGTTAAAGACTGGTTATCAAAACAGGATTCCTACACTTTCTTTTCCCCTGTTATAAAAAACTTTAAGAGACCTAGAGTTGTAGTTTCTGAAATGGACTACCAGTGGGATGGAGATACTTTGAATTTAAATATATTTAAAGATAAAAATGATAGGTATGGTTTTGTTTTAATATTTATAGATATATTTACACACTATATATGGACAAGACCGTTAAAACGGTTGACGGGACTTGAATGCGGGCGGGCAATGGAGGAAATTTTTGAAAATTTACACCCAAAAGTATTGAGAACAGATATGGGAACTGAATTTGTAAATTCTGTGGGACAACAGGTGTATAAAAATTATGGTGTCCACCACTTCACAACTCGCAATGGTAAGAAAGCTAACTTTGTAGAGCGGGTAATTAAAGAGTTAAGAAGACGGTTACAACGCTACATGAAAACAAACACCACGTTAAGGTGGCTTGATAATTTAGATTCAGCCACTAAATCGATAAATGGTTCACAACATGAAAGTATCGATATGTCACCCGCAACTGCGAGAAAAACGTCAAAAGATGTGTTGTGGAAAAAACAGTTTATAGAAAAGGAAAAACCGTACTTGTGGTCAAAAGCAGCCTATAAATTTGAGGTGAATGACAAAGTCCGGCTCACATACACACCGACAACGTTTGATTGAGCATACCACGACAAGTTTACAAGAGAGGTGTTTATAATAATCGATAGGGAGGTTAAACAACACATTCCAACGTATGCTATAAAGTCTTGGCAAAATGAACCTATTAGTGGACGCTTTTATGAAGAAGAGTTGCAAATAGCCCATGTTAATGAGGATACATACCACGAGATAGAAAAAATAGTCAAGGAGCGGAAAAATAGGAAGGGACAAGTAGAAGTGTTGATTAAGTGGGAGGGTTGGCCGGAATCTGAAAACACGTGGACGTTAAAGTCTCAAGTATTGCAGACATAAACAAGACCAAAATCGATAAAACTCGAAAACGGAAAAAAAGGGGTAAAAAGTAGAATGTATATTTTTGCATCATCACCAGACTGTTTAGATAAATTTCCATTTAATTCTGCATTTGATTTTTCTATATGTTTAGAAAGATCAATAACATTGAATGCAGGATGGGAATGCGCGCTTATAAACTTTCACATGGAGGATGCATATGAGTAATTCTCCCAATAGGGCGTCATTTGGTTTTCCAGCCTAGTGTATCTACAACTTGTATTTAGGTTGATCGCACGTCTTCATAACCACTTTATTTGAATTCCTTGGCAAAAATAAGGCTGTGGGAACCCCCCTTTCAAGGTTCCTATACCAAAATCCTCGCCACTATTGTGATAGAAGGGCTATTTCAGGCTAGAAAATAGGTAATAGTTATGGAATTTGAATGTAATACACTGATGCATTTGAAAAATATATTACTTCTGCTAGAAAAAATGGTTTCTACACATGCACACATGTTCGTTGTTATGAAAAAACAAAATATTTATGTAATCACTAATATAGACTGATCTAGACATGGAAAATATTGATTTGGAATATTTGTGTCGCCGTTACGACATATATTGACTTCAAAACAATAAAATACCCTAAGAGTAACTAAATATATCAAACTGCATTTAGTTTGTTGTGTGGGGAAGATGTATACGTATGTATATTCAGATAAAACCAAAAGTTATTAGCCCACAACATCCCTGAAACTTTATAATACCTCACAAAAGATTCCTTGAACTGTTATGGGAATATTTCATGTCGCGTTACGACATGTGATATATCTACAATAATTTTTTTAAAAAACATTTTCATGAAATTTCTTCTTTCCTAATAAGTGTTCATGCCTGCTGGAAAATGGTCGAAAATATACATATGAATAAATACAGATGCTGTTGAATTGCAGTGAACATATATTGGCATGTCGCCGTTACGACTATAGCATCGCCGTTACGTCATAATTAATAGAAATATAGATATCCTTATATATTAGCACAGTTATTGTATAGAAATAAAAGGCACATTTTGAAAAAAAAGGTATTCAAGCTTTGGTTAAAATCAGGTCCTATGTTGGGGACCATAATCGATTTCCTAACTGTTATTTTGTCATTTGCTATTGCTAGACAAACTAGTGAGTAATATATCCCATTTTTACACTAAATCATTTGATAAATTCGGCATAATGAGGCCGAAATAAGGCAAAATAATAGGGAAAATATAGGTGTAGAAATCGAAATATTGGTCCCAGCCTTCCCAAACTTCACCTGCATTATGCTGATATTCTCCGCTATATGTACACCAAAGATTGTAGAGATTCAACGATTTTTATTTTTTCTAAAAAAATGGCCTTCCAAAATCAAATGCTGCCCGATTGGGAGAATTACTCATATGGTAATATA
Source organism: Sthenelais limicola (assembly GCA_942159475.1). Taxonomy (NCBI): domain Eukaryota; kingdom Metazoa; phylum Annelida; class Polychaeta; order Phyllodocida; family Sigalionidae; genus Sthenelais; species Sthenelais limicola. The sequence continues at coordinate 14,089,893 of OW804102.1, read as the reverse complement.
GTGGGGAATAGAAAAATAATGGATGAGAATGCAAGAGGAAATGTTTTGGAAATATCCACCCCTCATTTTCAAGATGAGGATAATAAGGGGGACGAAGATGGTGGGGAAGAAGAGGAGGAAGTAAAACGTAAACCAAAAGTTAAAAAAAAGAAAAATAAGGGAAAACCAAAGGTGGAGGGGGGCGTGATGGGTTACGTTCAAAAACAGAAGGAACGCGTCCACGAACACGTTCTAGACCATCGCGTCACATTCGAGATGGTGGTCGGGGGGAAGGTCCAACATCCTATTATATAGAATCCGATATTCGAAAGACAACAACGGTGGATTATTTATCTAAAAACTTGAACATTAGAGTTTATAGCGATATTGCTCAATGGAGTTTTGTTTACGGTGAGTACTCCCCACTACTAAGCATTATTAGAGACTCGTCAACAAATGTAATAAACCCAATATATGTACCCGTATCACAAAATTTCATTCAACAAATCAGAGTATACATAAAAGCAGATGAAGAGCGTATACCCCACTTAGTTGGAGTATTTAAATTGTACTGCACACTTCACTTAAGGTTAAAAAGATAGATTTTAAAAATGTCTCTGGTACCATACACCACATCTGTTGAAAAGTGGGAAAACCATTACAAGAAGCTCTTTACAACTTTACAACAAAATAAGGTTTTGGCTAAAGAGCAAACAATGGAGCAAGAGGGGGTTAAAAAAATAGAACAGATTGTCCACCCATCCATCTCAGGAAGTAAATCAACAAAAACTTCAACATCCAAGGCTATAAACTTTGTGAAATCGCTGGTTAATGAACAGTCGCGTGCGGGAAAGAGAAAGAGCAACAGGTCTACACCTTCACCATCAAAGAAAAAACGCCAATCCCCCAAATCAAAATCAACGAAAAAAAAATAACATGGAGTACATGCGGGAGAACTTTGTGGAAGCTCATGATGATGATTTGGATCTATTTGCCCCTGTCAGTGTAAACGCAGCTGTAAAGTATGAGGAATATAGAAACTATTCACCTCAATCATCGATAAGTTATGGATCCCCAATCCAATTCTATATAAGTGGAAATTCAGGAGATTACATCTGTTTAAAAAAATCGAAACTGTATGTTAAAGCACAAATTTACAAAGTGTCGACAGGGTTGCCCATTGTTGCAACAGATACAAAAGTTGGGTTATCAAACCTTCCACTATGTAGTCTGTTTAGACAGGTCGAAGTTTTGCTAAATGACCAACCTGCAGCTGTGGGAATCGGTTTAAACTACCCGTTCAAATGTTTTGCAGACGTTATGTTGGACATTCTTGCGATAGTGAACAAGTCACTGTAAACCCGGGGTTTAAAAAAAGATTCCAATTTACAAAAGGGGGCAAAGAGGCGGAGTTTGAAGGGGAAATTAGGTTGGGGATAATGGGTGTAAACAAACCAATAATTAATGGTGTTCAAATTAAAGTTGTTTTACATCAAGCCACTGAAGAATTTCGTCTAATGAATTGCGAGATAACAGACGGGAATGTCTATACTGATTATCGAGTTGTTATAAAGTCCGCAATTTTGAAAATGTGTCATGTAAAAATTAATCCGGATGTTATGATAGCTCACAACGAATTACTCAAACAAAACCCAGCTATATACCCTTATGTGAAAGAGGATGTTCGGTTATACACAATTGGTGCAGGGAATAGACAGTGGTGTGAAAATAATATATTAATGGACTGTGTTCCAGAGTCTGTTTGCATTCTATTTGTAGATTCAGACCGAGCTGCTGGTCATTATTAAAAAGTTCCATTTAAATTTGAACCGTTTGGGATTAAAGAAATTGGATTTTTTGTGGATGGGAAATCTGTGCCTGGGGAACCTATTAAATGCGACTTTGAAGATGACGCATATATGCAAGCGTATTCTTCAATTTGTAAAAATTCAACTCGAAATGAGGTGTATTGCGATTATGCATCGTACAAATCAACATCTACAATGTTTAAATTTGATTTAGGGTCTAGAAAAAAGGATCTATTACCCCTTCTTCGGAAAGGACAAACCCGCATACATGTCAATTTCGGAGCAGCATTAACAAAATCGATTACTGCCATCGTATATTGTAAAAGTCATGCCCAAGTTTTTTTTTTTAATGATTTTATTTATTCTTGGGTGCCGACTCCCCTTTCCGGGGTTAGTTCTGTCGGGCCAAGATGAACATCTGTGCTTATTTACAATATACAGGTGTGTGCATGACATTCACTATGCCACTTTGTACGTAGTGTTAGTGAGAGTGTCTATGATTTGCTTTTTTGTAATAGAAGTAAGAATACCTGTATCACATGGATAAAAAACTAGGTAACGATATGTAAAAAACTGTAATGATACTCACTATGCCACTTTGTTTGTAGTGTTAGTGAGCGTGTATGCGATTTGCTTTTTGGTAATAAAAATAAGAAATACCCGAAACACATGGATAAAAACTAGAATGGTGTTTGTGATAACTAACATAATTCAGAGTCATTTTGGTTATGCTTTGCCACTTTTATATCTAGTGTTAGCGTATAATTTTCTGCCTGATAAAGAGACATGGACATCAGCTTTTATTGTTCACTTTGCCACTTTTGTTGAGTGTTAGTGATAACCTTTGCATGATCTAATCATTTTAATTACCTACAAGAGAAAATTTCGGAGAGTTGGTGCTAGGTTGGTATTTACTGGGAAAGCTATTTTTGTATATTTAATATTGATATTATGTGTAGAGTGTATTTATCCATTCTTTTTGATTAGATTTGAATGCTTCTATATTTCCTATGTTTCTTTGTCTGGGCGTTAACTCATTCCATGCGATGGCACATTTAACCTGCACAGTTCGTTCACCCAAGTTTGTTCTATATCTAGGCATTTTTAGAGATGGTCCATCAGCCTGTCTGGTCTCTCTATTTGGTATATTAGTATATTTTGGGTCAGTTTTCCTTTTGAATGCAAGATGTCTTAAATGAATTGTCCTTCTATTTTGTAGTAGTGGGATTTTAGCTGTGTCGTGTAGTTGATTAATGTGTGTGTCATAAGGCATATTTAATATCAGTCGGAGTGCTCTGTTTTGTAATTTTTGCAGTTTGTTTAGGTGTGGTTTGTGTGTGTTGTGAATGATTACATCCCCATAGTCAAAAAATGGTAATATCTTTGTTTTGTATATTTTCTTTGCTGTGTCTGTATCTATGTATTTTCTTATTTTGTGTAGTTGATAGATTTTGTGTGATATTGTTTTTATTGAGTGTTGTATTTGTGTTTGGTAGTTTAATTTGTTGTCTATTGTGAAGCCTAGATATTTGTATGTGCTTGTGTGCTGCAATGGGTTACCGAGATAATTTATGTTTTTGTTTTTGATATTGGAGATTTTGTCTTTTGATCTGGATAGAAACATGATGTTTGATTTGTTAACATTCACTAAGAATAGATTTGTTTTGCACCATTTTTGCAAATTATTAATTGCTGTCTGCATTTCTGAGAAAATTTTATCAACGTTTTTACCATGCAAGTACAATATGGTGTCATCCGCGTACAAAGATAACTTACAGTTTGATACATATGATTTGAGGTCGTTAATAAAAACAATAAACATAAGTGGGCCGAGTATGGAGCCCTGAGGCACTCCAGTCTTTGTGGACAGTTCTTGTGACGTTAAGTTATTTACAGTCACTTTCTGCCTTCTTTCTTCTAGGTACGATTTACACCAACACAAAAGATTTCCGTTTATTCCAATATGTTTCAATTTATCAAGTAGTATTCTATGGTTAACTAAATCAAATGCCTTTCGGAAGTCAATAAAGGATATTAATGTATCTAGGTTATTATCAAGCTGCCACGCAATATCATCAGTCACTTTTGTTAGTGCCTCGATTGTAGATTTACCTGCTCTAAAGCCAAATTGTTCTGTATTTAGTATTTTATGCAATTCTAGGTATTCATTAATTCGTTTGTGGACTATTTTTTCTATTATCTTGCTGGGAGTTGGGAGGAGTGATATGGGTCTATAGTTATTTATTAGGTTTTTATTTCCTCCTTTGAATAAAGGAATTACATTAGCTATTTTCCATTTCTCAGGAAAGTGATTTGTACTAAAAGAGAGGTTTATACAGTGGGTAAATTCTTTGTAGAGTATTATTAGGGCTATTTTCAGTATTTTGGTAGGAATGTTCTCTATTGAAGAGGCTTTATTTTGGTTTAGAACTCTTAGCATTTTTAAGACTTCATTTTCACTCGTTCTTATATTACATAATGAATTTTGGGCTGGGGGGTCGTTGGTTCCCATTTTGGTACCATATTCTTTGTTAGATCTGTTGCAATATTGACAAAGTAGTTGTTTATGTAGCCTGGTAAATTCTCATTTTCTATTGCTTGATTTTCTGAGTCTGTTAGATGTATTGTCATATTTTTGTTTTTGGTGGGGGATAGGGTATTTACAACTTCCCAGAATTTTTTCTGGTCATGTGAGTGCTCATCTAATTCTTGTAGGATAAATTCTCTCTTCGCATTTTTTAGGGCATAGTTTGCTTCTTTTCTTGCGTTTTTTGCTGCACTCCAGTCCTCTTGATTTTTAGATTTGGAGGCTTTCTTTCTGAGGTTGTTTTTTCTTTTGATCAAGCTAATTAATTCCTGTGATATCCATGGATCGTTTGATATTCTAGTCTTTATTTGCTTAATGGGGACCATTGAGTCTAGGATTATGTTTATCCTATCTATTATTGTGTCCCAAGCTATCCCGCAGGATGTAATATTGTTGAAATCGGTCCATTTAAAGTTATTTAGTAGAGCTCTTTTAAATATTTCAATATCTAGGTTTTTGATTGATCTGCCTTTTTTTAGTATAGTCTTGGGTTTCATTGAGCATTTCTTTCTTATGATATATACTAGTTCATGGTCGCTTAATGCCACCTCAATTACTCCTGCTTCCATTATGATTTCACAGTTGGTATAAATATGATCAATAAGCGTGCCTGTTAGTATTTTATTCTCGTTTAAGTGGAAACGTGTAGGTTCTCTAATAAATTGGGACATGCTCATATTGGTTTCAAAGTCTTTTAGATCCTTCCTATTCTTGCTTTTGCTATCAAGGATGTTTATATTAAAATCCCCTAAGAGGAAGATTTCATGTTTTTTATTTGTAGCTATTGTTTCTATTGTCGTGTTCAGGTATTGCATGAATATTTCATGGTCCGCCTTTGGTGGTTTATAGAGGCATCGGACATATATGGGTTTCGTGTGATTAATATTTAGTCTAATCCATATGCACTCACAGTTTTTTGTACTTATATTTAGTTGGGATTGATTAGTGTAGCTTAGGTTTGAATCTATATACATGGCTACCCCTCCTCCTCTTTTTGGTTTGCTGCTTTCAGTCTCATTCCATTCCCTATCTACTCTTTCTATGTTATAGTTAGGCAGTTCGATTTCATGATTATCTATCTTGCTGTGTAACCAAGATTCTGATATTCCTATTATCTTTGGTGCTAATTTCAGGATTTCTGTTTTAAATAGGTCAAATTTGCCTAGGAGGCTTTGTGTGTTGAGATGTGTGATGGATAGACCTTTCTTTTTAATCATGCTTGCCCTATGTTGCAGATCACTGCAGAGGGCTCCAATGCCTCCTTGGAGATATTGAGATTGATTATGTGCGAAATGTTAAGATGGTTTAATATAGTCATACCTTATTATACAAACCGCCTGGGTTAAAGTTGAACGGGTTTGCCTCAGCCGAAGAAGCGTTTGTTGGCATCAAAAATACTTCTGTTTCTTCATCATCCCCGCTGCAATCACTCGTCTTCTGTACAAATAAACACATTATCTGTTATAATAAAATATACCACGTACACATGCTACTCAATTGTTTTGTTTGTTTTGCATATTCTAAAAAGGACTATTACACTATCCCAGTTTAAAAAAATAAATGAATGTCATAAGTAAAAACTCGGTCTTTAAATTAAGCATAGAGTGTAACACGTAATCACACCCACCACCATTAGATATATATATATATGGTTGAATCCTACGAAAGTACTAACTTCAAGGAGGCATAATCCCTCTAAAAATACACTATTTTGTCAGCCCCTAGGGTAATGCTATGAAACGACCATTTTGAAAGACTTGTATTCATTATCAATAACCTTTGAATTCTATTCCTACCTAGCTTCATTGAAGCTCTAGCATATTTCTTGTTTGTCAACACCAAAAAACGAAGGGGGTTGTGTTATTTTCAAGCTTGCATTCACAATCTTTTTAAAAGTTTGCAGGGTAGGCATAATGCTACGAAACGAAATGTGATGCTCTTTGCTTAGGACCCCTATGGATATTGGTGAAAAATATTTTTCCTATATAATGCACATGAAGCAAACACCATTTTAAGTTATGATAGACAAATATCTTTTGAAAATATTAACCTGGATGAGTAATGCTACGAAACGGCGTAATGCTACGAAACGGCGTAATGCTACGAAACGGCGTAATGCTGCCGTAATGCTACAAAATACATATATTGTGGACAATTTTGACACAATTAAACACTTCTGATCGATTTTCTCAGGAAGCAACATTCATCCAAACAAATTACCTTTGAATAAACAAGATATTTTGTATTGCATTTATATATATTTGTGTTTTGGTTGGATTCATGAAGATAATTGCCAATTTGGATTTGCAATTATCGGGGCCTGGAGAGATGAAAAGATAACATTATAGTCGGATTTACTTTATATATTTAAGAATTCAGCCAAATTATCCATATAATCCAACTATTATGAATATTCCAGCAATCTATTTTGATCATTTCAAGTTTTACACTATAGAATATGGACTGCTAGCAACATGATTAACCCATGCATAATGCTACAAAACGATTTTTCATATGTTGTTATTTTCTAATCTACTGGGTCGGTTTCAACAAACAATGCACTCAATGAAAGCATATTTTCTGACATTTGTTATTAAATTACAGCTCAAGGAAACAATCAATATATAAAAGAATTCAAATCAAAGATAACACATGAAGTCAGAGTGAAAGAGAATCAAGATATTCTATTTGTTTTAAAAAATTATAAACTGGTTTGAAAATGCATGAATACAATGTTCTTTAGATGCCATGTATATAATTAAATCACTTGTTTTCAATATCAAACACAACAGAACGTTAGAAAAAATATATCTAATGGCTTATTTACAGTTTAATAGCCACAACAGTGGTCGTTTCGTAGCATTACGCGTAATTTGGTTTTTTTCAGTTAAATCCTCATATATTTGCCAATATTAGGATTTAGTGAATACTATTTTGACCATGGAAGCTCAAGGCCTTCTACTATAGAATAGATGAGAAATAAAAACGATTCTAGATTATCATAATTTTCCAAAAGTGCACCACTTTCGTAGGATTCGAACATATATATAAAAAATAATACACTATTCATGGTATGTTAACTTACTGCGCGATCCGCAAGTGGGATGCAGTCCCCCGCCTTGTTCTCCACCACACGCCTGTTCTAATAAAGAATGGGTTTGCTTTATTTTTAAATATATAAAATTTCAAGTCACCCTATGCTTTAAGTACATAAAATTTTAAGTATTTACATATTACAGTTTAATTTAAGGAAAATCGCTGTTATTTTTAAATGAAATAAATTTTCAAGTGATGATGCTATACGTTACATATATAGAATTTTAAGTATTGGTTTATCACAGTTTAATTTTGGCAAAGTTATACGTTATACTAAGAAAATGTGGACATGGGATTAATATAGAGTTGCGGGTAAACGCCATTTACACACCACCTTTTTGCAACAGCAATATCTCCCAATTCCGACAGCAAGACAAACAAGGATTAGTCCCACAAAGACAATGATAAAAAAAAATGGCATTAGCTGTGCAACAACCATGCCATGAAGTCCACCCTTTTTGTTCCCTTTCCGCCCTTTCTTCGATTTTCCTCCTTTTGATTCCAACACCTGGTTTTTTTCTTTTATGCGCTCACTTCGCCTCAGAACCACTTCGTCACCATTTTCACCAACAATTTCTGAGTCGATAGTTGTGACATCACCAGTAGTCATTTGATCGGTCGTCATCTCATCTGTAGTCGTTGTAGGTGTTGTTGGACGAGGCAACACCATCTCCTCATGTTCATTCCCCTGTCCTACCACTACATTAATATAAAACAACATTTATTATACAATAGTGTTTCATAACATTAACCCTTAATTATATTATACACCATGTGTATGTGTATTATATTATACACCACATGGTACCGAGTTGCTCCCCCAAGCTCCTCCCACAGAGTTGAGAGCAGTTTATGGTCATACCCCCAAAAAAAAATATAGGTAGAGAAGTGAGAGAGATGCAGAGAAAAGAGACAGAAAGGATCGTTAAGGTCTTACCCAGGACACATACACATGGTCCATGTCAATGCAAACCCATCATAAAACAAACTCGAGGGTGGGAGAGTTGAGAGCAGTTTATGATCATACCCCAAAAAAAAAATAAATAGAGGTAAAGAAAAAGTGGGAGAGGGGCAGAGAAAAGAGACAGAAAGGATCTTTAAGATATTACCCACGATCAGTACACATGGTCCATGTCAATGCAAACCCATCATAAAACAAACTCGAACTTTACTGACTTAGAACAACCAATTTAGGGTTAGGTTTAGGGTTATTTTTGGTATGGTTTAGTATTCTTCTGGGCCTATAAATCCCGGGACCTATAAGTCCAACGCGAGCAGGTCTTGGTACCTATAAGTCCAGAGCTGGGTCCATATGTCCCGGAGCCTATAGGTTTCGGGGTCTATAGGTCTGGTGTTCGGACCAGTACACATGGTCCATGTCAATGCAAACCCATCATAAAACAAACATAAACTGTACACGTGGGTTATGATTAAAATATATTCACGACCTAAATATAGCTCCAATATAAAACATTTATTCTATCTATATTTTACTAATGCTGATATGTGGAAATGAGTGGTTTAAATCAATGTAACGTAAGCGAGAATGGTGCAAAACTGATCGTTTCATCACAAACACGTGGTGCAAGCTAGACTTGGGTAACACTAGGTGGCGTTACAGACACCCAAATATTTAATCCCTATTTTCTCGACATGTTACACCATAATAACCAACACGCGAATATACCTTGGGATTACCAGTTTAAACCCCACCCCCCCATTAAAGGAGGATTTGTATAACAATAAGTACTTACTGTAGTGGACAGCAGCTGCCACTGGTATTAGCACCGCCGCCTCTTTCCACGCGCTATTCTTGACCACCTTATCCTCCCGTTCTTTGACTTTGCAGTCCGAATATACGCGACATCTTTGATGTTGGTAGGGTGTTGCATTTAAACTGGCTTCTCTGTCCTTTGAGATTTACAGTCTTAAGGTTTGGGTATTGGTGGAAGAAGTCTTCGTGGTACCGTTCCAAGTAGCCTCCTGATAGATCAATCGTCTTAACCGCCATTGGATCGATGGCAACCCATTGAGGGTAAGAATCCAAACCTCGGCAATAGATTCCATCGTATGTGCAAGTACACATGTTCATGCTTTCCCCACAGTCGTATTTGGCTCCCCTAGTCGCTCTGGAATCAGCTAACTTAGCCCAAATATAAATTAGCCCAAATATGATCAGAAAAATAACACGTCCATCCATCTTGAACCGTCAAGACATAGAGAATGAGTCCCACCAAAATGCACCGGAAGGAAGTGTTTACCGGAAGTGTGTTATTTCACATCCCTTTCTTCTCTTTTTTTTCAAACACATCGCATCTCCCTTTTTTTATAGAATATCTCCATTCCCTTGAACTACATTCTATAAATACTCTACATTAATAATATTGTTCGGCTAAATCTTCACTCGATTCGCTAGTACTCTATGGTAACGCCAGGAGTTTGTTTACATCACTCGATAGCGCGCTCAACCCTATGGTGGACGTTCATCCGCGTGATTTACCCTACAGTGGACACACAATAGTGGGTAAGCGCCTTCGGTTTAGGATCCATGCTCCACTGTTAAGTCGGTCCTTAAACCTTTAAATTACGCATGTTACAGAATGTACTTCCCCGTGTTCTGTTCACACTTAATGTAGTGTAAATCATAGATCACACTGATTTGCAAGACCTGCGTGAGTGAGGGTATACAGAATGTTATCAGATGTATTCTACTGCTGGATTGAACAGAGGGGTTTAACTTATGTAATCGGTAAATGGGGAGCTGGGTGGGAAATACCGAGGCTTAAGATGGTTGATCGATGGAGTGAAGTCATTGAATTCACCTCTACCCCATGTTGAGATAAATACATGCCCATGTCCGTGTTTTGGTCTTCCATTGTTAATCGTCGCTTCACATCCCCACACTGTTTATAATATTTATGTTACACTACAATCGCTAGAATTCGAAAAAGTGGGGTTGTGTAATTCCAGAACACTATATAATTCCTTAAAATTCGGTCACCAGCGTATTTAGGTCGTGTTTTACCTGAAAAGAACTGTCATTTGCATTCATTCTGTTGAAGGGGAAGCATATAACTAAAATGGATATAAAACATACAAGGGGACCTATAACAGTTAGAATTAGGTAAGAAATTAATTTTACGGTATTTGGGTTTATATCATGTTTTGTGAGCATGTTATTTTGTTGTGTGTTAATTTATGAGTCTAAACAGATTGTGTATTTATTCTATTTGATATGTAGGAGGATAGCTGACCTGATCTTTAACAAACGAATGAGTAAAACTCTAAAGTTCATTGAGAAAGAACTTGGGTGCAAACATCGAGGGAAGGAAGCAGGCAAAAAAGATTTTGATAGTGAAATAAAACAGTCTATTCGAGATCTTTTGGATGACCTCTTTGAAGCACGTTCCACCAATGATGTTCATCGTACTGATAAGAAAGATGCCTTGGTACACGATGGAGGGGTTAAAAAAAGAGGAAGACCTGTGGGAAGTCGGGATAAAGTAAAAAGAGTCCAGAGGAAAAAAAAACGGAAAAAAAACAAGATGCAAACTCCCAACTCTACACTCTCTCAACGAGATGGGTATGTTTAGTGAAGATCAAATATATTCTATATAATATGCAATATGTCCAGATTTGTTGTGATGAAAAGTTCTTTAATAATTTCCGTTTGTTAACAATACACCTTACCTATTACTTTATTTTTTTATTTTACAGAGCTGATATTCTGGAAAATGTAATATCAGATGTTGGTATTAGTCCTGAAAACTATGCGCAACAAGGTGGGGAAATGTCAGCGCCTCCAAATTCTGTTGATGCCAAATTCGATGCTGGGTATATGTGAGTATATCCCCTTAAATATGGAGTGTATTTTATTTTAAACGTATGCCATTCATTTGATCAAATATATACGTTTGTCTATAACGATTATAACATATTAAAATGTTTTATTTTAGGTATGACGGTCATGAATCAATCAACTATACGCCAAACGCTCCAGAAAATCGCAACTTTAACTTTGACAAATTCTCGACTTCAATCCCACACCCCAACTTAACAGAATATGCAAATTCTGGTAAGCACATGTTTATTTTATCGACAATTACTTAAAATATAAAATTCAAGTTCATCCTGTTTGTATAACATCATTACACCGTGTTTTATATTAAATATTGTTTTCATTTTTCTAGACTTCATGGAGTACTTTGAAACACTATAGAATGGAATGGGGCTGGAATGGACATAAAAAACAACTGAAAAAACAACTGATATCGATCGCGTTAAAATTGAATGGTGTTAATTGTTGATCACAAATGAAAACAAATGATATATATGTGTATTTTCAAACTGTTTTATTTGATCCAATGTGCTGCATATTTTGAAACAAATAAAATATATAATAATACATTGTATTATGTTGTTCATTACACCACATATATATTCTTAAACAATGTTGTGAGTCCTAAGTATACACACAATATATATATATATATACATCTCCGCTATTTCTTGTTATTTTTTATACGGTTTGTTCGCCATTTCTTTCTTTTCTTTTTTTCTTTTTTTTTCTCAATTCCCTTTTCTTTAATTTACTTTCTTTATATCGAAGACTGACCTTTTCACGTCCACAACATGTAATGTTATATGGACCAGAAATTTGTATCGTTTTTTTTGATGCATTTGATCCTGAGCATAACTTTCCCATTAATCGAGCAAATCTTATAATATATTGAGTAAACGTCATGTTTTTGAGCAAGAACAGAACTCTAAATTAACTAATGATTGAGTATAAGCGATGTTCATTGATCGAGTGGTATGTCGGGAGTGGGACGTGGAATAAAAACACGTTTATATATACGCAAATTTCACTTTATTAAACACAAGTATTAAACACACATAATATGTACAGACACAGTTATTTTAAAGCACAACATAATAAGTACAGACGCTGTTATTTTAAACCACAACATTAAAACATCCGTTATGAAACATTACAATGTAAAAATCACACCACAACCATTTAAAAGTACAACACAGAACCTCAAAACATGCACATGTCATTGTTTTTTTTGTTTTTTTTAAGTATCACTCACACCCCAAAATTTTGGGGTGCACAACTTTTCCAAATGGGGAACACTCGCGGCAGTTCAATGGATCATTGTGCAAACATGCCACAGCTTCATCGGTAAACAGGTGTGGATAATCCTCAAGCACATGATCAATAACTGCCCTAAGTTTCCCCATTTCATGGGGGCAAACCAACACTCCTGATTTGGACGCCACCAAGGATTTATGCTGAGCGGACGGTTTCCACCAGCACCTCACGTCCATGCATGACCACCCCTTCTCTACTGTGGTGTGCCATGCCCCACCCAAATAGAGCACTATCGCTTGCTTTGAGCAGGCAGGTTCGTCTAAAAAGTTCTTAAAGTCTTCCATGTTTTCCACCAACATGGCCATCCGGCAGCATGTTAGGATTGCGTTTTTGTTGGTCTTTCTATACACTAACTCGCCATTTATGTCTACTTGCTCCATTCGAACGAGCTCAAACGATGGAGCATTGTTCAGTGTGGTTGGCTCAATATACAGAGTATCGTTGATTTGAATGTGGTCGCAAGGGAAATCGACCCCATCCCACACTCCATTCGTTTTCATGTACACCGTTGTTGGACCTGCAAACCGACCCTTCTTCGATGCAACTGGTACTGCCACAACGTCCAAATTCTAAAAAAAAAAAATAAATAAAAAGAGATTTAATCAACTGCTATAGGGTTATTCTATAATTATAATTCATGCTGTAACATAATACAGATATCAGTTTTACTTAACTACTAATTATGATACACAAACCAGATCACAATATTCAATATAAAAATTAGTGTGTGATTGATTCCTGCATATATGTATATGTTAGTTTCATACACACATAAACAAAATATCTCCTGTCCTGACCCGGGTTTGAACCGGGAACCTATAGATCTTCAATCTAACGCTCTCCCAATTAAACCATCAAGACACATAAGGTACTATATAGTAAAACTTACATTTGCAATGGTGCACCCAATCTCAGGGTCGGTCTCAATTTGAGCTGATATCGCGGTTTCCTCCCGCATCGTCATCTCGCAGTCAGCTCCCCTCTTTCCCCTTGATGATTGGGATCCGTAACGTGTTGTATTTGTAACCTAAAAAACAGTATGATTGTGGTGAGTTACAGGTTTTGATACATATTGTTGATAAATAAACTCTATTATCGAACACATGCACACCCCCAGTATTAAAAATTTAACCCATTTCTTTAACAAAACAATAATCTATTCATACAATAAACAACAGTCCTAGCAACCTATATCTATAATAATTTCCCACTAATACAATACCAATGTATGATTTCAAACAACAGTCCTAGCAATCTTATCTATAATAATTCCCCACTAATACAATATCAATGTATGATTTTCTTACCTTAGGCATGATGAATAGGAGTCGATGGTCTTGAGTTCGGTTATTAAGGTCTGCGTGTGTGTGATGTGCGTGTATGTACAAACCCTCAAACCATACTCTTTATATACGGATTGATCCACCCTATACCCCCTCCCACTTTTCCCATCCCCCAATCACTCACTTCTCGTCATGGAGATTAGGGTGGATGGGAAGATCAAAATTATGTTGACGATCGTCCTATACTGATTATGTTGTATGCAAATGGGGGTAACAGTACCCACCCTTACGCCACCCCCCACCCCACGCCATCACAACACCCATCTCCAATTAATATGAATTAACTGGTGCACTATTTTACAGACATATTTTTAGTTAAATGTGGTTAAAATTAAATTAAAAAGTAAACTAACATAACATTTGTGTAAATTTAACTATTCTAATCACAATTAACATCCCATTATCATAAAATAAACCTCTAAAAACATCACCCCACCTCATCAACCCCTTCAGTACAATAACACTTAACACATTTTCCCCCATTTGCCTCCCTTTTTTTACATACCCCCATCGTGCATAGTTCACCATTAATATCAGTTATGCGGGATTCTAATGCGCTAAGTTTTTCTAAAATCTGACACAATATATTTGTCACTTGGTGGTTTGCTATAAACCGTTTTTGAGCAAACTGACATGAAGGTGAGTATTTCAAGTGTTCTATTGCTGGGATATCATCCTTTTCCCAAGAATGTAACAAAATTCCACAGTTATAACACTGATATAAATCACCCCCTAAGTAAAATAACCCATTAAACGCCATTTTATCTGGCGACATTACATGATCTGTTAACCCGTATGTTCTTCGCCTAATTGAAAAGTCTGCATACTTCGGGTATCGGGTTGTGGAAAGTAACTTTGATGTCGCCATGTCTACTATTCCAACCTTTTGATTTGTGAGAAGTGGAATGGTGTGAGGGAAGTGGTGACCACATTTCCACCCCCTCTCTTAAATACCCCCTTCAAATAATGTAAAACTCTACAATTACAATTCTAATAATGACCACTAAAACATTGATATTAAATCATGATCCTTATTTAGTGGCACCTTTATTTAAATGTTCAGTTAGATAGTCAATTCTAGCATATGTTTTTGGGCAGTGAGGGCAATTAAGAATAACCGGTCCCTTATGCTTAAACCTTCTGTGGCGGGACAAATAACTGGCTCTAGGAAGAAATTAAATTAAATTAAATTAAATTAATGTAAATTCAATTGGAATACTAGTTAAAAGGCAAATATAGCCCAAAATATGGCCAGAGTGATGACATTACCAAATAACAGAGCATAGGTATGCTTAGTTGATTGCCATGGTTACATCAGTGATTTCAATTAAAAAAAGCAATTCAAATCTCAAGTATGGCTCTAAAATTATAAGTATACCAAATTATAAGTTACACATTCCAGATTAAAGGGTTGAATTTTATATTTCTACATATGTCCATGTCATGGGCCTTATTTAGTGCAATTACCTGATAATTGGATTAAAATAACTGTAATGTCTGCTTATTTACTTGTACGGCGATTCGGGTAAATAACAACAAGAATAGAACAACACAGATCTCCGAGTCCTTGCTAGCGCTTTAGTCTTTATTGCCGACTAAAAACCCTTCAACCACAGTGAAAAAGGTTCTCCCTCCGCTTCACAGAAGAGAGGGATAAGAACAAAAAATTACAGTTAACAAAGGGTAGTTTAACACAAGAATTGAGATCAGACATATGCTAGCAGTAAAATATTAAAATAAGAGAGACAAAACCCCCACACGACATCTGGTGGCAAACCATCCCTGCAACAGGTAGAACAGCCAGCCCAAATCCAATCCGGCCGGCCGCACCCGGATAACCGGGTGACTAGACCGGGGGTTAGGGATACTGGCTAGCGGCGCCGGGCCAGAGCAGGGATAACCGCTCCGACCCGGCACCACCACACTCAGCACCACAATACCCCCCTCCCCCCCTTTTTCTGGAGAGAGGACCGACTAGACACAAACTGGCTAGAACTAAACAGGTCCTAAGCAAGACGTATAATATATTAAATCGTAATGACACATACAGTGGAAATAGAATATAAGGACATAGAAGAACGACATGTGAAAAAGTAAAGTGAAGGAATATTAAAAGCCTACACACTCGTGGTGTAAGTAAAAACCATATATTCCTATAACAAACACAATACAATATGAAACATACCTTTAACTTGGGAGAATAATAATGAAGTAAACTCTAACCCGAGGTATATTCACAATCACAGGTAGGATAAATCCGGTATATAAAATCACAGAGGTCCATATGCTTGAGCATAAAGTAATGTCCATGTAAAAAGAGTAGTTATCCACGTAGTGTCTGTTGCAGGGAATCAGGGGTTTGTTGTCTCGGAGAGGACTGGAAACATCCGCGATATCCGGAAACGACTGCATCCGGCCCGGTTGACTTCGGCGTAGCCAGATGCCAATGATACTGGCGCTCCCACGGCGCCGTCCATCCGGAAAAACGACAACCAAACACACAACTTAACAACACACTACAAAAAACAGTGGAAGAGCACTAATACTCATCCATCACTGTGCCCTTCTCACCCCGAAGCAACCGATTCTCCTCCTCAACAGACATCTCCATCTCAGGACTTTCCTCAGCTGCATCGGATTCCACAACTCCACCTTCACCCGTATCCTGGGTTAAGTTTTCCTCAAGACTCTTCATCTCCAAAGCCAGTCTCGCAGGACTATCCAATGTCTTATCGGGGACGCTGGGCAGAGCAACCTTCCCCGGGCTAGTAACCGGAGTAGAAGTAGTCCTCCCAGCGCCAGACCTTCCTACGGGGGTCAACGTCACCATAGTGCGGGGTTTCAGCAACAGAGAGGGTTTTCCCCCACGTCCCATTCCCGGCCTGACAGCATGTGTCGCTGACACACCGGAGGGAGGTGGGTTTTCCCCGAAACCAACTCCACCAGCCACTGCAGCACTATAGAGAGGCACCTGAGGTGACTGCCTAACCCTAGTCACCGCGGGCGGACTGAACATGTTCGGAGCCATGCGCATAGCCATCTGCGCATTTGGATCTGCAAAAGTTCTCACATCAGGGTCCGAGGTGGTGTATTGCGGCAAATTTTGTCCAAAAGATTGGAAAAAGGCATCCCAAGAGGGAAAGGTCGGCATAGTCATAGCAACAGGGGGTGGAGGCGGCAATTGTTGAACAGCCGGCTGCTGAGGCAAGTGTTCTTCAAACATTTCTTTGAACAGGCCCGACATCACTTCCCGCATATCCGAAATACTAACCGTGCCACCAACAGCTCCGGTTTTCTCCGACTTTTCCTCCTCCATAACTTGATCTTCCGGCTTACCCTGCACTACAGTTTCCACCTTATCTTTTTCTGTCTTTTTCCGCTTAGAATCCGGACCACCTTGCTGCTCATAGCGGGACAACTTACGACGTAACTCCATGTTTACCTCACGCGAACGGTTATCTTCCTCCGTGTAAAACCTCAACTGATCCTGCAAGTCCAGATTTTCCTGCTCTAGATTTGGAATCAGTTTAACCTGTTCCCGCAACTCTTGGATTCCTTCCAACGGTTCAAAAGCTTCCCCGATTAAGGTACGAATATCCGCCATGACAGCCGAGGCAGTCGACTCAATGGCCGAAACTCCGGCGTCCATACACGCAGTTATTCTCTCCAAAGATCTAGAGACATGATCATAGGTGGCATCAACATTCGGGATCCGACCTCCCATCGGGCGAACACGCTCCGAACGATCTGTACCAGACAGCATAGAACTCTGGTCTACCACCGACGATTCAATAGAGGAGTTCATGTGGTCAGCGCTCCCATAACTGCTACTCGAAGGCTTCCTCCAAACACTCGGAGGGGCCGGGCCTGAACCATGAGAGGCAGGAAGTTTGGGGATCACAAACCGCCTAGAACCACCCGTCCTCCCGAGAACAGACACGGTCTCCCAGTCTCCTCTGGTCATTCTCACAAACTTCTGACATCCGTAATTTGGGAACTCCTTCTGAAACACCCGAAAACTCATGCACATATCAAGTGCTGTGTCCCTCTTCTCATGGTGTTACATCATACAGTGCCTCACCAATTCTGATCGGCGATCCAGCTTCACCAAACAAGACGAAGCATGTGGGCAGGTTAGTTGGTAACTAGCCGGACAATGCTCCTCCACCAGATGCCGATAAAACCTTTCCCCCGAACCCCATCCGGATTGATGGACGGGTCCAAATGCCGGCAATACACAAAAGGACACCTCTGTCCTGGGCTCCACAAACGCTCCACACTATTTAACTTCACAAGTACCGTCGGGTTGATCACCACCTCCCGAGTTGACTCCAGCTGCCGCCCGGTACGACTCTTTAAGAAATGAAATTCCATTTCATACTTAGACATCAAAGTCCCGTTTGAGTACTTGGCCATGGCCTCATCCTCATCCTCGGACTCAGGGCAGACAGGGAAAGTATCTTCTACACTGGGTATAACAGGGGCAATATCCTCCTCCAGCACTACAAAAGTGTCAAGCTTTTTCTGCAAAGCGTTCCACCGGGTCATGTTTCTCACAGTAAAGTCAGGGTCCTCCCGTTTTTTAGCAAATTTCCCCGACCTGTAACGGGAAATTCCATGCTGCCGCTCAATTGCTTGGACTTCCTTCTCCGAACCTAATTTCACAACACTGGCCTTAGCCTTCTTCTTTTTGGATTTAACCTCCACAAATTCACCATCATCCTCAGGTTTTTCAATCATAACATCAGCAGCAGGAGTGGTATCCATCTCCTCCGTCTCCTGTGCTTTTTCAACACCGCCAGCGGTAAGCTGAGCAGTGTCCGGGGTGACACCTTCCGTGCCCGGGTCTCCAACAGCAGCTGTAGCATCATCCTCCACTATCTCTCCCTCCTCGGCTCGGGGAGCCGGGGTAGACTCCGGACTGTCTACAATCACCACGTCAGAGACTGCGGGAGAAGGAGCTCTCTCCATATGTCCCGCTGCAGCAAGCTGAGTTTCGGGAAGCTGAGTATCAGCCACCACAACTCCGGGATTAGCCCTCCGGGGACTGGTCCTCTCTACCACCTTAGCAGCCGGTTTCTCAGCTGGCTTCTTCCCGAGTTTCTTCACCTTAGGAACTTTCACCTCAGCCGACTTCTTCAAAAGTGCTTGCTTAGCCACAGTTGCCTTCTTCATTGCAGCAAGCCGGGACTGCTCCCGGGCTTTTCGCTCAGCCTTCCTCTGCTCACTCAATTTCTTCTTCATAACAAGTTCAGGGTTCGGGGCAGGAACTTTCTCCATCTCAGGGAAATCAGCAGCATAAACCTGCGAACCGCCCGGCTTTTCCTCGTCGGCCATGACACGGCCAATGACAGGATCAAAACCTGATCCTATCCAACTCCAACACTTTCAAAGCCGGGTCACACTTTCTGCACAGTTACGACAACTGAAACTCAATGAAATGCAAGGGAATATTCAACAATTCGACTGTTTTATTCCACGTGGGGCAATAGCATACAGTGGGACACGACCGACCAAGTCGACCGAATGCAACTGACTGACTGGTTCACACCAGCCACCTCTCATTCCTTCACGCGAGAACGAGGTCACCGGGTCTAAAAATAGCAACACCAGTCAAGTAACCAGCCGCAGACCACTCATGACCCAGCCTCAATTGGTCATACCCCAAATGAGCAATGCCCCCAACCCCTACCCGTAGACACAACAACTGATAATGCCCCCGAGCAAGACATACATACAACAAAAACACGACCATATCAATGATTCAAGCCAAAAGGTTATAGACTGGTACTCCCCACTTTATTTCCCAATGGGTCCGGCAACCCGAGGAGGTCAACTGGCCAGTTAAACTGATTGGAGCAAAAAATTAACACAGCCAACCAATATAGTGATATCTCCTAAGGTCGGACCGGAACTCTACACACGAGTTTCCGCGCCCGGCCCGACTCTACTGCAGTACTTCTCGTTGTGTAATTTTTTCTACTTCGCACCCAAACATCTAACCACTATGATCAACCCCCATTCCATATCTATCCGGAGGCCTAACAGTTCGGCGGGGCCTCTCAGACAGATACTCGGACTGCAACAAATTATCCATTGTTTCAGCCAAGGGTAACTCGTCTTCTTCCAATACTGCAACTGCTTCATCCTCTTCCCCCGACTCGACAGAATTCGCACCCGAGTCCTCCGAATCCTCTGACTGTGGCAAGACAGTAGTCTGAGGAGGAGCACGCGGTGGCCTGCCCCTTTTTCTAACATGATGTACAATTTTCTTAGAAGGCCTTGGAACTGGTGCCTCCGACCCGGGCAATAACTTGCCAACAGGAGAGACCCGAAGAATGTCCCGGCCCTTAGCTACCTGCTTCTGGTATTCAGGGGCCCGATGCAGGTTAGTAGCCTGAACCGGTTGTCCGTCAGCATCAAAAGCCAACTTCAACAAATTGCCATTCCACCTCAAGAGACCATCAGCAGTTTGCAGTTCATAGGTAGAACCCTGCACCCTCCGAACCACCAGAAAGGGTCCATCCCATTTATGCCCATACTTCTTCTGAGCCATGGGAGTGGCATATCTCCACACTAGATCCCCCTCCTTGAACTCCTTCGGGCGAGCTCTCCTATCAAAATACCTCTTTTGAAACACAGCCGAATGACCCAATTGCTCCCTCACTAATTGATGTCCCTTCCTTAATAAAGAACGAATCTCCTCCACAAACACAGTTGGGCAAGGAAAATCCACATCACCACTTAGAGTTCCATAAATAATGTCAGCTGGCACCGTCACCTCAGAACCAAATACCACCATGTTTGATGTACAATGTGTACTTTTATGGACAGCACCCCGATAAGCATGAGCAATGCAAGGAACTAATAAATCCCAATTTACATCCTCATACTCTGTCAGACACGACAATTGCTCGACCAAAACTCTATTAAAACGTTCTACCTGTCCATTAGATTCGGGTCTATAGGGCAAGGTCATTAGCTTTTCAATATCTAACATTCCCAGTAAATTCTTCATCAAACTTGACTGGAACTCCAGGGCTCCGTCTGTCTGCAAAGAGACCAGCGGGCCGTAGTGCAATATCCACTCAGTAAATAACACCATCGCACACGTTGCAGCAGTATGGTCGGGCAAGGGGTAAGCCTCGGCCCATTTACTGAAATAATCAGTCACCACCATAACACATACATTCCCCCTAGGTGTTTTCCGAAAAGGACCAATAATATCTAGGGCCACACAACTCCATCTCACTCCCTGTAACTCCTTTTTCAAAGGAGAGACACCCCGGCCTCCCCGGCTCTTGCACGAAGCACAAATTTCACATCCCCGAACCCAGTCGGCTATATCAGAGCGCATCCGGGGCCAAATAAATTTATGTAATGCCGCTTGATAAGTCTTAAATTCACCGAAGTGGGCCGCCAATTTGTTTCCATGCAAAGTATGGAACAGCTCCTTACGCAAACCAGAGGGTACAGCTGCACGATAATAGATTACACCATTATCGCTCTCCCATTCTAAACATAACAAATTATCCTTCATAACCAAAGTTGACAGTAACCGGGCATAGAAACAAAATTCATCCCCTTCCGGCAACATGATAGCCTTAGTGAGAGTTTTGACTCCCTCCTCTACCAAAGTAATTATGCGAGCAAGCACATCATCCTCATGCTGGGACGACGACAACCGATCACCCGCCAAAGATGAGAATAGCTGGTAATCTATCGTCATAACAGCAACTACAGCCTCATGTGCACCACAATCCGGACAGTCCTCCCGGGGACATTTCCGAATGGGAAGTCGCGAAAGCGCATCCACATTCAGATGATGTTTCCCCGGCCGGTGAACTATCTGATTCTCCGAAACCCCGTAATGTTGAAGGGTGGTCAACCACCTCGCCAGCATATTGGTCGGGTCTTTGAAATTCATAAGCCACCGCAAAGACGCATGGTCTGTTCTCAGCATAAAATCACTTCTACCAATAACATAATGTTGAAACTTACTGAGATAAGTCAAAACCGCCAAAAGTTCACGTTTGGTGGTACAATAATTGCGCTGTGCCTTAGACAGGGAATTGCTAGCATAGCTTAACACCACTTCCTTTTCCTTCTGGATCTGGGATAAAATCCCAGCCATACCAAATCCGGAAGCATCCGTATCTAAGATAATGGTACCCAGAGGTTGTGGATAACCTAAAACCGGGGCCGAAGTAAGCAAATGTTTGAGTTTCTCAAACGCCAACATGCAGCTTTCATCGAACACAACTTTTCTACTTTTCTTTTGATCTCCTCCAACCACCAAGGCTTGAATCAGACCAGCAACCTCGGAAAAATAAGGCATAAAATCCCTATAATATGATGCAAACCCGAGGAATTGCCTCACCTCCTTAACGGTGGACGGTATCGGCCAGGTCTTCACCCGATCCAATTTACTCGGATCCGGGCGAATTCCTTTCTGCGACACCACCCATCCGAGATACAACACTTCCAAGTGGAAGAAGGAGCATTTCTTTGGCTTAAGCTTTAACCCGTAACCTCGTAATCGTTGCAACACCAATTCCATATTTCTTATAGTTTCTTCAAAATTAGCTCCGAATATAATTATGTCATCCAAGTACACCAGACAACACTTCCAGCGCAACCCTACTAACATCTGCTCCATCATGCGCTCGAAGGTAGCCGGGGCATTGCATAACCCGAAACTCATCACTTTAAATTGGTATAGCCCACTAGACGAGACAAAGGCTGTTTTCTCCTTACTAGCCTCATCCATAGCTATTTGCCAATAACCACTTTCCAAATCCAGGGTGATAAACCATTTCATACCTCCAAGGGCTTCAATACACTCATCAATTCGGGGAAGCGGAAAAGAGTCTTTCTTAGTCACCAAATTAAGGGGCCTATAGTCGGCACAAAACCGACTAGTTCCATCTTTTTTACCAACCATGACTATTCCCGCACCCCACGGGCCATTGCTGGGTTCAATGACGCCTTTCTTAAGCATATCCTGGATCTGCAGTTCCGCTGCATCACGTTTCGCCGGGGGCAATCGCCGACATGCACATTTAATCGGACGAGCATCCCCAGTATCGATCACATGGGTAACTTTATCTGTATGGCCGAGAATCTCTCCCAGTAGTCGGAAGCAATCTTTATACTCCCACAAAATAGTCAGCAATCTACGTCTGTCAGCCACTGTTTCCAGATGAGACTCCCGAACTAATTTCTCCAGTGGACATCCATCCCCGGAGAGCATCATAGGCACCTCCGGTTCCAACAAATCCATATCAACCATGGGGCTCTCGCCTTCCTCAGCAAGATCCCTCAGTCCAGGTGATGATAAACTGAACATCAAAGGGGAGCTGGCAGGATTATGCAATGATATCGTCGTACATTGCCGGTCGCCTGCGACCAGCCGACTCACAACTACACAATGCCCCAACTCGGCTTGTCCCGATTCAAAGAATACATCTTCGCCCGCCGGTTCAAAGTCCACACAACTACAAATGGTAGAGAAAGCATCTAAAAAGATTCCCTCGTACCCATTTCGGCTGAGTGCACCGCTTTGCAAGCCCCGACACATCACGGACTGTTCACCTGCCTCAAGGGTGAATTCACCGGACCAATCCGAATTGCATCTGTGCGTTAGAATAAAATCCATGCCCAGAATACCAGCTTCTCTTCCCACTAAACCACTTATTACCATACAAGTAAGAGCGAACCACGCTCCTCCGATCCCGAGGGCTACTCGTACACAACCATGTGTGACAAGATCATGTCCCGTGCCGGCATAGCACGTTACCTGGCACGGTATCAGATAAGGCTTCACCGACAACTCATCATACATTTCCTTCTTTATTAATGTACATTGAGCACCCCAATCAATAAGAAATTGGCCAGTAACATTCACTATCGTCACATCCGCATACATTCGGTCAGCAATCCACGGTATACTTCTGTCCAAAATAGTTATATCAAAATTACGAAGATCACATGCCATAATCTTGCTCACCAGGGAACCATACCCTCCCCATTCAACCTTTAATATTTGTCCCGGCAAGCAAGCATGTTCGGGTACACCCTGATGCACCACTTCCACCATACATGAAAGCATATCCGATTTCACCTCCGAATCTCCGCATACACTCCCCACCGAGCTAATACCACGGGCGTCCCCTAACCCGGCTGAGGGCGGCCGAACCGAAACCTCCATCAGTGTTTTCCCCGAATTCTGACATACTGCGGCATGTGTATTACCCTCTGCCCCCGCTCCACCGCCTAGGAGGGGCTGGCAGAGTTTCCCGGATTCCCGGATTCTTTCAATGCTGCCTCGCGCTCCGCTTGTCTCTTCATACTCGCAAAATGCAAAGCTTGCTGGTCACACTCAGTTATCAGATGGCCTTCTTCCCTGCAATAATAGCAGATGGGTTTTTTGAACGAGCCTTTCCGGAATGGCTTACGTTCAGCTTCTGGCTGAGTTTTCTCAGTACCCTGCATCTTTGGTTGGAGCGTGGTTCGCCTTGGACTTCGTAGCATCCCAAGCTTTAAAAGCATAAAATTCACCAAGTAAACCCGGACTTATAGGCAGGCTGCTAACACCCTCCACCTTAGCAACTGCCGCAACATTTTCACCTCTCGATCTCTCGCTGCCTTCCGACCCCCCTGACACAGTCATCAAACTAGCAGCTAATCGGGGGTTATTCTTAATCACATCCCCATAGCGCGTGGCAATAGCTCCGGCTGCCGCAATATTCTTCGGTTCTTGCAGTGCTACATGCATAGCCATTCCTAGATCCACCAAACCGTCCAGAAACACCTTCATAGCCATCGTATGTAACGTACTACCCCATTTCCCGAAAGCATGCAAGGCCTTCTTAGAAACAGTATCTGCAAAGTTAGCCGGAGTTTGACCCGGAGTCTGCCTCAGAGCCATGAAAGCATCCTTTCGCGTCTGAGAAGACATAGCCGAGCTATGTACCGCTTCCATCATACGTAACAACTCCCGAACTGTATATTTATTCAGTTTAATGGAAGTAGCATGGGGCATATTCTCTTCAACTGCAGCAATTAACTGCACTTTATACGTGTGATCGCTCCAATTCATCGCCCGAGCAACCACAACTGTCTTCCGCTGATACTCCCTCCAATCCTGTTTACCATCCCATTTCGGGAAAGTAAGGGGTTTCGGCCGATGTTCAGGCATACTAGGGTCCATCGCATGGATTTCAAACGCCTCCGGTTCATACTCCGGTTCATAATCAGCAGCGGGATCAATGGATTTTCGCTTACCCACATCAATAATTGCAATATTACCACCGTCTCCTGCCGCATCATAAACCGGACTCTGAAAAGCAACCTTCCTTTTCGGGGTTTCCGGAGCTCTCGGATTCTTATCTTCCCAACCACCATGGGGAGTACCCACAGCCCTTTCCTGATCCATATCCCGTGACTGAATAGGACCTACTTTCTTTCCCTCCTTCGCAAAACGTGTTGATTGCGGAAAATCAGGTAATTCACCCATTAATCTGGCATAAGAGGCCTCCGTTACCCCAGGTGGCCGAATCGGAGTACTAGCAGCTAGGCCCCAATCTCGTTCGGGCGGCAGTAACCTAGACTGCCGTCTGACATTATCTAATTCAGCTTCAGTGGCTGCTGCTTTTCGGGCCAACTCCTCAGCAATCGACAATTCCGCCAACCTGTCAGCTTTTGAAGCCCTAAGCTCCTGTTGTAAGGTGAACATTCTCTGTTCCTGCTGCTCAATCACCAAATGCAAATTTCGTTCATTTTTCCTAGCGTTTTCTAATTCCCGGGCTGACTCGGCAGCTACTTGCGAACCACGAGTAGTTGTCATGTGCAACGAGTCAGTAAGTTCATTAATGCGCTTCATCTGGACCCCTAATAGTGTATCCATTCGATCAAACGTCAAATGTTGCCTCCGCACTGTATATTGTTCATCAGTATTCTGCAGGTGTTCGGACATTTCATCTTCATTTCTCAACCTACGTTCGGGAAAACGCAACCTAACTGGCGCTTGAGCACCTCTAGGGACAGGACTAATAGGCTGCTGTCCTCCCCTCCTAACACCTACATTCCTATCAGGTGTACGGGCTTCATCCTAAAGTCCACTACCTGCCAAAGAACCATTATCGGATCCTAATGACTGGACCTCCACCTGATTTTCCAGTGCATCTACAAACAACTCATTTTCAGCACAACGAACGGGTCTATGTTCCATCAACCTACGGTATTCCGGTGGAGGCAACCGGACCTCCGCGGGAGCAGGCAACCTTAACTCAGCCGGGGCCGGAGCCGGTAGCATAAGTCCCGGGGGAGCCGGGAGCTGCATCGGAGCCCGCCACACCGGAGCCGCAGGCGCAGGCAGAACGTCCACTACTATTTCCCCTGCAGGAGGATTGACTATTACAGCGGGCTGGATCGGAGCAGGTAATAAATTAGCTGCCTCCGCTCTGACTTCAAGTTCAACATTTTCTACATCTTCAACATTTTCTACACCTTCCTGTTGATTCAGATCGACCTCCTCCTCAACAGGTTCTATATTCAAACCCGGGGCCGCCAGTTCCGGGTTCTCCTGAACCTCTTCCTCCTCGGGTAGAAGAACAAGAGCTTCCTCCGGCAAATCGTCCCTCCCAGCCATAAGGCCGGAGTTCCAAGACTAAGTACAAAACAAAGTACAAAGAAACCCGAATTGGTCACGGCACCAAATTGTAATGTCTGCTTATTTACTTGTACGGCGATTCGGGTAAATAACAACAAGAATAGAACAACACAGATCTCTGAGTCCTTGCTAGCGCTTTAGTCTTTATTGCCAACTAAAAACCCTTCAACCACAGTGAAAAAGGTTCTCCCTCCGCTTCACAGAAGAGAGGGATAAGAACAAAAAATTACAGTTAACAAAGGGTAGTTTAACACAAGAATTGAGATCAGACATATGCTAGCAGTAAAATATTAAAATAAGAGAGCGAAAAAAACCCCCACACGACATCTGGTGGCAAACCATCCCTGCAACAGGTAGAACAGCCAGCCCGAATCCAATCCGGCCGGCCGCACCCGGATAACCGGGTGACTAGACCGGGGGTTCGGGATACTGGCTAGCGGCGCCGGGCCAGAGCGGGGATAACCGCTCCGACCCGGCACCACCACTCAGCACCACATAACAATGGTTTTACCCCCTCCCTTAATAGACCATGGGCCAGATACCAAAACCCTCCCCCCCTGGGGATTTTTTGCGGTGGTGTTTTTTTGATACTACGGAGTTTGAATCATCAGAATCTACTTGTCTGCCATTGGATCGATGGCAACCCATTGAGGGTAAGAATCCAAACCTCGGCAATAGATTCCATTGTATGTGCATGTTCACGCTTTCCCCACAAGACCCAAGACAATATAGTATTCAAGATTGGTCCTCCTCTCTTCTGAAGATGGAACCCAAAGGACACCCCACTAAAGACCATGATATAATCATCTAATGTCCCAAATCTCATCATTCCACTTTTCTAGTTTGTATGGTAGTAGTATTGTTGCTCCCAGCCACTTTGACATTTATCGAAGACCTGACTCTCATATATTGAGGCTACTCTATCATGTATAGTTTGGATAGGATTGGGCCATGTAGTATATGTATCAAAGGTTGCATTCTTTCATAGGATTTGTGTATTTTCCCTGATGAGGGCCTGTAACAATCAGGGACAAGCAGGGAACAGTCTATCTTCATACAGACTGTAGTGATCTGTAGACCTGTCTAACATGTAAGGGTGGTTCTGTAGATCCAGTTGACAAAGATCATTGATAAAACGTCTAATTAAAGTGTTCTTAGAGCCTAATCATGTGGTTAAATTGTGTAGATAAATGATTCCAAAAATAATATCTATTGCTAAAGATTCGGGGTTTGAATTTTGGGTTTGACCTTGAATGATGACCTTAACCTTGATAATTAAAGGTCCTTGATAAAATGATTAATGAAAGTGCTTTCAGAGCCCTATCACATGCTTCAATTGCGTAGCCAAGGGATACTTACTTCAAGAGGTACATACCTATTTCTATAAGTTTAGATCTAAATTTCCAGTTTGACCTTGGAAATGGTGACCTTGACCTTGACAACGGTCATTGATAAGTTAGTTAATGGAAGAGCTCTTGGAGCCCTATCAGATGCTTAAATTTTGTAGTTAAGGGATAAATAGTTCCAGAGATATGTATCAATTACTCAAATTTTCACAAGAATTTCAGCTTTGACCTTGAAAATAGTGACCATGACCATGACTAAGGTTATTGATGAAATGTCTTATGGAAGAGCTCTCAGAGGCCTGTCACATGCTTAATATTTGTAGTCAAGTAATAAATAGTTCCAGAGATACATACCTATTATTCAAATTTACATCAAAATATCAGGTTTGACCTAGAAAATGATGACCGTGACCTTGACAAAGGTCATTCATAAGATGATTAATGAATGTGCTATTAGAGGTCTATCAGATACTTAAATTATGTAGCCGAGCATTACTTGCTTCCAGAGATACATACATATTGCTAAAAACTTAGATCAAAATTTCTGGTTTGACCTTGGAAATTGTGACCTTGACCTTGAGAAAGGTCATTGATAAGATGGGTAATGAAAGTGCTCACAGAGCTCTATCAGTTGCTCAAATTTTGTTGTCAAGGGATAAATATTTCCAGAGATATGTATCAATTACTCAAATTTTCACCAAAATATCAGCTTTGACCTTGAAAACAGTGACCATGACCTTGAAAAAGGTCATTCACAAGATGGCTAATGGAAATCCTCTCAGAGGCCTGTCACATGCATAAATTGTGTGGCCTAGGGATGAATAGTTCCCGAGATACAGGCTTGTGTAGTGGTCGTGTATTTTACGGGTTCCGAAATAGTACAGTCCGGGAGTCCGAGACTGTCCGCTGGTTGATTCCAGTCCTTTCGGACTGACGCCAGGGGGCAGTCAAGGGCTCTCGGATCTATCCGAAGCGCAGACCCTGGAAGAGTGGTCTGTGGCTTATTACTATTATTTGTATTTATCTCTTTATATTGTGTCTTCTCCTTGTATATTGCCATTTTATGCTATTCAAATGTTCCTTTATGTGATCTTACCCAATCTCTGGTTTTACTTATTGTTAACTTTGCTCTTATGAGAATATGTGATATGTGAATATTCTCCACACCCTGTTTTATACCGTTTTACGATGTATATGTTTCCTTTCTGGCTGGTCCAGAAAGGTTGGTCTGTTAGGGTTGTGTGGCAATAAAACCAGAGTACGAGAGTAATCCTTGTTCTGTTTTATTCCTAAGCTAAGAGTCCCGAACCGAGTTCACTACACTTGTATATTTAAATTGGATTTAACCAAAATTTAGAACAAAGTGAAAAGTAAGCCTTGGTTACTATAGCAACGCACATTCCAATGACACCTGGCATGGGTTCTTTTTCTTTCCCATGATGTCACTTACTACTAATATGCAATAGGTTGTCATTTTTCCCTATTGCCCTATTTTTATAAGGGAAAATAGGATGTCACTTTCCAGAATGATGCTATTTTTTGTACTTCAAGGTCATATTTGGTGACCTTGACCTTGATCAAGGTCATTGATTTGAAGTCTGCAGATAGCCCTCATAATACACCTTCATTATACCCAAGTTTAGTCACATTCCTGAATACAGTGTAGAAATGGGACACTAAAAACCTAATTTCTGCTAGAGAACAAAAAAAACACAAAAATCAGGCCTCACTGAGATTGTCGTTTTAAACGAAATGTACATGTTTCCCTGAATAAAAATATCTTAAATCTTAAGTCTAAATCCACCCCATCCCATGCACCCCAGCCCCAATCTACTTACCTTGTATTTAAATGCTTTGCTGTGTGTGTGTTTAGCTGAAACAGGAATATTACAATTCAGTCCAAAGTTGAGAGAGTCCCTTCAAACCACTCGGCTCAAACCGCAAAGTGCCATTATAATTCCATTAAGTCCGCAAAATGTTAATTTTTTGATTTTTGATTCTTGAAAATATCTTATTCAGGACATATACATTTCCATACCTCAGTACGAATATTTCCAGAATAGCCTGAATTACTGTTTTAAAGTTACATTACATCGAAGTTCAGTTAGAGAAAAAACAGGGATAGTTACTATAGTTATAAGTAGAGTATAATTCACGCAAATATCAGAGACATTTTTGAAAAACATGACATATTTTAAAAACAGTACAATTGTCAATCGATTGCGCCGTGCTCTTACACGTAGACCATTGGGTATAACACTTTCAATGTAATGAAAAAAGTTTACCATTATTAATCAGTTATCAACTCTTACATTGTTCATATAGGCCTGTTCGTAAGGTGATCGTGCTACAGAGTACGCTCTCATAACTATATTTTCATATTGAACTATATTCCCATAAAACGTTGAGTCGGCCAGGAAACCGATTAGCGAAGTAGGCTAACATACCATTCTTATCTGATCTGAGGGTTTGAACCTAGAGTAAATTATCCTCAGCGACAAGTGTACTTATTAGTGGTAACCTAACTAGATATTGATCAGGTTAAGCCGTATATATGTGATGTGTTCCAGGGAAATGAGTCGCAAGTCACAAAAATGATATTTTTCAAAGTTATTTATTCACAGGATCTCCTTGATGGAATGCTCTTATTTTTAGATGGTTAAGCACTTATAGTCGTATAAATACATGTACCAAATTTCAGGACATTGTATTATATATATCCTTGCGTTTTAAAGGTCATCCTATGGAGTATTTTAGTTACTTTACTAGTAATTGTCCTGCCCCCCCCCGTTTTTTACCTATAGTGGAGTTCCGCTATAATGCAGGAACTCCACTATGGGTAAAACGGCCAAAAACGGCTGCGACGAATTTTTTGCGACGAAATATCTAATGAAGTTAGATATTTTGCAATTGTTGGCAACAAATAAATGTGTTGCCGACAACCTATTTTACCCCCTCATCCACTAGAATTTTATTCATGTCCAATTTTCCGAATTTTTAGAAATGTCGGCGACGACCCTACTAATTGTCCTCTGCTGATGATTTAATAATGGTTATAACCTTCCACCAAAGAGGTTGTCCATGATAGCAAAATGTGTTTAGATTTAGGAAAAGGCATACTTTTAAGGATGTTTGCCAATTAGCCAGTGTTTCAAAACAAGTGTGTTCAATAACAAAGCTTCTCAAGATGATATAGAGAAAGCTGGAGAATAGGATACTGTTTACAATTTGAATTACATCCTCTATAATAAAGAAAAGTTGAGGAAAACTTTCTGTCCACAAAACATATATTAATCTACAGATTCTACTACCAAGTTCTACTGCTAGTATCACAGAGTGTACTACCAGATTTAAACAACAAAGTGTGTTCACCTTCCTCCAGAGTACTCAGGATGGAAGTTCACAGATGAAATAATTCCAAACTTTACTTTTGAACCTGCTTCTGGCTTCTGACCAACTACTACAAAATGTGTTGCTGCAGCTGCAAGAGTGACAGCAGCAGTCAACGGTGACTATATTACCAGTACAGGAGCTAATGATTAAAGCCAGGTGCCTTAATCACTAGGCATACTGATTGTTCCTGTTGTGTTTTATTTCAAATCAAAAACTAACTAATAATCAAAAGAGATTCCTTTGACAGTTAGGTCTACAGGAATATGATATCAATTGTGCTTCGTCATGAATGCTTTTTATACAATACAATCCCAATAGATTTCTTGAGTTTACTGGATAAAGTTGACTTTTTTTCTTTATTCCCTCACCATCCAAGTAGTCGGTTCAGCATAACACATATACTAACTAAATAAATTGCTAAATATTGATTAGATTGACTTTATTCATATTGATCTGGATTCCCCATATATAAAAAACATAGAAAAAGTATATTCACACTTAAAGATATATGTTGATTATACCCTGAGTTAGGTGTTTTTTGAGTTTACTTGATGCATTTAAGGAAGTTTTTACCTGATATTTTTCAGTATCATTATACTAACTTACTAAATTTTGATTATATTGACTTTATTTATATTGCACTGGATTCCCCATGTCTAAAAACATAGAAAAAGTGTATTCACACTTGAATATATGTTGATTATATCCTGAGTTATGGTGTTCCAAAGTTTTAGTGGCAGCCATTTTGTATTTTATTGTGATTTTGGGCACGTTTCTTGATCTATATTTTCTGGGCCTTTAAGTATATCAATAAGGGATATTAATGATACCCAAGACAGTTCAGAAACTGTCGTTTGCTATTTGTCCCTGGTTTAATTTCTCCTAAACTAAACCTGAAAGGTCATTAGTCTGAAAGGGGTTTGTTCTATTACCCCCAGGGGCCTTTGAGGGTGAGCTTCCCATGCACAGTGTTAACTTTGGTTGTCCTGATTGTTGTTTCACTTTCCATAAGTCAATTCAGCATGATAAGAGCTTTCATAAGAGCCTATTAGGAAGGTTCTATGATGATTTTGAAAATCTGACCCTTTTGAGCTGAAAATTGTCAGCCCTCTTGGATTTGAAGGTCAAAGCAAGGTCAAATCATCAAACTGATATCAGATATGAATTCCTCAACCCCCAAAACCCTAATAACCATATACTGGACTGCATGGTAGGCCAAACCATTGAAATATTAATTCTCATAATGGTTGATGGCGGCCATTTTGGATTTGGGGCTCTCACAGGTTTTCCCCGCACTTTCGCGAGGGTCGCCCCCGCTCAATTTTTTATTTACCCTTTATAGATGTCAAATCCACTGAGAAACCAACCTCTACTCTCAACGGTCACAGAAGTGCTCCAGATGACCCTACTAAATAGCGGAACTCCGCTATAGAAAAAAACGGCGCCAACAGGCAAAACATGTCGCTGACATGCTTAAAAATTTGGCGCACAAAAATCACTAGTGGAAGAGGGGTAAAATAGGTTGTCGGCAACACATTTATTTGTTGCCAACAATTGCAAAATATCTAACTTCATTAGATATTTCGTCCCATAGTGGAGTCCCTGCATAAGAACACAAGACAATGGTTATATGGAATTATTTCTATTACAAACAAAGGCCATTTTGCATTTAATCAAGAATAGAAGAGAAAATCGGATGTCAATGTTTTATCCTATCATTTGAAAACTAATAAAGATAACATTAAATTCAGTCACTTCATTATTATGTATAAATCTAATTACCAAAGATTCCATACTAGTTCTTGACAGTTCTAATACCCTTCATATCATATTATATTAAACATGCAAAGCCTGTCCCAAAGCATGGAACAACTAATAAAGATGGATTTACGAGCCCCTCCCCGAGGAAGTTGAGACGAAACTGTGCTGAATCAATCGGGGATGACGATGTAGCCACAATAACCCCATCAGGATCAAGATTCTCACCTCTAGAAGTCGTAGATGAGGAAAATAATGTACGTACAGATTCCGAAAAGAAGGATGACGATGAAGACGAGTTCGTGAAGCTTTCAGAGTCGCTAACATCGTCCAAACTCTCTACCATTCCCAAGAACAGGAGGAGAAAGATCCTATCACGATCGTTCGCCCAAATCCGAAGCAAGTCGATGCAAGATCATGTTGCCTCAACACCTAGGGACAAAGAGAGAAAATACAGGAGCATAGCTGTTAGGTTAAACAAAACCAGAGATGGACATTCCCAGCTGTTGAATATGACCGAAACAGCTGACCTTCTTAAGGAAACGAAAGATAAGTAAAGACGGTTAGCAGCGAGTCCGGTGTAAATATTGCTTGATTTGTCATTAGTTATGGTCCTAATGGTTCACTAGATACTTGAGATTATACTAAGGTGAAGAAATAACACAGATTACCTGTTTATTTGGCATACATTACGTAAATTCCATAATCTCTTAGACTAACGTGGTGTTGTTATGATCGTAGTCAGCCATATTGGATACCAAAAATGGGTTAGGAAAGTCGCAATCGCACTTCCGAATGATCGACTCGAACGATATATCAATAATATCCTGTTTATTTTCTAGTACAACGAATGGTTTTACCATTGGTAATATAATAATATAATACCAGTAAAAGCCGGCGTGTAGGAAGATGATACTGTGTAATTTATGTTTACGACATTATGTTATCTAAGAGAACCGGAAGCAATATGGCCGCCATCGTCGGAAAGAGCTTCAACTATGTATGATGTAATGTGAATGTATGCTACAGGAGAGGTTATTCCCTGGATATGGTACCTAGTTTACAGGTGAATTAAAGGTATGTGTTGTTTCTGTGATTTCGTTGCCAAAAAACATGTATACCGCCCTAAAGACCGACGGAATAGCATATGTTGCCACTACCGTACTCGGCCCGAAAGGTGGTTCACTTGACTGTCACACATATGGTCATCTCTGTGTTTTTATGAATATGGTTCGGGACTCAGGGGGGATATTTCATTGCCTTACTCGTGATGATGGATAGTCTAATAGACGTGGATAGGCTGAAGGGTTTAAAAATATGCTCTAATATATCTAAATGCAGCCAGTTTCTTCTATAAAAAGGATCAGCTACATCTGGAAATAATTAATGGTACTTTTGATATCGTCTGCCTAGGTGAGACATGGCTATCCGACTGTATATCAGACTGTCAACTTAAGATCAATGGTTATAAATTTGCCCGCCTTGACAGAAAGAAAAATAGGGGAGGAGGCTTATTAATCTTTTACAAGGAATACCTTCATGTTAGCATGATAGAGGATATTACTTGTATGAAGGACCATATAGAAATCTTGAGTCTAAAGGTAAAAGCCGGACATAGAAAGCCTATGATAATAAGCAATGTCTATAGACCGCCTAACTCTAGCATAAAAGATTTTATGGTGGAGTTTGAACACGTTTTGCAAGTTTCAGACGCGATGAAAATCGAAAGGATGTATTTAGGTGATTTCAATATAGATGTACTAAAGAACAACAAACCAAAGAGAGATCTATATCGGTATATTAAGAACCATCATCTAACTCAGTCGATAATGGTGCCTACTAGAGTTACAGACAAGAGTAGTACTGCCATAGACCTGATCATCGGAGACTGTAGATTTGCTGAGAAATTTGGCGTTCTGGATATTATGTTGTCTGACCATATGCCAATATATGTTATAATAAAGAAGAACAGATATAATATACCATCAACAAGAGAGCCAAAGAAAATAGTAACGAGAGGTCTATCTAGTAAACTAAACGTAGATGAAATAAAGAGAGAAATCGACAGGTCCAATGTTCAGGCTTATACAAATATAATGAATGGTGACGATGTGAACCTTAGCTGGGATAAACTGAGCAAAAAATATACCAACATAATAAATAACCTCTACCCGGAAAAGGAAATTGTCATTAAACCTAGATGCAAGGGTACCATATCCAGAGAGATTAGGTTACTGATCAAAGAAAAAAATCGACTCTTCACCCTGGCTAAGCGAACTGGCAATAACATAGACTGGATGGCTGCTAAAGCTCAAAAAAAGATTATTAATAGCAAACTTATGGCCTCTAGTAGAGAAAAAACATTAGAAATAATACGTATACACTCAACTAGTGGTAGGAAATTTTGGGAACACATAGCGACGATCTACCCAACAAAATCGACTAAGGATTCTGACCCACTAAGCAGGATCGTAAGAAATGATTTAGAATATACAGGTATAGAGGCTGCTAATATAACCAATGAGTACTTTGCAAAAATCACTTCTATAATCGACCCCCAGTTACACATGCCAGTCATTAAGAGGTTGGACAGTCGTTTTTCTTGGGAAGAAATAATTACCCAAGATAGAGTGAAAAAAGAAATAGCTGCCATTGACACTAGCAAAAGCAGTGGACATGTGAAACTTCCTACTGTATTTCTGAAGGTTTGCTTGTTAAATGATCTGTTTAATTATACGAATCTGCTAAACAATGTAAGGATCTCGGGTGAATATCCGAAGGGGTGGAAAAGAGGCATGTGCACAATCATTCCTAAGAGGAAAAACAATTATGAACTAGACAATCTAAGGCCAATAACAATAACATCCCTTGCTGGAAAAATATTTGAAAAACTTTTGAAGGAGAAACTAGATGACTACTTTGTCCTTAACAAAATCATAATTCCAGAGCAGCACGGATTTTCGGCTGGAAAAGGGACAGAGACCGCCCTGGGCTATCTTATTTCGGATTTACTGAAAAACAAAGACAATGGCTGTAATACAGATTTAATATATTTCGACCTGTCCAAGGCATTCAACACAATAAATCTAGACAGATTGCTAGAAAAATTGGATGCTTTGGGCTTCAAAAATACCGAGTTGAATCTGCTTCGAAATTACTGCATGCATAGAACTCAGGTAGTCAAAATTAATACGGATATATCGAATGAGGTTAGATTAACAGCCGGGGTAGCTCAGGGAAGTATTTTGGGGCCGATTATGTTCATTTTGTATATGAATGATGTGACAAATATGAATTTCTCATCACAGATACAACTCTATGCGGATGATTGTGTGATATGGCGACCTATTAAAGATCAGCATGATATAGACGAATTGCAGCGAGATGTGGTGAAGTTTGAAAAGTGGTGTAAACATAATGGCCTCAAACTCCAGCAAGACTCGCTTCCAATGTGTATATGGGGGTAGGAAAAATAATATCCCTCGATATAAATTAAACAATGGAGAAATTGAGGAAACCAAGGTGTTTAAGTATCTTGGCCTTTTGATCGATTGTGATTTAAGAATGGAAACAATGATTAACTATATAATAAAGAGGGCATATTTTGAGACAACGAAAATAAGAAAAATACTCCCATATATAGGAACGAATATTGCTATTTCGCTATATAAGACATTTGTACTCCCAATATTGGAAAATTGTATTGTCTGTACGGATCTGGGTCCACAAAATGTCCACCATAGACTCCAAAAAACTCAAAACAGAGGTCTACGTTCACTTTTAAACATCAGAGGGAATGTGTCGATATACACTCTCGATGTCAGCTTCTTCCTCTGAGACACAGGAGGACATGTAGAGTATTATCTTTAGTATTCAAAACTAGTTCTTTTGTGTAGCGTGGAGTGGGAATGAATATACGGGGACATGCAGGCAGACAAACCTTAGAGTATAGATGGAAAAAGGAATCCACCTCCAGATCCTCTCTGTCTAAATCATCAAATCTCTGGAATGATATGCCACTGGAGCTACGAGATAATTAAGACCTTTCGGATTTTAAGGTGAAACTAAAAGAAAAAGTATGGATAGAATTCAGAGAAGGAGGCGAACTGTAAAAAGGTTACTAGAATTTTTGTGGACCCAGACCCGAACCATTTATTCGTGTTTTTATCAGATCTTATTTTATTATACAAATCTAGAAAAAACCAAAAAGATTATTACTGATTTTATAGCATCGATTGTATATGTAACGTATGCCAATTGGACGGTGGTTAAACACCATTCTGATGAAACCGTCATTGTGTAAAGAATACACCAGGTGGCGACTATGTTCCAATACGACGCCGATCTATCTGTACAGTGGGATTAGCCGACGTTCGAGCATACCACCAGGTGGTGCCATGGTTCCATTTCTTGTATGGAGTATGGCCAGGATTAAATATTACATTTAAATTTAAATTTAAAAAATGTAAAACATTAGGAATTGGAAGTAATAACTACTATGAATACTATAATATTTTTCTGTTAATATTTAAGACACGCTGAGAATGATTATCTTGTAAAACGGATAAAATGCTGTCAATAAAGAAATACAATACAATATTACAGACATGGTCATATATCATAACAATTCTCGCTCATGAAAATTCAATCACATATCAGAACTCCACATAAAGTATCAAATCTCAAATCATCACATAACTTATTGGACAATCACATAACTTATTGCACAATTATTTTTGGAACATATATATACACACATATCTAACATTCATTCAACATATGATTGTATGATTGTATTTCCTTCATCTGTGATGATGCTTGTTAGTATTCCTTGGTGTGATGATTTTCACAGATAACCTCATAAACATCCTATCTGTGGAGACTTGAATAAAATCCAATCTGCGACGATGTAGAAACACACAATGAGCTGGGTACGACGACCCACCACTGCTCAGTTCTCAATATGAAACATATCATAAGAGATTAAATTCCAGTGAGGCTCCTTTTTGTATAAGAATTAATATTCCAATGTGTCGAAGATTGAAGCGGAAGGGTAATGGATGGGAAGGGTAATGGAGGGGAAGGGTGGATAGAGGGGAAGGGTGGATAGAGGTGAAGGGTCGATAAAGGGGATGGGGAGTGGAAGGGTGGATGGGGAGGGGAAGGGTGGATGGGGAGGGGAAGGGTAATGGAGGGGAAGGGTGGATAGAGGGGAAGGGTGGATAGAGGGGATGGGGAGGGGAAGGGTGGATGGGGAGGGGAAGGATGGATGGGGAGGGGAAGGATGGATGGGGAGGGGAAGGGTGGATGGGGAGGGGGGGGGATGGATGGGGAGGGGAAGGATGGATGGGGAGGGGAAGGATGGATGGGGAGGGGAAGGGTGGATGGGGAGGGGAAGGATGGATGGGGAGGGGAAGGGTGGAAGGGGAGGGAATGGTGGATGGGGAGGGGAAGGGTGGATGGGGAGGGGAAGGGTGGATGGGGAGGGGAAGGGTGGATGGGGAGGGGAAGGGTGGATGGGGAGGGGAAGGATGGATGGGGATGGGAAAGGCACTGTATACAAATAAACACATAAACCTGAGTATGGACGGTCTGACATAATCATAATACATAATTATATACTATATAATATACCCGATATGCAGAGTATCAGAACTGTGGCTTCATACTTAGTTATCTACCCATAAATTGTTTCCTCAAACTTTATAAACGCCGCTGACTTGTGGAAGGGGGACAGCTTTTTAAGGGAATACTTCTGCAGCCACCCCAGAAGTTGGTATTGGCCAGGTCCCAGGCATAGTATGCCTGTAGCAGGTCGATGAGCCATTCAGCAACTCCTGAGCACTTGAATGTGCGCCCGTCGGCAGTCACAAAGCTGGTGTTGTAAGGCGACCACCAACCTTGGAGGTGTCTTTCTCCCGGAGAGCGATTCAGGCTCGAAGTCGATTCCCTGAAATAGGGAGATATGCATATTAATCTATGGAAACTATCATATCATGATGCATTACTTAGAAATTAAAAATTTCACATGGACAATGTTTGCAAACTTTATTTCAAATTATTGAAAATATCATCTTAGCTAATACTCACATACATAAACATATTAATATATCAAACTATAATATTAATATTGATATATTAACCAACTAATACAGGTTTTTATTACTCTTTAATATGTACACACCTCAATCGTCGTCATGGCTGGCTGGTGGGCTCGGCTGGCCTTACCCCTCATCGTTAGCTGCTTGTCCAGTGCTGTCAGGATGTCCCATACATCCTCTTGGGACTGAAATAAAATTTATTGGTATTGATCCATACTGAAATAGAATATACATCAATTTTAATCTCAGATGAATAAATAAACAATCATAGGGAGAGTTGGATGAGGAGATGGAAAGAATAGGGTATGGCAGGGCAGAAGGTGGTGGGAGAATGTCTGGGATGAGAGAGTGAAAGAGTGAGACATTTAAGGGAGAGGGGTAGAGATTAAGATATAAAACAAGTAGGATAGAGAAAAGGAGGATGGATGGGTGAAATATAGTGGGTATAATGGGGCCATACAGTAACAAGGAGGGTATAATGGGGCCATACAGTAACATGAAGGGTATAATAGGGTCAAACATTAACATAGAGGGTATAATGGGGGTCATACAGTAACATAGAGGGTATAATGGGGGCCATACAGTAACATGGAGAATATAATGGTGTCATAAATGAACATAGAGGCTATAATTGGGGTCATACAGTGACAAAGAGGGTGTAATGGGGGTCGTGCAGCAATATAGAGGGTATAATGGGGTCATACAGTAACAAGGAGGGTATAATGGGGGCCATACAGTAACATAGAGGCTATAATGGGGGCCATACAGTAACATAGAGGCTATAATTGGGGTCATACAGTCACAAAGAGGGTGTAATGGGGGTCATGCTGCAATATATAGAGGCTATAATGGGGCCATACAGTAACAAGAAGGGTATAATGGGGGTCATACTGTAACAAAGAGGGTGTAATGGGGGTCATGCAGCAATATATATATAGTGGGTATAATGGGGCGATACAGTAACAAGGAGGGTATAATGGGGGCCATACAGACTAACTTCTATACATTATCATTGAGAAATATTCCGTTAACAATCACACCACCACGATAGTGAGTGCACATCAATCATAAGTATTCAATAATACCATCAACAGAAAGAAAAGGTTAATCAATCGATGACACCTTGTTCAATAAATCTTCGCACATAGAATCTCTCGACATAAGTTTTAAATACAGAATGATCGTCAATTAGACGAATATTCTCGTCAAGCATATTCAATAATACACCGTTCATCCCAGAGCCGATCTGGCTATACCGGAGCGGCAAAATATATTCTAACCTTGACCTTGCTTACCGGAAGTGGCTGTTGCCTGGTTACTGCAAAACGGACGCCACAGGGCCGTTTTCGACTTCTCCACCGGGTGCACTGACCTGGTGAGCAGGAAATAGAATATACGCATGTGTAGTGCACCAGAGCTCGAACATGATTCTAATCCACCCGGTGACCTATATGGAGTTTACTTCAGTTGATTGGAGGATCAAATTATATTGACCTATTGCGCATGACCACCTAGTCCACCAGCCTAATTAGGTCGGTGGATTGCTGGGCCACCCGCTGACCCACCCGCGAGCTATCCACCATAAGCTGCACCCGGTGTACCCGGTGGAGAAATCGAAAGCGGCCCTTTAGGTGAAAACCCAATCGGTTCACCTGTGTTCTTTTGTCTCAGTAAAGTACATTACCATCGGGTCTATAAATAGGCATTATTCTCCACTTAGCGATATAGGCCTAACAAATAGTAACATGTTATAAAAAGGCTGTGCGTTGTTATTTCTTTCTATGTCCGCGTTCAAAGCCTTTATTTACTGTGGCCATTTTACTTCACGCTTGGATATGAAACTTTCCCATTGGCATTTACTTAACATGAATGAAGTCGTCAGAAAATGTACAATCGCCAACACGTCATATCTAGTTAATTGTACTGAATTAGACTGGAAAACGATAAAC
The DNA here is from genome assembly GCA_942159475.1 of Sthenelais limicola. Classification (NCBI taxonomy): domain Eukaryota; kingdom Metazoa; phylum Annelida; class Polychaeta; order Phyllodocida; family Sigalionidae; genus Sthenelais; species Sthenelais limicola. The sequence continues at coordinate 14,048,705 of OW804102.1, read as the reverse complement.
ACAAGGTACATCTGAGTAAATCTACAATTGCGTTGTGTTATATCATATTACGCAACATTGTGTTGATCAGTTATTTGAACCGCATTGCTTTCTTGAATTCGGGTTTATTCGAAAGGATTAGTGAAGGCGAATTGTACATTTCCTATATTTACTTAGCATGAATGAAGTGATGCCGATCAGTAAACGTTTATAGAGCTACTATTGTCCTGATGAAAAGTAGGTAAGGGCGCTTTCTGTAGAGGGGTGGTATCACATAGGTCAGATTTTCAGAAAATGTACAATTTGCAGCTGTACGGATTTAATATATTCTGCTAAATTAGGCTGCAATTTGGTCAATACTAGGTAAATTCGAGTATATTCGGCATTGCATTGATTCTAGCAACATATTTAGTTAGGTTGAACTGTATTTTGAACTTTATTTTCGTCTAAAATTTGGGTTATTTGAGAAGATTGAAGATGAATTGTACATTTTCTGAAAATCTGAGCCACATATATACATATATATAGTTATATTTTGCCACTAGTAACTACCGTATTCGTTGTCTTTATATATTCCAACTAGGAATCAAGGATCGAGGTTCATTCTAGGATAGTTAATAATTAAATTCATCGGGAATCGAGCTGTATTAAATCGAACTGGCCAGATTTATCCATTGTTTCGTCATAGGGTCAGAGTTGGTCAGGTATTTGTTTTTCTCGGTAGAAGGTATTAGACAAAAGGAAACTGACGAAGTTGAATTCATTTTTGAGTAAAGTTTATTTCAAGACAATTTCACATATGGGATACATTTCGTATTCGAATTCAATTCAATATATCATTAATTTGGACATAAGAGCACTGTACACAAGGCAAGATACGGATCAAACCATCTACATTACATTACATCTAATTCTACATTACATCTACATAACCCATGATTGGAAGGATGATACATAACTACACTCGACGCCTGTCGGCGTCTCGTGTAGCTTTATAAATGATATTCAACTCCTTTGAAAATAACATAAAGAGCTCACTAACAAATCTAGAAAATAAGTATAGGCATTTCCACCTATTTAGGCATTCATAGACTAGTTTTCTACCATAATGATTGTGCCTAAACATAGATTGAATCTCAAGTAACTCAAAGTCAGAATAAATTAACTCCTGAACAGAATATCCATTCCTGGAATAGGAACATGTATTTTTGAAGAAATTTTGAAAATGGTACTATTAAATCTTTTAAATACATTAACCCCCCTAAATGGGCAGTGAGCTCCCCGCAATATAACCTCCTTTCATGTTCCGGGCTATCATTAGATAGAGGGGTCCATGATAGGAAGAACTGCAAATTACGTAGATTTATTTTTAGATAATAGAAATATATTTAAGAATAACATGAAGAGCTCACTACAAATTGGTGACCCTTTAAATGGTATCTTTTCTCAAAAAGTGTTTGTGATGAATTACTGCGAGCCGGATACCCAACCCTACTCCCTGTCTCATGAAGGAAGGGGGAGGTACGATTTCCCAATGCTCTGACCAGTTGCAAGGAGTTGTCTCTCCCTCACAAACTTGCGGAATTTTTGATTGTAAAATTGCAGATTTCCATGGACATTAAGTTAAAAGTTAAAAGTTACAATTTAGTCTAGTACCATAGGATAAACCCTTACATTTCATTACATAACATTACACAAGGAGGTATAACACATTATCCCCCTAGTATTACAAAGTCGGTCCGCCAAAAATATATATTAAACATGTTGAATTGATAGTTCAAATGATCTAGATAAACAATGCCACAGATTACTCCAAATGAATAACGAAATTAAATTGATCTATCTATAATGAGCATTGTTAAAATATTACAGGGATTTACTGAGAACAGGAACCTAGTCATAATGCCTTTCCTGAATAAAAAAGAATAACAAATATAAATCTTAAATCTATACTCTAATCAGATTATTAGATTATAAACAACATATGCTGCCATAGTGGAAATGCCTATATCCATACCTATAATATACAATACTATGTCTAAATGCCTATATCCATACCTATAATATACAATACTACGTCTAAATGCCTATATCCATACCTATAATATACAATACTACGTCTCAATGCCTATATCCATACCTATAATATACAATACTACGTCCAAATACGTATATCCATACCTATAATATACAATACTATGTCCAAATACCTATATCCATACCTATAATATACAATACTACGTCCAAATACCTATATCCATACCTATAATATACAATACTACGTCCAAATACCTATATCCATACCTATAATATACAATACTACGTCTAAATGCCTATATCCATACCTATAATATACAATACTACGTCCAAATACCTATATCCATACCTATAATATACAATACTACGTCCAAATACCTATATCCATACCTATAATATACAATACTACGTCCAAATACCTATATCCATACCTATAATATACAATACTACGTCTAAATGCCTATATAGATATCCATACCTATAATATACAATACTACGTCCAAATACCTATATCCATACCTATAGTATACAATACTATGTCTAAATGCCTATATCCAGACCTATAATATACAATACTACATCTAAATACCTATATCCATAACTATAATATACAATACTACGTCTAAATAATTTAGACTTGCTCGTTTCACATGAATGTAGCATTGTCACGCAGCTCATCATCCTACTTTTGAGTTATTATACTTGGAGGATCTCTTGGAGATGAGTCCAGAAGTTTCATGTCTCGCCATGCATTGTCCACTGTTGGAAGGGGAAGTTTATAGATCTCCTTGTTGTGTGTGTCCTTGCATATACCCAGAATACTGGCAACATAGAATCCTCGCTCTTTCATCTGAAGAGATAGAAGTTACAGAGGAGCATTACTTGTATTGTAAAGTATGTGCATAGAACAAACATATACATTCCAGTTGTTTTAATTACATATGATATCCATATAGTATACACACAACGATTTAATCAAGCAACATATGTAATCATTATACATGTGTATCTTCTTATGATTCTTTTAAATATTCTTAGGGGTTTTCAAGTCATATAATAGAGAGATTAATACTCTGTTAGTATATTCACGAATGAGGTCCATGAAGGAATGCAGTAGTAGTTGAACTTACCTATGATATTCTCGCACACCAGCATTCCACTTGATGACAGCTGTTTCAAGGTAGGTCCCCCAGACTTAGGCTTTGGTGTCAATTTACAAAACATGTATTTTTGAAGTAATTTTGAAAATGGTACTATTAAATCTTTTAAATACATTAACCCCCCTAAATGGGCAGTGAGCTCCCCGCAATATAACCTCCTTTCATGTTCCGGGCTATCATTAGATAGAGGGGTCCATGATAGGAAGAACTGCAAATTACGTAGATTTATTTTTAGATAATAGAAATATATTTAAGAATAACATGAAGAGCTCACTACAAATTGGTGACCCTTTAAATGGTATCTTTTCTTTATGTTGGTGATATATCTCAGTGGCCTTCCAATAATTGAATGAAAGGACGTTTTAACAGATCATGCAAAAGCATGGACATGCAAACAATATGCCACAAGAACCACTGTACTCTCCCTCCACTGCATCCACTTCTCCCTCTCCCTTTCTGATTTCCCCCACCCTCTCCCTCTGCTTCTTTCATTCTCCCACCCTCTCCATCCGATTCCCCCTCCCCCTCTCCTCTCATCTTTTTCTCTCCCTCTCCCCCTCTTCTCTCTATCCTCTTCTCCCTCTCTCCATCTGATCCCCCCACTTGCATGGTCTCTCTCCCTCTCATCCCTCTCATCCCTCTCATCCCATCTCTTCTCTCTATCCTCTTCTCCCTCTCTCCATCTGATTCCGCCCCCACTTGCATGTTCTCTCCCCCTCTCATCACACTCTGTTCTCTATCCCTCCCCTTCTTCCCTCCCCTCTCTTTACTTACTCCCCCTCCCCGCCGTTGTCAGGAATGGGGCCTTCCAATAATTGAATGAAAGGACATTTTAACAAAGCAGGAGGCCCAAATAAATTTTACCCAAATAATTGAACCAATTTCATGAGATTGCATGGTCTCTCTCCCTCTCATCCCTCTCATCCCATCTCTTCTCTCTATCCTCTTCTCCCTCTCTCCATCTGATTCCGCCCCCACTTGCATGTTCTCTCTCCCTCTCATCACACTCTGTTCTCTATCCCTCCCCTTCTTCCCTCCCCTCTCTTTACTTACTCCCCCTCCCCGCCGTTGTCAGGAATGGGGCCTTCCAATAATTGAATGAAAGGACATTTTAACAAAGCAGGAGGCCCAAATAAATTTTACCCAAATGATTGAACCAATTTAATGAGATTAGAACCCACCAAGGGTTCATTCCTAATTTGTTCCTGAAACAAAGCACAGACTCATTAGTTACATCATATTCAAACAAGGCAATTGATCTACTGCATTTAAATAGGGTATTTAAAAAATTCTCTGAGAAGAACGGGATTGCTGGGTGAGCCGGGCCCCAACACACGCCCGTATCTATGACAATCAACCATAAACTATGCATCATCAGATTGTCACTTCATGAAAGAAAATGGCACAGTTTAGAGAGCTTGCATCATCATGTTAATGACATTGTTTTTTGTGTGGTACATCTTAAGTTACCTAAATATTTTGCTGCGAACGTTAAAATTGGGTCCCAAAGTGGCTGTTCTTTTGGCATCTGGAGTTATGTAACCCTTGGTTGGTTTCTAAGTCACTATCTATTTTGGGGTATGGTCACTGGAAGATACAGAGTGGTGATTCGTCAATCAAGATGACAATCAGTTACATTTCTGTCCACTTGGGTGTGTGGCAGCACTGTATCATGGCTAAAACCTTTCCTCTGGGATTTGAAATGTGTAGAGGGCTTTGACCCATTTATAATACACATATTCAATAACTATTGGATGAAAACAAAATAATGATGCTCTGTACTTCAGGTATTGCCATACCTACTGCATACAATTAAGTTGAACAAGTTTCATGCGATTTCATGACTACTCATTTAATGAGAATAGCCACTTTCAACTTTTTTTTAATACCAACGACAGCATGGTGGGTAAAAATCCATCTGAAACGTTGGGCAGCACCAACATCTATGATTTAAAATAAAGCAATAGAACAAAGGGGCACCGTTGATCTCCTATACCAGCTAATTGGTTTAAAATTACTAAACACTACAAATCCCTAATCTATTATACAGTACATAGAAAATTAACAAATTGTATCAAAGTTAGGTGGGTCGCTTGTATATCCTCTGCCCAAGCCGATGGTTAGAGATATGATGATGGATTGCAAAAGCGTTATTATTAGTTTAGGTATTTTTATTATTAACTATTAACAAGTTAGAAATACAATACAAGTACAAATGTAAAAATTATAAACAAATTGTTACAAATTATATTGATAGTAAAGTTGGTTAGGTTATGTAATCAATTATATTGATACTAAAGTATGTTAGCCTGTGAAGAGGGCCACAGTGTTAATATATCAATTATTATTAACCATTATTATTAACCATTTATTATTATTAACTAAACCTATTAAATTACGTTTTTCTTGTAATCCCAAATTGTTACAAATTATATTGATAATAAAGTTGGTTAGGTTATGCAATGTACATATATAAACAAATTGTTACAAATTATATTGATAGTAAAGTTGGTTAGGTTATGCAATGTACATATATAAACAAATTGTTACAAATCATATTGATACTAAAGTATGTTAGCCTGTGAAGAGGGCCACAGTGTTAATATATCAATTATTATTAACCATTATTATTAGCCATTTATTATTATTAACTAAACCTATTAAATTACGTTTTTCTTCTTGTAATTTCTGTATTAAATATATTATGGGCCTGAATTTATACCACTTACTTAAGAACCGAACAGCGCAAGTAACAAAGAAAATTAAATGAGGGATAGACTCTGGATTAGTTAGAAAAATAACTAGATTATATTAGTTACTCGACGGCAAAAGGTTAGAACAGAAGAAGGTTAGAACAGAAGAAGGTTAGAACAGAAGAAGGTTAGAACAATATACTACATACCACCCATCATGTAGTGTGTTCAATAGAAAGTTGATCATTGCGTGAAGACGACCTAAATACCTGGGCGACCTTCTGATCAGGACTAAACTCAAACCCAAGCCCGATACGGTTTCACCTGCCATACTCCCTGGCACTTCCCAGAACACTCCCAAGGCTTATTGCAAGACTAACTCTTGCAAGTATTACTAAAAGTTGGACAAACCTGGCAGAATTACATCGAATGTCACAAGAGGGTCTTATATGGCATGCAAAAACATAGATTGCAAGTGCAACAACCTGATATATTGCATCACCTGTGCCGTGTGCAATTTGCAGTATGTGGAGAAAACCAAGCAAAGGTTGATGCAGAGAATGTATCAACACTTCAGGACTACCAACATACCTGATCTTCCCCTTCACGTTACCTCAGTATCTAGACACTTCAACTCCCCTAATCACAATGGGGAGCATGATGCCGAATTCCATATTTTGGAATTTGTACCATTTAGCATGGACAGAGCAATATCTGAAGACATTCGTAATGAGTTGAAATGGAAATTGAAATGGATCCACCCATCGGTAGCAAAACGGGCACCCACACTGTCCCTCTGAGTTTCCAGTCTCCATCTGTGATAAATATCCGAGCCTAGGATTCCCCTCTAACACAACTAACCTAACTAAGGAGAGCCAGTGGTCGGAAGGCGGTACCCTACAATCCCCTACTTCTTTGGAATAAAAACAACACTAATCACCATATCCTCACTTCTGAGCTAAGCTAATTATTTCAGAAAACTGCTTTTACGAATTATAGGGATTTCAGTACCTTTTACCCCTACTAAACCCCCAAAGGAACAATATTAGAAGAACATGAATATTCATGGATCCAGACCCTAAATGGACCCTTTACTGCTCCCATATATAAAAACAGACAAAACATGATGTTTCTAAGCTTCAGACCTAGGCATTTCTATAGGGTTTCTTGCGGGGATTTTAGCTTTGGGGCAAGTTAAAGACGTTTGATATATAATTATTGGAGAGTGGAACACTTCATACAATTATTAATGAATGTTCCTTTGCAAAGCTCATATATTATGAATAAATCTGATGATGGTTATCTCTAGCCCTCCGACAGGGCACCCAGTCCCGTTCCTTTCTGAAAATATAAAAGAGTCAGAGAGTGAGAAGTTAGATGACATATACATCTACAAATCTATGAGGTCCTCTGGTGGACACTTACTAATTAAGCAGTTAATTCACAAGAAATACAGAAGTGTACGTACCTGGTAAATGTGTGATCTTCATATGTATATATGGAACATATTATTAATAATCTACTCTTTATTTCCCAAGGACTAGTTACAAAACCGGGGGGGTACACACCAGATCAAGAAGGTTAAATAGGGTAACTTCATACAAAGTCACATGATAGGCAGTATCTGTTGCAACTGCTCTTACACCATTTTAGCCACCACAAATCGTATTGTTCTGTGGTGAAAGTGATGCAATGGATATCCCCATTTTATGCATCTTCTATGGAAATTATGGCCAAAAAGCCCTATTTTTATTGGGGAATTACAAATTGGACAGGATGTAAATATTTACATTCTTAAGTGAAATCATGGTGCTACCAACTAACCCTTAGGACCCAGATTAATCTTTGCCTGTTGCATGGAACAGGACATTATTTAAAGGCCATTTTCAACATTTTAATTGAAAAACGCTATGTCCAGCATGGATATTTTCAAGCGTTGCCATATATATAAGATGAGAAAAACGAGAAAACTTTGAATTTAAATGCTACATGGAACGGGACATTATTTTTTTTTATTTAATTAAAGGCCATTTCAACATTTCAATTGAAAAACGCTATGTCCAGCATGGACATTCTCAAGCGTTGCCTATATATATTCGGGGCATTTATATGACCTAAGGTCTGCGCCATGTGACAGGGTATGCACTTCACGCTATAAACAATCAATACATTCACAGGATATAACAGTTAAACATCGTCATAATATCTGTTCTGTTCATTTAGTTTTTTGTTAAGTTTAGTTTAGTTTAGTTTTCATGTTATGGTTAATAAAACAACCAAAGATCAAAAAGTGTTAATTTATATAGTTACATAATAGAATACCTCTATATTTATACTCTTACTCTTCCATTAGTAAACAAACTAGCAATTTCTACAACAGGTAGTCAATCCCTGTACTAACCAGGCAATACCCACTCAGGGGTCACCAATATCCCCCACATCACTTCCATATAACTGACCCCACAAGACTTGCTGGAACTTTTTCCCTAATCTAATAGGATATTTATAACATATGCTCTGGGTAGGTACTGTAATTAAATATTGCAACTTCTTTTGCTAATTAAATCCATTCCATTCCAATTTCTACCTCATGTGGTTGTACCAGTGGCTGCCATGCTCTCAAGGTATAGGGTGGATGGTTCAGCCATACAGTGTGTGTGCTTATTTAATCATGCTTAGAAATGCAGGTAACACACACACAGATCCAAGAAAAATAATAAATGCCATCACAGTCACACACACAGAGCCAGTGACAATACACTAACACATATTCACTGTGTGCATTAAACACTCAGGAAATCTATTAAAGATGTGTGTATGGTTGGGGGGGGGGGGGGGGGGCGGGAGGTCTATGCTTTGTTGTCATATATTATGTTGGGGTCTGGTTTTCTACAGAAATCATGTCCTCCTTCCCACTACCCAGGGACAATACACTAACACATATTCAATCAATTTCTACCTCAACAGTTTGAACTACACGCTAAAGGAACGAGTGTGAAACCAGTACACAGTTACAAGACCACCAAATGTAAAGGAAATTATTAAATTAGTCTTCCTTCCCACTACCCAGGAACATTACACTAACACACATTCACTCAATTTCTACCTCAACAGTTTGAACTACACGCTAAAGGAACGAGTGTGAAACCAGTACACAGTTACAAGACCACCAAATGTAAAGGAAATTATTAAATCAGTCTTCCTTCCCACTACCCAGGAACAATACACTAACACATATTCACTCAATTTCTACCTCAACAGTTTGCACTATATACATGTGGTTGTACCAGTGGCTGCCATGCTCTCAAGGTATAGGGTGGATGGTTCAGCCATACGGTGTGTGTGTGCTTATTAATCATGCTTAGAAATGCAGGTAACACACCGAGCCAGTGACAATACACTAACACATATTCACTGTGTGCATTAAACACTCAGGAAATCTATTAAAGGTGCGTGTGTGGTGGGGTGAAGCCGTCTATACAAGAGTTATTTCATTCAGGTAGCCAAGTACTCCATGATGATCTAACAAGATTTTAGATCAGGCAGAAAGCCGACCACAGATATAACATATGGTTTATATTATAAATTTTCCCAGGACCTACTCGGTCACAGGCTGGAGGCCACAGGTTGCATAATACCGCTTCTGGGTAATCTACAACAGGAGATAATTCTACGATGACCGATAACAATGATTTTCTGAAATTTTATCCAAAACCTTAATATACCCAGCTCCCATTCCACAAGGAGCAACTGAAAACTAGTGCCTGATGAGACTTTTTGTTGAAACCACTAAGAACAATGTTGATATTTAATAGAAATAACACTACAACAGGTAGTCAATCCCTGTACTCACCAGGCAATACCCACTCAGGGGTCACCAATATCCCCCACATCACTTCCATATAACCGACCGCACAAGACTTGCTGGAACTTTTTCCCTAATCTAATAGGATATTTATAACATATGCTCTGGGTAGGTACTGTAATTAAATATTGCAACTTCTTTTGCAAATTAAATCCATTCCATTCCAACTGGGCCTAAAATATAATTATTCCCATTACAAGCTGGTGTAATCCCACTTATTTAATGAATGGCTGGGATAATCACCTTCCGGAACAACCGGAAGTCACCCAGATACCTCTAGAAATTATTCATCTGTGATTCAACTTCTTCCAAGTGACATGTGTTGATTCTCATGAGCTTTTGTGTGTTCCCCATGCACCCTTTCCAGAAAGTTGTTCAGTAGCAATATAAGCCTTTTCACACTCCATAATGAATACACCACATAGTTCTGCTTCATTTCCCCCAACCCCCTCTCCCCTGCCTACTGAAGGAAATATCAAACTGAAACTGTATTAGGTTACTAGGTTCATAGCCCCCTCTTTTCGCCCAAAACTTAATTAGTAGGCGAAGACCATGAAGCCAGCTTCCATAGTTTCAAGTTTGTTTTTGTTTTTAACATGTTTTTGTTTTTAACATGTTTTTTATTAAATTTTTTAAAACATATATGAGTCAGGAATTTCGAAAAAACTGCTGACCCATATACCCCTGCTGAAGCATAGTATGAGGTCACTCATAACTCACCCTAACAGTTGCGAAAAGCGATCAAAGAACAAATGTGCCACTTGAACTTATACTTTGGTGAGGAAGCCACGGTTCACACACACACATACATGAAACACAATAAAAATCCTCTTTAAATAGTGATATTCACTGGCTAGAAGTTGGAGTACATACCAAGAAAATGAAATGTACCAATCCTAATTATCCTAATTGCTTATTTAATGAACACAGAACTGTCAATGGTGGGTAAACCAGTTGTCTATTTCCCCCCTCGGCAAATCTCATTAAAAGTTGCTTTAAAATCATGAGATGAGATTTTTGGTAGGGCACCCATGTTTTCATCACCTTATACGCCTAACCCATGGTGAGGCTGAGGACCTATTCTGAATACTCTAAGGACCTATTCTTACTGCCCCGGGTCCCCACGGGTGATTTCCATGTGAAATTTTGAGAATAAAATAATTTTAAAGCTTAATCTGTGATGACACAGGCCCCTATTATATGGGAAAAGTTGCCCCATCCCCTGGAGAGATCAAGACAGGTGTGTGTGGTGGGGGGGGGGGGGCGGGAGGTCTATGCTTTGTTGTCATATATTATGTTGGGGTCTGGTTTGCTTCAGAAATCATGTCCACAATTTCTACCTCAACAGTTTGAACTACACGCTAAAGGAACGAGTGTGAAACCAGTACACAGTTACAAGACCACCAAATGTAAAGGAAATTATTAAATCAGTCTTCCTTCCCACTACCCAGGAACAATACACTAACAAATATTCACTCAATTTCTACCTCAACAGTTTGCACTATATACATGTGGTTGTACCAGTGGCTGCCATGCTCTCAAGGTATAGGGTGGATGGTTCAGCCATACGGTGTGTGTGCTTATTAATCATGCTTAGGTATGCAGGTAACACACACATACAGATCCAAGAAAAATAATAAATGCCATCACAGTCACACACACAGAGCCAGTGACAATACACTAACACATATTCACTGTGTGCATTAAACACTCAGGAAATCTATTAAAGGTGTGTGTGTGGTGGGGGGGCGTCAGGTTGGGGTCTGGTTTGCTTCAGAAATCATGTCCTCCTTCCCACTACCCAGGGACAATACACTAATACATATTCACTCAATTTCTACCTCAACAGTTTGAACTACACGCTAAAGGAACGAGTGTGAAACCAGTACACAGTTACAAGACCACCAAATGTAAAGGAAATTATTAAATCAGTCTTCCTTCCCACTACCCAGGGACAATACACTAACAGATATTCACTCAATTTCTACCTCAACAGTTTGAACTACATGCTAAAGGAACGAGTGTGAAACCAGTACACAGTTACAAGACCACCAAATGTAAAGGAAATTATTAAATCAGTCTTCCTTCCCACTACCCAGGAACAATACACTAACACATATTCACTCAATTTCTACCTCAACAGTTTGCACTATATACATGTGGTTGTACCAGTGGCTGCCATGCTCTCAAGGTATAGGGTGGATGGTTCAGCCATATGGTGTGTGTGTGCTTATTAATCATGCTTAGGTATGCAGGAAACACACACACACAGATGCAAGAAAAATAATAAATGCCATCACAGTCACACACACAGAGCCAGTGACAATACACTAACACATATTCACTGTGTGCATTAAACACTCAGGAAATCTATTAAAGGTGCGTGTGTGGTGGAGGGGGGGCTGTCTATCAAGACGTGGTCCTTTTAAAATAGTGATGTTCACTGTATAGGAAATAGCTTTTAATAAATGCAAATGAACTGATGTCACTGGGTAAATGAAGCCATTAGGGAGGTGGTTTCTAAATATACACCACAAACTATTGTACTTCTCATTTACCATCTCACATCATCCAAACTTTTACTAATTATGTACTAGTCTTAGAAAGCCTTAGTAACCATGTAACCTAAGTAAAGCTCAAAACAAGAATCAGGCACTCAACAGAAGACCCATCTAGACACTTGTTTATTTAGAATGTTGGACCACCTTATTGTAAAAAGATCTGCTGCAATAAACAATTCTTGAATTGAATTGAATATTTAGGTTATACTAAGACATTGAAGTATGTAAACGTTTCCAAAGGAATCAGAAGGCATTGTAAAGATGCACTTGTATCCTTATGTCTAGGATGTATGTCCCTGTGCGTCAAGGCTCAGCAAGACACATTATTGTTTACTAGTACAGAGTCACTTGGGTATTTGAACAGGTATAACTAATTCTGGTGGAAATATTGGAATATTTGGTGAAAATCTAGGTAAATCTTTGATGACACAGGCCCCTATTATATGGGAAAAGTTTCCCCACCCTTGATCTGGAGAGATCAAAACATGATGAAGCTGAAATCCTCTTTAAATAGTGATATTCACTGGCTAGAAGTTGTAGTTGGGAATACATACCAAGAAAATGAAATGTACCAATCCTAATTATCCTAATTCTTATTTAATGAACACAGAACTGTCAATGGTGGGTAAACCAGTTGTCTGTTTCCCCCCACGGCAAATCTCATTAAAAGTTGCTTTAAAATCATGAGATGAGATTTTTGGTAGGGCGCCCATGTTTTGATCGCCTTCTACGTCTAACCCATGGCGAGGCTGAGGACCTATTCTGAATACTCTAGGGACCTATTCTTACTGCCCCGGGTCCCCACGGGTGATTTCCATGTGAAATTTTGAGAATAAAATAATTTTAAAGCTAAATCTGTGATGACACAGGCCCCTATTATATGGGAAAAGTTGCCCCACCCCCTGGAGAGATCAAGACGTGATCCTTTTAAAATAGTGATATTCACTGTATGGGAAATAGCTTTAAATAAATGCAAATGAACTGATGTCACTGGGTAAATAAAGCCATTAGGGAGGTGGTTTCTAAATATATTTAGGTTATACTAGGACATTGTACTATGTAAAAGTCTCCAAAGGAATCAGAAGGCATGGTAAAGATGCACTTGTGTCCTTATGCCTAGGAATTATGTCCCTGTGCGTCAAGGCAAACTCGAGAAGAAACAAAAGAGAGAGTGACAAGTAACAAGGGGAGTAGACTTAACTTCTCTGTATACCATTTGACAGGGAGGAACAGGCCGCACAAGCATTGTGAAGATGCATTTGGATCCTTACATTTTAAAGGATAGGTGCATATATTTAAGAAAAAATAAAAAATAAATAAATAAAAAATAAATAAATAAATAAATAAATAAATAAATAAATAAAAAATAAATAAGTGAATAAATAAATAAATAAATAAATAAATAAATAAATAAATTAATAAATAAATAAATAAATAAAAATAGGTCCACTTGAGTGTGGACTGGTTTCAGCCAGCCTGTCCTATTTAAATTAGGACACTAGAAAACTGATTAAAAAAGGGATTGTATACCACTTGACAGGGAGGAACAGGCCGCACAAGCATTGTAAAGATGCATTTGGGTCCTTATGTATTAAAGGATCAATAGGTGCGTAAATTTAAAAAAAAAAAAAAAAAAAAAAAAAAATTGAGATAAAAATAAATAAACAAATAAATAAAAATAGGTGCACTTAAATGTGGACGTGGTTTCAGCCTGTCCTATTCAAATTAGGACACTAGAAAACTGATTAAAAAAGGATTAACTGTCTGATTTTCAAGTGAAATTTTTTCGAATAAAAATATGGCGGGTAGAAGAAATAAATTTATATAGTCAGGGTGCCTCAATACAGATACATTACGACTTGCTAATAATTTAACCATTGATAGTGGGATCGTTTGTAAACAAAATGACAAAATACATAACATGTGAGGTACATGAACAAAACATAGGAAATTGGAAAGACATGGAAATGGAGAAGAAAGAGAGAACTTACAAGGTAAGGTAAAAACAGGAACTTTTGTTGTTTTTTTTGCATTTTTGTTCACTGTTAAACATGAGTTAGTTGAGTTAGGAATGACAGACAAAGTTAGTTGAGTTAGGAATGGCAGACAAAGACATGGAAATGGAGAAGAGAGAGAGAACGTACAAGGTAAGGTAAAAACAGGAACTTTTGTTGTTTTTTTTGCATTTTTGTTCACTGTTAAACATGAGTTAGTTGAGTTAGGAATGACAGACAAAGTTAGTTGAGTTAGGAATGGCAGACAAAGACATGGAAATGGAGAAGAGAGAGAGAATTTACAAGGTAAGGTAAAAACAGGAACTTTTGTTGTTTTTTTTGCATTTTTGTTCACTGTTGAACATGAGTGAGTTGTTAGAGTTGTTAGAGTTGTTACAGTTGTTACAGTTGTTACAGTTGTTAGAGTTGTTACTGTTGTTAGGTTGAGAAGGAAGCGTGAGGCTGTGAGTAGCAGAGGCTGGGTGGAGTGGGTTGTGGGACAAGGGGCTGAGGGACCTCCTCGGTTATGATGTCCTGGGGAGTCAACCACCGCATCATTCCCCTGTGGTACACATGTCTGACATTCCACGTGAGGAGGAAAAACCTCCACCGGAGGAACGTCCAAGGCATCCAGCTGAGGGTCTGCGGTGTCATCCCATACCAAACGGGAAACCGAGGGAACGGACAGAGGTGTTGGGGGGGAGGAGGGGGAAGAGGGGGTTAAGGAGGACAGCTGCACTTGGGACTCAACCACCACATCATTTCCCTGTGGTTTCGTCTGACATTCCTCGTGGGGAAGGAAAACTTCCACCTGGGGAACGTCCAACTCATCCACGTGAGAGTTCTCCTGTGGGACACTGACTTCATCCACTTGGGGAATATCAGAGGCATCCACCTGAGGTTCTGCGGTGTCATCCCATTCTAGACTTTGACACTCCTCGAACTCCTCGAAGGAATCGTCAAAGGAGCAGGCAAAGGATGGATAATAGGAACGGAGGACGGAAGGGACAGGCAGGGGTGCTGGGGGGGAGGAGGGTGTTTCGGAGGGCAGGTAAAGGTCGTAGTCGAAGGAGGGAGCAGGAAGCTCAAAAGCTTCAATCTCCTCCAGGAGGGAATCCTCCAGCTCGCTGAATGACAGCTCGAGTTCGCCGTAAGTCAGGGGGCTGGCGGGGGACAAAGCACACAAGGAGTAGTAAGCCATTTTCGTTCGTTCGTTCGTTCGTACTAGCAGGCAGGTATAAGGTCAACGGTGCTTTGGTAGTTGGTGGAAGTTTGGTGGATAAGTGTGGCAGTAGAACTGAAATTGATAAAAAAAAACATATTTAGATTTGAGATATTTCTATTCAGAAAAAGCAGCATTATGTATGTCAACGACAATATTCTCAGTCGATCATGTAGGCCTACAATTAATTTGCATCGTTCACAAAAACAGGGAAAGGATGAAATAAGAAATTTTACACAAAAGATTCTGGTAGGATAAGTACAAAATTATACAATTAGTTAGATACTAGCTTTACATTACGAGTTTAAAAGACAGAGATTTACACTACACAAGGATATTTTTACATGTGAAACATTACAGTAAAAACTACAAATCAATTATACAAGAGAAAAATACAACGACCGGGACAAGTATTTTACATAGCCTTAGTGTGATTTAAATGTTGCTGTAAGTAGTCATATCAACACCAGGCATGAATTAATAGAATATCCAAGCTAAATAAGAACAAATCTAATTAAATAGCCATGATCGACATATTGTAACGGAACACTTAACAAAGACACAATGAAACATGGTGTAAGATATTCTAATTAAAAAACAAAACAAAGCTTTTATATTTTAGCAGCTTAAGTTACCTGAAAACAGAAAAAAATATAACCAAACAATAGAATTAAAGGGGAAGTAAGTAAATGGGATAATAACTGCAACAACAAAAAAGTTGACTATGTTACACGATGATGTTGGATTTTATCCCGGCCGAAACACTGAAATAAAGTAAACAATGTGAGTGGGTCGGATTATTGTCCTGACTGTACCAGCTGTGTGGACTTATAAGGTTACCGTGATTAAGTTATTCGATCAACGTCTAATATGGTACTAAACTTAATCTAATAATTTTATACCGGGTCGAAATGTGGAGGCTTCTATTACAAAGGTTTGCTATAGGTTCTAGCCGTTTCCATTCATATCGGTCGGTTATTTATATATTTGTAGAGGCATACAATATAGCGAGGAATACTGTTATAACCAAATTACTAACTTTAACGTGGGCTATGTCGAAGTAAAACGTGTGTAAATACGTTTTATTTTTCAGGAAGATGACAGTAAATTTGTGAGAGATACAGATGATATATCATTCAGTTGCTGTACACATGTAGGAGTCGTTTTATCCAAAAGTCACTGCCATGAAGACGCAGTCCTTATGATCTAATATAGATTCTAATCTTTGACAATTTTTTTCATACATGTCAGAGGTATATAAATACTGAAACACACACGTAAACAATATTTCCCCCTTTAAGTATATTCGCCATATTGGATGAGGAAAAGCGGCTTTCATTGATTGGTGTCGACACAGTGAATTAGCAGAGAAACAACTCAGGCTGACTGAGATAGGTATAGGTATCCAGCCCTCTATTATGGTATTAGATCGATCCAATCTAATATCTTTAGTCGCAGACATTCACCTTAACAACAAATTAAATTTCGAAGCAAAATAAACCAGTGGAAAGCCATGAACTCTTATAATCAGCGTTCACTATAGTGGTCACTTCAGGGGAGGGTATTATTTAGATGGAATGCAACGATAACTGATCTACGAGTTGGGATCACATGCATGAGTAGTTGAAACTGTTGTATCATCGCAAGTGGCGTAGCCACGAGCGATGATACAACAGTTTCAACTACGAGTGCATGTTATCCCAACGAGTAGATCAGTTTGAGTTTGCATTCAATATTTATATCACAACTAATATCTAAGATAACAAGCGCCTTCGCTACTAGGCGGAACACACATGTACTTTTCCGAAACATTATTCATAGTCCGGATCATCAAGTTGCAAGGTTGATAACAAGCCAAGTTGTGATATAAAAGGTAAGGAGCTAACGCAGATTCCAAACAAATCCCGACTAAGTCGGGGAGTGGGGGGGGGGGGGGGGGGGGTGCTAACTGTTCCATCTTTCGTGGCTTCTTTTGGAAGGAACTGGACATACTTGCACCAATACCTATCTCAGTTAATCTATTTAAAGGGACTGCAACTTAAGGTGATTGGTTGGTCCTTTCAATTTTGGTTAAACGATATAAATACCTGACTTGCATGTGCGCGGATTTCTCTACAATAGCCGCCAATGAACATAGCCCAGATATCTATATTATTCCAAATAATATACTATAATAATATGTATTTATTACGGAATATCCATTTACAAATGCAGTCTAGGTTCACAGCCTCTAAGATCAGTGAAGAATGTTATGTCAGTGATTATGGAGTGTTTCACTTACAACAGATGAGGGTATACATCAGGTTAAATCAGAGAGAAGGAAGGTGTAAGAACTATACGCCATATGATACTGTATAATCAGTACAGTCTATGTACGAATATTGAACCACTGGAGCTGAAGAAACGTACTCTTGATGCAATCGAGGGATTGAATAAAATGTTTTCTATGGCTGCCTTTCCATTGACGCGAATTTATGCCGCGCAGCAAGCGTTACCATGCGGCAAAACTATTTACATTGAGGCGTCAAACATCATGCATGTGCATTTATCACTCCATGTGTCCAACAATATAATTATAATTCTAAACTATGTATGCTCTCCTGCATAGTGGCCTATGCTACTCTTGATGTCAGGTGACAAATAGAAACGCATTGAGTGCATAATATACTGAAGTAATATCAAATACTGTATAATACCTCAGTAGACATCCTAGCACATCAACTATGCACCACCTTCAACACTTTGACCAAGAATATTTCGTATAAATATATAGTTGTCATCCAAGAGAACACTGCCTACTGGCCGGGATTTGTTTTACCGCGGGGCAACGTCCTATGGAAAGGGTTCAGTAGAAATGCACGTGAGAAAATACCAGTCAATCTGTTGTTTTCTTCAGTTTCACCGTTTTCACTGACACTATCCACTTGGAAAGGCACCTAATCTAATCTAACCAGGTTCAATCTTATTAAATAGCGGCAATGGTGGGAACAGACTCTTAGTTCTTAATCACCTCATACTTAGTTCACCTCTGATCTGAGGTCAGTCACAGTAAAACAATAAAAATATCGAAATGAATTAACGTGACGTTAGCATTTAGGAAAACAATATTTTAATTCTATACGGGAATTTTAGGTTATGAAAGCAAGACACTGAGCGCGACCACACAGATATAAGCGACACGCGCAAAGCAGTCAGTAACACAATGGCGCTTCTGTTCAGAATATATCCTCAAAATAAAAACTTTCTATTCACGCCATTCTATTTGGGTTCCTTGGTCATTGAGGAGGATGTAGACAGTCTAAGTCCAAACCCTCAGATCAGATAGGAATGGTATGTAAGTGATTGGGCCCCAACTTTGCTAATCGGTTTCGTGGCCTAGGACTAGGCGTTCTTATGGGATTATAAAGACATTTTGCGGTCTTAATGGAATTATAATGGCACTTTGCGATTTGAGGCTAGCGAGAGGCTTTCCCTCCATTCGAAGGGACTCTCTCATCTTTGGGCCTAGACTGGAGAGCTAGTTTGGCTATTCATACGGAAATTGTGCTGTTGTTATATAGGCATATAGCCTCCCCACTCTATTTCCCTCTATGCTATTATTCAAATTGATACGTTATGCCGGATCGAAAATCCATATCACCCAGCCTAAATAAAATCTTTAAATGATGAAGTCTAGGTTTGATCATGTCTGTTTCCGACCAGTGCCCATCTGTATATCACTTGGAATCTGTTAATTTCAGGTAAGAGCAGTCGATCATGCTTCCTTTTGAGGAACCAGAGACCGGTGTAACAGTTCTAAATTACCCCCCGATCGAATGTACCCCCCCGGTAATTTAGACCTCAGGTTTAAATGACCCCCTCTAGGTTCAAATTACCCCCCTTTGTTTCTTTGATAATCTTGGATTTTGTAAATTCTATTGATTCCATTACTTGCCTCAAATTAGGATTATGCTACAACCCCACATTTAAAATTGAATTGGACTATTGTAGATTGGAATTTACGATTTTTGCTCTATGTAATGCCTAAAAGTAGAATTGTCACTATTATAATATTATGTCAATAATTTAATATCTAATAAAATGCTACAGGATGTGATGAGAACAGCACTCTGTGTAATTCATATCCTAAATTAAATACTTTTCTCATATCACAATAATTCATTACTAAAATCTATTCAGTTCTGACTATTAGGTATGTACTATTACTTTTATTGTCATAATTTAAAGAATTAATGTTTCGATCAGTACTTGGTTATTTTCAAATATTTGGGGTATATTAGACCTAGGTTTAGTTTCCCCCTTTGGGGTACTTTGAACCTGGTGGGGGTACATTTGACCTAGGTCTATTTCACCCCCGGGGGTACATTAAAACTGGAGGGGGTATATCCAACCTAGGTCTAAAGTACCCCCCGGGGGTACATTGGACCTAGGTCAAATGTACCCCCGGTACATTAGACCTAGGTTAGTTATACCGGGGGGTACATCTGATGGGGGGTACATTAGAACTGCTACACCTGGTCTGGCGTGGCGAGACAGGCACAAGGAAAGTTAATCAACGACGTAAACATGCCATTTTTAGTTTTCTAATCGCGATTGACCAAGGAAAACAATTGTCTCAGTGCCGTCCAAGCGATCACTTTCTCTCTCTCACTACGCGGGAATCACCCTTGGATACAAACACAAGCAACGTAAACACCAGTATTGTGCCCAAGATGTACGATGGTCCAGCTAGGTTTCCAATTATACCTATGTTTAAACATAACTATACACCATTTTTGTCAGAGAAATCACTGAAACCACTGGAGGAATTACCACGATGTTCGAGGTGGACATGGATTGGTCATAGAACTAAGTACTGTACTCAAAGGTTATACGCTTTGAGTATAGTTCTATGGTCAGATAAAATGCGAGCGAGAAATGTTAGGCCTATTGTATAGCGGTATTGCGGAAATGTTTTCACGTGGTTTTCCAACGATACAACATAAAGCATTGTTTCAAATAATATCCAGCAATGTTCCGCGTTTTCAATCCTACGCGAATAAATAATTATTTCAAACAATGTTTTATTACTTGAGAAAGGAAGCATCATGTGCCTTGTGGACAAGATATAGCGGACTACTGTCCGCTATATCTTGTCCACAAGGCACATGATGCTTCCTTTCTCAAGTGGCAGCGGCAGCGTGCAGCGTGCAGCGTGCATAGGTAAACTATATATCAGAGATTTGTTTATCTGTAAATCTCTTAATATTTGTCAAGACTGACCAGACAGTAGAAAGAGAAAATACCGGCTTTTAAACCGATGGCTGCCATCTTAAAATAACATGTTATCGCAGAATTATGAATTAAAGAATCTAACGTGTAGAAATAAATGTATTTTTGTATCGGCGGCGGCTAGGCTATCGTATTGGTAGTACCTTGTGTGAGTTAATTTATTGCAAAGAATAAAAACATCACACGAAGCCATTTAAAAGAGGAAATTCTGGTCTTTAATGTGATGGCATTCATTATAAAATAGCTATACCGATCGTGGTATTATCAACTGAAAGAGCTATAGTTATAATGTGTTTAACCTTATACGGCAACGATCAGACAGCCATCAAAAGTAGATGACAAGGTCTTGTTGTGTTTAAACTCATAACATAATATTTATCTGTTTGGTACATTACAGAATATCGGCTGAATTGTCATTAAAAAGAGAACATTCTGCCCGTTGGTTTGACGGGTGTCAATTTAACTAACAGGATATGTCACATAGATATGAGCTAAAGACGTCAGTAGCCGAATCCCCCTCTCCATATGATGATCTTAGAAACGCAATGATGTATACAAATTTAATAAACCGCCTTGAAATTTCATACATGTCTTATTACGATCTCAAGGAATGGGCAACCTAAAATGGAAAAAAATCCAACAAAGAGGTCTTGTGAATAAATCACGTTAAGAAAATATCAATTTTGCTACTTCGGACTTAATTTCCTGTAACCCGTCACATATATAAGATCAAATACGAGATACAGTCCAATATGCACTTAATTAATACAACCGCTTCAGGGCTATCCTGAGTGGCTAGCACGAAATGTGATAACTATATTGTACGCTGAACATAGCAGCTACCACAGGGAATAACTGAGTATGATTCGAAATGGATTACCCAGGAAGAAAAGAATCGGAAAGATGGGGCAACATGTAGGCATAGTATCGCCATGGTAAATTGTAACTTTTCCTACACTACTCATACACTTTCGAGACCTTACTGGGCGTAAGTGCGCGCGCACTCTTCATGAACTGTATGTACAGCGCGGGCATGCTGTGCGTTATGACATTTTATACTATTTGCGCAAATGGCAGTCTCACCATGGCCTGGAAAAGTATTGAATTTGGACCAATAGATTCAAAATAATAGCTTGAAAAGCCGGTAAAATGGTCATTTTGGTCGAAGGGCCTGGAAAATTATTATAATTATGGGCCTTGAGTGAATCTAGGCGTTTCTCGTGGTTTCTTTTCTCAATCCAGCAACTAGGACGCTTGTGACGCTTAGAGCAGAGAAAACAATTGATAAATATACGATTTTTCTAGTCGCCACCAAAGTCTCCGTCATGCAGAAGAAAGTATTCCTTCCGTCCAGTCCTGTTTGCGAACCTCTCTAACAATTCAAATAGTGCGCGGGAATCTGCCTGGTACACAAGCTAGTACTGTGGCCCAAAGCAAGGGTGGCTGAACAATTACATGTATATCTATATTTAAGATAACACCGCGATAACAGGTGAATATTAGCAGCATATAAAGGTGAAAGAATACACCATTAAATGGCCTTGAAATTTTCGGCGGTTCTGTTTCTTACTGTACACTTTCTCCTGATTCGGCCCCACTTTTGGGTTCTATCCCCCGATCAAACCAGGGTTTTCCTATGCCTTTCAATACAAATACGAGAAATATTTGTTGTGCGAGGGAAGGATTACAGCAGGTAAATAAATAGTCTCATCCCCACTATGAATATCAATCGTGGACTCACCCACTTTGAGATAAATTAATAGATTAATCAGTTTACCATCGTATTCAGTGTACACTCAAGCCATAAATCTGGGTAATACATGTAATTGGGTTAAAACATATAACCCTGCAATAAGAGCACCTCTTGCCTATATTCAGAAACGTTGCCAAGTCTCTAGCGATGTATTGGTAACCTACGCTGGCAACGACGTCTATATGACGTCATGAATGTCAAATGAATGGCATCAGCCAGGGCTGCCACTAAAGGTGCACGATACAGTCAACTTTAGTGGTCTCCAACATTATTTGAGGGTGGCGAGATAAGCTTTCTTTGTGATAATCAATAGGATATGACCTCAAATAAAGGTGTAGCTAATCTAAACAAAATCAGACTAGTCTTTATTTTTTAATTCAGTAAAACGGGGCAAAATAACACATTTTTCCATTTTTTAATGAAATTGTGAAAACCGACCTAATTATGCATACTGATGATGACCATTTCAATGATGAAAGAAACTGGACTAAATTTTAAAAACCCAAACCATGACATAAGGGTTTGATTCCTTGCTCAACTAAAACACCTGAACACAACACTGAGTCTCTCGCCAGGTCAAATCGCCAGAAAATGTACAATTCACCCGTCTCCAATCCTATCAAATAACTCGAATTAAAGATAGAAATGTGTCTCAAAATACAGTTCGACATTACGAAACTGATATTTTGAATCAACCTAGTACCAAATATACCAAATATTTATAATTTTCTGCCTAATTTCTCAGAATGTAATACATTTGCAGAGCTGTCAATTGTTCATTTTCTCACGATCTGACACCGATATACAAGCGATTTACGACCTACCTCGCTATATCTAGATTACGTTTGCTAATAACCAACTGATAAAAACATGACTAAACAATTACATTATCAGCAGTTCCATACCCTGATCGAATATCATGTGTGAATAATATAAATATATCGTGTGCCGCGATAACAGGTGAATATTAGCAGCATATAAAGGTGAAAGAATGGATTTATATAATACATTTTCATGACAAATAACCATAGGCGGTTGGCACTCTGCACTTCTTGGTTCACTGGTATCATTTATGTGTTCCGTGGCGGCAGTTACCTAGGTGGCAGTTGGCGGCCCACCACCTGGCCAATATATGCCTAGAACACTCCTTACACTCCAAATTATTACATCTTTTTACTCTAATTTTCATATATACTAAGACAAAAATGCCCAAGGGACGGAGTTGGAAGTCGTATCGTCGCGCGTCGGAGGTATCCAACCGCGTGCGCATAGCGCACGCGGTTGGATACCGGAGCCAAGCGACGATACGGATTTCCCGCGTAGTCCCGCGGATATTTTTGTATTTGTTTTACCGTCAAGTATCAAAATTCATCTGGAAATCACTAGTGATTAATCAAATCTAAGTAATGAACTTCAATATTAAAGGTGAATATGTTATAAAAAATGAAATCGCACTAAGCAGGACGTGCACTAAAAAAATCCTTAGTCGCCCAAGTAGAATCCAAGTCGTCTGTTCTCAAAGAGAGTATAAGAGCTGATATTGATACTCCTTCATACATGGACGAATGTAACGAGATACACATTCTCTTTCGAAATGTAAAATTTTATTTTCTTACATAATTATCATATCGTAACTCCTAGTCATATTCACTATTTCATCATTGTAATTGTTACATCATGTTACACAATAATGACGTAACAATGGGTAACCACTTTATGACCTATAATTATCATTAATTATTATTAACTTATATCTATTAGCCTAATTAAGTAACATGTCCATCATCCATAAGTCACCATTACCCAGGAATTTATTGCAGTAATTACGGTAGCATGTGAAGGCTCAGGTAGTACCCTCACCTAGCTAATATTGAACCAATCAGTAATAGTCACATGGACCAAGCACCCACCTGTATGTTAGACTACAATAAACATTCATTCTAGATCTTAGGATCAAAGCCTTTAGACTTCTTCTTTGTACTTCTTATTTTCCTACAATAATTCTACAACTATTTCATATCCAAGATAGACCAAATCTTCATATCACCATTCCATTATTGCCCCACAACGTACTATCCAATTATATGGTAATAGGGGATTTGCATGTCTCACTCGTCTACTACAGTGCATGCTGGGATTGATTCAGTTCAAATCTAACATACAAATATTCAGCAACTGTTATGAGACATTACGTAACATTTTTATTGAAAAATGCGAGGATCTTTTCGCCAATATCATAGCTTTTGTGACTGGTCTATAAAAACCAAATGCATGATGGGGAAGATGAAGTCTTGTTTCATGGAAACATTTAAGCCGCATGGCTATTTACACGACGCAATGGTGCATTGTTACCCTTACGTAAAAATATTGTAATGTTCGGCAGGACTTGAAATCCTCCCTATGTTGGGAGCTTAGATCCGCCGACATTGTCATAACGACAGAATAAAAGTCTCAACAACAAACAACAAGATTGTTGTTAAATATTCCACACTGAATATAACATATCTTCTATAGGCCTAGCTTTTATCCTGACATACCACTCCCATAATTCCATGCGAATAAGGATTCAAGATGGGCATGCAAGTCCCCTATTAAGTCTTGGTGGGGGGGGGGGGGGGGGGTCTAGATTTATTTATATATTGAAATGTTACTGGTACGTGACTACACACGACTTGTCCCCATAAAAGCTACCATGTAACTAAAAGACGTCACGTTCTTTACTAAGACCTCATTCGTACCCTTGGCGATGTCATGATGACATCAACAAAGGGTGTTCTTGTTGCTTAGATATTCTCCGAGCCATATTAACGTCATTATTATTCAAATCAAATGATGTTTAAAAGAATTTAAATCTAAAAGTTTCACAGATTCCCTACAAGAGATCAAAATGGTATTTCAGAATTAAATAAACTCCTTCTCCCCAATGAAAAAAAACATAGGTTTGGCACTACATGGTTTCGCTAATAATAGCTCGTCAGGCTATTAGCTCGTCAGGCCATTAGCCTATATCAACGGTGGGTAAAAAATAATAAATAAATGAAAACAAGTCCAGCCAGTCCTCATTTCCGTGGAAATAATGAATTTGTAAAATAATTTCAATAATATTCTAGATATCATGATATGAAATATTGACTTGCTGTCCCGTTGGCCCAAGGACTATCGTTCCCCAATCGTTCCCCAATTTATAATCGATCGATTAGAATTTGAGCGAGCTGCCGGCCCCTATAGTCTCCCTTAGTCCCTTGAAATTATGCTATCGGTTGTATGTAAAATGTTCAACGTGGCTAGATAGCTTGGTCATGGGGTTCCGAGGACATAGTCCGGATATTGGGGAAAAAATATATTGAAATTTTATTCTGCAATTATAAAACAACTACAGAACTGGACCAATGCCTCTACATGGTAGGTCTTCCGACATGCCCGAAACGTAAATAGAAAATACATTACACAAAATGTTACCCTTGATTATAGATATCCGCGGTATTTACGGATAGAAAAACATATGTATTTATACGTATAAACAATTTGTTAACAGTACAGGGTGTATTGAGGGTTCCCCGACTGTGGTACACTGCAAGCTTAAAACCTGCTAGGCCTCGGCCCACCACCGCAACTCCATCTCTTGCCTTGACAACATTCGGGGCGTAGAGATTCGTTCCAAGAGAACAATTACGTTAGCCGATAACTATGCCTTTTTCAACATACATGTATAAAAAAAACTATCTACCGTATATCAACTCCTCTTCCAAAAGAAGCCACAGAATACTAGTGCCTGATGAGACTTTTTGTCAACACCACTTATAACATTGTTGATATAAATAAGAAAAATACATAATCATTTCCAGGAAGCTAACCCCCGACTTTACATATAAGAGATACCCAGGGACCCCTATAACCAAACGATCACTTAATTACACATGACCAACCCCACACAAGCTATATAACTGTGTGTGTGGGAGGGGGCGGGGGCGGGGGCGGGGGCGGGGGCGGGGTCTAAGTACATACTACGAAAAGCCCCAAGATTTTGGACAATAAAACACTTCGCAAAGTGAATAATTATTCACAATTGTTGCTCCATTTCTTGATTTACAAACATAACACGGGTATTAGGATAATCCTTTACCTTGACGATGTGTGGTAATTAACCAATGCAAATCGTCACAGATTATTGTTCTTTAATCCGTCATAGGTTATGACGACACATAGATCCTGAGTGATATCTCAGATCAGTGGTAGCACCGCAAAGCGAAGGTCGTTTTATAATTACATATCTCTCATTAGGTGGAGTGTAAAGGGACGGGGGTGGGTCGGGGTGGAGACCGAGAAAATCCCGATCCAAAACCGTAATGGTATTTATTGCCATGTGGGCGTCCCTGAATAATTAAAACCACGTGCTTTGTAAAATAAAACATAACTGAGGTTGAGTAAGCGAGCAAGTGTTAAGTACTGCTCGCATAGCGCGGCCTGACAAACCAATGAAGTAGCCGCGTGAGATGCGCCATGCTTTAAGTACTTCTAGATAATTTATGCATAAAAGAAAGTAATAAATTAACTAAATACATCGCTCAGGATGACCTCAGAAACGTATCTAAAAATCTTCAGCACAGTCTTGGAATTTGGTGCATGTATTGCTACTATTAAGAACACTAAACTGTCAAAGCATGAAAACATTCCTATACAGAATTCTTTATAACATTTTACTTGTCCCCCAAGGAACACAGCGACCTCAATGCACCGCTTTCTAAAATCTCCCACTTTATTTCTGATCGCCGCTGATCAATAATAACAGGATCTAAATGTTATCACTCATCAGAGAGATTTAGACACAGTCCGTTAAAGGAAGGCTTAATCGCACTCAAGTGCATTTTAGCCTTTGCAATGTTCAATTAATAACGATCGAAATAGTGTCTAGGAGATTGATCGATCTAATAATCTGAGCCCGCGCCCGGCAAAAGTATGATGTCCGCCATCTGGCTATATCCGGATATCTGGCTACTCAAACATCGACACCTTATCAACATAGACTGCCCGCGCATGGGTCCAGAATATGATTTAAAATGCACGACAAAGTGAATATATGACATCAGACTCGTAACTGTGTCACATAAAAACAACACAGGTTATTACCTATTATGAAATTTTGTCGTACAAATTGTATCCTTTCGCTATATATATATGTTCGATCCAAAGAGACAATTAGATGTACCGTACATGTATAATGTAATAAGGGCATGACTATATATAGAATGACGGAAAACTTCGGTAAAATTCATAATATCAATCTAGAACAAGTCTACTTTGGGGACGTGTGAAGTTCCCGATTGCGCTACCACAACTGTTTCACTTGTTCCATGCAGTCTAAATATCTGCGATTAATCATTCCGATAGGCGATATTCAGAAAACACACATTTACAACATAATCTCAATCTAATGATAATATATGAATAATGATTAAATTTATGTAACTCGAATAAAGGTTAATACATGCATACTGACGGAAATATTGATCAATTAAGATGATGTATCCGCAATTGATTTAATGAACTTTTCAATTAATCTATCAATCAATTAATATAAGGCATTTCCAATGATGCAAGAGAATCTTTCCGGGGAACATATCTATTTAGATATAGACATGAGGCTCTGTCCATTATCAGCCTATTCTATATCTAGAATCGGCGCAATATTATCATTCTTTGAAAAACGTGGCTGCGCCAAGATTGTAACCATGAACAGCATTAATTTTTTTTAATTAATTAATGTATATTCATTCATTATCTAACTTCTTGCGGGACTTGATTCCACAAAATAGTAATAATAGTGAGTTGCAAGACTGCTCGCATGTCTCCCGTGGGAGCACGGCGGCAAACATTAAATAGTTATTGCGCAACTACAAGACAGTCAACAAATTAATTTTAAACCGCACCATTATAAATGATGTCATTATAATGCGCGGAGCAGTGTAGCCGCCGTGTTGGCTAGGCCGACTGAGTCTGCTGGATTGCAACATATACCTGCTACTAAATATCATCGATATACTTTATTGTCAAATAATATAATTCAATCAAATAAACGCTCATGGTTTTCAATTTAATTGATCCAGTCTCCCCGGCGACGATTGAATTCTTCCAATAATCGGCGACTGCGTCTTTGCAATCGTCAACTCGAATGGCGGCATGTGGCCTGCTAGTCTAGGCCCAGAGCCTGGGATTTTTTTTAACATTTTTATTTGCTGAAAATTTTGCTACGCGATACGTTTCATTCAAATCAGATAAGAATGACAGGTATGTTTAATGATCGGACGCCTACTGTGTTAATGGGTTGCTTGGCCTAGGACTAGGTGTCCTAAATGGGATTATACTGACATTTTGCGGTCCTAATGAATTATAATGGTACTTTAATTGCGATTTGGAGCGAGATGCTTTCCCTCATTTTGAAGGAACTCCCCCATCTTTGAGCCTAGACAGCAGGGGGGCATATTACTAACGTTGTAGGATAGGAATTTAGGATAGGATCGGGTAGGATCATCCTATGTAGGACAGGTGTGTTGTACTAACGTAGGATCCTAGGATTTTTCCTAGGATCCGTCCTACATCCTAGGACTGCTATAGAGGTGTCCTACCAAAATACTGTCTTGCTGCCATGCTTACAACGCTTAATTGGGTGTGAATAAATGACAATAATTGATGTCATGTTGAAGAGAAGAAACCATTTTTCCTCCAACTGTTCTTGCCGATCAATTTTTAAAAAGTGGTGCATTTATATAGGGCAGCGAAAACCTCCTTAAAACCTCGAATTTGTCTCATAACAGTTAGAGTTTTTGGTTGGGGGGGGGGGGGGGGCAAGGGGGCGCCAATAATTGTTTTGGGTAAGTCTTTGTATATATACATGTATGTATACTTGTCCGTACATACATGTGTATGTAGGCTATATACATGTGTATCTATGCACATGTATGTGTGTACATACATGTGTATGTATAAACTATGTATGCATGTAGGTTTTACATGTATGTGATGTATGTATACATTTATGTATGTATACATACATGAATAAATAAATATATACATACATGTTTATGAACATGCATATACTAAATTATGATACATGTATCTATAATGCATACCATGTGATGTTTTACAAGTGTACATGTACATGTATACATACATGCATGTATGTATCGTCTGTATACATGTGTGTATGTATGTATACATGTATATGTATACATGTATATAATATTATATGTGTACACATGCATTGTATATACTTACATGTATATATATGAATATGCATAAATATTTACATGTTTGAACATGCATACATATACATATATATATATATATATGAACATGCATACATACTCAATTATTATACATGGCTAGGCATGTATGTATACATGAATAGGCCTACATACATGCAAATATCAAAACATTTTTGCATTACCAAGACAATGTAAAATTCTACTATTCAACATCTTTGCCAAATTCATGCTATATTATTTACAACGATATTTTATATAGTTGTAGCATCTTCCTACCCCACAACAAATTCTGAAACTACAACTATAGAGGGTGTTATCATCATGAATTGTTTTTTAAGAAATAATTTTTTTCACATATCATTATGTATCAAAATTAATGATATGCAGCCATATTCTTATTTCTAAAAAAACAAAAACATATGACAAAGGTTTTGTGGATAGACTCATATACCATGACAATTTCTATGGTTCTATATGTGTTAAACTCAACTCTACTTAGGCCTAATTATCACTTTTGTACTTAGTAGGATCGTCCTATGGCGGGTAGGATCGTCCTAGGTAGGATTCCAGTAGGATCGCGTTAGTAATACAGAATTTAGGATTATCCTATATTGTGACAAGGATCCTAGTCCTACCCTCATCCTATGGTAGGATTGATCCTATGTTAGTAATACGCCCCCCCTGCATTTCATTGATTAATTTGTTTGTTAGTTTATCATTATCACATGATATTGCATATGGATGAGGCCTTTGGTAACGAGTATGATTTGGGTGAGAAATAGCGCACCTGTCTACGGCGACTCACAACACTCGAACTCAATGGCTAACTTGCATTTCAAACATTACATGAACGGATCTATTTGAATATAGGAATGTTTGAGGTCCATACAGGTCTGCCAAATCATGCATGACCAGCTTTCACAATTGTAATGCGACATCAGAACCCATGATCCCGTATGTGAAATGGCGTCAGCGCAAGCCAAATTGGTTTGAACCATTGTTGGTTACATGGTCTCGGCGACCAAGGGCAACACATATTATCATATTTAAATATATGATGTGTATGTGTCAAAACATTGAATTGTGTCACATTACTCCTCTCCCATATATATATTTGTGCGTCGGGAGCCCTAAAATTATCGTATCAAGTTACCTTAGTGGACAAGGTGATTTACAAAGATAATTAGATAAAACAAATGCAAGTGATAACTAGAAATATATATCTAAAGTCGATATATTTTAACTGACCATGAACATGGCTTTTGAGTCGACCTTTCACCTCTAATTTTATATTTTAGCACTATCTAATCCCACCGTGGATGCATGAATGACAAAGCCCCTTTCTGTACACCATTTCGTATTATATGTGATACGTTACAGGAAAATGAGTAATAAGTCGCGGAAAATGGATTTTAAGATATCATATCTGAACAGATGAAATCAAGCCGATTCCAATGAGGGTAAACAATAGAAGATCAAATAGGTACTTCTATACTGTAAGTTTGACATTTTATTTTTTGAGAATTAGAGTTTTTAATATCTCTGGTAGGACAATTACTACTAAGTAATACAGTAGCTATATAAGTAGCTAAATAAACTAAATATATAGGATGAGCTTCAAAATGCGTGGATATAATTAATAGACCGTCTCGAAATTTGGTACATGGCATTGGATACCCGAAAATGAGTACATTCCCACAAAGAGAACCTGTGAATAAATCACATTGAAAAAACATCCTTTTTGCGAATTGTGACTCATTTCTTGTAAAACATCACATATATGGGTCAAGTCGTCAGAAAACGTACAATTCTTTTTCGCAATTTTAAGACACAAATGATTTCAAAAGACAGTTCAAAATAGCTGAACCGATTTATTGACTCAATGCAATTATAAAAATAATCAGATATAACTATAAGTTTTCACCTTAAGTAGCAGAATTTACTAAATGTCTAGGGTCGCCGATTGTACATTGCCTGACGATCTGACCCATATACCAAGGGCAGGTGCGGGAAGGCTGCCGCCATATTGGCTTCCATGCAATGGTGCCGCGCTATTTGGCGGGAAATAAGACTTCATGGCGCCGAGCGGACATTTTTAAACACGCGAATAAGAACCAACAAAAATCGGTGGAGCACAAGAGAATTTGGATTGGAAACAATATTCCTATGAAGCACTATTCAACCCCCAAATTAATTTTAATATTGGCCACCGCCTGTTCAACGATACTGCTATTTAGCGATCATGTTTGTGACAATAATTCCATAGAAAAACGGCGGTGAATCAGGTAATTTGGAAACAATATTCATATAAAAGACAATTTAAATCGCCAAATAAATCTAAATGTATGTCGATATTAGGTTTAGGCAGGGTTGAATGGATCAAACATTCAAACGATTATATTGCTTTATATAGTCCAGGCCCTTGAGATCCGCCCCCGGGATCCGCCTTTATAAAGGACTAAATTTTGATGGGAAATATGGCCAATAACCGCGAAACGTTTAGAAATAATTCCATCTAAGTTCTTCATTCTAAACCCTCCATACCGTACAACACCAATTATAGATTAACTTAGACGGCACTTATTACATTTGGGCCCGCATTTGGGGTAGAATTGATCCAATCCAAATTCTAATGTACGAACATTTTTATATCGTTAATACCCGAAGAAATTTCGACCAGATATTCATCATTTGGCATATAACAAGCACAATATACACGGCAATACAATGTCAATACCACACAATGGTTGCATTCTATTTCTGAATATGGCAACACAACGTATAACAAGCGATCACGCATATACCAACAACAGTCATATCATTGCGTCCCTACGGAATAACATTTTTCTTCCGGAATCTCCTGAAAAAAAACTCAGATTAAAACTGACCTTCATCTCATTTTCATGGGGATTGAATAATGAGAAATATGGCTAACTGCTGCACATGTAACAGTAATATGTATACGGATCCACGGGGTTCCTGGGGCACACGGGGAGCGGGGAGTCGACCTAAGGGCAGTAGAGAATGGGCGTCCACCGCCAGCTAAACACACGTTGACGATTTAGGTTGACATCAGATCTCTGGATATCTCCTCCATAAGTAGGATCGTGAAGTCGTCACCTTGATGTTCCATCTGTACTCGATCCATAGATCGTAGGACCTCACCAATAATAAGAATTAAAAGAACAAATTATTCACTTAAAAAGTAACCACTACACTTACGAAAGCCCAACTAATGCATTGAGCTAATGGTCATTCGGCCTATATATACCCCCTGAGGCTAGCCAATCAGAGGCGGGTCTTGAATTGCCCTGCCTGACAGAGCCAGGATCATCCCACCTTGTAGTACCCCCTCCCCCACACCCACCCCTGTCACTACTACCCACCCTTCTTTCACTCAACGTCACACGGGTCAGATCGTCAGACAATGTACAATTGGCAGCTCTACACATTTAGGCAATTCTGCTAAATTAGATCGAAAAAATGATGAATACCGGGAATATCTGAGTATTTTTAGTATCGCATTGATTTGAAGTTCTCTTATGTTAAACTGCATTTTGAAGCTTATTTTCGTCTTAAATATGGGTTATTTGAGAGGATTGGTGAAGGCTAATTGTACATTTTCTGACGATATGACCCGCTTACGGTAGTTGTGGTTATCGATTGGACCGTTTTGATTGTTTTTTACGCCAGCGGATGTGTTTTATCATAAATATGTTTTATTTATATGTTTTATGTATATGATATTAATTAACGAATGTGTATCAGCGTATAATTTACCCTATCATTTCTATATTATTAAACCAGCACAGACTGAGAACAGTGAATAACAAATGTTAAAATACAAATACATACGACAATAGTACATATTATTATGGTCGCAAACTATGGAGTGATTTACCTCTGGTATACTGAAAACCATTGATGACAATTGCCTATGTGTACGTGCAGTTAGGATACTATATTCCCAGGTATTGAATGTTTGATAACTAACTTTGCTTTGATTGTTTTTAATTGTATATGTGTTTGTTCAATGGTAACATGCGGTGACATACACAAAACAGTGACTGAGTCTGATGTAAAGACAATAGGGCTTGTTTGTCTCAGTTTGTATAATTGTATGATTGCGGATTCTGAGTATATGTATTGTAACAGAAAATAACGTATAGATTGAGGTATATTTCATTCATGAGATCGTTGCGTCGGGAGGGTAGTAAATTGCATTTGTTTAGATTATATTCATCGTATCATATTATATTTGGTACAATTAGATTAAGTTGTAAAATCTGACTAACTTGGTTACACATGAAAAAAATAACGATTGTGGTTATGCGTATTTTGTAAAGAATTTAAATGTACAAGGCCAATACAAAAATATTTTGGGAAAAAAACCATGTTACATCATCAAATCAAATCCCAACTCTCCGCCCCCTCCCACCCTCCCGCATTCTACCACAAGAGGTAGGCTTATATGGATTGACACATTGAAACAGTAATGGTAATTATAGTGTCGGGAGCTTGCCTCGTCATCAGTAGAAATTAACACTCATTTGGTACAATTGAGCTAAACTAGGGCAAGCACAGTTGAACGGTTTTTAGAGACATGGTAAATCAAGCGAAAAGCTATTTGCTATGCTACTGGTTTACGTACGTATATATGTACGTATAGAGAAACAAATCTTGATTGAGAAATAACTTCAATGTTGGACTCATATGTGCTGTGTTACAGGGAAATGAGTTTTTAGATATCATTATTTGAAAAGTGAGATCAAGCTGATTCCAGTGATGATAAACATTAAGGACATCTTAGAATTATTTCTATATTTTATGTTGTTTTATTTGCTTCTCTCTTTCTCCTTATCCCCTGCCTCTCTCTCTTTCTCCCTCTCTTTCTCCCACCTATCTCCCCTCTCTTTCTTCCTTTCCCCCGCCTCTCTCTGTGCCTTTCTCTCTCTTTCTCCCTCTCCCCCGCCTCCCTTTCTCTGCCTCTTTTTCTCCCTCTTTTTCTCCCTCTCTCTTCCGCCTCTCTCCCTCTCTCTTCCGCCTATCTCTCTCTCTTTCTTTCTCCCTCTCTTCCGCCTCTCTTTCTCTGCCTATCTCTCTGCCTCTCTCCCGTCCCCCTCTCTCTCCCTCCCTCTCTCCCTCTCCCGCTCTCTCCCTCCCTCTCTATTTTTCTCTCCCCCGCCTCCCTCTCTCCCTCCCTCTCTCCCTCCCTCTCTCCCTCCCTCTCTCCCTCCCTCTCTCCCTC
Organism: Sthenelais limicola; assembly: GCA_942159475.1. Classification (NCBI taxonomy): domain Eukaryota; kingdom Metazoa; phylum Annelida; class Polychaeta; order Phyllodocida; family Sigalionidae; genus Sthenelais; species Sthenelais limicola. The sequence continues at coordinate 14,013,660 of OW804102.1, read as the reverse complement.
TATCTTTCTCCCTCTCCCCCGCCTCCATCTCTCTCTATCTCTCTCTTTCTCTTCCTCTCTCTCTCCCGCTTCCCTCTCTCTCCTTCTCTCTCCACCTTTCTCTCCCTCTATCTTGCACCTTCTCCCCCGCCTCTCTCTCACTCCCTTTCTCCTTCTCCCCCACCTCTCTCTTTCTCCTTCTCCCCTGCCTCCTTCTCTCTCTGCCTCTATCTTTCTACTTCTCCCCCGCCTTCACCCCTGTTCAGGGATCCCCACGTGGATTTTCTGTATAAGATAAACACTAAACACAAACTAATACTGATATGATTAGTGTCATCACTTTTGATCTATTATAGGTCAGTTGTTATGGCGCCATCCTGGACTCCAGATTTATACAAAACGTCGTTTGCAGAATATGATTCTTGAAGAATAATTCAAAATCATACCAGATATTTCGTGTGATACTGGACATTGGTATTTTTGCGCTCCAAAAATGTTAACTTTTATTAGAGTACACTTTTGATTGATATCATTTTAAAATGCTTAATTGAAAATTATAAGTGTGTCACAGAAAATTATAAGTATGGCACATAATTGTGTAGCCTATATCAAAAGTAATGTCTTCTTGTGGGGTTCTATTTCGACTACTGTCATCTCATTAACTCCTTTTCTGAAAGACCGAACGAACGTTATTAATAATCCAGGGTATTCACAGAGCCTTTAAGAATAAATCCTTTCGTGAAACATTACATTAAACATTGTAGGTATCCATGCCTGTAAAGAAGTCAATTTGTATCTTATTATATACGAAAAGTATTACATGCGTTGATAGTCAAACTTCATTGTTCAAAGTGATAATGTAGTAAAATTAGCGTTAGAGAGACATAACTGTAACTATGTCAAGGTAAGAAAGCAGGGCATGAGCCGGAAGAACTCTAATTTGAGAAATTCACAACCTTTATGTAAACTATGCACCTATTATGGCAAATAAAGAATTATGTTATCTTATCTGATTTGATGTTATAACATTGTCTGTAAAGACATATATATTACTATTTTATTGTAGAGAAGCGCCTGGTTTTGGCATGCTGGGTCTCATATGGTAACAAAATGGCGGGATATATAAAAGAGGAAATAAGTGTTATACATCAACGCAAACTTGAGTTATTAATCAATAAGGTAGTACCACCGGGCGTCACTAAAATTAATTAATATTCAAAAGGGAAAATGACCTAACATATTTACCTGCATATATATTTACCTGCATATATATATATATATATATATATATATATATATATATATATATGATTACTAATAAAGGATTGATGACCGACGACACTGAGGGGCTTTTGATGCACTGTTTGGTGTGTAATACCAGCTGACTGATTATGCACAAATCGTGCACCAGCAGTCCCGAGATGGAGGTTATTCAGACTTGGTTGTCGTAGCCAATGGACTGCACATGGCGATGACTAAAATCGGTTAGAGGAGATCTGTTGTCCTGATCTTCAATTGCAATATGAAGGTGGACGTTTAACAAAAGTAATTAAGAATAGAAAAAGCTGCTGTAGGGGTTGTACCAAACAGTATACAATTCACCCAGAGAAGGCCCAGCAAGGCCGAAAGCTCGTGATAAAATCATCAACAACAACTCTTTAATTCTCTCATAAATCATACCATCAATTCACAATCGGCCCCTAGACTGAAACCTAAACATATTAGATCAAAACAGGTTATTATTTGTAACAATTCCCTTATTCTTAATCCAAGAACCCAGAGAGGGTTAATTAACCACATGATTCAGGGAGAGTGGGCACAACACTGACTACAAATAGACTAGAGATGCATGTACGGCATTAACGTTTTCACTCGCATGGATTTATGTGATATGATGGGACTTGTAAGTCTCCATCTTTCCCATTATGCATTTATATATCACATATCATCTATACGAGGCAGGATATCGTCGATAATATTTTGCATATTTCTTATAAAAGTGTAGCTAAATATTTGTCCACCAGATTCACGGAGACTCACTGCATGTTAAGTGTTTCTGCTTAGTGCTAATATTTATTTGATTTCATTTGTAGCCTTATTGTTCCTGCACAATATCGATACGAAATCATACTACTACAATAATTATTGTAGCTTATCTACATTTTAAAGTTCGTGATTTTTTACCTATATTAAAATGTGGTGCGGAATGTCTCAAAGGTGCAACAATAAACGAAAATACAGTGGACTGGAAAACAATATTTATGTAGAGTTGCTCAAAGATATATAATATATATATGTAGTGGTCGTGTGTTTTATGGGTTCCGGAATAGTGCAGTCCGAGAGTCCGAGACTGTCCGCTGGTTGATTCCAGTCCTTTCGGACTGACGCCAGAGGGCAGTCAAGGGCTCTCGGATCTATCCGAAGCACAGACCCTGGAAGAGTGGTCTGTAGCTTATTTACTATTATTTGTATTCATCACTTTATATTGTGTCTTTTCCTTGTATATTGTCATTTTATGCTATGCAAATGTTCCTTTATGTGTTCGTACCCAATCTCTGGTTTTACTTATTCTTAACTTCGCTTTTATAAGAATATCTGTGATATCGATATTCTCCACACCTTGTTTATACTATTTCCTATTGTATATGTTCCCTTTCTGGCTGGTCCAGAAAGGTTGGTCTAAGGTTGTGAGGTAATAAAACCAGAGTATGAGAGTAATTCTTGTTCCGTTTTATTCCTAAGCTAAGAGTCCCGAACCGAGTTCACTACAATTGGTGCCGTGACCAGTTCTTAGCCACAACCAGAAGTTAGCTTTTCAAAAAGCCTGAAAAGTGTTCGGATCCATCCAGGTAGAATTCTATGAAATAAAAAAAGAGAAAGAGGTCGGTAGAAATGTCAGACCTAAATAGAGCGAGTCAGACGGAACAGTCGGCCGGGGCTACTGGAGGTGCGGGCAGAGGCAGAGGTAGAGGTACAGGTGCTGTACCGAAGGTCCGAACCGCAGTGCCTAGACCGAGTCCAAGCACAAAGAAAATTACACAAGATGTTTGGGCATTCCGCGATCCTCGCGAAAGATTTTTTTCGGACGATACGGATGAGGGCTCCCCACAGAGGAAAGAGTCTACTCCACCTCTGCAGTCTCAGGTAGAGGCTTGGCGCAAAGCCTATGAGCGGGCGCACAAGTTCAGCTTGGGCCAGAGAAACCAAGTGGTGATGTTGGAAGATCAGAATGCAGAGCTCCAGAGAACTCTACAAGATTATGCTGAGAGGAGTGATCGTTCAACAGCCAGGTTAATGGCTGAAAACGAAAAACTCCGGGCCGAAGCTTCTAGAGTCGATGATTTGTCCAGATTAATAAATCAGGCAGATCAGACAACAGAATCTCCAAAGGCACAGCCAACGTTAGAGCAAGTGGCTGCTATTTTCGGATTGGGGACGGGCACTGGACCCGAGTCCCCGATAGAGAATCCAGCACCCGAAGAAACTGGCAATGTGAGGAATGAAGGACAGGGGGAGTCTTATGTACTTAGGACTCCTGCTTCCTTCGTTAGGGGAGCCGAAAAGAAGGTCCAGATTATGACCCCGGAAATTCCCCAAACTTCCTCACCAAACCAGGGAGTAGTCACCCCACCCACTGGTACAGCGGGTAGACCGGGCATAGGAGCTGGCATCTCCACCATTAAGAAACTGGCGGATAACACTATTGGTTATCCGGGTGGACATGTCACGGATGGAACCTATGTCCGTCATAATGTTGTTGGTAGTGCAGGTGCTGATTCCTCGCGGAGTTATGTTCCTGTGGCTCATAGTACAACAATGAGGAGGGAAACATACTCATTCAAAGATAAATCCTTGACACAAGGATTAAGATATGACGGGCCCGAGCCAGCTGCAAGCTCATTTCATTATGAGTACATGCATGAAGCGGCAAGTCATGTCCCGAAGATGTCTTTCTTGAAGCAATGGGATTCTTCCAAAGACAGTTGGAGCATTCATCTGGGAGAGATGAGGGTGATGGCAGAAGCTCAGAATTGGTCAGACGATATTTTCTTGATGTTTCTGAAGTGTACCTGCCGCCGCCAAGTTCAGGAGCTGGGGGAGTTACCCCCTGGACTGAAACTCCCAGAGTTTGTCCAGCATATGGAGGCAAATTTCGGGGAACACAACTCCCGGAAGAAGGAGGCCATCTTCTATGCTGCGCGACAAACAATGAATCAGACTAGTCGCAACTTCGCAAATGAAGTTGTGAAGAAAGCCCGAATTGCCTTCGGCAATGTAATAGACTATACCGGACGCACATTGTGTTTGAAGGTATATCTAGATGGCCTATCCAACGCCAAGGAAGCTTGGTGGATACGACTCCAGGAACCTTATGACTTGGAACAGGCCGTCCATTGGTCCGAGGTGTTCGAGGGAGCTGATTTGGATGCTGTGAATACTGTATCCATACAGAACACTACCGCTAGTTCAGCGCCGGACTTTTTCGGACCGCCTGAAGCTGGTGGAGGGCATAAGAGCAAGACCCCGAAGAAGTCTGTCATTGCCCAGATTACTGAGGCATTGCACGCCAGTGATAAAGTGGAGTCAGAAGAAGAAGACTCTGGCATTGGCGCAATTGTACAGGCCATTCAGTCATGGCAGGCTCACAAGAAACCAACCCCGGATGCCCCGAAAACATCTTATTATGAGAGGTCTGGGTATAGGGGGAAGAAAGAGTTTCCGAAAACTAAACCCTGCTACTTCTGTGGTGAATTTGGACATAGAATCTCTGAATGTTCAAAGAAGAAGGGGCTGTTCAAACTCCTTGCAGAATCCGAAGCAAGGACAGCCGCAGCAGGAAATTCGGAAAACTAGAAGGGGCCCTCATGAGAAGCGTAGTGAGGGTCGACGGCAAGGCGCTTCATAATACCGCAATCCGAGAGGAGTATGAAAGTAGTGTAGAGATCGGGAGTAAAACCCAGGCACCGCTTAGTACGCTCGGAGGAATCCCAAGTGTGGACGAATCCGAGTCGAAAGGTGGAGAATCTAGATCGTTGCCGGACGGTAAAGCTCTTTCAAAGGTCTGTACTCCTTTGAGAAGTCCGGAGGATGACCCTAATATACGATGGGGGGAATCCGGATTCCAAGCTGAGGAAGGGCAGATTTTAATGGTCAAGAAGAACCGTAATAAACCTGCCAAGATTCAGAAGGTTTCTGTGCTACGGAAGGAAACTCTGGAGATCCCGTCTAAGTTATTAGTTCGGGAGAGATGGTATGCCCCAGTGCTGGTAGGTGGGATGAGTGGATTCTTTTTGGTTGATCCTGGTGCTACTACCAGTTTGATCACTAAGAAGTTCTATGATTCCCTTCCACATCCACCGCCAATGATGCCGGTCCGAACAGTGTGTGCGATGGGAGATGGAACACCTATTAACACTTATGGTAGCGTGCTATGTCCGTGGAATATAGGTGGACGGACCTATATGATTACATGTCTCGTTGTCAGTGGTTTACAAGGCCCTGAGGATGGGATACTCGGTGCAGATTTTTATTATGTGCATCGATGTAGTCTTGATTGGTCAGGATTACTTTACTTGGATAACTACGGTCATTCCGTGAGTTGTAAACTCTGGAAGAGACAAGGTAGTAGTAAAGAAAAGTCCTCCGTGAAGGCGGTGCAGGTCGGAAATTCACTTGCAGGTATAGAGGTGACACTCAAAAGAGGTGTAACCCTTGTACCTGGCAAAGTGACTTTGGCCGAATTAAACATTCACGGTGGCTCAGACACATCGGATGGATTGATGTTCGAGCCAGACCAAAAATTACTAAGTGACTATGCCTTGGGAAGCTTGAATACATACGTATCAGGTGACGGGAAACCGGCTGTGGTGGCATTTAGTAATCCGTCCGGGCGAGCTATTAAGCTCGGAAAGAGAAGAATGGTAGGCAGATTGTATAGTGTGACTTTACTTTCACAAGATTCAGTCATGTCTGGGGAAGAGGATGACGGTGTGATCGAAGAGGTAATCATCAATTCAATACAGGTTATGGAATCACCTGTGGCGGATGATGATTTGATCTCACCTGAAATGCCCGAGAAAATGCCCCCCACTGTGTGTCCGCTGGCTAAGTTAATATCGGACTCAGACCTGCGGGATCAAAAAGAAATTAAAAGTGCAACAGATCTACTGAAAGAATATCAGGACTGTTTCTCCATCCCAGGATCCGGGAAACTACTGGGATGTACACATAAAGTCCGACACGCTATTAATACGGGTGACGCAGCCCCTATTAAGCAAGCGTATCGTCGGATACCAGTGGCAAAGAGAGACAAGGCCGAAGCAGAGATCTGGAAAATGTACAAAGAAGGCCGGATCGAACATAGCAGCAGTCCTTGGGGTGCTCCTATAGTTATGGTGGCCAAGAAAGATGGGACCCAGAGGTTTTGTGTCGACTATCGTCAGCTAAATGCAGTGACCATAAAAGATAGTTTTCCATTACCTCGGATAGATGAGTGTGTAGAAGCCCTTGGAGGAAACAAGTGGTTCTGCACCCTAGATCTAGAGAGTGGATATTGGCAGGTAGCCATGGATGAGGAAAGTAAACACAAAACTGCTTTTCTGTCCACGGTGGGCTTATTCCAATTCAAAGTTATGGCTTTCGGATTGTGTAATGCCCCGGCTACTTTCCAACGCATGATGGATCAGATGTTAGACGGACTCAGATGGAAGTCCTGTCTGGTCTATTTGGACGATATTGTGGTTTTCGGAGAAACTTATGAGCAGTGTCAAAGTAACCTCAGACTCGTCCTAGACCGAATCCGAGACTATGGTCTAAAACTAAAACCGAAGAAATGTGATTTCTTTCGGCAAAGAGTGGAATATTTGGGAAGAATTGTATCTCCGGATGGCATTCAAGCTGATCCGAAGAAGGTACAAAAGGTCAAGGACTGGCCTATTCCCAAGAACGCCAGAGAGGTGAGGCAATTCCTTGGTTTTGCTTCTTATTACCGAGAATTTCAAAAGGATTTCGGAATAATAGCAGCCCCTCTGCAAGATGTAGTGACCGCGGCAGGGAAAGAGAAGCGCTATAGCAAGCCTATAGTGTGGACGCCACGGTGTGACGATGCCTTTAGCAAGCTGAAAGAAGCCCTAGTAACTTCTCCAGTGTTGGGATTTCCCCAGAAAGTGGGAGACTTCATTCTGGACACGGATGCTAGCGGTTTCGGGATGGCTGGGATCTTGTCTCAGATCCAGGATGGGAGAGAAGTGGTATTGAGCTATGCTAGCAATAGTTTTTCTAAATCACAGAAGAATTATTGTGCTACCAAACGCGAGCTCTTAGCCGTTCTGACCTATCTGAAAAAGTTTCGACATTACCTATTGGGAAATCGGAACTTTGTGGTTCGGACAGATCATGCATCCTTACGTTGGTTGCTAAACTTTAAGGATCCAACTGATATGCTCGCGCGGTGGTTACTGACGCTGCAAGAGTATGGTCTGGATCAGAATATGATTGTCCATCGTGCTGGAAAGAAGCATGAAAATGCTGACGCGTTATCACGACTTCCCACTCGGAAATGTGGAAGACTAGATTGCTCGGATTGTGGTATTCATGATGCTGTGGCTGCCCCCACTACTGTGGCTTTAGGCACACAGGAGCAAGTGTTGCGGGAGGCTCAGCAGGAAGATCCACTCATCAAAAGATTACTGGCTATTGTTGCGGGTACAGAGGATGTCCCTAGCAGAGAAGATCTAGCTGGAGAATCCAATGAATTCCGTACATTTGTCCAGCATCTGGGTAATATGGAAATGAGAGAGGGTGTGCTATGTCTGGGTTGGACAAGACTAGCCACAGGAAGGAAGTATTGGAGGAAACTCATTCCTGCCTCTTTGAGAAAGGAAATATTCCAAGGGATGCATGGTCCGAAGATCTCGGGTCATTTCGGTACATTTAAAAATTCTTGGTCAGCTAAAATGAAATATTACTGGCCAGGGATGAGGTACGATTTGAAACGATGGATCCGGGCCTGTCCGGAATGTAGTATGAGGAAATCCAGACAAGGGGGAGGGACTTCCCTCCTTAAGAAAGAAAAACATGGGGATAGGTGGAATCGGATAGGATTGGACATCTTGGGACCTCTTCGGACAACTCCCAGGGGAAACAATTATATCATGGTGGTAACGGATCATTTTTCGAAATGGGCCGAAGCCTACCCCATGGCAGATCACACTGCAGAGAGTTGTGCAGATGTACTCTTCAGAGAATGGATCCTACGATTCGGGTGCCCTGTTGCTTTGCAAACCGATGGAGCTCCCGAGTTTAGGTCTCTGCTCTTAAGATCCTTGTTAGAAATGTTGGGGGTTGAGAAATTAATTACTCTTCCCTACAGACCCATGAGCAATGGTCAAAGCGAGAGACTCAATCGTGTCCTCGTGGAACAATTGTCATGTCTAACAGATGGAACTGAAGATAACTGGGATGTATTAGCGCCCTGTATTGCTCATGCTTATCGGGCCACAGTACATGCCAGTACACTCTGTACTCCGAATTCTGTAGTCTTTGGGACAGAGCTGGTGGCACCAATGGATTTAGTCTATGGTGTGACACCAGGAGAACTGGATTTCCCATGCAAAGTGGGATATGTGGAGCACTTGAGACAGTGTATGAGAAAGGGGCACCAGCACGTGAGAAATAATCTCGGAATTTCTGCAGTCCATCAGAAAAGGGATTATGACAAACGTTCTCGTCCTCCGAGATTCCAAGTGGGGGAGGTAGTATACCGATTCTGTCCCCCAAAGGCCTCTAAAAAGATCGGACCCAAATGGGATGGGCCTTATGTCATCAAAAGATTCATAGGAGGTACCACCTGTGAATTAGAAACCTCGGAAGGTCTGATGAGATATCATATAGACTACTTGAAGCCAGCCTTTGACGAAAATGGACCCATACAGGCAGCGAACCTGCATCGGGCGTCCGAATTCCAGAAGCAGGCTAAAACAGGTAGAGATATTCTCCGACTTATCGATGGGAAAGTAGTAGCTGGGAAAGATTGTATAGTTCCTGCGGCAAAAGCTAAAATAACTATAGGAGCCAAGCCGAGAGGCAGGCCCCGAAAAGTTAAACCAGCAGGACAAGAGAAGCCCGTCCGAAAGAGGGGTAGGAAGACAAAGAAAGCGGATACTGTAAAAACTACAGCTCCTGTGTCAACTATTCCTCCTCCTGTGACAGAGAAAGGCCGAGGCAAATTGAAAAAGAATGCAGTAGTGCCTCAACCTGTTATACAGGAGAAGAAAAAGACGAGGGCTAGAAGGAAACCGGGAAGACCTAGGAAAACAGTAGTGCCGGATAAACCCGAAGCTCCAACAACTCCGAAAAAAAGAGTTGGGAGGCCTAGGAAGTTACCAGGCGCTGCTGTTCCACCAATCTTACCGGGTGGTAGACGGACAAGAAATAATCCGGGTCCGGATACTAGTAATCCTTCCCCAGCTCTGACAAGGGCTAAGCGCACGCGCAATGCCCCAGTTCGGTTGCAAATCAAATAGAATATGGTATCAAATGAGTTAAAATTACCGGACTGATTTTGGCTCAATAAAAAAGTACACAACGAGAAGTCCGACTGGCAGTAGACCGGAGAATTGCTGCTGTGTCCCCTACCGGCGTAATGGATTCATTTCTATTGTGACTGGGAGACGAATCTTTGTCTTAATAAGTATTTGTTTGAACGATAGGTATTGACATGATCTAGGCTTGCACTGCGGGTCAATGAGACCTGGAACTTGCTGTAAGATCGGAATCTATTTATAGCAGATAGAATGTAGCAATTAAACCTATCCTGATGGCAAAGAAAGTGGAGATTAACAAAGGGCCTGTCATGTCTCAACAGGCAGATCAGAATAGCTATTGGATTAGCACCCAATCATGCTATGTGAGCGTGCTCGGAGAAGGAGCGCGGGAAGCGTTGGCGCTACCGTCGCGGTGTCGGGTTGGAGTACTAGCGTTGCACCAGGTGCGGCGAGAGTGTTCTACCCTTTGCCATTCTGCTTCCGGAACTCGTATGAGTAAGCAACCGACAGACTTTCACCAACCGTACAGTAAGTTTATCAAGCGATGATGTACATAAAGGACTTGTCATGTTGTTGATCTTGTATGAGTGTAAGATGTCTAGAGATTTGAACGTATGGTACCCTGTATTTTGTTGCCGATTGGCATTTCTATACTTTGGCGGGCTGGTGCCTGGTACCGCTACGTCCATTTTGATATACACACTGTTAGAAATACTAGCTACGGGTATGCGTGTTGTATGTTGTTCTCTAGCATAGAAGTGAACCATCATACCCTGTTAACTTATTCCATTATGATGTTTGGACGTAATTAACCCTTCCGGATTGGTGGGAGATGTGGCAACGGTGTGTTGGCTCGCTAGAAACCTAGTTCGGATCGACCCACGCTAAAGGAGTGGGGGACTGACAGCACAGTTCGGATCCGAAGGGCCATCCGAAGCTCAGTCCGAGAATGGACAAGGCTCAGAAATCGGGCTTTGTTATTCCATGAAGTCTTGTCATTAAAATGCTTTGTTTGTATTCCTTTTCTAGCAAAGTAATCGAAGATGGAGAAGGCTATGGCTGAGCAAGTCGAGAAGGAGTTGGCCGAGGCGGAAAGGTTGATGGCCGAGGGCATCGAAACTGAGCTCCCTGCCATGACAGAGGCGGAGGAGCAGCAGTTGTTGCTCGAGGAGGGGGCTGCTAATCTCATGGGGTTAGCAGCCGAAGTCAGTGAAGTGGTGGAGGACGAAGGACACGACCGTTCTGAGTCCGAAGCCATGGAAACTGAAGCTTCCGAGGAAGTGGTGAAGGAGGAGCCGAAGCTTCGGGTGAAGGCCAAACCCGTAGCTGAGGCAAGTCCGAGGGACAAAGGGGAGACTGTTGTCGACCCTGACGTCCTACGCCGCTCTCCGAGGAAGCAGTCAGCACCCCGGAAAAGTGAGGATGGATCCCAGTCTCCATCGAGCCCTAAAAAGGCTGACGATGAGGACATGGAATCCCGGGGCAGATCCCGAAGTCGCAGATACCCTGTCGGTGGCAAATCGGGATCCGCATCCATGACCCGAGGCGGGTCAAGTAGGTCGGAAGAGGAGAAGAGAAGCAAGAGCGCGGTGCCACAACCAAGCACCAGTTCTGTTTCTGCTGGGACCACCTCTTCCAAGAAACAGAAGCAGAATCCGAAGCTGTCCTTTAAGAAGGTGAGAAGGGTCCACAAAGCTCGGATGTCTGTGTGGAGAGCTAGGGTTGGTGAAATCGGGGGAAGTCTAGAGCACTTCAAGGCTGTAATGGATAAGCCCGACAATACAGCACCCATCAACCCTGGTTCGGACAAGCCAGGATTCCGGTTTCCTTCTGATGGTCCGGAATCAGACTCAGACGATGTTGATTTCCCCGGGACAATGAAACGCTATGAGTCCGAGATCTGGCCCGAGCTGTTGCAGGAGGACAGCTTGGATGAGGGCACCTTGGGAAAGCTCAAGATGTCCCCTATGCTCTGGAAGCCAGGACACCGTTGCCCCTTCTTGGTGTGTCGGTACACTGGTTTCCGAGATGTGGGTGTAAAAATTTACACCACCCGAGAGAGGTTCTTTCGCCATTTGTGCGAGTGCCACGCCCCCCTCCGTCAAGCCTGGACTTGCCCGTACACTAGCTGTGCACAGGTCCTGGATCGGAAGGGTGAGCTTATCCAGCACTTGATGAATGGTGAGGTGAGACAGCACAACCTCAGTCGGGAGAAGGCCCAGGCCCGCATGGTGAAGGACACAGTAACCGCCGGAAAAAAAGAGAATCCTCTCTTTTACAAGATGGTGTACTTGTCCTTCAATCACCTGAAGGTCTTAAGAAAGGCACAGGCTGCAGTCCAGACCCGGCTAAAGGCTGCAGAGAAGGCCAAAGCTAGGAAAGCCTCTTCTTCCTCCAGTTCTGGGCTTAGCAAACCCGCAACTGGACAGCAAGACTCGGTATCGGTGAGCTCTGCTTCCAGCAGCGTTGCCCCTGAGTCCGGAAGTAGGCCCGCTTCGGACAAAAAGACCTCCAAGAAGACGCACAAACGACAGTCTTCGAGCCATCCGGAGGCACCCATCACCAAGAAGGGCCGCAAAACCCAGCAATGGGTGGAGCAAGCCAGGGAAGATCTGCCTTCTCGCCATGACACCCAAGAACTGGTCCGGGCAGTTGACGTTAACGTTGAAGCTGCCCTGACGGATCTAGAGAAGGCAGCCATAGCTCTAAGCGAGGGGGTACGTCGGTCAATTGCTTCGTTGACCACGCCCCTTCAACGTTTGGAGACTGTGGAGAGTAGGATTGATGAGGTCGCCAACCTCCGAGAGGAGAACAACCAACAGGCGGTCATCATCAAGACCCAGCGCGCGTCCCTAGCCCAGAAGGACAATCAAATCCGCGATTTGATGGAGGCTAACGCGCGGCTGAGGTCAAGGTTGGAGTCCGCGGAGTCCAGTTCTCCGCCGGAGCAGGACCCAACAGAGAGTGTGGGAGTCACAGATCCATCTGCCCCCACTCTACATGTGGATGGTGGTCAGGCTGGGGCGATCCAGGTCAATGCCCTCCAACTGGATGTACTATCACAGTTGTTGGGACAGATCGGGAAACTCCCCCAGATGGCCCAGATGGGTGTTAAAACACCTAGCCATCCTTCAGCATCCCCCTTTCGGATGATTCTGTCCCCCGAGACTTCTCGGACGGTTCCCGCTGCTGCTGCTGGATCCGCAGCTCAAGCTGCAAGGCAGCAGCAAACGCAGAGGTCCGCGCCCCGACAACGCTCACAGAGCAGGGCCCGGACTTGGCTAGAGGGAAGCGGTCTGGGACAGGGAGGAGTGGGAGCATCAGATCTCGGAATCCACCAATTGTTTGGACCCGAGAAAGTGATCTCCCCTCTAAAGTCGTCGCCCGGCTCTGGTATGCAGGCACCCCCCACTCCTGGAACCAAAACTGGCCACAGTGACGTGGAGGATGATGCCGACATGGACATGGAGCAGGACGACGAAAAGGACCCTCATCGCCAGTGAAGGAGGATGACCATAGGACGGACCAGACGACAACACGGATCGCCCACGAATGATGCTCGGACTCGGAATGGAACGACCTGTGTGGATGATGATGACTGGACTGATTTATGGACTTGGCAATGGATATGGACACACTCGGATTGACGCAAAGATGAATCGGACTACCCACGGATATTAACCACTGGAACTAAAGTAATGAAGTAATGAACTTTTCTCTCTTATTTGTTATACTACAGAATGTAGTAGTGAGATTTATTTTTCTCACAGAGAGCCGGAGGAATTTTTTTTACTTTTTCGCCATTTACACGGATCATTTTTATCTTTCCACTTGTATCAGTAGTGAGGACACTAAATGCTCCTGCTTGTACTTGTCTATGATCTTTTATTATTGTGTTGAGTGACTTTTGTGTTTACTCGTGGTGATTTGTATTATTTTTCCTCTTTTCATATGCTTTATTGTTCTATTACCCGATTTTTAAACAATGTTTTAAACTCTTTAAAAGAAAGAGGGGGTATTGTAGTGGTCGTGTGTTTTATGGGTTCCGGAATAGTGCAGTCCGAGAGTCCGAGACTGTCCGCTGGTTGATTCCAGTCCTTTCGGACTGACGCCAGAGGGCAGTCAAGGGCTCTCGGATCTATCCGAAGCACAGACCCTGGAAGAGTGGTCTGTAGCTTATTTACTATTATTTGTATTCATCACTTTATATTGTGTCTTTTCCTTGTATATTGTCATTTTATGCTATGCAAATGTTCCTTTATGTGTTCGTACCCAATCTCTGGTTTTACTTATTCTTAACTTCGCTTTTATAAGAATATCTGTGATATCGATATTCTCCACACCTTGTTTATACTATTTCCTATTGTATATGTTCCCTTTCTGGCTGGTCCAGAAAGGTTGGTCTAAGGTTGTGAGGTAATAAAACCAGAGTATGAGAGTAATTCTTGTTCCGTTTTATTCCTAAGCTAAGAGTCCCGAACCGAGTTCACTACATATATATATATATATATATATATATATATATATATATATATGAAAGGTGTGGGCATGCTGCCTTCTAGGAACACTAGGCAAGCAAATGCGCCGACTTTGGGAATTCTTTTTACCTAAGAATGGTAAAGACGAGAAATCATTACTAAATCAAGTCATTTCAAGTTGGAATAAATTGTAACCAAATTACGCATAATTGATGATGAGAAATAAAAATCGATTGAAGCAGCTATCAAAAAGGTAAATCCTTATATAAAGTCTGTAAATGGTAGCTGTGTATAAAAGCTCGTTTGCTGCTGTAGTGTTCCTTGTCTACCTGGTTGTATAATTCATATCAATAATATACTCTGATAGCGGAACTCCACTATAGGTAAAAAACGGCGCCAACAGGCAAAAACGGCTGCGACGAATTTTTTGCGACGAAATATCTAATCAAGTTAGATATTTTGCAATTGTTGGCAACAAATAAATGTGTTGTATGGAAAGCGGTATGCAACTACCGACAAATCGGATGAAAAGTCGGATGATCGCCATAGACTTAGTATATCGACATTTAAAAAGGTCGGGTTGTACGTCGGCAAGCTTTCCGACGCGTCAGCCGACCTTTTCAGTGGTCTGCCGATTTGTCGGGTTTCCACCACTGAGTTTTTAAAAACGTCGGCAAATATCCGAAAATGTCGGTTTCAATTGCCGACCTTGCTGTGCAAATTGATCGTAATTCAAAAGTTGGCCGATTTATCGGCCGACTGGTCGGCGATAGGTCGGCCAATCGAACTGGCTGTATGAAATTTGGCCGACTTGTCGGGTGTATTATGCCGACTGGTTGGGGGTAGTATGCCAACTTGTCGGGGGTAGTATGCCGACCTGTCGGGGGTATTATGCCAAGTTGTCGGTAAGGAGTAGGCGTACCTCCTTCTGCACTGAGCCAACACCAACACCCCTAAAAATCCCTAAACAGAAAAATTGATTGTCACCTCCTTCCTTCTTGCCTCCTTCCTCATCTCTATTCAAATACATTGTGAATATTTTATGCTTATGATGGGGGAGCAACATGCTCCCCAAAACAAAGCATTGTTAAGCTTGTAACAATTACCCCACACTATATTTTTTATATCTACTGCAAGCTACGCAACAAAACAAAACAGAAAGTGAAAGAAAACACTGTATAAAATTGTATTATGTGCTTTGTATTGTTGTTTTTCTATCGTACACTGTTTAACAACCTAGGAATTATATGATACGCATATGTTATCTTATCCTAGAATCTCATTGTAGAAGAAACTTCTTCTCATGTTAACTCATTGGGGAAGCGGTCTAAATACTCTCTAAAAAATGTCATATAATTAACAGGGCCATTAATCATAGCAGTATGATTATACTTTACTACTTGGCACCTTGGGCCATGCATGTACACCGGCGTGCATTACTGCGTCCGAATGCTCACTGCTGCTACCTGTTGGCTGGAGAGGTGACTGTAACGTGTGTAGCTATTTGTCCGGGTAGTGCGTCCTACTGCGCAATGCTGACACCTAGTGCAATGAAATTGAAACCGGCCGTCTTAGTGTGGTTTATTTGTGAGTTCATTTGAACTACCGCGATGTATATTTCAATGACTGTTTATCAAACAAGTTAATTCTGCATTTCTTTCTGTACAACTTTTGATTTTCATTAGATTGCGGTTTCATATCACAGCGCTTCATCTCTGAATGTCCAGTCTATCCAACTTGACATTAGCACGCCAACTTCAATGATAATAATAATAATAATAATTTATCTCTACATTATAAACTAATACTTTTACATCTTTGAACACTTGTAACAATAGCTCAATTTATTTATTGATTATAATCATTTAATACGCTTACTGTGGAGATCCTTGTGTTGTGACCATGCTTTTGACCACTTCACCGTTCCACTTAGACATTGTCAACTCTGAACTATTGACTTGAAGCCTAAACCGTCACTCTCCACATATACTAATTAATCCAGGTCTTAAATTCCTCAATGTTTTCCATCATTTTACGTGCTTCCACATTGTTTGGTATAACCCTTGTGTTCCTTATTTATTCTAATTCATATCATCATCGCTAAACATTACAAAATTGCTTTGTTATTTGACAGCGCCCCCTAGTGACAAAAGAGGGAGTATATCCCACGATTTCCCTGCTGTACACAAGCTTATCTCATCAATATAACTTTTAATCATTATTTCTTTTAAATATGCTTTATATTTACTGAATAAAATATGTGTTACTTGTATTTACATTCCTGGATATGCATTGCGCACCATAATTAATGAATAACATTAATTGGGGACTTCGGTAAATAAAGTTAAATTGACAAACCAGTCCCCATACCCCCTGCTCCCAAATCCCCATTCTTCCTACCCTCATCATTGACAACATTCCATATTGTGGAATTACAAAATGACCTTACTAATATTGTTGAATGGAATTGTCGATTTCGTTAAATATAAAGAACTGTCAAACAGTCACTATATGTTCAAAGGCAAAAACAAGTAATATGGCACAATATATTATTTTATTGATAATCACCCAATCGAATGTGTACAATATTATAAATATCTTGGTATAGAGTTGGAGTTGTCTATCTAATCAAAGACAACGACAACAACTAAACTTCAAGACATTTGTGGAATGGAAAAACAACGTTGTAAGCGCCAAGCTTTAGGCCATCTCTAAGCTGTTTGGAGTGTGTCAAAAGGACACCTACTGTATAAAACTACCTTACTCCCCCATATCGATTATGGAGATGTGTTTTACAATGTAGCTTCCCAGAAACAACTACAAAAATTACCAATCTTTACCGAACGCCTCATTAAAAATCATGGGAAATTTTATCACTTTCCACAGTTGGGGGCCAAATGTTGTCAAATTGGTGGAATTGGCCATATATATAATTGATCTTTAGAAATCTTAGTAGTTTATTTCTTGGGCCACACAGTATATAAAGCTTTCATTGACTGGGTCCGTCGGTCCATAGGTTATGTCGTACACGGGGTATATCACAAGCTGAGGGTGAGGTCTCCATAATAATTCCCAAAATAATCTGGTGTTACAGGTGCCTCGATTGCGAATTGTGGGAATCTGAAATATACAGCATAAACAATATGTCAGTACCATAAAGTGTAGTGGCAGGGCCGTTCTAGATATAGAGATATGTAATGTCCGATCGACAGCCTTAAGCGACTATGGGAACTTAATCTATCTAATCAAAGACAACGACAACAACAGGATCTAATGGACCTCGCCAGCACTCAACGTTTATATTCTCTTATCCACACCTGGGTTGCCAAATATCACAGCTTGTGACGACAACAACCGACATACATAAAGGAAGCAGTACATGATAATAACATGCAAATACAAAAGGGTGTATAACATGTAAGTATGAGACATACATAAGATAAGTACAACATACAGCAATAAAAAGTTTGAAAATACAGATACACAACACAGCACGACCTCTGTTGGTGACTAAGACCACAACCGCGACCCGCACAGCTAGCACCAGTACACAACTTACATAACCAAGGATCTCCAAGCGACACCCACTTGAGACGCGCGTGGGCGCGGCTCTGGTTCAGCAAAGCTAATCCAAAGCCGCGCACCACAATGCCCCTCCCCCTCTTTCGAAAGGAGGGCACAACCGCTTTAGGCTTTCACTTAGAAAAGACTAAACCATAAGGTTAATACACAAGTAAGAAGGTAAAAAATAAGTAAGAGTCAACAATACATTCGCCATCAAACAATATAAAAATCACAGAATAAATATATAAAACATAGGAATCCATACCGGGTTTGCAGGAATCACACGAACAATGGAGAGAACAAACACACAAATATATTGAAGTATGTAGATCAAGCAACTCTGTCCATTTTGGTAATGTTTAGTCCGTGTATAACGAATCCAAGTGTCCTGGTTATTTAGAAACACAACACAAATGTCCGGTAACATCCTAGTTCTGGAAACTGTCCGTTTGAGGCACACATGTAGTAGGTCGATGTATAGCTGTGGTAAAAATTGTTCGTATCCGATATAGCTGTATCCTGAGAGTTGAGTTGACCAGCGCTAGAGACTATCAAGGGACATCTATCCAACATCGCTCATCTCGTCTCGTCACCACTGGGCTCATCACAGCTGGGCTAACCACTGCTGCATCCGGCTCGAATCCATTCCATGTTCATATCCAGAGTCTAAACGATCACTACTTAAAAAGACCAATATCATACAAAGACTACATTCAGACGCATCAAATTAGATCGTCTCATACACACCCCTAACATCACTTTCCTCGTCTTTCAAGAGTTCCTCCTCGTCAATGTCCATATTTTTATCCTCCTCAGTCAAGCTCCTCTCGCAAGAAACATGAGATGAACCAGACACATCCAATCCATCTTCCTGCGCTGAACGGTCTGGGTCTGACTGAGGAACATAAACAGAAGTCTCGGAAGCCGCTGGCTGCTCCTCCCCAATAGAGGTATTCATGAGTCTATTAAACAACCCGCTCATCTTCCTCACTACAGGAGTGAGCGTGTGGACATGTGTATAAATGCACCGCCGGGCAATGCTCTTCACACAGGTGGCGATAAAATCTCTCCCGTGTGCGGTAGACCTTAATCCCATTAGGATTAATTTCTTTTCCCAGGTACCTACACCACGTAAATGGGCACCTGTAGCCAGGTTTCCACAGCAAAGGAGCACCATTCAGTTTGTCCATTATCAGGTCTATGATCTCTTGATGGCCGTCTGCTTTCCCGGTACGGGACTTGAGGTAATGGAATTTATCCTCATACCGGGGCATTATTGGAGCATTTTTCCGATAATCACCCAGAATCTCGTCTTCATCCTCCGATTCAGGGTTCACAAGAACTCCATCCCCCTGTTTCGGAACAATATTCGCCATATTGGTAGGGCTAAGCTCCACTCCCTCCAACTTATCCTTCAACCGCCAGCGCGCCTGGTGGCGAACTGGGTTTGCACTGTCTGAAGTTTTCTTAGGAGCGTTTTTCCAGGCCGGCTTAGCCAAAGCCCGTCTTACGTCCTCCACAGAGTTAAGTCCAGGGCCGCCAGTGTGAGTAGCGCGTGACTGGTCACTATGCTCGGTAGAAGAAGCGCGAGAGCTAGTACTCGCGTCCCTACTGCCACTCTCCTTAAACGCAGCCTTATTCTTCTCCCGCCCTCTCTTAACTTCCTGCTTCGGTTTTCCCTTGGGGGAATTAAACTCCTTTTTTGACTTTGTCTTACCGCCATCAGGTTTTGCTTCGTCATTTTGCTTCACTGACTTGGCATTACCTGACGCAGACGCAGTCTTGGTTTTCCCAACATCCAAACTCTCAACCTTCTTTCCAGTCTGTTTGTCTGATTTCTCAGACTCAGGGTCTACCACTGATTCAGGATCAGTTTTCTTAGACGTCTTCCTTTTAGGCCTGGAGGCAGCAGCGCCTTTGGGAGGCAACTGCTCCTCTTCCTCACTCTCATCCGACTCCACGATCTTGGCAGACTTGACAGGCTTGGTCTTCCTTCGCCTACTCCTTTGAAGCTGCCATTCTGCTGCATCTTGACGATCTTGCGCCTTCTGCAGCTCCATCCTCTTCTTCTCAACTCTCTCATAATCGGCCTCAATCTCTGCGGTCATCTCCCGATACCAGTCATCTTTCGGGGGATGTTCCTCAGTGCGGGTCTCAGAAGTCACAGCCGCAGCGTCCGTGGTTGTGGACTCCTGCTCCCCACCTGTACAAGGTCTATCTTCGGGTACCTTCCTCTCAACGCCACCCGTTGACGAGTCAACTTCCATGGCCGTCGCCTCCTCCTCCCTATCAGACATCCTGACTTGATCACTCAAACCAGAGTATCCAAGCCAGGTTCCAAGTTCTCTTAAAACACCTAGTCAACCAACCGAACAACAATCTGGGAATACAATGCTTTATCGGGGGGATAAACCAAGCAATCTAGATCGCATACAACTGGCAGTGAAACACGTCTGGCGTGTCCACTAACCGAGCGTACTCTGAAGACCCACACTCTTGCCAGTTCCCGTGACCTAGTCCCGCGACGCCCCATCCAATCAGAGGTCTTTCTTCCGTCTAAATATAGCATCGTAGCCCTGTCGCCGAGTGGTACACACTAGAGTGCACATACCGCGAATAGTGGTGTCTCTGCCTGCCCCGTTACCTAGCAGGCATACACACACAACATCCAGGCACCTGGGCTCCCGAGCAGAACCCAATACACTACCAATAATAGCACAATATTTCATCAGAAAACATAACTAAGCAGTTTCTCCCTACTTTCCATGGGGTGTATTGCTTTGGCCCAGTCACATATCCCAGTAGGTGTCAGGACAATGAGAGGCTACATGCCCTACCAGTCAGTTAATTTTCCAAGTCAATTTCAATGCCAAAACCACGTATAGTAAGCTTGAAATTGTTGTTATTATTTCACATAAATATCACACCAGAGAGGAATAAATCCTCTCACCATGTTTGATGTGAGATATCATTCTACCAGTACTTCTCGTTGTGTCATTTTTTGTTTTCCTCTGCACCTCATACAACTGATTCACTCACTCATAGCCAAGTCGATCAGGGGCTTGCCTATGACGCTTAGGCCTTTCTTCCAAATACCCTGATCTTAACAGATTACCCATAGTCTTAGCTAACGGTGAGCCCTCTACCTCTTCCTCATCACCTGAATCACTAGAGCTCTCAGATTCCACAGCCGCTTCGCCCTCACCCACTCCCGCGGCCACACCCGACGGTGGGTCTGTCACAGGAGATGGTTTCTTAGGTGGGTGGCCGCGCTTCTTCACATGCCTCACAATCTTATCTGCAGGAAGCACTGTCGGAGCGTGCCGGCCGGGTATGACACGTCCCTGAGGATTAATCCTCAAGTAGTCTTTCCCCGCTATCTGCTGCTTTTGATACTCAGGAGCTCTATGCAGATTTACCGCCTGCACGCCTCCATCTGAGAATCCCTTCCTCGGTTCTGAGTTCATAGGTAGAGCCCTGCACGCGCCTCACAACTTCAAAAGGACCATCCCATTTGGGACCATATTTCTTTTGAGCCATAGGCGTCGCATATATGTCCAAACTACATCTCCAGTTCTAAATATTTTTGGCCGGGCCCGCCTATCGAAATACCTTTTCTGGTAAACAGCCGAATGCCCCAGGCGTTCTCTGACAAACTTATGCCCTCTTAACAACAAGGACCTGATCTCTTCCACAAATACACTGCGGCAGGGAAAATCAACATCTCCTGTCAGAGTACCATAAATAATGTCAGCCGGAACGGTTAATTCGGTGCCAAATACTACCAGATTCGGAGTACACATAGTGCTCTTATGCACATCGCCCCTATAAGCATGCGCTATACAAGGCACCAACAAATCCCAA
This sequence comes from Sthenelais limicola, assembly GCA_942159475.1. NCBI lineage: Eukaryota > Metazoa > Annelida > Polychaeta > Phyllodocida > Sigalionidae > Sthenelais > Sthenelais limicola. Next base: position 13,992,230 of record OW804102.1, on the reverse strand, counting down.
TTCAGATCTTCAAACTGTGTCAGGCAGGAGAGTTGCTCTACAAGGACACGGTTCCAGCGTTCTACCTGTCCATTTGCCTGAGGTCTATAGGGTAGAGACATCAATTGCTCGATATCCAGCAGAAGCAACAATTCCTTCAACAGTGCTGGATGAAATTCAGGCGCCCCATCTGTCTGGAGAGAGACTGGCGGACCATATCTCAATATCCATTCAGTAAATAAAGCCATCGCACAGGTAGCGGCTGTGTGATCAGGAAGCGGATAAGCTTCAGCCCACTTAGAAAAATAGTCTGTGACAACCATCACACAGCTATTTCCTCTAGGGGTTCTCCTAAATGGACCAATAATATCCAAAGCAATGAGGCTCCAGCGCACACCATGGATTTCTTTCTTCAACGGGGTTATACCTTTACCACCTCTGCTCTTACAAGAAGTGCAAACTTCACAGCCGCGCACCCAATCGGCGATATCTCTCTTCATGCGGGGCCAAACAAACTTTTGCCTCGTCGCCTGATAAGTTTTAAACTCTCCAAAGTGAGCTGCAAGCTTACTCCCGTGCAAAGTACGGAATAACTCTCTTCTCAGAGACAAAGGTACCAATACACGTGTATATACAACTCCGTTGTCGCTTTCCCAATCTAAGCAAAGCAATTCTTTGTCCACTTTTAAAAATTCTATTCTATTCATATAGTAACAGAACTCTCCCCCCTCAGCCAACAAAGCTTTATTGTCTGGCTTCAGAGTCAAACCCTGTACTATAGACTTAATCCTTGACAAAACATCATCTTCCTCTTGCGCTACCTTCAACCTATCACCCGCCAATGATGAGAAGATATGATAATTGACGGTCATTGTGGCTACCACTGCATCATGCGCGCCACAGTCTAAGCAATCGTCGCGAGGACATCTTCTCACTGGCAGCCTTGAAAGCGCATCCGCATTTATGTGTTTGCGGCCTGGCCGATGAACAATCTGATCTTCGCGCAAACCATAGTGCTGCAAGGTGGTTAACCATCTTGCAAGCATACCCGACGGGTCACGGAAATTCATCAGCCACCAAAGTGAAGCATGGTCAGTTCTAAGTTTAAAATCATGCTGGCCAATGATATAGTGTTGAAACTTGACAAACTTGAAACTTGGACAATGAATTACTGGCGTAACTCAAAACTACTTCCCTAGAATTCTGAATCTGGGATAGGACGCCAGACATTCCATACCCACTGGCGTCTGTATCTAAAATGATAGTTCCAGTCGGCTGTGGGTAGCCTAGCACAGGCGGTGATGTTAACAAGTCTTTCAAATCTGAAAAAGCCTTATGACAGTTCTCATCGAACGTCACCCGCCGATTATTTTTCAATTCTGCTCCGGACACCAATGCTTGAATAGGAGCCGCAACCTCAGAAAAGTTAGGCATGAATTCTCTATAATAAGAGGCAAACCCCAGAAACTGTCGGACTTGTTTAATAGTAGTCGGCACTGGCCACGAATGAACCTTCTCCAACTTGCCCGGATCAGCGCGAACCCCCTTCTGAGAGACTATTCTACCCAGATACTTTACATTAAGTTTGAAGAATTCGCATTTCTTTGGTTTCAATTTCAAGCCATAATCAGCTAGTCGTTGCAAGACTTTTTCCGCATTAGACAATGCTTCATCAAAGCTGGAGCCAAAGATGATTACATCATCCAAATATACTAAACAGCATTTCCATCTTAAACCAGCCAACATTTGCTCCATCATTCGTTCGAATGTGGCCGGCGCATTACATAGACCAAAGCTCATCACCTTGAATTGGAACAACCCCATAGTCAAGACGAAAGCAGTTTTTTCTTTACTTGCTTCATCCATGGCAATTTGCCAATAGCCGCTCTCTAAATCCAATGTAATGAACCATAGGTTACCACCCAATGCTTCAATACTTTCATCTATTCTTGGTAGCGGGAAAGAATCTTTCTTAGTCACCGCATTTACTGGACGATAGTCGACACAAAAACGGTCAGTACCGTCACTCTTTTTTACAATCACCACTGCAGATCCCCATGGGCTATTACTAGGTTCTATAACACCTTTATCAAGCATATCCTGAATTTGTTTTTCAGCAGCCTCACGACGTGCTCGAGGCAGGCGCCTATACACACTTTTAATCGGCACAGCATCTCCTGTATCGACCACATGACGCACTTTATTAGTGTGTCCTAGCGTTTCACCTGGCAACCTGAAGCAATGCTTATATTGTGTCAACAGGTGTTATATCTTCCGCCTTAGACAAATCAGACCCTTTCACCAACTTTTCAAGTGGACATTCCGCAGCCGGAGGCATCGGAACCTCAGGCTCCAATAATTCCACATCAACAATAGGGGAGTCACCATTCATCAGATCCCCCCCCTTGCAGTCTGCAATTCAATCAGTACAGGAGAGCTGGTAGGATTGTATACAGACAGCGTGCAATTATATCGGTCGCCAGCAACCAATAAACTCCCTGCAACATAGCATCCCAACCCTGCTCCATCCAGTTCAATAAACATGTCTTCATTGGGGGACATTGGACCAAAGCCGCTGCAAATGGCAGAAAAAGCATCTATAAAAACACTCTCACAGCCGCTCCGCATCATCGGTCCACTTTGCAATGCCCGACACATGATAGACTGTTCACCTGCCTCGAGGGTGAATAAACCAGACCAATCAGAGTTACATTTATGGAGATAGATAAAATCCATCCCTATGATTCCAGCTTCCGCACCAACCAAACCACTTACCACCAGGCAATTGAGAGCATACCACGCGCCTCCCAACCCCAGCGCCAGACGCACACACCCATGTGTCTTTAGATCATGTCCAGTTCCTGCATAGCACGTCACCCCACATGGCATGAGAGAAGGCCTGACTGAGAGTTCATCATACACGCACTTCTTTATTAGCGTGCATTGGGCTCCCCAGTCAATCAGGAATTGTCCAGTTACATTCACCAAAGTCACATCCGCATACATGCGCTCAGCCACAAGCGGGCGATTGCGGTCTGAGACACAAATCTCAAAATCGCACAAGTCACACACCATAACCTTACTCACCACTCTAGCATCTTCTCCCCAAGATACTTTTAGAATTTGCCCGGGTGAGCATACATACTCAGGATTTCCTTCATTTACCACCATCACTGAGCATGTGGCGCGCGCAATTGCGCCACTGCCGCTGCCCTCGTGCACTTCACCTCCAAGATCACCTTCTCCATGGGCGTCCCCCGGCTGATCTAGGGGCACAAGAACATCGGATCCAATTGGTTTACTAGCCTGATTTATCGACAATGCGGTGTGTATGCTGTTTGTCGCGATCTCCTGTTCACCGCCTAAGAAGATCCAACCTTGTTTAACAGCAGAGCCAACTGTTCTTTAATCGCCGCAGCCTGAGCTGTAAAGTCATCAAAAGACTTAACATGCGTTTTTTGTTTAGCACAATCTGCCCACATGTGTCCTTCTTGCTGACAATAGTAGCATTTGCGAGGCATACCGGGTCTTCTCCTATAATTTCCTTCAGAAGAAACCTTTCTACCCCCCTCACCCGACTCGGGTGGTGGTGGTGGTGGTAAAGCCTCTAGTTGCGGTTTTGGCCTCTTCCGCCACGCCCGAAAAGCTTGAAACTCTGCCATTTCTTTATCATCCCACTCCCGTTCTGATTTGGTCACAGTAGTTACCGTCGCCACACCTGCCCCGCTTGTAATCGAGTGTAAGTGTGACGACGTGTGTGAAACTCCACTGGTACCAAATACATCCCTATATCTAGTAGCGGCTGCCGCAGCCGAAACTATATCGGTCGGCTCCTTCAGTGCAACATAGTGCGACATGCCTTTATCCAACAGTCCATCAAGAAATGTTTTTACCGCCATTTCATGCAACGTGCCATCCCAATCACCAAAAGCATGTACTGCCTTCAAGCTTATGTTCTGGCTGAAAGCAGCCGGACTCTGTCCAGGATCTTGCCTACATTCGAAAAATTCCCGCTTCCGCGTCTTATCAGACTTTTCAGCCTGATAGTCATACTCAAGCATCTGTAGCAGCTGATCGACTGAAAAATCATCCGGCTCCAGCATCATAGCTTGCGGCAGCTGTTTACCTACTCCGGTTAGCAGTTGTATTTTATATGTGTAGTGAACCGCAGATTCGTGGGCACGAGTTTAGAAATTCCGGAAAGAATCACGAATACGAGGAGATTCGTTTGAACCTGGTTTATTTCCCAAAGGTATACAGTTACAAAGGTATTGTCACTGAAGCAAGGGTGCTTAATTTGAACAACAGAAGTATCTCGGTCCGCGGCGCGGCTCGAGTCCGTAGTGTTAAGCGAAGCCTGGATCCCCTTGCGGAGGTAGTAGTATCCTCCGCCTACCGTCCGTCGGAGGGTGTCTGCAGTGTCGTCTGCACGGTGGTCGTATGTCGCCCCCTGACGGAACTGGCCGGAACTGGTGGTAGTCGTCTCCGGCGCTGGTAGAAGTGCCCCCGCTGTCGTAGCCTGGATAGTGTTCGGCGATAGTCGACAGCCTCGCTGTATTCCGGGTGGCGGACCCACTACATATGTCTCGTCGTCCCAATTGTTTGAACGTGCTATCATTACCGTGCGTCTTTGATAGTCACGCCAATCCTCCCGACCATCCCATTCAGGGAAGTTCACAGTTCTAGGGTTGCGCATTGGCTTAGTTGGTTTAAACTTAGGCATGCCAAATGCAGGTCCCTTACCTTCAGGCAAGTAACCCGCGGCTGGATCTATTGACCGCCTAACTCCATCCATACTGGCCGGCAATGATCGCCTTACCGTGCCCATAATTCCATAACCAACTGGACTAGGACTAGAAGCGCGCAAACCACGCGCAGCTTCTAAAGCACTCCTCCTGTCACCTTTAAACGCCCGCCCGCCAGTTGGTGCGTCCGGCATGACTGACGTATAATGTGGTGGATATGATGTTACATTGTCTGGATTTCCTTTCTTTTGATCAAAGTCAGGCAAATCATTCATGATTCGGGTGTATGATTCATTAGTTATACCACCTGGAGTCTCATGAATAGGAGTGCTTACTTTTCTATTTCGTCAGCAAAAGCAATACCTCTAGATCTGCGCTGTGGGACTTGAAAGTCAAAGCGGCTGTTCAATTCTTCCAAATTCGTTCTCATGCGCTCATTATTCTCATGTTCCCAAGCGCCTAGCCTCCAGTGAAGTCAATTTCTCACTTTGATCTTTCACTACAGATCTTAGACGAGCTTCTTCCTTCTTAGACAGAGTCAACTCTGATTCAGTATAAGCCGCTTTCTCGAGGGCCTCCTTCCCCCTTCTTGCAGACTCCAATACCGAATCATTCATCAAATTCAAAGTACTCATTTGCGTAGAGATGAGTTTATCCATTCTATTAGGTCATGCGCCTATTCCTAGTACGGTCCTGAGTCCATTCGGATTGTAACTGACCAATATCCGCATGAGTCACTGGAGTCATGGGAGGCAGTTTACCATGTAAAAACTCATCCTCATCTGAGCCAATATCAACAATCTCAGGTGCCTTTTTCAAAGCACTACGAGGAAGCTTTGACAACTTCCTCCTCATGGTCACTTTCAAATCGGGCGGTTGTATATGCTCATCGCCGCTACTTGAATTAACTTCTATGCTCGCTTTTACCTGCACATTAGCATCAACATGAGGTTCCAGCGAGCGATTGAGATTCAGTTTTGACTGAGCCAACTGATTCTCCAAGTCCTGAATAGTCTGATTCGTTTGCTGCAGAAATTCATCCACAGCCGTCAGGTTGTCCGGTGCTCCAGTGGAGAGCCGAACATCTTTCCCCTTGTCCCCCATCGGCACTCCTCGTTAGAGGCTACCGACGGCTGACACAGGTCTCACCCACTAGCGAGCAAAATCCAAAATGGTCACGGCACCAAATTGTAATGTCCGATCGACAGCCTTAAGCGACTATGGGAACTTAATCTATCTAATCAAAGACAACGACAACAACAGGATCTAATGGACCTCGCCAGCACTCAACGTTTATATTCTCTTATCCACACCCGGGTTGCCAAATATCACAGCTTGTGACGACAACAACCGACATACATAAAGGAAGCAGTACATGATAATAACATGCAAATACAAAAGGGTGTATAACATGTAAGTATGAGACATACATAAGATAAGTACAACATACAGGAATAAAAAGTTTGAAAATACAGATACACGACACAGCATGACCTCTGTTGGTGACTAAGACCACAACCGCGACCCGCGCAGCTAGCACCAGTACACAACTTACATAACCAAGGATCTCCCAGCGACACCCGCTTGAGACGCGCGTGGGCGCGGCTCTGGTTCAGCAAAGCTAATCCATAGCCGCGCACCACAGATATATAGTACACACATAGGATATGTTATGGTATGTGCCGTGTAAAATGCTGAAAAGTTGTTTCCTTTGGAAAAGCAGGGTATAAACAGTACATATAAGTGTATAAATAAGTGGATTATAACTTTATAGAAAAATTTAGAATTTATTTTTACTGCTAAAGGCAGTGTTCCAGAAAAGCCCACATAAAACGGCTGTGGCCGACGTAGGGTCCTTTGACGTCGGCCACTTTGGCCTATGTGAACCTGACCCCCACCTTAATTCCGCCCACTAATTAATGCCCTTCACAGCTAAGGTCATCTATGTCCCTTGCATCATGTTGGGATGTCTGAGTTGGTATTTAGTACTCAAACTAGTGTCGGCCAGATAAGATCTTAAATATTTTATATGATTTACATATGTTTCATTAAATTGAACCGATTCCCCCACCCCTCCTTATTAATTAAGAATATGGATAAGGAACGGAACATAATCTTATCATACTTCTTTATAAAAGAACATTTGAATTAGAAATAAATAAAAGAAAACCTACACAAAATTCTTCACAATATGTCCACTATTTTCGAAACAAATGCAAGGACTGTAGATATACAGGTGAGTGTGACAGCTATATAGTAGAACTCCCTTCTTAGAGCCAGACTAACTGACTTCAGTTCTGATCTTAAATACAGAACAGGCAAATTCACTATATTATTTTAACACTAAAGATTGAAGGAAGTTGATAGGTTCTAGTCAAATAAAGAATCTTGGTGATAATTTATTTTTAACAATCTCTCTTTTTTGATGAAATACAGTAATGGTATATATACTAAAATTATTCAGGTTTGTTGAGGAAAGATGAGAGGGTTAGATGTAAAAATATGTGTTCTCTGCCCAGACGATAATTTGTGTAGACATATTGAATAAATACCTGATATAGGAAATAAATAAATGTTTACGCTACCAGTAGCTAAATTAATTAATCAACCAATCTACATCAATCCTAATTGAATAATCATTGTACTAATTTACTCCAAAGTACTCCCCGACGTCAAGACAAAGAACACTTTTTATGGCCATAAAAAAACAAAAAAACCCAATTTTGGGTGGGGTACCATCGTCGTGAAGTTAGTAGACTCTGCTAATTAAACTAATTGCTTAGAATAAAACATTAAGTCTACGCCTGTAGAAATGTACCCCCGAAAGAGAGGGAGTGGGTGACGGAGAGAGGGGGGAGGGGAAGGAGGGAGGGGAGGGAGGCCGACAGAGAGGAGAAATATGTCACCTTCCTATTAAAACAGCTGGGTCAGCAGGGTCAGCAGTGGAGGGGCTGACTTATCATGTTATCATGAACCCTCTCGCCCAACCCCAGAGGCAGTGAGGCATATCATGTGACCATGGAGGTTATATATATCTAATGTCTTTCCAATTCACAGACACTAATCGTTAGGTCAAAAGATTAGGTCATATTCAGAGGTCAAAGGTCACATTTTGAGGTCCAATTTTCGAGAATCGTTTTAATGTTATGTAACATTACGTAACATTGTGTAACCTCATTATATTTATATTATTATTAATTATCACCTATTATCACATTACTCGCTAATTATACTTAACTAGCTAGGACTGTGCAAGTCTACTTATACATGCTAGGCCATGGATATTACGTAAGGGCTCCGCCCACTCATTATTATGCATGTACCCTCCTGGAGGAGCCTGTACCTTAGTTACCATTAAATCAGTTGCTTAGCTCTTCTCACGAAGACCACACGTTCGTTAGACTTCTTCCATTAGACCATTACACTGGCGGACAACCCTACAACAATTTCGGTTACCTATCACAAGAAATTGTTCAAAATAAGCGAGTGCCTATAGTAGATACCAACATGTAGGCAATCCCAGGACAGGCTTAGGGCTTTGTGGGCGCTCTAAAGCCTTGGAGAAGCCCCGAAGTCCCATGAGCTGGATGGACTGATATTGGCCTGGCTACTTCCTTGGATCATCTACATTATAACACAACACTTTTCCCCACCTTGTGCCTTGAGACCAGGGGATGATAAAAGGACGAGAAATGGACCTATCGTCTGCGGAATCTGTATCCATAGACACACACAGAACTCTGTGACTTTATAGCTGCCCCTGTAGCAATTCTTTAGCTGCCCCAACCTACAGGACGGCAATTATGAGCAGAACGGGAATGGATCTGTGTCCTCTGAGCGAATATCAAGAGGGAAAATTCGAGCAATTGTTCTAGAATAAGGACAAGGATGGAAGATCATCGTCTCCATATAAGAATAAGAGGTATCCCACTCTCTACAGGACGACACCTGGACGCAGGGACGGGCCTTTGGAGAGCTGTGGACAGGAGGGCGATGGACAGAGCAATACCTCCTAGAATAATGAGGACGGCTCCAGGAAATCTAAGGACAATCCCAATAGAGACAATAAATAAGGTGCTTCCAGAAATGGTGTATCCAGAACAGAAACATCCAACAATTATCAGACGATCAGACAACATTTAAGCAAAGAAACATGGCAGATCGGGGTAAGAAAATGTCTATCACTACCTATATCAACAAGGGTTGCATACAGCTATTAGTAGAATATATTATTATTCTTTTTCCTCAGAGATTTGAGGCAAAATATACCAATTATTCACAAATTTCTAGAATGCATTATACCAGGAGGTCGAGTGTAGGGGAAAGCGATTTCATTGAATTACTTTGGCATGGCGGTGGGCTTTGATATTCTATACTGTGTGGAATTTTCCAGAGAGATCAATGTGAGTTAATTTGTGACCATGAATGGTGGATATTTGGCATTTTCATGCAAGTCCAGTAGGATGAACGTTTGGTTGTTTTATGATAGTAAGCTGATGCTAGGTGGTACGATGGTTCCAGGAGAAGACCCCTCTTCATGAGTTAGAATTAATTCCATTTATGAAGATAAATTCGAAGCCTCAAGCTGTAATTGGTTAAGATTATTATGTGCCTGCTATGGTCAACAATCGTTGACTAGCAAATTCAGGCCCTTCCATTCAGTGGCTTAAAGCTCTAGAGGGTATCCAAACCAATCGTTTTATTTTTCACGCAAAGTGAGCCATTTTTCTAGAAGCTTCACGACCAGACATCATGTTTCATTTGATAATCTGGCTAATGCCTTCTGTCCCTGCTATGTGTTGCTTGTTATCTTATGGGATTTCCGTTGGGATGGTTCTCACATGAGATGTCGGGATCTTGCATTGCTATGTTGTTGTAATTGCATTTGTCTTTCCCCAATGAACTAAAACCCACCGTACTCGGTAACAATTATGTAATGCTGCCCCCTGTACAAACAAAGTTGTGTCCTGGTGATTCAGATTACACCAGGGAAAGATAAAACTTGCGTATGTTTATATATTAATAGGGAGTGATTAAGGCAGAGAAATTAAATGCAAGACCCATTATCACGACAGGTAATTTCGAAAAGAAATAGAATTAATCATCTAGCTTATGTATGCAGCCTGTGATTAGGTACATGACATTTTCTTCCAGGAATGTGAAACGCACCCACAAAGCTATTGGGTTAAAGATTATTATTTTCACCCAAGCTTCCAGAGCTCTAGCTCATTTTTAAAACCTGTTACTCTTATGGACATGTGTATACATATTTTTTTTATTTTTCTTCCTTTTGGCAAGAGAAACACTGTGTGTACTAAGTTCTTGATATCTGTCTCAAGCTATATCAACGATATATGATCTGACATGTTTTTACTTTATAAATCTTCATGATTCACTTGTTATCACATATATGTGTATGCCTTGACGATTATTGAAGATACTTACCATTATATGCATCACTCCCACAGAGCTATATATATATTTTTTTTTTCACCCAGACTACTGGAACTGTAGATGATTTTTAAAACGCATTTGTCATATGATATTGTATTCTTGAAATGACAGTGAGTAATGATATTCAGTAATGATTATGAGAGTATATTTCTTATTCAAATAGAGATGTAAGTCATTTTAAACCATATATTACAATGGCTAACGAATGCACATAGTGCAATCATTAGATATGTATAATCTGCAGCGTCCCCATGGCAACAGAACCAAGTGAGGGGAGGTTGGGAGATGTTGATGCAGATGTAAACAATAACAAACCAAAGCAATCAGGGAATGTTGATGCAAATGTATACAATAACAAACCGATGGAAATTACCAAGGATAAGGTTGTTAGGCCTCCTGGAGCGACTGGGAGAAATAAGATACAGCTAAAAGGCAAGAGTTCTCATCCAGAATTCAGAGGTCTAGGAGTATACTAGGTCTATATTTTAACCTTTACAAATCCAGTACTACAGATAGTTAGTTTGACGTTTTGATTATCAAAGTTTAGGTTTTTTTCTCTACTAGACATTGCATGTGTATAGTATAGACAGTAAATGATTATCAAATATCTCAGTTGATCGATATGTATTTTTCTCACATGAATAACAAATCGACAGCAATTTAAGTTAAGCTGTTGCAAAGTTTATGGAGAGGTATGTTTAGAGATTTGGAGAAATATCCAGATCATACCTAGAAAGGATTGAGAACGGTCACATTAATTGTGGTTTTTGTATTTTATTGGGAGAACAAAATGTCATTTCCCAAGAGATTTTTTCTCAGATCTTAGTATTCTCTTTGGTACACCAAGGAATATATTAAGATTTTTTTTTTTCTGTTTTTAGATATATGTTAATCACTTGATTCATCATTGACATTGAATATTTGTGTTTATGTATGGATTTACTGTGTCGGTACAGACAGGGTAAAAAGACCCTAGTATTAGAAGTTTATTTCACAATTATAAGTTTCAAATATTACATGTTCATAACGACGTTTTAAAATCTTTATGAATTTATTGAAAATGTTTGCAAAGGGATCAATGAATTGTATGTTTTACTTTATGTATTTAATATCTTTTTGCGCACAATGTAACCGCGCATATGGCTTGGTATGGATAACTAGGTAACAGCACAGCTATTTAAAATTATTAGTTCTTAATATTTTTAATTTTTCAAAAATTCCTAAAAATTTTCTTTTAAGTTTTTAGGGTACACCCTCATTCGATACTTCGTATCTGATTGAGGGCGGGGGGGGCAGTGTTATGTAACATTACGTAACATTGTGTAACCTCATTATATTTATATTATTATTAATTATCACCTATTATCACATTACTCGCTAATTATACTTAACTAGCTAGGACTGTGCAAGTCTACTTATACATGCTAGGCCATGGATATTACGTAAGGGCTCCGCCCACTCATTATTATGCATGTACCCTCCTGGAGGAGCCTGTACCTTAGTTACCATTAAATCAGTTGCTTAGCTCTTCTCACGAAGACCACACGTTCGTTAGACTTCTTCCATTAGACCATTACATTAATTAGCCCTGTATTGGTACCTGCAGCAATATCAAGCAATAGGTAGCAAACATTATATCAACAAATATAGTTAGAAGATGTTCTATTTTTAGACATCACAACATACAGTACTATAGTACAGCCTATAAGTCCAGAGCTGGGCCTATAAGTCGGGGCCTACACGTCCAACGCACGGGGCCTACACGTCTGGGCCTACAAGTCAAAATGAAAAGTTCTACCATAAAAAATGTGATTTGGCTAAAAGTATAAATCAAGCGAAAACAAATATCAGTTTTAAGGTTGTTATTTCGAAACCTCACAATGTAAGCATGAATGGGGCACAAGGCAGAAGCTTCTGTGGGGATAATCAATAACATGAATATAAAATGTAAGTGGTAGAGCATCAGACAGTGACAACAAATGTCTAGATTTTCATTAACCAATCTTTGAAGAGAATAACATTTAAGATTGAATGTCTAGTTCATGCACAGTCTCTCTGTATTATTTAAGTGGCATTAATCTCTCAGTCCTGGATGTGAGGGGAGAGAAGAAGAGCTTGCGCCCCTTTTAGAAGAGAGATAAAAAAAGAATTTTTTGCGACTCCCTCGTCTTCTGAGATGGCTGGGAAGATGGCGACTGCCGTCTCGTCACTGAGACGCAGCCGTCTCCCAGGCGAAAGTTCTAAGTCGTCCTGGCGACCGCCCTATGACGTCCCGTCCGGTCCGCGCGGCTTCCTATGATTTATACCTATATTCCTATGGAATATACTCCATAAATCAAGCGAAAACAAATATCAGTTTTAAGGTTGTTATTTCGAAACCTCACAATGTAAGCATGAATGGGGCACAAGGCAGAAGCTTCTGTGGGGATAATCAATAACATGAATATAAAATGTAAGTGGTAGAGCATCAGAAAGTGACAACAAATGTCTAGATTTTCATTAACCAATCTTTGAAGAGAATAACATTTAAGATTGAATGTCTAGTTCATGCACAGTCTCTCTGTATTATTTAAGTGGCATTAATCTCTCAGTCCTGGATGTGAGGGGAGAGAAGAAGAGCTTGCGCCCAGAACCCAGTTTTGTAGTATTATTGTGTAGTAGAGTGGAGACTATGGGAGTACGTCCAGCGCATGGGCCACTTTGGACTCGATGTGCTGGCGGTGAGGGAGGGGAGCAGACAGGGACTTGAGCACAGCAAGTGACTGCCAGTCACCCGCCATCCTGATATCCTGCAGGTTGACGCCCTGGAGGTGCATAAAAGTCGCGGCCCCACGGCGGAGGCTGTGAAGACCGACATCCTTTTTAACGCCCGCGGCTGATGCCCATTTCTTGAGAAGGCGAAGCGCAGCAGAGTAGAGAACAGGAGAGCCCCCTTTGGTCGATATGAGCGGGGCTGACAGGGAAGCAGGGTGCTGAGATACTAGGGAACGAAGTGCATGGACCAGGCAGAGAGCAGATGAGCAGCGTTTCACAGGCACGACGAAGGGTCTGGCCCCGTGTTGATCAGTCTTAGAAGAGCCAATAGACACCAGAACCCAATCGCCGTCGAAGGTGACGTCCCCCCTGGATAGTAGATGGCTGCTGCCCTCTGAATGGAAGACATGGGATTTGCGCAGGAGGGTGCGATAACACAGTAACACACCCACCCATACAGCAAACTCCAATTCTTTGTCCAAGTCCACATGTTGAAACATCTCTTTTAAGTCGTGAGGAAGCAGAGGGTCCTTGGGGGACTCTACAGTAGAAGTAGCACGTTTAATGCCTCGCATGAGCAGAGACAGTTGAAAGTCCTTGCGTAGGTCAGGACCTCCGTAAAATTTAGACAGGTGATTGAGGGCAGAGAGGTTGTTATTAATTGTCGAGTAGGCAAGGCGCTTCACTGTTGCCATATGAGCCAAATACCTGGACACTAGTAAAGGCCCCACTGGAAGAGGATCCTGTCCGATTGATGCACAGAACAGGGAAAACTGGTGCCATTGGCTAGACCTCACAGATTTGGTGGTAGCTGCCATGGCGTTCCACTGAAGCTTCCAAACCTCGGCGTCTAGGTTGCCTGTAGGGAAGATATTGCAGATGGTACAAGACACACGTTTTTAGCAAAGCAGGCATGAAAGATATATTTTAGGATGTCGACTAGGTGAGGGCATAAGGCTCTGCCTTTAGATAGCATATGGACACAGGCACGGGTGTTACACACGACCAGAATGGCACTATCATTAAAATCCCTTGACGGTAGGGCCCGATGGAGCACGGAGGCAAAGGAGCATAGTTCACGTGAAGAAGGGATAGCAAAGCAGCAAGGGGGCAGATTTATGGCACAAGGGTTGATGTCCAGTTGGAAGCCGATGAACTCTGAATCAGACAAGGCATATGTGCCGCCGACTGTGACACTTCCAAGAGAGGCAGCATAAGAGGACGAAGATATCCATGCTATGTAGTCCCAGTCAGTCGTTGAGGCAGAGAGCATGCATGACACCCCGTTGAAGTAGTTCATGTTCACGTACCACCAGTGAAGATCAGATATCATTGCAGAAGAAAGGCGCCTTTTTTCAGTAGATGACATGGATTTTAGAAGATCAAACACAGCATTAATGTATATACGCCCACCCGCAATGACCTTACCGCAATGTGATAAGATGCCCGCAAGGCGCTGGAGTTGGGTCTTTGTAGCCCTTTTGCGGCCAGAGAAGAATAGTAACTCGGAGTGAAGTCTGACCATTTTGTCCTCGGGTAGGCTCAGTGTCATGGACGAGGAGTCGAGGTTTATGCCTAAAAATCTACACACCTGAGAAGGACCAGTGACCTTCTTCCACGCTATGTAGAAGCCTAAACGTCCGAGCACTGACAAGAGAAATGACTGAGTGTTCAGGGTCTCCTCCATTGTACTACCCCAATATATGAAGTCGTCCAAGTAGCTTCTGCAATTAAATCCACGCCGAAGTAGCATGCGTGACACACAGTCTGTGACACGATGAAAAACAAAGGGGGCGGCGCTGGCCCCAAAACAGATAGCATTGTCAACTAAACAAGTGGGGTGGCCGAGTACATTCCATTTGAGGCCGAAGTAGGTCCTTTGCGAAGGGTGGAGCAATAATGAACGATACGCACTTGACAGGTCCACCACTCCCATGAGGGCACCACGTGGAACTGCCAGTGATATGTCATCAATAGAGATCAAGCTAAATTTTGAAACGACCTCATTTGTGTAGTTGTTAACAGAGAGCCCGTCCGGGAGGCTGCAGTCCGTTATAGGCCTGATTCCTCCGTCGGGCTTTGGCACAGCTCCGATAGCATGTATGCACACAGGTGGAGAGTCCACTATTGAAAGTTTGCCAGTTCTGATCTCTGATGTAATTAAAGAGTCTAGGTTGGAAAAGGAAGCTGGCGAAAAGCAGGAGCTATAATTGTCTGTGGAGTAGCCTTGTATCACCGCATCTTTGTTTAGTAAGCGAAACCCCGACATGATGCCGTCCAGGACGTAATGCGAGTCGGGGTCCCAGATGTCGTTGAAAAGAAGCATATACGCCCATATTGAAGGGTTGAGCTGAGATCTTATCCCCTGTATGATATGGTTGGACCCCACTTCCCGGCATTGATGTACTAATGAGTTAAAATCGGGCTCAGAAATGATCGAAGACACTGAGGCACAGGGCATATTTTCACTCACCGGAAGCGATGGTCCGCCATCTTGGTTGTTTACCACGCTACTCTGTGCCTCCGCCACCGGAGACGTCAGACCAATGAAAGGTG
Organism: Sthenelais limicola; assembly: GCA_942159475.1. NCBI lineage: Eukaryota > Metazoa > Annelida > Polychaeta > Phyllodocida > Sigalionidae > Sthenelais > Sthenelais limicola. The sequence continues at coordinate 13,976,742 of OW804102.1, read as the reverse complement.
CTGCTGCGTGACTGGCAGACATCGGCCGTATGACTCGCTGACAGGCACAATGCACAGACATGTTTCCTCTTACATGGCACAGAACACTTTTTCGTTGGGTGCTGATAGTTGTATATCCAGCAGATGTCAGATGGCCAATGTTCGAAGTCGAATAACGGGTCATATTTATCCTCACCCGCCATTCTGCGTGCCGGCCTGACCACAACCTTGCGAGCGTAGCGAGGAGCAGCTGACGCCGAAAGGTGTTTCAAGGTAGTAAACGCCTTCATATTTTCCGGGCTGCAGAAAGTACTCGCTAGTTGAAGCTCGACGTGTACCCAATCCCTTAGCTTGCCTTCCACGACAGCATCCGTAACAGATCTTTCATAGCGAATTAGAGCCAATTTCACGTAATCCTTGCTGATAGATTTACTAGCCACAAAGGTCATGTGTAAGCCGTATCCCATCGGGTCAACATCGTTAGATATGAGGTAGTGAAGGACTGACATGCAGCCGAACATTAACTCACGTATAGTCATTTGTTCCGCTTTCTTTTCAGTGATCAGGTGGCTCTCTGGCCGCAGCTTCGCTAAGTCGGGTACGCAAGACAAGTCCAGTCCCCGCGTCAGGTTGGGCGGCGAGATGTCAAAGCCCATGGAGTTTCGCCCGCCTGGGGCTCTTGGAGAATTCATGGAGTTGTTCATCTCAGCCAGTTGTGCCTCAAGGGAACAAGTCTTTGACTCAATCTGTAGACGTTCCATTTTGACTCTCTGGGCAGCGACCATGGACTCTAGCCAGACTTGATACTCGGCGGAGCCTCGGGCCGCGGTAGTCTGCTCGATCTCCAAGTCTTTCGCCATGTCCTGCAACGAAAATCCTGTAGCCCCATCTTCCTTTGGTGTACAAGGAGGCTCCTTGTGCTTTTTGAAACACACCGGACAGTTTATGGTAGACATCTCGGATGCAGAGGAAGAATCTTTCCCGATTTAAAATTTTTTTGCGACTCCCTCGTCTTCTGAGATGGCTGGGAAGATGGCGACTGCCGTCTCGTCACTGAGACGCAGCCGTCTCCCAGGCGAAAGTTCTAAGTTGTCCTGGCGACCGCCCTATGACGTCCCGTCCGGTCCGCGCGGCTTCCTATGATTTATACCTATATTCCTATGGAATATACTCCATTATTGATGTAGACCCACCATGAACAAAGATCCTATTGGTAGATTGGTGAAAGAATTGTTCAAATTGGTATGAAAGCATGAAATTTGGTGCAGTGATAAATTTGGGTATGCTGATTAATATTGGATATTGACCCATTCTGAAATATTGTTTTCTTGGGTTCTGTTGCCATGGAAACATTTTTTCAGTGAAATTTTGGCCATTCCCTGGAAATACTGAATTCTAACCAATAATTTGATATGGTATACCCACATAAAGTAGTCTATGGAATTGTTCTCTAATTTTTCTAACTTTTCAGCTATTTCAGCTAATTATATGGTTGCTAGGCTATGTATGGTTGCTAAGCAACTGATAATATACTGAAATTTCTCCAAAATGGCTCATTTTATGTATATTTTATGGGGTAAGGCAATTATTTATGTTCTAAAATGTAACATTTATTTAATGATAACATTTTCAGTGATATGCCTCAGCCTTTAGAATTTCCAAGATGGCTGCCAAATGGTTCTAAGATCCAAAATGGCTGATCAAAAGACCCTTCAGGCCCACTTCCTAGTTGACTTGACTTTAGCTTGCAAGCTCATTCATTGTTCATATCAGTATGTACTTCAACCAATTCTGAACATTAGAATATATCTGAGAACCTTGCTCTTGCTGTTTCGTTGGTGTATGAGAATTTGTGGAGGGAAGGCAGGGCAGTCCTCAAGGCCTCCTTAAGTGTATGGGTTTTCTTTTCCCTTTATTGGGAAGGAGGAAGGGGGAAGGGGAGGGAGGGCAGAAAGGGGGAGATGGGGAAGGAGGGGAAAGGAGTGTGTGGGAGACACTATATGTTTTTCCCATCCCTGGAGTCTATATTAATAATTGCTAGCTGTGATAGTTACTATTAAATTCCATTTCATTTGATGGGTAGGGGACAGAGAATATGTCATAATTTGAAAAGATGTGCATACTGAGACATTTTTATCTGTCGACATGGTGTTGAGGTCACCTCCTTGTACAGGTATGCTCAAAATCCAATATGGCTGCCACCAGGAAGCAAAATGTCCTATTTTAGCTCCTTAGCTCTAGACGGCCAGCATCTATCTGCCTATGTTTACATAGCGTAGCTTGAAAATAGAACGTGCTTGAAAATAGAACGTTTCAAACGATGCCCGATAAATTGGGTCCTTCGCTTCATACTTACGCCCACCGAGGGGATCTATGTTTCTTTCCCATAAAACTGTGCTATTGTTACTCTCTATCAACATCACTGATAGTAATCTACAACTTGGACGGAAGGAATTGCTTCATACTGCCCTATTTTAAAAACGAACAAAAATTGTGGTTACCGCATTACGTACCGTTTCATGGGGGCTCACGAATAGTACCGATGACCCGTCCGATCGCCCTCCACACTCACTCACCCACTACCACTACCAGCGGACATGACCAACGCTTGTCAACAGAAGAATCAACAGCTTTGTTGTGGAAGGGGGTGGGTGGAGGCTAGACGGTCAAATAGACTATAGAGAGAGGTGACAATAATCTTACTAAACTAACCAGCCAAGCAGTTACCATACACAAATTCTCACGCGGATACTCCCCTGGATCTTAAAAAGGACCTAAATGAAAGCATCTCATAGAGCAAGCACATTTGATTTATTTGCTTTTGTAAACATCAACCATATAACATTGTTCTTTAGGATGAGCCCATACTGTGACAACTAGAAGGAAGAGTAAATATTGAAGCTAAAATTCCATGTTAGTCAATATAGAGTAAGGTTGGTGGGGAGTATGTTACTCCTGGGATCTAGCTACACATGGTGGGTTCTCCATGTCCAACAGGGCATAGCAGATCAGTTACAATGAAATAAGTAATTAGTTGCTGGCCTCTATAAGTGGCGAAATAAAAAGGTGGTATTTGATGTTACTAACAATGATTGATCTTTAGAAGGTAAACCTAAAATGTATGTATTTGATGACATACAGATTATAAATATTCTACCAATATTGATAGGATTATTTCCCCAAAGGCTGCTTGAAAAGGAAAAACTGCTCATCAAGGGTGGTGATACTTAGCCCATTCAAGGCGGGGTCAGTTTACACATATTTTGCCTGGCTGACGAGGGGCCCTTTTCCCCCTTTTTGGGCTTCAGGACGGGTGTTTAACATGAGGTTTAGGGTTTAAAAACACTTTAAGAATATTTTCTTCAAATAATATGTGTCATATGTACATCATTTAATAGGTGTAAACAGTTATTGATCATATTTTTTCATAATTTCTAGAATTTCTTCAATAATTAAAATAATGTGTCTCAATTGGGTGCAATATGGTGGCAACCTTGCTCCAAATTCACTTTCCAGCATTTATGTATGTTAGTTATGACGTCATCATTATTGTCCCGTTGTGCATTAAAACAGTTATGACCTGATTGTGACCTGCACCTGTACACCTGATTCTGACCTGGTGCTTAACCAGTGGAAATCGTAAACAGTTGTGAGGCTCAAACTTGATTTTACAATGCTCTATGGACCCGATTTATAAATGCACTCAGGATGCACTCAACAATGCTCTATGAACCAGGTTTATGAATAAGACTTTGATGCTCCCAAAGATGCACTATTTACCAGGTGATTCAATGCAGTTCTAAGCACTCAGCTAGCCACTTTCAGTGCTCTGTAGGCCCGATATTTAGGCAGGTAAATTGAACACAATAAAATATGAATACTATCAATATTCCTTGAATACTTCAGAAGAGTCTTGCATGTTGCATTACTCCTTAAGTAATACTACATCTGTTTACCTCAGCTCTTGTAGCATTCCCTTTGCTAGATACAGACTCCTGTCTGTATCAGGCCAGGCCTCAAACCTGCCCGCATGAATAGCCACTGAGACAGTTTATTTCAGTTATAAGGTATGTTGGGTCTCCCAGCTGACTAGGTACAATCATATGTCCAGTTGTTTGGGTGTTTTGATCAGGATCATTTTCAACATCATCCAGATAAGTTATACAAATAAACTATAGAAAAATGCCACTTATAATAGTTTTAAGTATATGATGGGCAATATATAAAGTATATAAATGTTACATATGTATATTAGCGGTGCTTTAATTGTGAAAGAAATTGCAAATGCAACTCGATGACCTTCCACGCCACCTAGTGTAAAACAAGTGCTGTCACCTGGTGAAAACAAGTCGCACAATGGTAAGTGTGTGTTTTATATCAAAATCAGGGCTCCTTTGTCTGAGAAATACCTCAAGCAATATTATAACACTGTTTAATAATATGCATCTCACATAAGGGTTAAGAATCCCATTTCCAAAAGAAAAATATATTCATATGAAAATAGACTAGCATCAAGTCCCTCTGCCCTTAATGAGCGAACACACACAGCAAAGGCCTCACTGATACTTGGGCGTCACTGGACAACTATAACATACACATATATTTAAAGGGTGTGGGTGTGGGGGTCACCTATCAATTATCAAAATTGTGCGTTTTTACTGGCCTTGCAAACATGTATATAGTGAATATTCATTGAATATTGTTGATTCATGCACCGATGGGTCATATATCCCTCAATATCCCTCTGTGACTTATTTTCCTGTAACGCATCACATATATCAGTAATTCTCCCAAGCGGTCAGCATTTGATTTCAGGAGGCCATATTTTTAGAAAAAATAAAATTCATTGAATCTCTACAATCTTTGGTTTACACGTAGCAGGAACTATCAGCATAATGCAGGTAAAGTTTGGGAAGACTAGGGCAAATATTTCGATTTGTAGGCCTACACCTATATTTCAAATACCTGTACTTCCTATTATTTTGCCTTATTTCAACCCTATTAAACCCGATTAATCAAATGATTTCGTGTAAGAACGAGGTAAATTACCCAATAATTTGACTAGTAAAATTAAATGAAACGACAGAGATAGGGAATGTATGTTGACCGGCAAAAGAGGGCCAGGTTCTAATGAGATGTTTGACTTGATTTTGTAAAAGTATACCCATTTTATTACTATAAAATCACTGTTTGAACAAGAAGGTCTCTTTTTTGTAATTATTATGGCGTAACGGTGATGCTATGGCATAACGGCGACATTACTACACAAGCTGCCCTCAATTAAAAATATCAATATTTAATTATATTTATATTTTCGACCATTTTCCAGCAGGCATAAATAATTATTAGGAAAGTCGAAATTTCATGAAAATGTTTTAAAAAAAATATTGGAGATATATCACATGTCGTAAAGTGACATTAGATATTCGCATAACAGTTCAAGGAATTTCATGTGGGGTATTATAAAGGTTCGGGGATGTTGTGGGCTTATATATGTAAGCCCACAACATCCCCGAACCTTTATAATTGTTGTGTTGTATTGTGACATAAAATCAACGAACATTATATATTTAGGCTGATTCCAGTGGGAATTTAGATATCAATAGAATGCTGCTCCTTTTTTTAGAAGTTAACAATCTATTCTTTTGGTTTATGATGGTTTTTCATTTAATTCTTATTTCATTCATATCGTTAGCATTACATCGTTTAGTTTAGGGGAGAGGGGTTTCTATGAATGGTTGTCAGAGTGTGAGTGTCAGAGAGTGGAGTGTCAGCCAGTAGGTGTGAATGCCATACAGGTGAGTGGGCAGTGTCAGCTATTGTGGCCTCTAGTAGCTTCATTCATTGTGGTGTAGAAGGTTATTGTAGTTGTGGGTGCGGATTTGGTTTAGCCTATTATGTGTGATAGAAGTGTTCTTAAGAATGTTTAGGTTATACCTTATACATATTCATGAATATATGTGATTCTCAAATAAATACAATATGGTCTATGGACCCGATTCATAATGTGGTCCAGATGCTCCCAAAGATGCACTACTGACCAGGTGTACAAGACGCAGTTATGATGCACTCAGTGATCTCTTTCATTGCTATGTAGACCTGGTGTGTGTTTGTGCAGCTATTATCGTTTATATCTGATATGTATCTGGAATATGAGAGAATGTATGGAAAGGAGAGAGAGAGGGAGTTACTTTATAAAAATGATTCACAACTAAACGTTCATCATGAAAACAGGATGTTTGGATAGAGGTTTATAATTTATGAGTATAAAATTATCATAGTTATAGTTTGTGTGGCTACCAACCAAAAGATCATCTATTTCGAGATCAATTGGATTCTAATTATGGTAAAAAGGAATGCATCTGTGATAGGTGGCAGACCTATTTTGAAAAGTTAGCTATTGTTAATCACTATAATAAAGTAGTTAAATATAGTTAAATATACTCCTTAGGATAACCTCAGAAATGTATAAATACATTAAATATAGCATCTTGGAATTGGGCAGATATATTTATACTACTACCAGTGCTAAACACCACAAAAATGAAAAGATCCCACCTTTGAAAAATATAGGTTTTCCGACGGGTAACTCATTTTCGTGTGACACATCACATATGGGATATGCTATATAGGCTCAAATATTAATCAACGGCACAAATATTTACATGTCCATCACTTGATATAATATTTCAACTGCATGCAGCTAGAGCATATACACCCGATTTAGATACATGACTTTGATATGCATTTTGAAGTGCATCACATGATGCATGTTTCACCAGGTTCAAAACCAGGTGTATAACTGCTTTTTTGAGCGGATTGCACTTCTATGACTGGTCAGATGCACTTCTGCATGCAGTGGAAGATTTTTGAATGCACATCGGGGTCTCCATGACAACATACCTATGAACATATTTCTAGTGTGTTTGTATACATATATTTTAAATTTCATCAAAATCCGTTTTTATTAAGTTATGCCCCCTTCAATTTTTATAAAAGATTGATGCCTCTAGGCATCACCCCGTCCCCCGAGCCAAATTATGTGTGATGCCTTGAGGCATCAGCCCGCCCCCTGAGCCATTTTGATGTTGATGCCTTGAGGCATCAGCCCGCCCTCAATGGGTTAGAGTCTCAGCCATGATTCAAGCAGGAGAAGATTTTCATTTGTCAAAATAAAGGAAATATATTTAGTTTTGTCACTCAGGTACTTCAGTGGAACACAACTGATTTGAATTAGCACCTCATCACAGCAAAAGATTGAACCTTGAACTACTCAACAATAAACCAACTACCCTTGCAGGCTTGACCTCATGCCAGTCAGAAAAAGCTAACTCCTGCCTGACAGTCAGAATTTCAAAGTCTCAGGACTGTGGATAGTGATCAGTCAGACTGATAGGTTTGTTTTGGATCAGGAAAACCATACAAATAAATTAAAATCCACCATTTTGCACACATGTATGTTGGGATCTCAACATTGCCTTGAGCCTCCCTTCCTCTATGCATTCTCAGAGTGCAACACACTATTTACAATGTTAAGAGGTGTTATGCCATAACCCAAGAGTTTCCCAGGGGGTAAGTCATGGTCAGTGGGTTGTTTTGCTGCATATTTAGGGCCTGAAATAAATTTTTGTTCCCAGTCACCTCATGGTAGAAATTTCAGTTGGTTGGTCAGGAATCCATTTTTATTTTTTTTTATTTTATTTTTGGTAGCAGTGATGGAGACTTATCATATGTATCAAAACTTGCCATGGTGTTAAAAGAGTCATTGCCACATGTGCCAGAATGAATTCGATAAAATTTTTCATTGAAATTGATAATTAATTCCATTCAATTGGTGCTAATTAATTCATTTCCTATAAAGAAAACATTCATTATTTTGGTCATAGGAAGTTTTACAATGCCCTAAAAAATGCCAGTTGCAATGTTTTCAGGTGGGTCAGGGACTGAACATAAAGTTAATTCTATTTAAGGCCTAGTGGTAGTAGCCAACCATAGTCCAACCCTGCCCACCTCCAAAGACATACACCAGCACACACCAGGTACATTTGATTCACGACTCTTGTAGGTTTCAAGGTTTCACTGAAAAAATGTTACCATGGCAACAGAACCCAAGAAAACAATATTTCAGAATGGGTCAATATCCAAAATTAATCAGCATACCAAAATCTATCACTGTACCAAATTTCATGCTTTCATACCAATTTGAACAATTCTTGCATTTTTTTGCACCAATCTACCTGACTATAGTGAATCGTTTAAAATTCACACGTCGTCTACCATTTAAAAATCGCCATTTTGACAAGTTTCTCTATACTAACCCTATGGGTGTCATCCACGTCATAGTCGGCACCGATATTTTTCTTAGTAATGACCAAAAAGTTTGCAAAAACATTCAATATGATAGATTTCAACGTGTGGACAAAATATCCACTGTGAAACAAGCAAGTTCTCTTTTCTTTTTGTCATTATTCGATGTACAACTCGTTGCAATGATTTGCAGAATTTGACAGTGGTCCGCCATCTTGAACAAACAACGGCGACGGCGTAAGCTACAACTCTATATTAGAACAAAATGGGGCGCAATATACCTAAAACTGACAACTTTGAATCGGTAGAAGGCTAAATTCCCTTTAAAACATAACCTAGAGTGATATTACTGCCTTCGAAAATGTTTATTTCCAGCGGAAAACGGCAGTTTCATCGAAGAAACTGAAGGGTCCGATGTTCAGACAATGTACAAATCGCCTTCACCAATATTCTCAAATAACTCGAATTTAAGACAAAAATAAGCTTCAAAATACAGTTTAACTTAACAGAATCCATGTGATACCAAGTATACTCATATATACCCGATATTCTTCATTTTCCAGCCTAATTTAGGAGAATTTACTAAATGTGTAGAGCTGCTAATTGTACATTTTCTGACAATCTGACCGTCTACCTTAAAACTTAAATATTATGTTAATGAGCCTTAAATGGCCGGTCACGTGACCCTTCTACGCTTTAACTTTCAATCCTTTATAGCTTAAAATTTAGACATTTTCGGACAAAATGGCCACCACCTGTACCTTCTTTTTGAAAAAACTCTAAATATTTACCGATTTGGGAATGATTTAAGATGTTAATTTAGCTTAGCTCGTGAAAGTGCTAAGCGTGCATGTTGACCATTGTTTAGAGCTAGTTCGTATCACGCAGTTTGGAACAAGATTCATTTGGGGCACACGTCGTCCACATGGCCGGATTTAGCCTAAAAGTTCAGTGTAATAGGGAAAGTTGGAAACTTCAGGCGGAACTAAGCGAACGAGTTTCCTATGTCTTTTTTGTACTTCTCATGCTTGTTGTCATCATTATGGGACTGGCGTACCTACGTGAGTATAGATAGAAACATTTGAAACATAATTTATATTCATATTTGACCATTTCCGTCGTCTTTGTCGATCAGCTTATTTGCACCAGGGACCCCACCCAGAAAAAAACATCGCAGCCAAAAACATTGCAGAAATAGGTTTGCGAGAGAAACCCTGCCCGGAAAAAATCATCATTTTCATTGGCCGACGTCTGCTCCTTTCACGTCGGCCAAAGTGGCCGACGTCGTCGTCACCTTCAATGTAGGCTAACATTTGATTTGATGCGAAAAGAATTCATATTCTAATTACCTATATGTAGTGTTCTTCACTACAACCCAGTTCTTTTAGCAAAGAATAAAGCAAAAGAGTGATTTCCTACACCGTTCTCTGTTTATTCAGACTCAAGAGGTAAGCATGACCTGTCCGAAGCTGGTTCTCGGACCTGTACACCAATCCAGGTACACAGTACCACATGGTGTCTCGGAGTACATGAACATCAGTACTAATCAATAAAAGATTTGAAATACTTTACAGCCACACGGGCACTAAGGCCACAGTCCTTTATACATTAAGGTTAGACAATAATACTGTAAAATGCTGCCAGAGAGCAATAGGAGATAGAAATACGCGTGACTTCTAATCTCAGTAATATGACACAGAGAAATAGCACACAGTGGTAGCTCCAGCTGGTGCTTCGGAGAGGAAGTAAACCAATACCACTACAATACCCCTTTCCCTTTTTTAGGATTTTTAACAAAATTGAAAAATCCGAACAGGAGAAAAATTTCAAAAAGGGTAATAAAGATAGCAGTTTCAATGGTAAAAACTGATAAAAAGTACAAACATCCGAACTTCGGAAATAATAAAATACAGTTACAGATAGGTGCATATAGTGACCGGTCTACATACAAAACATATCGGAAACATTAAGAATCGTACAAAAAGGAGCTTATAGAGTCCTCACTACATACGAAAACATGTCCGAAGTTAAAGGCAGTGTACAAGTAGGAGCATATGGTGTCCTATCTATATATGAGAACAAATCCGAAGTTATAAAATATGTGTTAAACTCTTGTAGAAAACCTTATTTCGTTTAGAAAGGTAAAGTGCAGCAGACCTTCTGTCCAACAACACATCAAAAATCACAAGAGTAGAAAAATATAAAAATCTGAAACCTCAAGACACAGTATGACATAACGAGGTATATACAATGTAGAAAAATAAATTCTCTGCTGAGAAACATTCCTATTCGGAAAAATCTGAAAAGGTCCGAGGGAGGAATTGAAAAAGTGTTCGTATATACAGATAACCCTCACAGTTTAAACCATGTCCGCAGGCACACTAGGAATCGAAGTCCATGGGCATTGATGGCTTGTCGGGTAGTGCATTCTCGGGTTCCTCCTCGAAAAGACGACGGCCAGCGCCATCCATAGCGTCCTCAGGTGACGTCACAGCCTGTGTCGGGGGCACAGCTTGGGTTGCAGGAGCTTGGGCCATTCTGTTAAGGAGATCAGCTAACATCATGGCTTGGGCAGGATCAATCTCCAAAGGAGCACCGCCCACCGTCAGCGAGCCAGAAGAAGGGGTAGTAGGCATCGGAGTAGAGCCAACATCAGACTGATGCTGCTGCCGGGACGAGGACGTCGACTGCTGGTGGCTAGAGCCCTCGGAAGGACATCCCTCGCTTCTATCTGAGTCGTCCAGCAGGCCTTGGAGAACAGCATTCGCCTCGATCAAGTCTCGGATACGTTTATCCTTCGACTCACCCTCCTTTCGGAGCTGTTTAATCAGCTGCTCCTGCATCTTCGTCAGCTCCTGCAGACGAGCAGATTCAGCAACCTGACGCTTCACAAGCTCCACTTGCCTCAGAGGAGCAGACAGGGAAGCCATGGAGGCCAACACCTGCTTGTTCACAGTCTCGGAGGCAGCCGTCAGGTCCTTCAGGGCCTTCTTAATGATGGCCTCCTGGGCAGCTACTAAGGTCTTAGTGTCTTCGGGTAGCTGACCAACGAGTTCATCCTCCCAAATCCTAGCCTTCTTGGATTGACGCTTGGAGGCTGGTGAGGGAGTATGACTATCCGACGCAGGGCGTTTCCGACCCTGCGTTTTCTGGGAACTGCTTGTCTCCTTCGAGGTAGAAGGAGCAGTTCCCTTCTGGTCACGGGAATCCGGGCGACCGTTCGTGTTTCGCCTCATGGCTGACATATGCTGGCCCGATAGGTAAACCATCCGCAAAAAAGATGAGTTGGACCTAATCTCGGACTCAGCTCTGCCCGCCTTAGAAACAGAATCCTTTCTAGACTGGTTGTGGAGAGTTTCTCCACCAGTCATGAGGTGAGGAATCAACTCACCGCGTCTGTCACAAGCCTGAGTGCAGTTCTTGTAAGGACACTTCCAAACTCGGATGAGAGGCGCGTGTTCCTCACAGAGGTGGCGGAAGAACCGCTCCCTGGTCCGGTAGGATCTGATGCCAGTAGCATTGATGCCTACATGGCGACATACCAGGAAGGGGCACCTCCAGCCAGCCTGCCAAAGCTTGGACACACCCTTCAGCTTTGTGTGGTTTCCCACGGTCATGTCCTTCTTCTGGCAGAGCTTGGGCCAGACCTCGGTCTCATAAGCTGACATGAGATCGCCCGAGAACTCAGTGTCCTCATCGTCAGATTCCTCTGCTAGGGGAATCTCACCTTCCTTCGGATCTTTAGATGGGTCCAGGGGAGCAATCTCGGACACTCTATCTAGTTCCAGCCGAAGGGTATCCAGTGAGCCACGGCCTGATAGCTGGATCCTGCGGGCTTCAGCTCTGTGTACATGGCTCTTGGTAGCTTTCTTCGTTCTCCTCGGGATCTTTTTGAGGGAAGAAGAAGGTGGAGGCATTCTACCACTGGAATCATACCTAGTAGTGGAAGGTCGTCTGGAGACAACCGCCTTACTAGGTTCAACAGAGGGCAAGCTAGGTTTGCAGCTAGCGGCCCTGACCTCGGAGGTGCTCTTCTCGGATTGAGAAGAACGTTTCTCCCGAGTTCTTCCTCTTTCCTGCGACCTGGAACTCCGGGCAGGAGAAAGGGAAAAGGAGCGAGTGGTGGGTACACCCCTTGGAGAGAGGGAGGCAGCAGTCCGATCTCGTGGAGACAACTTCCCCGGGCTAACAGCCTTCCGAGGAGACCTCCTACGAGGAAGAACTTCCTTCACCTCTGGTGGAGGGGGCGGTGGAGGAACTTTGGCAGGGGTACCCGAAGCCTCAGCCTCTGACAGTGCCTCGTCCGGGACTTCCTCAAAGTCCATCTCTTCTTCCGAGGTTACCCCCGGACTACTGGGCTTGTCCTCTTTGGACAATCCAATCAGGACCTCTGCACCTTGCAGGACCTCAGCGGCCACCTGGTCCGAAACCGCCTCACCCTCCGAGTCGGACAGTCCGAGCTGCGGCTCGGATTCGCGTTGTTCGTCCTCAGACATCTTCTACAAGTTGGCAACTGCAATAAAAATCCACATTATAAATCACAATGTCCAGAAAAGAGTATCCGAGAAGCTACTGGTGTAGCCCGAGAATTCTCGGACACCGGACCAGCCTGTAGTGCTACGCCTATACAGGGAGGTGCGGCACCCGAACGAGCTCCCGAACCGACCAAGAAGCTCTGTCACAGGTATTACGAACATAACATTCTTACCAACCTTCGTCAAGGTGTGGCTTATACCCATAGCAAAACTCCCCACGGTACGTTTAGGTACACACAGGTTTGAGAAAGGCTTATACAGAGGTGCATTCCGACTCATAACAACACTCTGCTTGTCTAGCCGTCATGGCCGTTGCATTTCACATACCGGAGGCCTAGCCCACCTTCAACTATGTTTTATAGAAAAACTACAATAAATGCAGGGCTCATGCTTCCCACAACCTTAAGTTAGAACGGTATTCACATTTCAATAGACTTTTCAAGCAGTTCTGGGATCAAGGGAACTTACTCTAGAGTTTTCTTTCTCGTTGTATGACCGTTCTCTCTCGAGTCAGGAAGTCAAGTGAAAAGGGTGCAACACGCGGTGTCTACCCGATGAGACAGCTAGTGTGTAAGCACGCCACCGCTGCGTGCAGCGCCACCCGAGTTCCCGCGCTCCGCTGGTGACTAGAAACCAGTTTGGTATCGGAGCCTACTACAGCTCGGATCATGCTTGACCGGCTGTTCTGATCCTCTGTATGAGACATGTACAGAGCTAGCTAATTTTAGATTCAAGTGATCATCGTACCAGGCTTTTGTGCAACACTCTATTTACTTTCTAAATAGATTCTGACCCTCCAGCTGGCCCCAAGTTACCATAACTTAAAACAGGCCAACCTAGATACGAGCACTCCTCGCAGTCAAATCAGATGTTTCCAAAATCTCAGATCGTCCTCTCGGGCAATAATAGAAATAAATCTATATTGTCGAATGGGCTTCAGAGTGGATAAATTCGGTCTTCCACTCCTCGACTTCTCGTTGTGTACTTTTATTGTGTTTGAGGCAAACCAGCTCGAAAATTTCCCTCAATGATACCAATTCGGGTCCACCTTACACTCGAACTTGAACAGTGCGAGAACGCAAAGTTCGTGTAGCAGTTGGAATAGGGTTTTTACCAGCCTGAGGAATTTTCCTCAACCCCCTCCCCCTCTTCTTTCCAGGGCCTGAATCGTCCGAAATTGTCTCCACAACTAATTTCTTAGGACGGCCAGGTTTCCTTTTCACAGGGTCAGGTACCTGGGGTGTAGCAGCAACAACTGACACACCTTTTGGTCTACCTGGCCCCCTCTTGCCTACAGGCAGGACAACATTATCAGCCTGAGCTGGTAATTTCTTTGGCCTGCCAGGTTTTCGCCTCGCAATAGGGGAATCAATAATTGGAGGAACAGCTGGGCGCTTAGCATTTTTCTTTTTCTTACAAGCTATACCCTTTGGTCTACCTCTAGGCTTCACACCTATGGTAACCTTGTCTCTTCCCTTCTGCACTGGGCATTCTTTCCCAGCCAGGACCTTACCATCTTTCAGTCTCAAAATATCACGGCCTGCTTTTTCTTGCTTACGAAATTCATCAGCCCGATGCAAGTTAATGACTTGCCTCGGACCATTTTCGTCAAAAGCAGCCTTGAGATAATCAACATGATATCTCAAAAGACCTTCGGATGTCTCTAGTTCATAAGTGGTACCCCCTATGAACCGTCTGACCTTGTAAGGGCCGTCCCATTTTGGACCAACCTTCTTACCGGCCTTGGGAGGACAAAATCGGTAAACAATGTCTCCCACCTTAAACGATTTCGGATTACTTCGTTTGTCAAAATCTCTTTTCTGATGCACAGCAGAAACTCCGAGATTCTTTCTAACGAATTGGTGACCCTTCCTCATCCATTGCTTGAGATTTTCAACAAAAGCAACCCTACAGGGAAAATCCAAACCACCAGGTGACACACCATGAACAATGTCCAATGGAGTCACCAGTTCCGTTCCAAACACAACTGCATTCGGAGTGCACAAGGTACTGGCCTGTACCGTTCCTCTGTACGCATGAGCAATACAGGGAACCAACAAATCCCAATCATCGCCATCGTAGTCAGTCAAGCAGGAGAGCTGCTCCACAAGGACGCGATTAAATCTCTCTGATTGGCCATTTGATTGGGGTCTGTAGGGAAGGGTGATTAATTTCTCAATCCCCAACATCTCCAGCAAACTCTTTACTAGTGCAGAACGGAATTCGGGTGCGCCATCAGTTTGCAAAGAAACAGGGCAGCCAAACCGCAAAATCCACTCTCTAAAGAGCACCTCAGCACAACGCTCAGCTGTGTGATCTGGCATGGGATAGGCTTCAGACCACTTAGAAAAATGATCTGCTACTACCATGACATAATTGTTTCCTCTAGGGGTCGTCCGAAACGGCCCTAGAATATCCAAAGATATCCGGTTCCACCTTTCACCATGTTTCTCCTTCTTGAGAAGAGAGATTCCTCCCCCTCCTCGGGTCTTTCGCATTGCACATTCAGGACAAGCCTTAATCCACCTAGTCAGGTCGTATTTCATCCCGGGCCAATAATACTTCATCTTGGCCGACCAGGACACCTTAAATACACCAAAATGACCTGAGGTCTTCGGACCATGCAAGCCTGCAAATATCTCACTCCTCAATGATGTAGGAATTACCTTCCGAACATACAACTTCTTGGTACCCCGCCTGGTCCATTCCAGACACAGAATACCATCTACCATTGACAGACTCCCTAGGTGATGTACATAGTTCCTGAACTCATCACATTCACCAGCAAGATTTTCCTTGCTAGGAACAGATTCCGTTCCATTAACCAATGCAATCACCCGAGAAATGATTGGGTCGTCTTGTTGTGCTTTCTGAATGGTATTTTCTAAAGCTCCGAGGGAAACAATCTGCTGTGCATCTATTTCTGCAATGACAGCATCATGAGACCCACAATCCGGACAATCTAGCCTAGCACATTTTCTAGTGGGCAACCTCGAAAGGGCGTCAGCATTTTCATGCTTTTTCCCTGCACGATGCAAAATCATAGACTGATCTAACCCATACTCCTGGATGGTAGTTAGCCATCGGGCGAGCATGTCAGTAGGATCTCTAAAATTCAGCAACCATCTCAAAGAGGCATGGTCCGTTCTGACACAAAAATTCCTATTACCAAGCAGATAATGTCGGAATTTATTCAGATACGTAAGTACTGCGAGCAGCTCCCGTTTAGTAGCACAATAGTTCCTCTGCGGGCGAGTGAAACCATTGCTAGCATATCCAAGAACTACTTCCTTCCCATCCTGTATCTGCGACAGGATTCCGGCCATGCCAAAACCACTGGCATCAGTATCAAGAATAAAATCCCCTTTTGTTCTCGGATAACCCAACACTGGTGCAGTAGTCAGTAAATCTTTCACCTTTGAGAAAGCTTTATCACAGTCAGAGTTCCACACTATAGGTTTAGTATAGCGCTTCTCCCTCCCTGCCTCGGTCACCACTTTTTGCAAAGGAATTACGATCGAACCAAAATCCGGCTGAAATTCCCGATAATAGGAAGCAAAACCTAGGAATTGCCGAATCTCCTTTGCGTTTTTCGGGATTGGCCAATCTCGGACTTTCTGCACCTTCTCTGGGTTAGCACAGATTCCTTTATTGGACACAATCCTGCCCAAGTATTCCACATGTCGGCGGAAAAGTTCACACTTCTTGGGCTTAAGCTTAAGGCCATACTCTCGGATTCTTTCCAGGACTAATCGGAGGTTATTCAGACACTCATCAAAAGTTTTTCCGAAAACCACCACATCGTCCAAGTATACCAAGCACGACTTCCAGCGGAGACCATCCAACATCTGGTCCATCATACGCTGGAATGTGGCAGGGGCATTACACAATCCAAAGCTCATCACTTTGAACTGAAATAATCCCACGCTAGACAAGAAAGCGGTTTTCTCTTTGCTGTCCTCGTCCATAGCAACCTGCCAATACCCACTTTCCAGATCAAGAGTACAGAACCATTGGTTGCCACCCAATGCCTCTAAACACTCATCAATCCTTGGGAGTGGAAAGCTGTCCTTAATCGTCACAGAATTCAGCTGACGATAGTCGACACAAAACCTCTGAGTGCCATCTTTTTTTGCGACCATAACAATAGGTGCTCCCCAAGGGCTACTGCTATGTTCGATTCTACCTTCTCTGTACATCTTCCAGATCTCCTCTTCAGCCTTGTCCCGTTTGAACACAGGTATTCGTCTATAAGGGAGCTTAATCGGATTAGCATCCCCTGTGTTTATCACATGACGAACCTTATGTGTGCATCCGAGTTTATTCCCTGGCAAGGAAAAACAAGTCTCAAAATCCTGCAGAAGTGTCAGAGCTTTTTCTTTATCTCGGGCCTCAGTTAGGTGTGAATCACCTATCAACTTAGTCAGCGGACATACTGGACTTGGTGGTACAGGAATCTCGGGACAAATCAAATCATCATCAGCAATTGGGGACTCCAACACCTGAATAGAGTTAATTATCGCCTCACGGATCCTCGGATCCTCCTCCTGTTCGGGATCATCTGAATGTGGTGTCAATAAAGTCACTTTATTCACTTTCCCTACCACCATACCCTTCTTCAACCTCACTGGGTTTTCGGACGGATTGCAAAAGGCTACCAAGGCCGGTTTCCCGTCACCTGACACATAAGTGTTCAAGCTCCCCAAAGAATAGTCCTTCAGCAATCCCTGGTCTGGCTCGAACATCAAACCAGTTGATGCGTCTGAGTCACTGCAAACATCTAATTCAGCAAGAGTAACGGATTTCGGGAGGATGACAACTGCTTTCCGAAGTTTCACCGCCCGTTCCCCATCGTTCTCACTTACATCTATAGTGTTCACAGAGGATTCTTTCACGTTATACTCAGGGGGTCTTTTCCATAACCTACATTCCACTGAATGTCCTCGGTTTTCTAAGTAGAACAATCCTGACCAGTCAAGACTACATCGATGGACCCAATAAAAATCAGCTCCAAGAATGCCGTCCTCGGGTCCTTTAAGACCACTCACGACCAAACATGTAATCATGTATGTCCGTCCACCCATTACCATGGGGCAAAGCACACTTCCATAAGTGAATATAGGTGTACCCGTTCCAGTTGAACACACCATATGTACCGAAACCAAAGGTGGTGCATTTGGAAGGGAATCATAGAAACCCTTAGTGACCAGGGAAGTTGTAGCACCTGGGTCTACCAAGAAATGTCCATGACCTCCACCTAATCCTACTGGGGCGTACCATCTCTCCCGAACCAATATTTCATTAGTTGGAATCTCCAAAGTTTTATGCAAGTGCACGGAAACTTTCTGAATCTGGGCAGAAGTTCTAGGAATCTGATTTCCCACCAATAAAATCTGACCTTCCTCAGCATGAAATCCAGACTGACCCCATCTCACATCTGAATCCTCCAGGGGACCTTCAGTCCCTGGAGAGGCTTTACCGTCCGGCAACGATGCGCAATCTCTGGCTTTCTGAAGGCTTTGCTCTACTGAGAGCGCGTCCGACATACTTCCCAGTGCCTGGGCCTGACCCTCAGTCCCTATGCTACTCACAGACTCCCTTCGGACTGCAGTACTTGAAAGCGACTTATTCCCGACCCCCACCTCGCTCTTTATGAGGGTCCGTCGGCATTTCCCGAAGCCGGCTTGCCTATTGAGGCCTCAGCCTGCTTCAAGAGTCCGAGCAACTCCAACTTCCTAGGGCATTTCGCCAAGAAATGTCCGTCTTGGTCGCACAAGTGACACGTCTTTGGCATGGTTCTGACAAATTTCCTAGGCCCAGGAGCCTTGGATTTATCAGTACCAGTTGCACCCGAGGAAGGTTTCTTCCTACCATCACCCCAGGCCTGGACTGCCTGCACAAAAACTTCCTGCAGTTCCTCGGACCCAGAGTCCTCCGGAATGCTTTCAGCTTGAGCTACATCTGTAGCCTGAGTGACGGCCTTAATCCTAGCCCTTGGAAGGCTACTAAGTGCTGGCAACGCTGGCTGCACTGAACCGGCCTGAATGGAAACAAGAGAATTTGTTTCCAACGTACAACTCTCCCACACTTCGGAGTAGTGAGCTGCTTCCAACAGATCAAAGGGCTGCTTAAAACGTACCCAGGTAGCCTCCTCTTGGTTACTTAGGCCACCCAAATATATTCTCAGCGACAGGGTTCTCAAGGTATTATCAATACCTGTGCCAAAGGCATACCTTCCCCGCCTAGCAACTTCGTTGGCAAACTGTCTGCTAGTTTGCCTGGGTGTCTGACGACAAGAGTAAAACTCGGATTGTCGTTTCACCCGAGAGTGATCTCCAAAATTTGCGTCCATGTGGGCCACAAATTGAGTGAGAGTAATACCCGTAGGTAGACCACCCATATCAGCTAGTTGCTTCCTAGCCCCACATCTAAGTTGCCTTAGAAATTGAGCTTCAGACCAGTTGTGCGCCTCGGCCACAACTTGCATTTCTCCCAAGTACACTCTCCAAGGATCTTTCCCATCCCACAATCTCATGACTGGGGGTTTAGGACCGATTGTTTCCACCTCCTCGAAGTGAGTGTACTCAAAAACATCCAAATCACAATCATCCGATCCTTCATAGTGCAAACCTTGCACCAAGGATCTGTCCTTTATATTTAAAGGCTTTCTAGTGTATTTGACTAGAGTTTGTGAAGCAGCCATGGTAGGGCCTTCTGTCCACACGCCTGGCTTAGCCGTATAAGTACTGTCGGACACCTTACCCCTAGCATAAATACTCTCCCCTTTAGGGCGTTTAATACTAGAAGGCGCGCCAGCACCAGCTAAACCCGTAGGAGGGGTATGGCTTAGCAAACCCACTCCTTCTGACTGCGGAGACGAGGTTGGAATCCGAGGTACAGGGTCTCGGATCGTCACCTTCTTTTCAGGCTCCAAAGGTTTAGGAGTTCCTAACACATAAGACGCACCAGCATCTTGTGATTCTCCGGCCTTTTCCGCCCCTACTACCGCAGCACGTGCAGCATCAAACATCCCTTGGACCTGGGGAATGAGATCCTCACTAGTAATGCTAGTAGCCCGTTGACTATCAACATCCGAGCCGAGGTTTGCCATCTGAACTCTGTTATAATCGGCCGACAAATCATCCACTCTAGCTACTTCATTACGTAGCTTTTCATTTTCTATCATCAAATTTTTAGTGGTATCTGCCGCTGATTTAGACACAGTGTCCAAACAATCATGCAACTCGCGATTTTGAATCACAAGTTGCCTCATCTCAGTTGCAAACTCATGACAACGAGTCTGTTCATCAGAATAAGAAGCCTTCAAATTCTGATTTTTGAGTTTCAAAGCTCGAATCTCATTAACCAGATCCATAGGATCTGCATCCAACAAGCTCGCATCGCCACCTCTATATTGTCCCCAGGTGGGGTTATCCAACGAGAATCCAGGCCTAGGATTCGCTGGTCGGATACCAATTCTAGGATCAGGAAGCCTAGGTGGAGCAAAGACTTTCGGGCTCGGAGGCCTCAGTGGAGCAGCGCCTCTCGGGCTCGGAAGCCTCGGAGAGGTAATACCTCCAGGGTTTGGAAACCTCGGAGGGGCAACATTATCAAGCCCAGGACCAGCCTGGGCAGTGGCATCAATACCGTCCGCCATAGCACTTCCGAGGAAGGCTTCCAATTCCCAATAAAGGGACAACAGGGTTATTCCGAAGAAAAACCACCAAAAAACTTTCCAATTGAGGCTAAAACTGGATCACGGCACCAATTGTAGTGTTCTTCACTACAACCCAGTTCTTTTAGCAAAGAATAAAGCAAAAGAGTGATTTCCTACACCGTTCTCTGTTTATTCAGACTCAAGAGGTAAGCATGACCTGTCCGAAGCTGGTTCTCGGACCTGTACACCAATCCAGGTACACAGTACCACATGGTGTCTCGGAGTACATGAACATCAGTACTAATCAATAAAAGATTTGAAATACTTTACAGCCACACGGGCACTAAGGCCACAGTCCTTTATACATTAAGGTTAGACAATAATACTGTAAAATGCTGCCAGAGAGCAATAGGAGATAGAAATACGCGTGACTTCTAATCTCAGTAATATGACACAGAGAAATAGCACACAGTGGTAGCTCCAGCTGGTGCTTCGGAGAGGAAGTAAACCAATACCACTACATATAGATACATAAGCCCTCTGATGAAGCCACTGCCTGAAAGTGATCTTTGGTTAAAGTAAAATATCTTCCCCTTGCCTAGAAGCAGTTCATCCAAATTTCTGCGCATAATTAAACTGTATTATGGGAATCAAACTGGGAAAATTATGTTGATATCCAGATAATATTTAACCCCCCAAATACTTAAAATGCACCAGAGAGTGAGTTTCAGATTTCTAGAAAATGATATAAAAATGTCCCCAGAAAGCACCATTTCATTGCTTGTTTTTAAAAAGTGTTTATTACTCCCGCCTGTGGCACTCGTCGGCCACTCAGCAAAATACTCTCTTTGCCCCCCCCTAATAATTTTGTCCTTCCTACACCCCTGCACTAGCTAGTTATATAGGTAAAAAATGGCCTGCGTCAGTGACAAATGGCCGGCGTGGGGCTTGTCCAAGTTGGCCACATTGGCCGGCGTCAATAAAAAGTTTTCGGGAACATTGCCATTTCTATGACCAAAAACAGTCCATATACTAAAGTTTCAGAAACAGAAATCTTTACTTATGTTTGCCCTTAAATTTTAACAGGTGACAGATAGTTTGAAAAAGTGCAGATATACTATCATAGTCATTTGGCACTCCTCTTTCAGGAAATTATGGTACTAGTGTAGTTAGACACAGCAGTGGGTGGAAGACCATGGTTTTTTCTTCATTGAATTGCTGCCCGTGAGCCCATAATCTTTCTCATGCTAATGAATCTCTTTGTTTATTATAGCCAGTGTACTTTGTACCAGTCTACCAATAATTACAATTGTCATTTCAAGGATGTTTGATGTTTGCTGTATAAAAATTCTAAATAAAAAAAATAAAAAAATGTATATGTTTCTGACCAATCTTACAGCAATAATCAGCTCAAAAGTAATTAAAATCGGCTTCAGACTTGCTGCTCAATTTGCTGCTAATTTTTCTAAATTTCCTGGGGGAGGCAGGGGGACACCCTCTCTTGCACTCTCTTTTAACTTTTTAAATTCGCCATACTGACAGCAATTGTACATTTCTGGGCGACGCTACCTATATATACATGAAGTGGAAAATGTATAAAATGTTAACTCCGAAATCTTTAAGGAAATTATGATGATAATACACCAAAAGTCATCATTCTTTATGTAAAATTCAAAATTTTTCTGGGGGTGGCCCCCCATACCCCCGCCCCAGCAGGAGGGGGCTCCCCTCCCGCACCCTCCCTCCCTCACAGCGCTGTGAGGCCCAGAGGGCCTCACTACAGAAATGGTCCCCCCTACTACCATGGAATTCCCCCCTACTCCAAACATTAACAAAAACCCTGCATACTGTGCGACGGATTTTCACGTAACATATATGTAAAAAAAAAACGAAAGTCGGCAAACAACTGAAGACCTGCCTGGCGTAAATGTCCAACTCGTCATACCACTTTGGAACAGATGTTGCAATGCAGGATATTGGAATTGAACTAAAGTGAATTACCGAGCAAGGTTCAGGTGGTGTCGGACGCGCAGACGAGTGGCTAGTTGCCTCGCGGACATGTGTCGAAAGTCCTCATCAGCAGCCTCAATCTGTAACAACATAAGTGCATTAAATAGTACAATTGATACTATAAGTTGCAGCTCTATTGCATGTATTGCACAACATATCAGTTCACAAGTGCTACAGCTCATTGTGAAGCTCACTCGTGCCAGAAATATGGGTTATTTGCTAGAAACGAAATTGTCAATGATTTGTTGTATTTTGTATTCTCCCAGACCGTGGGTAGCTGTCAATTTTTTTAGCTGCCAAAGGTATCAATGGTAGTTAACTATAGGTATTAATGGTTAGCTTAATTTCATAATAATAATGACCGATTTTTACCTGATAAGCTGCCAAGAGTTGGGCATCAGTTGACACCAGTTGGCCTTTGCGACACAAGCCAAGCCGCGGCAAGACGTTGTTACGCAGATGGTGGTAGCTGAATGATGTAATAGTGGAATGAGGGAATGCAAAGTAGCAAGGATTAGAAGTGTAGTACCAATGATGATATCTAGATGGCTGTATTAGATGAATATTTAAAAGTGTTATATTAGATTGTTGTATGGAGTATGTAATTTAGAGTGACAGTAGGCCGGCAATGGGCCTACTTACCAATATATGAAAGTATCAATTAGATGTTATCGTGGACTAACCTCATGTCAAAGTTTAACTGATCCACTAGTTGTTGGTGTATATCAATGCAGTTGAGGCCATCACTATGGTAATGTCGAATGAATTGTTCCACTTCTGGAAAAATTGAAATGGTGAATATTGGTGAAGACATGGCCGTAGAGAAGGTGTGGTATTATTTGTTCAGGTATTATATTATATTGTTCAGGTATCATAGTACAACTATATACTGATTGGACATATATAGGTAGACTGATATCCCTGGCAAAAGAAGTTTACTTCTCTCGAAGAGAGGCGGTCATTACCTTTCTGATATATATATATGTTGTTGGGGGTGGTGGGGATTAGAGGGAGGCCCCCGTGGGTGGTGGGGGGGATTCATGGTTTCAAACGTGACCCAGCATGAAGGCACATTGTTGATTCGGCCAAGATTATGGAAGTGTTATGAGTGGAATAAATAAGATGGAAGCAGCCTTGGGAAATTAAATATTTATTTGATTTATAATTTATATAAAAGAGTTTTAAATAATAAAATGATGAATATAAATAGTTGATGTTTGTTGATAAAATTGGTAAGAAATTGATGAATAATGTGTAATAAAATTGATTTGATGAAGAGAAATAATTAGCCAAGACTGCCAATTTTTTATATATGATAGTAGGGGGAAGTGGAGGGTGGGATGAATGATATATGTATTAGTAAGTATGTGTAGTATAAGATAATTTGTTCTGCTTATTGCAGTTGTGGTAAAAGGTATAAATAGTTCGTTGGTCCCGTGGGACAGTCCTTAGGCTTGAGAGCCGAGTCTTTTGGTATATAGCCGAGTGGCTGTTTTTATTTTATATGAATGGGTCAGGGTGGGTTGGTTTTTAAATGGATTTAATAGTCTGTTGCCTGCTTGAGGTCAGTATATACTAGGGTTGCAGGAGTTGGCTTATTGCCTTCCTGATGGCCCGATTGACTTGGGCTCCGTCTGTGTGGATGTACTTCTTGTACGCATCGGATGCCCATCCAATGTATTCCTGTATCTGGAGTGGCGTACAGCCTGCCGCAAAGGCGTTGGTGGCCGCCGCCTTGCGCAGACTGTGAAGTGTATATGGTCTATGATCGACTCCCATCTCTACCAGCAGTGCTTTCCACTGTCGTGCCATGTAGGTGGCTGGCATGGGGTTTCTTGATTCTGGGAACATGAAACAGGCTTCTTGCTGGTGTTTTGTTGGGAGAGCCTGCGTCATGAGCTTGATGGCCTGTACCACACATAGCCTCTTATCTGCGGACTGCTGTAGTGTAACAGTCTTTGACTGATAGGCCGATTGCATGTTTTTGGCCGATTTCACTTTAATGATGACGCAGTCAGGGGAGATGGCTACGTCTGCCCTAGTGAGGTGGATTAATGGGTTGAACTTGCTAAGTGATGGGGCCAGGACCTCCGATTGGCGTAGGCCCGCATAATAGATGGTCAGGAGCGCGGCCTTAATGGTCCTGGCTGTTTCATTTGAGGGTAGTTTAAGGATGGCTGATCTTATTACATCTGAGGGGACTGGTAATCTCACTATGGGTATGAAGGTCTTGTCCCTGTCGAGGGCCTGAAGTGCCCACTTCACTCGCTGGTGATCCAGCGACGTGGTGGGAAGGTGGTTCATTTTAAAACTCGTTCTGAGGTGGGATATATGATTCCTAATAGTCTTTGGGGAGGGCACAGTCTGATGGAGGTGTTCAATATAGGCACAGATAGTAAGGTATGAAGGCTTAGTGACTTCCACGCCTACCTGTCGAGCGAAATGTTCAAACCTCCTACCTACGATTTTTGGTTGTTCCTTGGGCCCAGGCTTCGCGCTGTCTGATGGCTGCCTTTCTCAGTAGTGGTGCGAGTATTTTGCCTGTAATGTGATGAGAGATACATTGTTTTAAGTGCATATAGGCAAGGGTCAGTATAATAGAGACATAGTTCATTCATGGTATGGTTAGCCGCTTCTTTATATTTATCGTGAAGGTGTGCGCGACTGAGGTTATGGGCCAAGATGTTTTCTATGCCGGGGATATGTTCGTAACTAATCTTTACTTCGAATATGGCCTGGACCATCCATGCTAGGTGCACGGCTTCCAGGATGACACGGTTCTTGCCACGCCCTGTTTTGAACACTGAAACGCTGGCCATAATTGTCGCATAATATTCTTATGTGGCCCCCCCAGTCTTGTTCATTGACTAGAGTATGAAGGGCGATGGGGATGTTTGCTGCTTCTAATTCTGATATATTAGCTACTCCTTGGTCCACTGGCGCTATTTGTGCGCTATAAGCACGGTATTCGTCTGCCCCTCCTATGCCTGACAGACAGGCATCTACCACTATTGTCTTTGTAGGCGCTGCCGCTGGTATTACCGCCCTACCGTTCCACTGGTGGCAGAATGCACTAAACCATTGGAGGTCCTTTTTCATTTCTGCGTTGACGTTGATATATTTCTTGCCTTGCATTTCTCTCAGTGCTTCGAGCAGTCTGCTCACAAAGAGTCGGGCAGGCCCCACACATTTAGATACCTGTATAAGCGAGCCTATTACAGATTGTAGTTCGCGCCTCGACATCGATCGCCTCTTTAAATATTTGTTGACGGTGGATATGATTTGTCTGAGTTTGTCGCTGTTAATGCTGAGCGTCATATCAGGGGCGCTTATATCGATTCCCAACCATCTGACTACGGCCGCGGGGGGCTGGCGTTTATCTTCAGCCTCTGGCAGGCCTAATTCAGCGAATAACTCGATCGCCCTCTTATAGTGATGTGTTGCTGTGTCGAGGTCTTTCGAAATTATTACCAAATCATCGAGATACATCTTGCTTTTTATGCCTTCTCTTGCTAGTACGCTCACTATCGCATCTGCTATCCTTTGCATGTGGCAGCTCGACGATCGCGCACCGAATGGCATGGTCACATCAAGATAATAGCTGTCATTCCAGCTGATACACAAGAGCGGCCAGTCGAGCGGGTCGCTCTTGAAGTTTTTGTAGGCGCGGCTAATGTCTATTGTGCTCATGAAAGCGTTGGGGCCTATGTTCACCAGTTCCTCTACCAAACTGTCGACAGTAGGGAGGCTGTGGGACCTCTGCTCACCCCACACACTGTTCTTTAAGAGGAATGCATTTACTGATGACGCGACGGGAGTCAGTGTCTCTCTTTTCACATGACATAATTGGTGAACAATGGTACCATTGGTGAAAGGGTGCATGTTTGAGGGGGCCTACAAGGTCGCCCAGGAGTATTTCTTTATTGACGAAATCATCGATCTTATCACTGAAGGCATTCACGCTTGAATGGTTTTCTCCACTATCATTATGTGTTACAGGGCCGAGATATCCCATAGGGAAGCCGTAGGCGACTAAATCATAGAGCTCTCTTTCATCATCGTTGTTACTTAAATATCTCTTCCAGTTAAGCAGGTTCAGACTAGTAGGGAGTTCAATTTTGGTTGATAAAGCATTAGGCATGCCTGTACTGTGCACTGCAGAATATATACGTTGGTGTTTACCATACTTGGTATCAATACACATGCTTGGCCACTCGGCCTGTCTATACTGGGCGTATGCTGCTGGCGAGAGATCTACTTCTCCCCTCTCCCTCTTTCCTGCACAAATGTCTCTGACCTTCACAAAGTAATCATTGCCACCTACTGTATTCATGTTGCTATGATGTGATGTGGACAGGTCATTCTTTTCAGCTCCATTAGATGGCTTAGCTAGATGGGGATGGTGCGATGCATGCTTGTTGACATCATGGCGGCCATCTTTAAGCGAGCTCTTGCGGTGTGCGTGGCTCGGCGAGAAGTCAACACTGGCATGTGTAGGGGGCGTGGCAGCCGGTCCCGGGTGTGTGTGCTGGCTGTCTCTCGGTACGAATGGCGGCGCCTCCACATTCCATTTGCTGGAGATGCCGTCTACTCGTTTTTTGCTGCAGAGCTGGAATATGACTGAGATGAGACATTAGACCTGTTATTATTGCGAGATGGGTTGAAGTTTTGATTATTCCCATTCCTGTTGGATCCCTGATTTGAGCTATTTGCATGGGTTACTTTTCGCATACAGTCTACTATAGAGTGGACACAACTTTTTCCAATAGAGTCACAATATGTGCATATGTGCAATTGAAATAGGTTACCCTCGGTGTGGCTGTTAGTGTGACTGCACCCAGAGCGCGAGTTATAACACCTACATACAACTTCAGTCTGACCTGAGGGGGCCCTATTCGATTGAGAAGCATGATTGGACCTGTTATTGTTGCCGGCTGGTGCATTGTTATATGCCCCGCTCAGTGCTGATGCACTCCCGTGTGTTAGGCACAATCTAACCCTTTCATCTTGAATAGCATGTCTATCAATCCACATGATAGTCCCGAGTCCCAGATATAACCTGACCATCTTCTGACAGCCGCCCAGGGCCTGTCCAAAGAGTCTTTTATAACTTTCCTTAGGTGATCATTAATGTCGTGATAATCCCTACTATTGTAAGCCCGGGGGTTTTCTAATAAAGAAAGAGTGGCATCGACATACTCCATCGCCGTCATGTTAGCGCGGGCCTCAACTTTCTGTTTTACAGTGGTTTTGTAAAGATATTAGAGGAGAGCAAGTCTGACATTATATGTTGCTTACCGTGGAGGCCCGAGGATTTCTTTTCCCTGTCCATCTCCCGCTCCAGGAGCCTGTCAGCATCGAGTTGTCGGCGTAGGATCTCAGGAGCATGGACCTCGGACCTCCGACGGCTGTGTTTCTTGTCCCTCCTTCGCCGGCGGGTGTCCGGCTCGGATTTGCTCTCCTCGGAGGACGTCTCAGTCTCGTCCGAGCTTTCTTCAATCACGACCTTGCGCCGCCTCTTGCATTTCGCTTTCTCTTTGTCCTTCTGTGCCTTTGCTGCGTGTCGAGCCATGACCGCCAACTGTTGCGCCATAGTCTCGACTGTTCCCTTCAGCCCGGTCATGGCCGCCTCCATGGTTTGCACTTGAATGTCTAGTGCTCGGTTTGTGACCTTGGCTGAGGCCTTCGTCTTGCCTTTGTCTCCGTCAGCGTCAGGGAGTACTTCAGGTGGGCTTGTGTCAATATGGCCGGTATCCCTGTCGCCATTGTCGCTGGTAGCAGAGTCTCTGTGCTTTCTGAGCTTTGTGCATCTGTCTCTTGTCATATTGGTAGAGGGTATATACCTGGAAGTTCTAGAGCGTTCACGAAACTTCTTAGGAAGTAATATCCTCATTTATGTAGTGGTTGCTGTTGTTGAAGAGTCAGCAATGTACTACACTTCCAATTTAAATGTTATCGGTAGTGTGGTTGGAAGTGAAGTGATTGAGGGACGTGGTGAGAGTGTTTAGTATGGCGGGGGATTGTAGGTGGGGTAGTAGTAGGTTAGAGGGGATTGGCCGCAACAATGCCCTAGCATTACCTATAGTCATGCCATACACTTAGATGTTTATATTTAATGGTGTGTATTGACCGACGCACCAGCAAAAGGACATTATATATTGAGTCGACAGACTACTACCAATGGAGGAACGAAGTGTACATCAGAACGTGACAGTGGGCGATATTAGCAGGATGCGATCGTGAAGTGCTGATGCTGGTGTTGTTAGACCAAGTGAGATCAATTAAGACCAATGTGTACATTGCGTATGACATTAAGTAAGTAATTAAGTAACATTAGAGACACATTGACAGACAGCCGGACTATTATAATTCAATGGCAAAGGTCTTACAAACCTGGTGTTATTCGGCGTGGTGGTGTCACGGTACGGGATTGCGATCGGTATGAAATGGCTACTGACCAATCACAGGGGTCGTAGGCGCCTGACGTCACTACCGGCTCTCCATATATGGCAAGACCTGACCCATATATGGCGGCCGTGCCAAAGTGACCGGCTTTGACCCCATACCCTGAGTTTTATGGCAGAATTACAAAAATCTAGGTGGTACCGAAGGTTGATCTTACTGATCAATACTCAAAATAACCATATCTATTGAATAAATCCGTAATTAGTTCTCTATGCACTTTAATTCTCTGAGTAAATCGTCTACAATTCCAGAGTCATATGAGGCTCATCTCCCCTTGCTCATTACGGTGCTGTGACGGGTTGTCAGGCTGCAGCTCCCGTATGTCCAGAGTATTACCGCGAGATTAATTTGGTTGTGGTGTCTTAGGCTATGTACTTGTATTATATAAGTATGGAATCTTTTTCTCATTTTCAATGCTTCCCACCACCCCACCCCCCGGCTGCCCCACGTATCCCATACACACACCGCCACTGGCGTCGTGTGTATGGGACATTCATGCCTGAGTGCAGGTTCATGTGTAAACACGGACGTACGGTAGCGCCAGAGCGGCTTGTCTCGGAACTAAAATGCGTCGAACATGCCGTGAACGATGGCGCCGATTGAATGCCTATCTTAAAACACCCAATGGATTATTACAGACTGTGTAAGTGTTGAGAACAGATTACAAAATTGGAGTAAACTGAAGTGTACAGAACTGGTATCTAGGACGATTTGAATAAGTGAAAATGTTTGTCACCGGGAAAAATAAGGAGAACGAGCCAATAAGTATAGGAGTCAGTAGACGCTAAGCGTACAATTATTATGGGGGTTGCAACGGGTATTGAGATCGATAAGAAGTCTTCGACTTTTTCCCTGGGAAAAAGCGGAAAGGTTGCCGTTCATCCAGTGACAGGGTGTTGGGCCTGCATGTCCCATCAACTCCACTTACCACCATGCACACCAACCCCCAACACCCTTCCCCGCTCCTTCTCATTCCTTCACCTCGTCCTTCCTCCTTCCCCATTATGTATTGTACTGTTACACATACCTTCTCCTCCATACCCTACACTCCTTCATATCCCTTCCTTCTCCGGGCCCTCCTCCACCTCCTCCCGTGGAGAGAGGAGAGCTAGAGGGGACAAAAAGGGGAGGAAGGAAGGGGGGGGGGAGACAGGTGGGGGGACAGGGCAGAGAAGGAAGGGGATGGGGAGAAGGAGGAGGGAAATTATATTTTTCACCAACAAGAAATATTGCAAACTTTTTTTTCACAAATAAAAATATCAAACTTAAAATATAGAAATACTTATAAGGGCCTTTAACAGGTATTAGGAAATAGTGTTCTCCGTCACTTTTGGTGAAAATATAATTAAAATGAAAAGTCCTGGAATAATGAGGTATTGATATTTATATTGCTTGATATTTGAATGGATAGAAAAGATAATATCTTCCAAATACTACCGTAAATCTTTCTGTAATATAAATTTTAAAAGCAAATGTCATCAAAATATGGCTGCCATTTTGACAACGACCCATCATGCCTCCACTGTAAGTTGCTAAATCGATATTAAAAATTCTTATACAATGAAGAAAATGCCACATCAATATGAAGTAATTTTGTTGCTTCAATATAACGATTTTAATAATTTATTTGCTCCCATTTAAATATGAAATATTTATATTTAAAATTATGCGTTCGGAGATTACTGTGTAGGTCAAAAAAATATGTATTTTCATAAGTCAAAACATTGAATAAAAAGGCTATTTTACATCTCAATGCATTAATTAACAGCAGACGAATCTCATAAAGAGCATAGAAAGAGTGATTTGTTTCTCAGATAATGCAGTTAAAAGATATATTCACTATCAAACTTTTGATGTCAGATGTCGGTCAAATACATAATCTCCGTCACCTGGCCTCCTCACGCCAAATGAAAAGGTTGGACAGAAATGTTCTACGTCATCATTTGTATTGGATGACATCATCAATTTGACGTCTTCTCTGAAGGGGAGGGCTGCATTATTTATTTATTGGCTGAAAGATACCCAATTATGCATGCAGTAGAGAAGAGGGATATCGCTATATATCGGGGTGGGCCAGAGATTAAATGGTGGTTGATGAAGAAGACATAATAAAGATGTTATAGTTTCATTGAATTTCACAAGCTTTCGGACTCACTTCATCAGGGGTACATCAATACACATCAGTATGTATGTATGGTTCTATCAATACACATCAGTATGTATGGTTCTATGTTAATAATGTAATGTTAGGCCTAGACTGAAAAAAGGAATGTGATAATTAGGTAGGACTATAATCACATTACAAACTAATCATATAAGATCTCTTTAGACTAGTTAGACTGGAATTTTTAAGACAGAGTAGTAGGAGTTATTTCCGTCAGGTGGCGCCATAGGTGCTAACCGGATAATTTTAGTGTTAATGAATTAATATGTAAGCAAATAATCTATTTTTCTCAGCTTCAGAGACCCATAAAAAGCACATATAATGTACATATAATGATCTAGAACATGGTTGCAACTCTTATTACCTAATCAAATCTCCCCCAAATCAGAAGCTCAGCGGCAAGTGTCACTTTAAAATGTGCTGGATCTTTGTTATCAGTATATTATTAAATATTTGATACAAGTTTATATAAGCCTATGGCAGGGGTGCCAACATCTAAGATCTTATCGTAATAACTATGATTTCAGCATTGTATTTAGATGCTACGATCTGTATGACAAAAACTACTATTTTGAGTAAATTTGAAGTGTTCCTGAAGTATCAGAGGTCAGAGGACTTGGCGGGAGATCTCCCGATTTTTCAGGCAAATTGGCAATTCCTCCCGACCTGACATCAAAACCTCCCGCCAAAAGGCCCAAATTATGAAATCTCAGATATTTATCAAAAACATGCTCTAACTATACAAATCCGAATAGAGAAACTACCCTGGTCATATGCAGGTTTATTTTACAATTTAAGTTCAAGACCAGCCTTACCCTTTTCCCAAGAACCCAACTCAAGTTACACTTTATGGCCGTTGTGATGACAGTGGTTTTTGTGGGGTAGGACGATAATGTCTTTTCCATGCCCATGTACATAATGTGATCCGTTTTAGGAAAATGAGCAGTCGGAAAATATCGGATTTTGAGATATCACCATATTTGAGAAGAGATCAAGCTGATTCTAATGATAGTAAACACTAGGACACCTAGGCTAATATGTATTTCTATATTTTAAGATTGATATTTTTATTTAAAAAAAAAGAAGTTTGCAATGTTTCTGGGGGTCAATTACTAGTAAAGTAACTAAATATACTCCATATGAAGGCCTTCAAAATGCAAGGATATATTTAATACAATGTCCTGAAATGTTTTACATGGACTTATCAAACCTAGGCCTCAGCCATACATATATGATTCTGAACTATTGTTGAAGCTTAACTGTAACAAGTTTTGCCAATAAACATTTAAGAATATGAGGCCTGCTGTGATCGTTGATCCTCATTGACATACCTAGAATGATATTAAAGGTCAGAAGCTAGGTCGGAATATCCCCCTTGAATGACGTCAATCTATGGGCTAACCCCAATTTTAACTGGGCACACATCCTCTAGTAGGGTACACCTACGAACGAGCAGTAATATGAAATGTACAAGAGTTAGTTAATTGTGTACATTTCTGCTCGTTCGTGGGGACAAATTTTAAGGCAAAAATTATGTTGCACAATGAAAAGTTAGGACGACCTTCAGGGTTATTCTACGTCTGCTCGTACCTAATTTTAAGGTGGGGTGTGTGTGTGTAGGGGGGTGGGGTGGGGGGGGTAAAATGCCTTGAAAATACGCAGAAAGGGGGTACTTTTCAAAGGTTGGAACAAAAAAGCATACACTTTTGATTTCTATTTCACCGAGTCTCGTCAACAACAGAGTGTTGCCGAGGGATAATTATATAATTTAAATAACATTTCCAAAAAACATTTCCATAAAATAACATTTCCAATAGGGAGTCAAGGAATGGATCAGGGAATGTTAGAAAAAAATATAATTATGATATTAGGCTATTACCGGCCACTTCATATCGACCAAACCAGAGAACTGTACACATTCCCTTTCCGTGCGTTGTTTGACCAAACCATACTGGTAGCCAAACCATACCGTACTGCAGTCTGGTTAGTCCGGGGCGTGGCCTAAGTAGTCGCGCATGCGCAGTACCCGCTACCGGGTCATTTCATACCGATCGCAATCCTGTACCGTGACAACGGCATAGCTAGTTGTTCCGGAAGGAAAAGTAAATGACACTAGATGGCAGGATTAATGGTGGACCGCGCATATACGCCAGATGGCAGCAGCTGATGGTGGTACTGGAAGCGCTGACTGTTCAATGCACTGTAACGCAATGCCAGTAATGGCATTCATAGATAATTGTTCGTACGGACATCACGTGGCTGTAAACCAAAAGTTACAATGCAAACCAAAACAGGTGGCGAGATTACCTGCATAGCGTAGCGAATGGCCTAAGCGCCTGGTAATAATATAGATATGAATGCCTAATAGTATGAGCAATTAAACTTCTAAAGAAAAGTCAGTATGGGCCATTCTCACAAAAGTCTTGCATTTCATGGTTTGCAATTGAAAAAAATGGAATTAAGATGAGAGGTTGGGGGGTTATATTTCCTAAAAATATATATTCTCTTCTATACAGTCCTACAAAAATTGGCACTCAGCCTCAATTATTAAGGAATCTAGAGCCTAAAACGTGAGGAAAGGTCGTTTTTGCAATTTTTGCATAGGAATAGCAGTGCATAGAATATGTGATAATCGTCACAATTAGATTAGATTAGTGCTCCAGTCTTGCAAGATGTTCTCCGATTTAGATCATTCAAAATTGTACACGATGCTGACAATTTCGCAATTTTTTTCGTGTACACGATCACCTCATAGTATAAAGAACTTGTCCTGTGTCAGTGTTACCGAAACGCACATTATTACCGAGAATTCCGTCGCGTATTGTGACCATCGCATATTGTGACATTTTCACATGTTACTTCATATTCCAGGCAAAATAATTGAAGCAGAATTATTTTTTATACCTATTTTATTAAGGCGTGGATAGGAGTCAATATTCTCAAAATTGAAATAATTCCATATTTTATAATAACCCCTGTAGGGCCGTCGCGTATCGTGACATCCTTAAAAAATTGGTACTTGTGTCCCTTCTTCAAGTCCCTACCAGGCCTATGATAATACAAGGAGGATCATTTTGTATGATTATAAGAATACATTGATGTGAGAGTATTTAATTCCCATATTATTAAATACTGAGCAAAGATCATCTAAAGGCCACCGTCGCGTAGCGTGACATTAAACAAAATCTCAGGTCATCTGGGCAGAAGTGGCCGAGCAAGGCCCTGACCACGGTATATATATGAGCAACAATCACGCCCTCTGGGGTTAGTTCTATGAGGCGCCTCTGTGATATATCATTCTACCCTAGTGGTGAGAAGTGCAGTTTAGCTTAATCCAGTGGGAATTTAAATATCAAGAAAAAAAAATGTTCCATTTTTTTCAACGGTTAAGAATGTACTCTATTGATTTATGACGGTTTTTCAATACACTTTTATTCTTTTAATATATTTTTGCAGCTGTAAATATTAAATACCTTCCTACAGACATACTATTTATAGGGGGCAGGTGGGGGGGTGTCCATACTCACCCCCAAATGACCTTGATGTGACCTTCAACTTTATATTAAAAAAAATGCTCAGGGACCGTAGAAATAATATTTAATCACAGACAAGCAATCACTATATTTTTCTCAGCTTCAGAGACTCATAAAGAGCAAAGACACCATTTGCAAGACTTTTCTGAGACTGGCCCGTATATATGTCAATATAATAAATCAGTGAAGGTTAATTACAAATAATGTGCACGAATGAATATATAATAAATTTGCTGTTCAATTGTCAATTGGCAGTTAGTGCAAGAGGCAACTTCTCGCCAGTGGACGGCACTACACTGCCACTACACTGCTGTGTGTTTTGTGTTTCGACCGTCTCCCGCCAGATGGTGTGGTAGTAATATTTAACGCTTGGTAAGTACGCTTCCAGGCGTGTTGAATGACTCTTCTAATTATATTCCTTTATAGCGTTCATTATTGGTGAAGTCAGAGACGTTTGGACGACGTTACAGTCAATGGGGGTTAAGTGAGACGGGGTTAAGTAATGTTTTGGTTACGCTGGACATATTTTTTTGGGGTGGGGGTGGGGGGGTTTAAAAGGTTTGATTCAAATTTCCTCCCATCGAAGCTCTTACATTTCTAATGTTAGAATCTCTGCTTCCCTTTGTATTTTTTGTTGTTGTTGCTTTTCATAAGTTCTTACCACTCACTGTATAAGACCAAATAACATTTGTACGTAAATCAAGCTGGAATTATATAGAAATATAGGTAAAAACATTCAGTTTGATATATATAACTGATACAATGCGTCCTCTATGCTATTGCATGTATATATTAAAGATCGTTGTATTGAGTGAAGGTATATAAGACGTCCAGTATGTTATAATAGAGGGGAAGCCCCATAGTGTGTATCTATAGGTTATTACTAGCAAACTATCAAGGAACACCCAACAACTGTAATTCCACAAGGTTCTGTCTTTTATTGGGACAAGCCCCATATATATATCATTCAAAGGTACAATCAGACATGTGCACAGATGGAGAGGTGGAGTCCAGCTTAACAATACATTCCTAAATATGCATAGTCCCTCCCCCTCTCTGTATGTATAACTCCCACTGACCCTGTGTGACCCCACACTGGTTATAGACCTCTATACCATGTGATGGCCAATTCCACTCCATCACACTACCCCCCCTCCCCCCTCTCTCCCTCCCCAAATTTTATTTGACGTTAATAAGTAACACAGTACCGAAGTCACAACTTCATACCTCCAAAATAATCCTTCTGAAATACGCCGAAAGATAGTAAATAAAAATTTGACCCTCTACTACACCAGTGAAGTATAGTCGCACCAAGTCCCCGCCCCACTTATAGCATAATAGGTTTGACATCCGTCCCCTCACTCGGTGTGTCTTGACAGATTGATAAGCCTTACCGGGCTGCAACAACAATAGATTATTTTTTTTCTTCTCTTACATATACACTCAATCTCAATTACAATTATTTATATCAAATTTATATCAAATACAATCCCCCGGGGCTCGTACCTTCCTCCACCTTCGCCAAATGTGGCTGTATAATAACTTTTTATCAACCTTCTCGTCCAACAAAACCAAATGTCATCATTTCAGCACTGGAGCCAAGCGCTACTAATTACTTGAATACAAAAAATGCTGTCCCTGGCTCCTGATCAATTAACATTAAACAATAATCATCTTTAATCTTGATCTGGTCTTCTTTCTTCTTGTTTACCATTCCTCAGTGCCTTTGGTGTCGCAGACATCCATTCCATACCAATACCAGTGTTGTATAACCAATATGCGAACCATTTCCTCTATCTTGAATTGGGCTGACCTGTACAGAAATGATAAAACATAGACAGACCAATTTTCCCCCTTCCCCCACACATGATTCACTACAAGATTACTGACAGTAAGACCTAAGAATATATACACATCCCAAGCTGGCGTGGCGATTTGTCACTGAGAGGGGCACCTGTATGTTTTTCTCCCTTATATGGGATTTTATTAGTGCTGACCCTAAACGCTCCCCTTAATCCCGGTCAGCTGATCCTTGACCTCCTATTCAGTGGGTCACCCAGTTAATTTGAACTTTACCGTTACCTTATATGGTGCTCACTTGCACCCCTCTGCCCCGTACCCTCTGCCTCCAGTGCTTCGATTCCCCAGACAGGCACCTTGAATGATCAGTCAGCCATGACGTGTCAAGTATACTGGGTGGAAGTCATTGCTATCAGCTACCTCAATCCCGGCGCCGAAGTGCGGCTGAAACTAATCTGCCATCATGGCAGGGTTCATTACATTACAATACCTTACGGTAAGTGGTGCCCATTATATCCATATCTTCACCTATATTGGCTCTCCAAATGAGCTTTACAGTAATTAATTCTTCACAGCGTTAATTTAATGACAATGATGGTGCTAATTAAAAACCGCACAATCAAGCAACGTCACTTGCTAGCTCGTGTTGAGTGCCTGTCAGCTAATTTGTCAGCTTTACTGATGTTTACTATTCTTATTTCCAGTTTCACCTACTAGGATGTTCGGAATGAACCCCGAGGAGCTTCTGGAGATGGCCAATCAGCCACAGTAAGTAATTGATGATTACAAATTGTAAGTCTCTCAGCCCTCTACATGACACACACACAACTTGCTACTACTTCCCTGCCTGCCACGCCGCTTGCTCCCTGGATGCATCCACCTGTAATATACTACCACATGATAATTAATACAATTACACCAATACTACCTATTCATATCATATCAATACTTTTAGATAAACACTATTCCCTTAGTCACCATTGATTGTTTCCCAAGTCGGGAGCAAGACTAAATGCCTCTTACACAACCTCCCCTCAGGGCCGGCCCTCGTGGCTTGAGCCAAGCTGCACCCGATATCGCTCTCCCCAGCCACTCATTATCTAACTATAAACACGACGCTCGTGCCTTTAGCCAAACCAACCACGGACTGTCCTGAATTGACCGATCAGCTGTTTGAATTCTTGGCCGACTTAGTACCCTTATTTTAGATGGCACGAGTACTGTGGTTTCGTGCTACCACGGCCTTAGTTATAAATAACCCACAGCAATCTTCATAACCCCAGACCATCCCTCAGAGCCTCCCTATGTTTGTTTAGGTTACATGTACCATCAACCAATACATCACTATAACATTCTGGCGACGCGTTTTAAGCAAAAACTCCCATTCTAGACAAATACAAATTCATACAAATAAGGTGAGGCTCACATGTACGCAACTAAATATACACACTACACGCTAGAGGCCTGAGAAATGATACACAAGCATTGTAAGCCCGTTTATACTCTATATCACTAACTATACGACTGTCTAGAGAACACCTGCATATTAGATTCTAAATCCAAAGTTTCAGTTCCCTTCTAAAAACCCATTACACCATCTGAAACCCCAAATCCCTTGGTCCCTCCGACCCCTTCTTAAGCGAATTTACGTTAGTTCCCCCTCCCAAGTGCCCTACTGCTGTCTCTCTCCCTGCAGCATCAATAGCTACTAAGAGGCGTCCTGCAGCCGTGCAGTTTAAGATTTCAACTTTTCTGGCCGATCTGAACGAGTAGAATGAAACCTCCTCAGGTAACTGTACTTTATCGGTCTTCTCCCCATTCCTAACACTCAGAGGGTCCGACCAGACAATTGAAACTGTCACCTTGGGACCGAAGCAGGTTCTTGTGGCAACCATGCCGACAGCCCTGGGTGTATTGGTGGCCTCCAACATGCATACAGGGTAAAGTAATTTAAACAGGTGAACCTCGGCTGAGGCCTCCTCAGTCTGCACCCGCAGCACCAGATTAGTGAAGTGGCGTGCTTGCAGGGCTGTTAGACCTCCCGACCTATTACGCATATAGGCCCACCTACACAGTTTAAAAAATACAATCGCAGCAAAAATGGTCCCCACCATCTCCACATAGCCCCATTGATACCCTGTCTGCTCTGGCAGTTCGAGTGGCACCATTGTGGGCAGGGGCTCATCCGACCATGCCTTGAACCCCTCTAGAGGAAACATATCGATCTTCTCCATCGACTGGAAAGTTGGAAAATCATCGATGGGGCCATCCCCTCCTTGAGCGTATGCAACCCGCATCACTCC
Source organism: Sthenelais limicola (assembly GCA_942159475.1). Lineage (NCBI taxonomy): Eukaryota > Metazoa > Annelida > Polychaeta > Phyllodocida > Sigalionidae > Sthenelais > Sthenelais limicola. The sequence continues at coordinate 13,937,989 of OW804102.1, read as the reverse complement.
TACCATTGCTGTCAAGCGCCAGACCCTATAACACAGAAATATAGTCAGTAACAAATGCAATATTTCAAATCCCCACACTCCCACAGTCACATGCGGTATTGTGGTTGCATCCTCCATCCACTTCCATGCTGAGGAGACCATCGACTCTCTCCTCTGTTCATGCAACATGCCTACCACTTTCTTAAGTTCTACCCCTCGGGCCAGCACTCCCTCTGGCAAGTGGCTTAAACTCCGAGCTAGCTGCTCTCCTGTCGGTATCCTTAAATGAATTAAAAAATTAGTCAAACTGCCCCCTGTTAAGTTGTACATTGGCACCTGAAAAGCTGTGGCAAAGGGCAGATTGATGCCGCTTGCTATCCTAACTGTCATTACTTGTTTAGGGTTATCTACACAATTGCCTATTGCATGAAAAAGGTCATGTCCCGCGATGCTAAGCACACAACCGCAAGCCACGTTAAATAATGATATCCCCGCCAATTGAGTTGTTGCATTCGTCCCATTGCAGGAAATAATACCCCTGTCCCCTACATTAATTAGCAAGTACATAGATCCCATAATATTTCTTATCATTGGTTCAGCTGTTGAATTAGGTCTAATCAAAAATTCGCATGCATATTTAATTCCCTCAGTGTTATCATGGAATAAAGCATCAGCGCACCTTTCACTACGACTCTGAGTAGACAGGAGTACAAATTTACACAAATATAATCTATCGTGCGTGCATTCCCCCAGGCGTCCCATCCCTACATTCACGAGTTCCCCTCCATCCCCGCTGTGAGCCACCAGCCTTTTCTCCCTCCCCTTTAATATAGTATAACCTGTTGTGCTGCCAGTGTGTACATGTAAGGGCAATGGCACCGCCTCCATTTGGTATAAGTGGTATCGGCGTGGATTCCTGGTGACATATACTTGTATATCTACCTCTAACTGGTTATGTATTCTGACCACTTTACTGGTTACTCCCCAATTTATTTCGGTGTCCAAGATTTCCAAAGTAGTGTTAATGCCATACAGGTTTTGCACCATACGTTTCCACGGGGTATTTCGAAATTCCTCTACTAGCACAGGTGAAACCCTCCCCTCCCTTAATCCCTCAAGCATAGCTTCTATGGTCCTGGCCTTTTGTATGTACTCAGCGACCGCCACGTGCCCCAATATGCTCTCGTGTAAATAGTGATATACCTGGTTTGCCTGTCGCACATCGTTATGCAAGCTGTCAGCCTGTCTTGCAGTCATATTAGCGAAGGTTTTCCACTTGCTCTGCATATCCCTAATGATGTAACTGCTTTGGTTAGTATGCATTTCTAAGTACGCTAATATGGCGTTAGTATTTCCCGCCAGCAAATTTATAGCTTGATCCCTACTACGGCCGATAATCTCTCCTGCCTCGTTCAATCTAATTACAGTCCCAATACGTCTTGAAACCACATCTAGCTCTCTGTCAGTGGCGGTGCCGAAAGTTAAATGAAACAAAAAAGACAGTGGAGCCCCCCTCTTTCCCCTCCCCGATTTGGCCGGTATATTAGACAGAATATTAGTGATACGATCATAGCATTGCCTGGCTTCGTAGTCTGCCACTGCAAGACGTCTGTTCATGCTGTCTGCCATCTCCTTGAAGGGTCCCGAGGTCGGGCCTTTGCTAGTGCGGGTCGGCAATGGTGGACTAATTCCCACATTTGTGAGAAAGCCCACCGTTAGTGCCTCCACCCCACTCACCATTCGTCCTTGTGGAGAGAAGATCACTCCATAATTGTGGCGAATTTTTGGTGCACTCGTCGTCATACAGGCGGGAGCACACATCAATAGCATCCACAAAAACGACCTAAAACATTCCAAAAGATCATGCTTAAGTATCCCCGTAATTTCAAACTAACTCATGCAACCACATTGGTTGTAGGTTACAACTGCAGGCATTTCCAGGGGCGGTAAAAGGTTTGAGACTTACCATAGTGCGAGATAGGCCATTTTCATTTCGTGAGGAATCCTAGCTAGATGCACCCAGAAGAGATATAAAAAAAATAATTCTTGTCTAATACAAGCTTAAAATATGGTCGTCCCACTAACGTCCTGTAATGTGTAATGTTCAGACCTTTCCTCGTGACTGTGAATTTACCAAGAGGGCCGTCTATATAACCCACCCAGCCTCTTATGACTCTGATGCTATTAATCAAGTTATGGTTATTAATGCGACACCCTCTGGTTGGTTCCCGTCATCCTATGGTAGCCGCCCCCTGTAGGTATGCGGTCATCTCCTCACTCTCTACCCCCAATGGTGGGCGTTGCCATTTCATGGTTCACCATTATTATTCTAGGGACCTCCCTCTCTGCCTTATATGGCATCCTTACTCCTCACACCTGAGAGACAAGGTTAGCACCTGACAAAATCCAGGTAGCTGGGGCTACAGCTCCTCCTGGCCATGGAGTTGTAGCGAGCTATAGTCATACCCCCTGAACCTATCTATGAATATTCAACCAGAAAAAAGGTATGGTGATTCCAGCCAGGGATTTCTGCATAAATCCATCTGGCCCTCCTCTCAACTAATATACATAAATGCATATTTTCACTGAATCACCCCCTCCCCTGTCGACACCCCTTCAGTGCCCTGCCTCTCAGCTGCCTCCCTATTGGCTCAATGAAATTAAACGGTCATCCCCATGGCCCTTTCCACCTGCTCCTGCAGTCCAACCCAGCATGGCGACCAATTTCCAGAAAGCATAAGCTAGGTAGTCCTAAAGAAAAAGAAAAAAACAAATTAACCCCCTTCTCCCTCCCCCACCTGGAGTCACTGAAAGTTCATTCTTTGTTCACCTCTTTTCGTGCTACAGCAGCGTCTCTTTTCTAATACATGTACTTGCATCCCTCCCCAACCACCTGTTCTTTGTTCTTTCCTTCTTCTCAAACCCAGAAAAAGGACAAAGGAAATAACACAAACCACCATAAAAAAAACACGAAAAAACCCCTCTAAACGAAATATACTACGCTCTCGGTAAGCAAGAATGAATTATACTTCCCCACGAATAAATTCTTATTGAGTTGTTAAATAAACTCACAGAATCTAGATCCGGTCCCCTCTACTCACACCAACTTTCTTTTATCCCCCTGTCTATATTTCCTTCGAAATGATTCTAACCTAAATCACTACGCTCTCCATTAACACCACATCAACGTTTTCCAAGCACATATGTGACCATATATGTTCGTCTTGAAACGCTATCCAAGTAATCAATTATGGAAATCAGCACTAAATCAGATACTAAACCACTACAGTAATACGAGTAATGTGTAAGAAATATACTGACCACAAGCAGCCTGGGTTCATATTTTATCCCGATATCTAACAATATATACTTAGTATTACATATCCCACCTCAAAACCCACTCTTTATCGAATCAGTTTGCATCAGTATTTATTCCTGCAGCCAGTTCAAAGACCAATATATATACCAAAAAAAAAAAAAAAGAAATATATATCTGCAGGCTCTCATGTCATCTCAGTTCACTGGGTGCAAATCGTCATAACCAGCTCCCTCCAACATCTGCTCTGCGTGACTATGACCAACTACATTCCCCAATGTCTCACACAAGCTCTTTATGTTTCAGGCCGCCAGCGGCGGGCCCTGCTGCCAGGAACCCCCGATGAACCGATACCGCCTCTCGGCCGGCCGCTACAGCCTGGGCCTCGATGCTTAACTGTATATAGTGCTTTTGACTAGACCTGGAGAGATGAGAATAAAACCCCAAACCAAACTGAACCTAGCTATCCACTTGTGTTTTTATTTCATGTTCGATCCAACTCTTGTATATACAGTAATTATTTCCCCCCATTTGAACTCTATAATTGAGCTTATCACTGCGTGTCACCGTGTCTTCTTGTCTCACCCCCAACATTCCCCCAAGAAGCGACCTGTTGCTAGTCTTGCCCAGTCTAATGGCCATTAATTTAATTGTAATGTTTCCTGTCCTGATATAACCGCTCGACAGGGACTGACTCTTCCTACTACTATATCCCTGGCAAAAGAAGTTTACTTCTCTCAAAGAGAGGCGGTCATTACCTTTCTGATATATATATATGTTGTTGGGGGTGGTGGGGATTAGAGGGAGGCCCCCGTGGGTGGTGGGGGGGATTCATGGTTTCAAACGTGACCCAGCATGAAGGCACATTGTTGATTCGGCCAAGATTATGGAAGTGTTATGAGTGGAATAAATAAGATGGAAGCAGCCTTGGGAAATTAAATATTTATTTGATTTATAATTTATATAAAAGAGTTTTAAATAATAAAATGATGAATATAAATAGTTGATGTTTGTTGATAAAATTGGTAAGAAATTGATGAATTGTAAAATAAAGTTATGTGTAATAAAATTGATTTGATGAAGAGAAATAATTAGCCAAGACTGCCAATTTTTTATATATGATAGTAGGGGGAAGTGGAGGGTGGGATGAATGATATATGTATTAGTAAGTATGTGTAGTATAAGATAATTTGTTCTGCTTATTGCAGTTGTGGTAAAAGGTATAAATAGTTCGTTGGTCCCGTGGGACAGTCCTTAGGCTTGAGAGCCGAGTCTTTTGGTATATAGCCGAGTGGCTGTTTTTATTTTATATGAATGGGTCAGGGTGGGTTGGTTTTTAAATGGATTTAATAGTCTGTTGCCTGCTTGAGGTCAGTATATACTAGGGTTGCAGGAGTTGGCTTATTGCCTTCCTGATGGCCCGATTGACTTGGGCTCCGTCTGTGTGGATGTACTTCTTGTACGCATCGGATGCCCATCCAATGTATTCCTGTATCTGGAGTGGCGTACAGCCTGCCGCAAAGGCGTTGGTGGCCGCCGCCTTGCGCAGACTGTGAAGTGTATATGGTCTATGATCGACTCCCATCTCTACCAGCAGTGCTTTCCACTGTCGTGCCATGTAGGTGGCTGGCATGGGGTTTCTTGATTCTGGGAACATGAAACAGGCTTCTTGCTGGTGTTTTGTTGGGAGAGCCTGCGTCATGAGCTTGATGGCCTGTACCACACATAGCCTCTTATCTGCGGACTGCTGTAGTGTAACAGTCTTTGACTGATAGGCCGATTGCATGTTTTTGGCCGATTTCACTTTAATGATGACGCAGTCAGGGGAGATGGCTATGTCTGCCCTAGTGAGGTGGATTAATGGGTTGAACTTGCTAAGTGATGGGGCCAGGACCTCCGATTGGCGTAGGCCCGCATAATAGATGGTCAGGAGCGCGGCCTTAATGGTCCTGGCTGTTTCATTTGAGGGTAGTTTAAGGATGGCTGATCTTATTACATCTGAGGGGACTGGTAATCTCACTATGGGTATGAAGGTCTTGTCCCTGTCGAGGGCCTGAAGTGCCCACTTCACTCGCTGGTGATCCAGCGACGTGGTGGGAAGGTGGTTCATTTTAAAACTCGTTCTGAGGTGGGATATATGATTCCTAATAGTCTTTGGGGAGGGCACAGTCTGATGGAGGTGTTCAATATAGGCACAGATAGTAAGGTATGAAGGCTTAGTGACTTCCACGCCTACCTGTCGAGCGAAATGTTCAAACCTCCTACCTACGATTTTTGGTTGTTCCTTGGGCCCAGGCTTCGCGCTGTCTGATGGCTGCCTTTCTCAGTAGTGGTGCGAGTATTTTGCCTGTAATGTGATGAGAGATACATTGTTTTAAGTGCATATAGGCAAGGGTCAGTATAATAGAGACATAGTTCATTCATGGTATGGTTAGCCGCTTCTTTATATTTATCGTGAAGGTGTGCGCGACTGAGGTTATGGGCCAAGATGTTTTCTATGCCGGGGATATGTTCGTAACTAATCTTTACTTCGAATATGGCCTGGACCATCCATGCTAGGCGCACGGCTTCCAGGATGACACGGTTCTTGCCACGCCCTGTTTTGAACACTGAAACGCTGGCCATAATTGTCGCATAATATTCTTATGTGGCCCCCCCAGTCTTGTTCATTGACTAGAGTATGAAGGGCGATGGGGATGTTTGCTGCTTCTAATTCTGATATATTAGCTACTCCTTGGTCCACTGGCGCTATTTGTGCGCTATAAGCACGGTATTCGTCTGCCCCTCCTATGCCTGACAGACAGGCATCTACCACTATTGTCTTTGTAGGCGCTGCCGCTGGTATTACCGCCCTACCGTTCCACTGGTGGCAGAATGCGCTAAACCATTGGAGGTCCTTTTTCATTTCTGCGTTGACGTTGATATATTTCTTGCCTTGCATTTCTCTCAGTGCTTCGAGCAGTCTGCTCACAAAGAGTCGGGCAGGCCCCACACATTTAGATACCTGTATAAGCGAGCCTATTACAGATTGTAGTTCGCGCCTCGACATCGATTGCCTCTTTAAATATTTGTTGACGGTGGATATGATTTGTCTGAGTTTGTCGCTGTTAATGCTGAGCGTCATATCAGGGGCGCTTATATCGATTCCCAACCATCTGACTACGGCCGCGGGGGGCTGGCATTTATCTTCAGCCTCTGGCAGGCCTAATTCAGCGAATAACTCGATCGCCCTCTTATAGTGATGTGTTGCTGTGTCGAGGTCTTTCGAAATTATTACCAAATCATCGAGATACATCTTGCTTTTTATGCCTTCTCTTGCTAGTACGCTCACTATCGCATCTGCTATCCTTTGCATGTGGCAGCTCGACGATCGCGCACCGAATGGCATGGTCACATCAAGATAATAGCTGTCATTCCAGCTGATACACAAGAGCGGCCAGTCGAGCGGGTCGCTCTTGAAGTTTTTGTAGGCGCGGCTAATGTCTATTGTGCTCATGAAAGCGTTGGGGCCTATGTTCACCAGTTCCTCTACCAAACTGTCGACAGTAGGGAGGCTGTGGGACCTCTGCTCACCCCACACACTGTTCTTTAAGAGGAATGCATTTACTGATGACGCGACGGGAGTCAGTGTCTCTCTTTTCACATGACATAATTGGTGAACAATGGTACCATTGGTGAAAGGGTGCATGTTTGAGGGGGCCTACAAGGTCGCCCAGGAGTATTTCTTTATTGACGAAATCATCGATCTTATCACTGAAGGCATTCACGCTTGAATGGTTTTCTCCGCTATCATTATGTGTTACAGGGCCGAGATATCCCATAGGGAAGCCGTAGGCGACTAAATCATAGAGCTCTCTTTCATCATCGTTGTTACTTAAATATCTCTTCCAGTTAAGCAGGTTCAGACTAGTAGGGAGTTCAATTTTGGTTGATAAAGCATTAGGCATGCCTGTACTGTGCACTGCAGAATATATACGTTGGTGTTTACCATACTTGGTATCAATACACATGCTTGGCCACTCGGCCTGTCTATACTGGGCGTATGCTGCTGGCGAGAGATCTACTTCTCCCCTCTCCCTCTTTCCTGCACAAATGTCTCTGACCTTCACAAAGTAATCATTGCCACCTACTGTATTCATGTTGCTATGATGTGATGTGGACAGGTCATTCTTTTCAGCTCCATTAGATGGCTTAGCTAGATGGGGATGGTGCGATGCATGCTTGTTGACATCATGGCGGCCATCTTTAAGCGAGCTCTTGCGGTGTGCGTGGCTCGGCGAGAAGTCAACACTGGCATGTGTAGGGGGCGTGGCAGCCGGTCCCGGGTGTGTGTGCTGGCTGTCTCTCGGTACGAATGGCGGCGCCTCCACATTCCATTTGCTGGAGATGCCGTCTACTCGTTTTTTGCTGCAGAGCTGGAATATGACTGAGATGAGACATTAGACCTGTTATTATTGCGAGATGGGTTGAAGTTTTGATTATTCCCATTCCTGTTGGATCCCTGATTTGAGCTATTTGCATGGGTTACTTTTCGCATACAGTCTACTATAGAGTGGACACAACTTTTTCCAATAGAGTCACAATATGTGCATATGTGCAATTGAAATAGGTTACCCTCGGTGTGGCTGTTAGCGTGACTGCACCCAGAGCGCGAGTTATAACACCTACATACAACTTCAGTCTGACCTGAGGGGGCCCTATTCGATTGAGAAGCATGATTGGACCTGTTATTGTTGCCGGCTGGTGCATTGTTATATGCCCCACTCAGTGCTGATGCACTCCCGTGTGTTAGGCACAATCTAACCCTTTCATCTTGAATAGCATGTCTATCAATCCACATGATAGTCCCGAGTCCCAGATATAACCTGACCATCTTCTGACAGCCGCCCAGGGCCTGTCCAAAGAGTCTTTTATAACTTTCCTTAGGTGATCATTAATGTCGTGATAATCCCTACTATTGTAAGCCCGGGGGTTTACTAATAAAGAAAGAGTGGCATCGACGTACTCCATCGCCGTCATGTTAGCGCGGGCCTCAACTTTCTGTTTTACAGTGGTTTTGTAAAGATATTAGAGGAGAGCAAGTCTGACGTTATATGTTGCTTACCGTGGAGGCCCGAGGATTTCTTTTCCCTGTCCATCTCCCGCTCCAGGAGCCTGTCAGCATCGAGTTGTCGGCGTAGGATCTCAGGAGCATGGACCTTGGACCTCCGACGGCTGTGTTTCTTGTCCCTCCTTCGCCGGCGGGTGTCCGGCTCGGATTTGCTCTCCTCGGAGGACGTCTCAGTCTCGTCCGAGCTTTCTTCAATCACGACCTTGCGCCGCCTCTTGCATTTCGCTTTCTCTTTGTCCTTCTGTGCCTTTGCTGCGTGTCGAGCCATGACCGCCAACTGTTGCGCCATAGTCTCGACTGTTCCCTTCAGCCCGGTCATGGCCGCCTCCATGGTTTGCACTTGAATGTCTAGTGCTCGGTTTGTGACCTTGGCTGAGGCCTTCGTCTTGCCTTTGTCTCCGTCAGCGTCAGGGAGTACTTCAGGTGGGCTTGTGTCAATATGGCCGGTATCCCTGTCGCCATTGTCGCCGGTAGCAGAGTCTCTGTGCTTTCTGAGCTTTGTGCATCTGCCTCTTGTCATATTGGTAGAGGGTATATACCTGGAAGTTCTAGAGCGTTCACGAAACTTCTTAGGAAGTAATATCCTCATTTATGTAGTGGTTGCTGTTGTTGAAGAGTCAGCAATGTACTACACTTCCAATTTAAATGTTATCGGTAGTGTGGTTGGAAGTGAAGTGATTGAGGGACGTGGTGAGAGTGTTTAGTATGGCGGGGGATTGTAGGTGGGGTAGTAGTAGGTTAGAGGGGATTGGCCGCAACAATGCCCTAGCATTACCTATAGTCATGCCATACACTTAGATGTTTATATTTAATGGTGTGTATTGACCGACCCACCAGCAAAAGGACATTATATATTGAGTCGACAGACTACTACCAATGGAGGAACGAAGTGTACATCAGAACGTGACAGTGGGCGATATTAGCAGGATGCGATCGTGAAGTGCTGATGCTGGTGTTGTTAGACCAAGTGAGATCAATTAAGACCAATGTGTACATTGCGTATGACATTAAGTAAGTAATTAAGTAACATTAGAGACACATTGACAGACAGCCGGACTATTATAATTCAATGGCAAAGGTCTTACAAACCTGGTGTTATTCGGCGTGGTGGTGTCACGGTACGGGATTGCGATCGGTATGAAATGGCTACTGACCAATCACAGGGGTCGTAGGCGCCTGACGTCACTACCGGCTCTCCATATATGGCAAGACCTGACCCATATATGGCGGCCGTGCCAAAGTGACCGGCTTTGACCCCATACCCTGAGTTTTATGGCAGAATTACAAAAATCTAGGTGGTACCGAAGGTTGATCTTACTGATCAATACTCAAAATAACCATATCTATTGAATAAATCCGTAATTAGTTCTCTATGCACTTTAATTCTCTGAGTAAATCGTCTACAATTCCAGAGTCATATGAGGCTCATCTCCCCTTGCTCACTACGGTGCTGTGACGGGTTGTCAGGCTGCAGCTCCCGTATGTCCAGAGTATTACCGCGAGATTAATTTGGTTGTGGTGTCTTAGGCTATGTACTTGTATTATATAAGTATGGAATCTTTTTCTCATTTTCAATGCTTCCCACCACCCCACCCCCGGCTGCCCCACGTATCCCATACACACACCGCCACTGGCGTCGTGTGTATGGGACATTCATGCCTGAGTGCAGGTTCATGTGTAAACAGGGACGTACGGTAGCGCCAGAGCGGCTTGTCTCGGAACTAAAATGCGTCGAACATGCCGTGAACGATGGCGCCGATTGAATGCCTATCTTAAAACACCCAATGGATTATTACAGACTGTGTAAGTGTTGAGAACAGATTACAAAATTGGAGTAAACTGAAGTGTACAGAACTGGTATCTAGGACGATTTGAATAAGTGAAAATGTTTGTCACCGGGAAAAATAAGGAGAACGAGCCAATAAGTATAGGAGTCAGTAGACGCTAAGCGTACAATTATTATGGGGGTTGCAACGGGTATTGAGATCGATAAGAAGTCTTCGACTTTTTCCCTGGGAAAAAGCGGAAAGGTTGCCGTTCATCCAGTGACAGGGTGTTGGGCCTGCATGTCCCGTCAACTCCACTTACCACCATGCACACCAACCCCCAACACCCTTCCCCGCTCCTTCTCATTCCTTCACCTCGTCCTTCCTCCTTCCCCATTATGTATTGTACTGTTACACATACCTTCTCCTCCATACCCTACACTCCTTCATATCCCTTCCTTCTCCGGGCCCTCCTCCACCTCCTCCCGTGGAGAGAGGAGAGCTAGAGGGGACAAAAAGGGGAGGAAGGAAGGGGGGGGGGGCAGGTGGGGGGACAAGGCAGAGAAGGAAGGGGATGGGGAGAAGGAGGAGGGAAATTATATTTTTCACCAACAAGAAATATTGCAAACTTTTTTTTCACAAATAAAAATATCAAACTTAAAATATAGAAATACTTATAAGGGCCTTTAACAGGTATTAGGAAATAGTGTTCTCCGTCACTTTTGGTGAAAATATAATTAAAATGAAAAGTCCTGGAATAATGAGGTATTGATATTTATATTGCTTGATATTTGAATGGATAGAAAAGATAATATCTTCCAAATACTACCGTAAATCTTTCTGTAATATAAATTTTAAAAGCAAATGTCATCAAAATATGGCTGCCATTTTGACAACGACCCATCATGCCTCCACTGTAAGTTGCTAAATCGATATTAAAAATTCTTATACAATGAAGAAAATGCCACATCAATATGAAGTAATTTTGTTGCTTCAATATAACGATTTTAATAATTTATTTGCTCCCATTTAAATATGAAATATTTATATTTAAAATTATGCGTTCGGAGATTACTGTGTAGGTCAAAAAAATATGTATTTTCATACCAAGTCAAAACATTGAATAAAAAGGCTATTTTACATCTCAATGCATTAATTAACAGCAGACGAATCTCATAAAGAGCATAGAAAGAGTGATTTGTTTCTCAGATAATGCAGTTAAAAGATATATTCACTATCAAACTTTTGATGTCAGATGTCGGTCAAATACATAATCTCCGTCACCTGGCCTCCTCACGCCAAATGAAAAGGTTGGACAGAAATGTTCTACGTCATCATTTGTATTGGATGACATCATCAATTTGACGTCTTCTCTGAAGGGGAGGGCTGCATTATTTATTTATTGGCTGAAAGATACCCAATTATGCATGCAGTAGAGAAGAGGGATATCGCTATATATCGGGGTGGGCCAGAGATTAAATGGTGGTTGATGAAGAAGACATAATAAAGATGTTATAGTTTCATTGAATTTCACAAGCTTTCGGACTCACTTCATCAGGGGTACATCAATACACATCAGTATGTATGTATGGTTCTATCAATACACATCAGTATGTATGGTTCTATGTTAATAATGTAATGTTAGGCCTAGACTGAAAAAAGGAATGTGATAATTAGGTAGGACTATAATCACATTACAAACTAATCATATAAGATCTCTTTAGACTAGTTAGACTGTGGAATTTTTAAGACAGAGTAGTAGGAGTTATTTCCGTCAGGTGGCGCCATAGGTGCTAACCGGATAATTTTAGTGTTAATGAATTAATATGTAAGCAAATAATCTATTTTTCTCAGCTTCAGAGACCCATAAAAAGCACATATAATGTACATATAATGATCTAGAACATGGTTGCAACTCTTATTACCTAATCAAATCTCCCCCAAATCAGAAGCTCAGCGGCAAGTGTCACTTTAAAATGTGCTGGATCTTTGTTATCAGTATATTATTAAATATTTGATACAAGTTTATATAAGCCTATGGCAGGGGTGCCAACATCTAAGATCTTATCGTAATAACTATGATTTCAGCATTGTATTTACCGTATATACCCGTGTATAAGCCCCGGCTTATATTAATTTCAAATGGTGAATTGACCCGGCTTATATTCGGGGTGGGCTTATATTCGGGGCCCGGCTTATATTACAATAATTGAAAACCAGTAGATATAACTGAAACTCATGTTATTATCTTCACTCATTACTCTGGTTTTCAAGTTTTAAATTCGAATTTAAGGCAAAAAAAACGCACCAGAATTGTTGTGAGTTCACAATCGACCAACAAGAACTGAGTTCTATATTCAAACTATCATTTATGATCTATTAAAAGCTCGTTCTGGATGATTTCTTCAGCATTTTACATTAATTAGCTCTATTATTGGAACATGACAGTACAGGCACCCGGCTTATAAACGGGACCCGGCTTATATTAATGTTATGAAGTGCTGAACCCCCGGCTTATAAACGGGGTGGGCTTATACTCGGGGTCCGGCTTATACACGGGTATATACGGTAGATGCTACGATCTGTATGACAAAAACTACTATTTTGAGTAAATTTGAAGTGTTCCTGAAGTATCAGAGGTCAGAGGACTTGGCGGGAGATCTCCCGATTTTTCAGGCAAATTGGCAATTCCTCCCGACCTGACATCAAAACCTCCCGCCAAAAGGCCCAAATTATGAAATCTCAGATATTTATCAAAAACATGCTCTAACTATACAAATCCGAATAGAGAAACTACCCTGGTCATATGCAGGTTTATTTTACAATTTAAGTTCAAGACCAGCCTTACCCTTTTCCCAAGAACCCAACTCAAGTTACACTTTATGGCCGTTGTGATGACAGTGGTTTTTGTGGGGTAGGACGATAATGTCTTTTCCATGCCCATGTACATAATGTGATCCGTTTTAGGAAAATGAGCAGTCGGAAAATATCGGATTTTGAGATATCACCATATTTGAGAAGAGATCAAGCTGATTCTAATGATAGTAAACACTAGGACACCTAGGCTAATACGTATTTCTATATTTTAAGATTGATATTTTTATTTAAAAAAAAAGAAGTTTGCAATGTTTCTGGGGGTCAATTACTAGTAAAGTAACTAAATATACTCCATATGAAGGCCTTCAAAACGCAAGGATATATTTAATACAATGTCCTGAAATGTTTTACATGGACTTATCAAACCTAGGCCTCAGCCATACATATATGATTCTGAACTATTGTTGAAGCTTAACTGTAACAAGTTTTGCCAATAAACATTTAAGAATATGAGGCCTGCTGTGATCGTTGATCCTCATTGACATACCTAGAATGATATTAAAGGTCAGAAGCTAGGTCGGAATATCCCCCTTGAATGACGTCAATCTATGGGCTAACCCCAATTTTAACTGGGCACACATCCTCTAGTAGGGTACACCTACGAACGAGCAGTAATATGAAATGTACAAGAGTTAGTTAATTGTGTACATTTCTGCTCGTTCGTGGGGACAAATTTTAAGGCAAAAATTATGTTGCACAATGAAAAGTTAGGACGACCTTCAGGGTTATTCTACGTCTGCTCGTACCTAATTTTAAGGTGGGGTGTGTGTGTGTAGGAGGGTGGGGTGGGGGGGGGGTAAAATGCCTTGAAAATACGCAGAAAGGGGGTACTTTTCAAAGGTTGGAACAAAAAAGCATACACTTTTGATTTCTATTTCACCGAGTCTCGTCAACAACAGAGTGTTGCCGAGGGATAATTATATAATTTAAATAACATTTCCAAAAAACATTTCCATAAAATAACATTTCCAATAGGGAGTCAAGGAATGGATCAGGGAATGTTAGAAAAAAATATAATTATGATATTAGGCTATTACCGGCCACTTCATATCGACCAAACCAGAGAACTGTACACATTCCCTTTCCGTGCGTTGTTTGACCAAACCATACTGGTAGCCAAACCATACCGTACTGCAGTCTGGTTAGTCCGGGGCGTGGCCTAAGTAGTCGCGCATGCGCAGTACCCGCTACCGGGTCATTTCATACCGATCGCAATCCTGTACCGTGACAACGGCATAGCTAGTTGTTCCGGAAAGAAAAGTAAATGACACTAGATGGCAGGATTAATGGTGGACCGCGCATATACGCCAGATGGCAGCAGCTGATGGTGGTACTGGAAGCGCTGACTGTTCAATGCACTGTAACGCAATGCCAGTAATGGCATTCATAGATAATTGTTCGTACGGACATCACGTGGCTGTAAACCAAAAGTTACAATGCAAACCAAAACAGGTGGCGAGATTACCTGCATAGCGTAGCGAATGGCCTAAGCGCCTGGTAATAATATAGATATGAATGCCTAATAGTATGAGCAATTAAACTTCTAAAGAAAAGTCAGTATGGGCCATTCTCACAAAAGTCTTGCATTTCATGGTTTGCAATTGAAAAAAATGGAATTAAGATGAGAGGTTGGGGGGTTATATTTCCTAAAAATATATATTCTCTTCTATACAGTCCTACAAAAATTGGCACTCAGCCTCAATTATTAAGGAATCTAGAGCCTAAAACGTGAGGAAAGGTCGTTTTTGCAATTTTTGCATAGGAATAGCAGTGCATAGAATATGTGATAATCGTCACAATTAGATTAGATTAGTGCTCCAGTCTTGCAAGATGTTCTCCGATTTAGATCATTCAAAATTGTACACGATGCTGACAATTTCGCAATTTTTTTCGTGTACACGATCACCTCATAGTATAAAGAACTTGTCCTGTGTCAGTGTTACCGAAACGCACATTATTACCGAGAATTCCGTCGCGTATTGTGACCTTCGCATATTGTGACATTTTCACATGTTACTTCATATTCCAGGCAAAATAATTGAAGCAGAATTATTTTTTATACCTATTTTATTAAGGCGTGGATAGGAGTCAATATTCTCAAAATTGAAATAATTCCATATTTTATAATAACCCCTGTAGGGCCGTCGCGTATCGTGACATCCTTAAAAAATTGGTACTTGTGTCCCTTCTTCAAGTCCCTACCAGGCCTATGATAATACAAGGAGGATCATTTTGTATGATTATAAGAATACATTGATGTGAGAGTATTTAATTCCCATATTATTAAATACTGAGCAAAGATCATCTAAAGGCCACCGTCGCGTAGCGTGACATTAAACAAAATCTCAGGTCATCTGGGCAGAAGTGGCCGAGCAAGGCCCTGACCACGGTATATATATGAGCAACAATCACGCCCTCTGGGGTTAGTTCTATGAGGCGCCTCTGTGATATATCATTCTACCCTAGTGGTGAGAAGTGCAGTTTAGCTTAATCCAGTGGGAATTTAAATATCAAGAAAAAAAAATGTTCCATTTTTTTCAACGGTTAAGAATGTACTCTATTGATTTATGACGGTTTTTCAATACACTTTTATTCTTTTAATATATTTTTGCAGCTGTAAATATTAAATACCTTCCTACAGACATACTATTTATAGGGGGCAGGTGGGGGGGTGTCCATACTCACCCCCAAATGACCTTGATGTGACCTTCAACTTTATATTAAAAAAAATGCTCAGGGACCGTAGAATTAATATTTAATCACAGACAAGCAATCACTATATTTTTCTCAGCTTCAGAGACTCATAAAGAGCAAAGACACCATTTGCAAGACTTTTCTGAGACTGGCCCGTATATATGTCAATATAATAAATCAGTGAAGGTTAATTACAAATAATGTGCACGAATGAATATATAATAAATTTGCTGTTCAATTGTCAATTGGCAGTTAGTGCAAGAGGCAACTTCTCGCCAGTGGACGGCACTACACTGCCACTACACTGCTGTGTGTTTTGTGTTTCGACCGTCTCCCGCCAGATGGTGTGGTAGTAATATTTAACGCTTGGTAAGTACGCTTCCAGGCGTGTTGAATGACTCTTCTAATTATATTCCTTTATAGCGTTCATTATTGGTGAAGTCAGAGACGTTTGGACGACGTTACAGTCAATGGGGGTTAAGTGAGACGGGGTTAAGTAATGTTTTGGTTACGCTGGACATATTTTTTTGGGGTGGGGGTGGGGGGGTTTAAAAGGTTTGATTCAAATTTCCTCCCATCGAAGCTCTTACATTTCTAATGTTAGAATCTCTGCTTCCCTTTGTATTTTTTGTTGTTGTTGCTTTTCATAAGTTCTTACCACTCACTGTATAAGACCAAATAACATTTGTACGTAAATCAAGCTGGAATTATATAGAAATATAGGTAAAAACATTCAGTTTGATATATATAACTGATACAATGCGTCCTCTATGCTATTGCATGTATATATTAAAGATCGTTGTATTGAGTGAAGGTATATAAGACGTCCAGTATGTTATAATAGAGGGGAAGCCCCATAGTGTGTATCTATAGGTTATTACTAGCAAACTATCAAGGAACACCCAACAACTGTAATTCCACAAGGTTCTGTCTTTTATTGGGACAAGCCCCATATATATATCATTCAAAGGTACAATCAGACATGTGCACAGATGGAGAGGTGGAGTCCAGCTTAACAATACATTCCTAAATATGCATAGTCCCTCCCCCTCTCTGTATGTATAACTCCCACTGACCCTGTGTGACCCCACACTGGTTATAGACCTCTATACCATGTGATGGCCAATTCCACTCCATCACACTACCCCCCCTCCCCCCTCTCTCCCTCCCCAAATTTTATTTGACGTTAATAAGTAACACAGTACCGAAGTCACAACTTCATACCTCCAAAATAATCCTTCTGAAATACGCCGAAAGATAGTAAATAAAAATTTGACCCTCTACTACACCAGTGAAGTATAGTCGCACCAAGTCCCCGCCCCACTTATAGCATAATAGGTTTGACATCCGTCCCCTCACTCGGTGTGTCTTGACAGATTGATAAGCCTTACCGGGCTGCAACAACAATAGATTATTTTTTTTCTTCTCTTACATATACACTCAATCTCAATTACAATTATTTATATCAAATTTATATCAAATACAATCCCCCGGGGCTCGTACCTTCCTCCACCTTCGCCAAATGTGGCTGTATAATAACTTTTTATCAACCTTCTCGTCCAACAAAACCAAATGTCATCATTTCAGCACTGGAGCCAAGCGCTACTAATTACTTGAATACAAAAAATGCTGTCCCTGGCTCCTGATCAATTAACATTAAACAATAATCATCTTTAATCTTGATCTGGTCTTCTTTCTTCTTGTTTACCATTCCTCAGTGCCTTTGGTGTCGCAGACATCCATTCCATACCAATACCAGTGTTGTATAACCAATATGCGAACCATTTCCTCTATCTTGAATTGGGCTGACCTGTACAGAAATGATAAAACATAGACAGACCAATTTTCCCCCTTCCCCCACACATGATTCACTACAAGATTACTGACAGTAAGACCTAAGAATATATACACATCCCAAGCTGGCGTGGCGATTTGTCACTGAGAGGGGCACCTGTATGTTTTTCTCCCTTATATGGGATTTTATTAGTGCTGACCCTAAACGCTCCCCTTAATCCCGGTCAGCTGATCCTTGACCTCCTATTCAGTGGGTCACCCAGTTAATTTGAACTTTACCGTTACCTTATATGGTGCTCACTTGCACCCCTCTGCCCCGTACCCTCTGCCTCCAGTGCTTTGATTCCCCAGACAGGCACCTTGAATGATCAGTCAGCCATGACGTGTCAAGTATACTGGGTGGAAGTCATTGCTATCAGCTACCTCAATCCCGGCGCCGAAGTGCGGCTGAAACTAATCTGCCATCATGGCAGGGTTCATTACATTACAATACCTTACGGTAAGTGGTGCCCATTATATCCATATCTTCACCTATATTGGCTCTCCAAATGAGCTTTACAGTAATTAATTCTTCACAGCGTTAATTTAATGACAATGATGGTGCTAATTAAAAACCGCACAATCAAGCAACGTCACTTGCTAGCTCGTGTTGAGTGCCTGTCAGCTAATTTGTCAGCTTTACTGATGTTTACTATTCTTATTTCCAGTTTCACCTACTAGGATGTTCGGAATGAACCCCGAGGAGCTTCTGGAGATGGCCAATCAGCCACAGTAAGTAATTGATGATTACAAATTGTAAGTCTCTCAGCCCTCTACATGACACACACACAACTTGCTACTACTTCCCTGCCTGCCACGCCGCTTGCTCCCTGGATGCATCCACCTGTAATATACTACCACATGATAATTAATACAATTACACCAATACTACCTATTCATATCATATCAATACTTTTAGATAAACACTACTCCCTTAGTCACCATTGATTGTTTCCCAAGTCGGGAGCAAGACTAAATGCCTCTTACACAACCTCCCCTCAGGGCCGGCCCTCGTGGCTTGAGCCAAGCTGCACCCGATATCGCTCTCCCCAGCCACTCATTATCTAACTATAAACACGACGCTCGTGCCTTTAGCCAAACCAACCACGGACTGTCCTGAATTGACCGATCAGCTGTTTGAATTCTTGGCCGACTTAGTACCCTTATTTTAGATGGCACGAGTACTGTGGTTTCGTGCTACCACGGCCTTAGTTATAAATAACCCACAGCAATCTTCATAACCCCAGACCATCCCTCAGAGCCTCCCTATGTTTGTTTAGGTTACATGTACCATCAACCAATACATCACTATAACATTCTGGCGACGCGTTTTAAGCAAAAACTCCCATTCTAGACAAATACAAATTCATACAAATAAGGTGAGGCTCACATGTACGCAACTAAATATACACACTACACGCTAGAGGCCTGAGAAATGATACACAAGCATTGTAAGCCCGTTTATACTCTATATCACTAACTATACGACTGTCTAGAGAACACCTGCATATTAGATTCTAAATCCAAAGTTTCAGTTCCCTTCTAAAAACCCATTACACCATCTGAAACCCCAAATCCCTTGGTCCCTCCGACCCCTTCTTAAGCGAATTTATGTTAGTTCCCCCTCCCAAGTGCCCTACTGCTGTCTCTCTCCCTGCAGCATCAATAGCTACTAAGAGGCGTCCTGCAGCCGTGCAGTTTAAGATTTCAACTTTTCTGGCCGATCTGAACGAGTAGAATGAAACCTCCTCAGGTAACTGTACTTTATCGGTCTTCTCCCCATTCCTAACACTCAGAGGGTCCGACCAGACAATTGAAACTGTCACCTTGGGACCGAAGCAGGTTCTTGTGGCAACCATGCCGACAGCCCTGGGTGTATTGGTGGCCTCCAACATGCATACAGGGTAAAGTAATTTAAACAGGTGAACCTCGGCTGAGGCCTCCTCAGTCTGCACCCGCAGCACCAGATTAGTGAAGTGGCGTGCTTGCAGGGCTGTTAGACCTCCCGACCTATTACGCATATAGGCCCACCTACACAGTTTAAAAAATACAATCGCAGCAAAAATGGTCCCCACCATCTCCACATAGCCCCATTGATACCCTGTCTGCTCTGGCAGTTCGAGTGGCACCATTGTGGGCAGGGGCTCATCCGACCATGCCTTGAACCCCTCTAGAGGAAACATATCGATCTTCTCCATCGACTGGAAAGTTGGAAAATCATCGATGGGGCCATCCCCTCCTTGAGCGTATGCAACCCGCATCACTCCTACCATTGCTGTCAAGCGCCAGACCCTATAACACAGAAATATAGTCAGTTACAAATGCAATATTTCAAATCCCCACACTCCCACAGTCACATGCGGTATTGTGGTTGCATCCTCCATCCACTTCCATGCTGAGGAGACCATCGACTCTCTCCTCTGTTCATGCAACATGCCTACCACTTTCTTAAGTTCTACCCCTCGGGCCAGCACTCCCTCTGGCAAGTGGCTTAAACTCCGAGCTAGCTGCTCCCCTGTCGGTATCCTTAAATGAATTAAAAAATTAGTCAAACTGCCCCCTGTTAAGTTGTACATTGGCACCTGAAAAGCTGTGGCAAAGGGCAGATTGATGCCGCTTGCTATCCTAACTGTCATTACTTGTTTAGGGTTATCTACACAATTGCCTATTGCATGAAAAAGGTCATGTCCCGCGATGCTAAGCACACAACCGCAAGCCACGTTAAATAATGATATCCCCGCCAATTGAGTTGTTGCATTCGTCCCATTGCAGGAAATAATACCCCTGTCCCCTACATTAATTAGCAAGTACATAGATCCCATAATATTTCTTATCATTGGTTCAGCTGTTGAATTAGGTCTAATCAAAAATTCGCATGCATATTTAATTCCCTCAGTGTTATCATGGAATAAAGCATCAGCGCACCTTTCACTACGACTCTGAGTAGACAGGAGTACAAATTTACACAAATATAATCTATCGTGCGTGCATTCCCCCAGGCGTCCCATCCCTACATTCACGAGTTCCCCTCCATCCCCGCTGTGAGCCACCAGCCTTTTCTCCCTCCCCTTTAATATAGTATAACCTGTTGTGCTGCCAGTGTGTACATGTAAGGGCAATGGCACCGCCTCCATTTGGTATAAGTGGTATCGGCGTGGATTCCTGGTGACATATACTTGTATATCTACCTCTAACTGGTTATGTATTCTGACCACTTTACTGGTTACTCCCCAATTTATTTCGGTGTCCAAGATTTCCAAAGTAGTGTTAATGCCATACAGGTTTTGCACCATACGTTTCCACGGGGTATTTCGAAATTCCTCTACTAGCACAGGTGAAACCCTCCCCTCCCTTAATCCCTCAAGCATAGCTTCTATGGTCCTGGCCTTTTGTATGTACTCAGCGACCGCCACGTGCCCCAATATGCTCTCGTGTAAATAGTGATATACCTGGTTTGCCTGTCGCACATCGTTATGCAAGCTGTCAGCCTGTCTTGCAGTCATATTAGCGAAGGTTTTCCACTTGCTCTGCATATCCCTAATGATGTAACTGCTTTGGTTAGTATGCATTTCTAAGTACGCTAATATGGCGTTAGTATTTCCCGCCAGCAAATTTATAGCTTGATCCCTACTACGGCCGATAATCTCTCCTGCCTCGTTCAATCTAATTACAGTCCCAATACGTCTTGAAACCACATCTAGCTCTCTGTCAGTGGCGGTGCCGAAAGTTAAATGAAACAAAAAAGACAGTGGAGCCCCCCTCTTTCCCCTCCCCGATTTGGCCGGTATATTAGACAGAATATTAGTGATACGATCATAGCATTGCCTGGCTTCGTAGTCTGCCACTGCAAGACGTCTGTTCATGCTGTCTGCCATCTCCTTGAAGGGTCCCGAGGTCGGGCCTTTGCTAGTGCGGGTCGGCAATGGTGGACTAATTCCCACATTTGTGAGAAAGCCCATCGTTAGTGCCTCCACCCCACTCACCATTCGTCCTTGTGGAGAGAAGATCACTCCATAATTGTGGCGAATTTTTGGTGCACTCGTCGTCATACAGGCGGGAGCACACATCAATAGCATCCACAAAAACGACCTAAAACATTCCAAAAGATCATGCTTAAGTATCCCCGTAATTTCAAACTAACTCATGCAAC
Organism: Sthenelais limicola; assembly: GCA_942159475.1. Taxonomy (NCBI): domain Eukaryota; kingdom Metazoa; phylum Annelida; class Polychaeta; order Phyllodocida; family Sigalionidae; genus Sthenelais; species Sthenelais limicola. The sequence goes on along the minus strand of OW804102.1, from coordinate 13,916,264 downwards.
CACATTGGTTGTAGGTTACAACTGCAGGCATTTCCAGGGGTGGTAAAAGGTTTGAGACTTACCATAGTGCGAGATAGGCCATTTTCATGTCGTGAGGAATCCTAGCTAGATGCACCCAGAAGAGATATAAAAAAAATAATTCTTGTCTAATACAAGCTTAAAATATGGTCGTCCCACTAACGTCCTGTAATGTGTAATGTTCAGACCTTTCCTCGTGACTGTGAATTTACCAAGAGGGCCGTCTATATAACCCACCCAGCCTCTTATGACTCTGATGCTATTAATCAAGTTATGGTTATTAATGCGACACCCTCTGGTTGGTTCCCGTCATCCTATGGTAGCCGCCCCCTGTAGGTATGCGGTCATCTCCTCACTCTCTACCCCCAATGGTGGGCGTTGCCATTTCATGGTTCACCATTATTATTCTAGGGACCTCCCTCTCTGCCTTATATGGCATCCTTACTCCTCACACCTGAGAGACAAGGTTAGCACCTGACAAAATCCAGGTAGCTGGGGCTACAGCTCCTCCTGGCCATGGAGTTGTAGCGAGCTATAGTCATACCCCCTGAACCTATCTATGAATATTCAACCAGAAAAAAGGTATGGTGATTCCAGCCAGGGATTTCTGCATAAATCCATCTGGCCCTCCTCTCAACTAATATACATAAATGCATATTTTCACTGAATCACCCCCTCCCCTGTCGACACCCCTTCAGTGCCCTGCCTCTCAGCTGCCTCCCTATTGGCTCAATGAAATTAAACGGTCATCCCCATGGCCCTTTCCACCTGCTCCTGCAGTCCAACCCAGCATGGCGACCAATTTCCAGAAAGCATAAGCTAGGTAGTCCTAAAGAAAAAGAAAAAAACAAATTAACCCCCTTCTCCCTCCCCCACCTGGAGTCACTGAAAGTTCATTCTTTGTTCACCTCTTTTCGTGCTACAGCAGCGTCTCTTTTCTAATACATGTACTTGCATCCCTCCCCAACCACCTGTTCTTTGTTCTTTCCTTCTTCTCAAACCCAGAAAAAGGACAAAGGAAATAACACAAACCACCATAAAAAAAACACGAAAAAACCCCTCTAAACGAAATATACTACGCTCTCGGTAAGCAAGAATGAATTATACTTCCCCACGAATAAATTCTTATTGAGTTGTTAAATAAACTCACAGAATCTAGATCCGGTCCCCTCTACTCACACCAACTTTCTTTTATCCCCGTCTATATTTCCTTCGAAATGATTCTAACCTAAATCACTACGCTCTCCATTAACACCACATCAACGTTTTCCAAGCACATATGTGACCATATATGTTCGTCTTGAAACGCTATCCAAGTAATCAATTATGGAAATCAGCACTAAATCAGATACTAAACCACTACAGTAATACGAGTAATGTGTAAGAAATATACTGACCACAAGCAGCCTGGGTTCATATTTTATCCCGATATCTAACAATATATACTTAGTATTACATATCCCACCTCAAAACCCACTCTTTATCGAATCAGTTTGCATCAGTATTTATTCCTGCAGCCAGTTCAAAGACCAATATATATACCAAAAAAAAAAAAAAAGAAATATATATCTGCAGGCTCTCATGTCATCTCAGTTCACTGGGTGCAAATCGTCATAACCAGCTCCCTCCAACATCTGCTCTGCGTGACTATGACCAACTACATTCCCCAATGTCTCACACAAGCTCTTTATGTTTCAGGCCGCCAGCGGCGGGCCCTGCTGCCAGGAACCCCCGATGAACCGATACCGCCTCTCGGCCGGCCGCTACAGCCTGGGCCTCGATGCTTAACTGTATATAGTGCTTTTGACTAGACCTGGAGAGATGAGAATAAAACCCCAAACCAAACTGAACCTAGCTATCCACTTGTGTTTTTATTTCATGTTCGATCCAACTCTTGTATATACAGTAATTATTTCCCCCCATTTGAACTCTATAATTGAGCTTATCACTGCGTGTCACCGTGTCTTCTTGTCTCACCCCCAACATTCCCCCAAGAAGCGACCTGTTGCTAGTCTGGCCCAGTCTAATGGCCATTAATTTAATTGTAATGTTTCCTGTCCTGATATAACCGCTCGACAGGGACTGACTCTTCCCCGGTGTCATATCCCCACTCTCCCCATATCAAAACACCCGTTGTGCCCTCCGCCCCCTGGTCCACTCCCAAGTAGATCTATAATTCAATCCAAAGTGATATTTAACAAGTGTCAGGGCCAATTCTCACCCTCTCAATTTATTTATTAGCCCTGGCTTCTATTTCCTGTGAGAACCTATGAGATATAACCAAGCCCTGCCAAAACTTTTCCCAGCATGAAATAATCCCCACCCCACTCCCATTATATTAGAATTAGTTTCCCCCTGGACGCAACCACCCGCTTACCCTGTATCACGCATCCTATATATTCCATCCTCGCTTTTTATTACAGCCCAGGGTCACCGCTCGGTCACCCCCTCCCCCCCATGCCCTCCCCACGTGTTTGTACCATGTTAGGCGTCATAGTGAATCAAACGCGGCTATAAAATTAGTCCCCTGGTATATTCTTTATCGAACCAACCAGACACCAAATATCCCAAAATATTATAAACGAAATTTCCAACCTGAAAATATTTAGAGATATTATGAAAGAAGTATCCCAATATAGAATTCTAGCCCCCTGGTATGCAACCTATCGAATCAACCAAACACAACAATATTCACAAATAACGAAGTAATGAACGAAGTACCTCATCACGCAAATATCCAGAGATAACATGCAAGATATTTGACAAATCCATACACTTAACCCTTTCCACCTGGAGAATTAATTGAAAATTAATCCATCTTCATTAGCATTACCATCAAAAGCTTACAATCAATATTAAGTTACATGGATCAGAATTACATTTTTTCAAACAACACGTTTTTCTCTTTCTTTTCCTCTCACTACCCAATTAGGTATGGCTAGGAACTAGCGTCTATACGTTTATACCCCAGCTACAAATGAATATACAATCCATTTCAAATGAAACAATGAAGTGACCAACAAATGAAGTGACAGTATCTCCACTAAGCATATATTCGACTGTCAAAGAATTATTTTTGTACCAATCTAAAAACTCCCATCCCCCCCGGTATGTAATCATGCAAGAAAACATCCATAAAACCCCAGTAGCATTATTAACGAAATTTTCTTCAGTCTGAAGATATTCAGCGATGTCATAAAAGCAGTATCCCCCTATAGAGTTTTAGTCCCCTGGTATGCAATCATGAAAGCAAGACCTCCATTATACTTCCCCAACGACTAAAATCTCGATGCATTCCCCCCCACCCCCTTTCTTACAGAGTGAGAAATCGCTTTATTCACCATCTGTCCCCTACACGCACTCTACCCACATTTATTGTCCAATTTAGATGAGTTGACATTCTCAGACTTTTCTTTCCCTTTTTTCTCTGCACCCCACACATTCTCTAGTAGGGCTTTGAGTTCACCAAAAGTTCACACCACTGTAGTAAGGCCCCGCATTATAATCGGTATTTTAAACGGCCGACAAGCGTAAGGCAATTCCAGGCATGTCGTTTGTCCTGTTGCATGAAAGAAAAAACTTCGGTCACTCCAGATTTCAACCACGGGTCAAGTCTCCCGATCGCGCACCAACAATCAGCCCCAGTCTTTCCCCTCCCTCCCCCTCCCCTGCCATCTGCTGTTGCTCTCGCATCCTGCATTTGGTATGACTCTTAAGCCTATAGCCAACTCTATGCAAGACGAAATACATCATGTTAATAACAGGTATTAATTTCCACTTGATCTTGGTAAATGGATCGATTCAAAAGACCTCAGTGTCTCTACCCTCATTTTCGACCTCTAAAACTCAATCACTCCACGAGAACAGAACAGCACAAAGACACATAAATCAACCACATGCCACCATGAGAATGGGCTTGCAGCAGGCCGTGTATACATCCATCTCCTTTAAAGCAAGTTCCCCTCAAACCCGCCCACTCAGACCTAGTGAATGCTACTTGTTTACAGCTCCACCTGCTCCCCCACCTACTGGTAATGCACGCTCAATTCCTCCTCATCCCATCCCTCCAGCCCTGGTGTATCCCCCTCTACACTGGGACTTTCCCTGTCCTCAGCGCTCCCCGCTATACCCATGGTTATACATGAGTCATCCCACGCTTCCCCCTCGAGCTCCGCTCGCTCCTCTACAGTGTGTTTCATACCGCTCGCTGCTGCCCCACTCCCTACAGCGCGAGTCGAGTGACTTGATGCGCTTGTGTCCTTGGGAGCATTGGTGATATTAAGTCCCCTTTCTCCCAACTGGAGGTCTCCCCTGTCGTCTGCTTCTTGACTGGGAGATTCCAGATTGGCATAATTGGCTATCGGCACCAGATTTGGCGGCAGTAATCTCTCAATAAATTCCCCTTCATATCCCACTGTGACCTACTTCAAGTGCATCACATGTATTGGCCTCGGGAGACTCTTCGAACTCTCACAGTGTAGGGGCTGGGATTCGACGTCACCATGAACGGCCCCGTAAATTTGGGCTGCAGCTTGATAGCTGTTCCTGCCTGGAGCAACCTCTGAATCCGCACGTACACCAGAGAACCGGGTTCAAACGAATGACTTTTCGTTCCCTTGTCATATCTCTCCTTCATGCATTCCTTCGATTCTTCTAGTTTCTTCTGTGCCACCTCACCATAAAATTCCTGATTCTGCAGGATGTCTGCCAAATGTTCAAGCACTGGCTTAATATCCCCCTTGTACTCGCGCAAGACCCGATCGCTGGGTAACTTGGGCAAACGCCCATAGACCAGGAGAAAGGGACAGAACCCTAACAACTGTGCATCCGATGCGTTGACTGCAAACACAATCGGTGCCACATATCGATCCCAGTCCTTCTGTGTAGACGCGTCTGTGAACGCTCTTAGTGCTTGAACCAGTGTCGAGTTCCATCTTTCGACCTGTCCGTTCGTAGTGGGTTTGTAAACAGACGAGAAGATCTGTCGCATCCCCATGGTCTTGCAAAACCCCGAGAATAGTTTCGAGTTGAAAGAGCTGCCGTTATCGGAATAGATCTCCGCGGGCACGCCCATGACCGCTATCACATTTCTAAAAAACTCCTCTATCAGCGTTGAGGATTTAATGTTATCGGTAGGCCACGCCACACAGAACCGACTGTATACGTCCACACATACATGGATGTATTTATTGTGGTTGGCAGTTTCTGGTAACGGACCCAGCGTGTCGATCATTACTGCCGACCACGGCCCTGGGGCCGGTTGTCTGGCCGTCATTGGCAACCGTATCGGATGCTTGTTGGGCTTGTTTGACAGACACTTATCGCACGTCCCTATATATTGAGTCACATCCCGAGACATGGTCGCCCAGTAGTACCGTGGCGTCAGCACGCTCATCACCTTACCCGCCCCCAAGTGTGCACCCAGTGGGGAGTCGTGTATTTGTTCTAGTAATTTGCGCACCATCGCCTCGGGCACCACCAGCTGTGCCCTCGCCTCAATCTCGTCCCTCCGTGTCCGTGGCGGGATACGGTAGAGTACGTCATCTGCTATCAGGAAGCAATCATGATGCAGCAGCACCTTACGTGCCTCCGTGTTTCCTCGCGGGAGTTCCTCCTGCGTGATATAGTTTGTCATAGATACACAGAAACCATCGACCTTCTGCACCCGCTGGAACTGGTCTCTTGTGCCCAATGTTCCATAAAAGCCCTCAATCTTGCGATAGAAGTCTACGTGTGGTGGCTCGACTGAGGCCGCCCTGACGCCTTTGCGCGCCCTTTCCTTTTTATACTTTCCCTTGACGGAGGGTACCCCCGTCCGTCTGGCTTTCTTGGGTATTTGCGCCGGCGGGCTGTGTTCCCTCACTTCACGTATGGGTTCAGCCGTCTCGGCTTCCCTCAACCGTTCCGACCTCCTCGGTTCGTTATCGATGGGTTCGAACGTTTCTTCCTCGCTATCCGAGTGAGTCATTGGCTCCGCCACCTCTTCGATTACTGTTTTCAGTACTGACCTTTTGCTACGTCTTGCAGCCATTTCTTTCGTCCACTCCCGCATTCTCTCGGTGGGCACTCGCACCCACCGCGTCTCTACGGTTGCAACCTGTTCGGCTGTCTCGGGCGTCTGAGCCTCTATCTGCACTCCCTCGTCCACTCGCACTGCGTATGGATCGACGGGTGTGCCCTCGATGCGTTCCGTGGCCACCACGATCTCCGGTCCCGCGCTTTGTGGGTCCCTGCGTTTATTCTGCAGCTTCCCGTTCTTTAGTATCGACGGCCTCCGATATTTGCGGATGGGCGCCACCTGAACCACATCCCCTACCCCGAAGTACCTAATGAAGTTCACCTCGCGAAAGCGAACCCCACGGCCCACATTGGTGGTTGTGTCTAGTTTCTCGCCCCTTCCTTCCGGGTATGGCCTCCGACTTAAAACGTCTGGCACGATGTTTAGACTGCCCCGAAGATGACGGATCTGGAAATCGAAGTTCCCGAACCAATCAAGCCACCTCGCCATACGCCCTGTCAGGTCTTGCTTCGAATTGATTGCCAGCAGAGCCGCGTGGTCGGTGTATACCACAAACGCCGTTCCCAGCACATAGTGCTTAAATTTCTCAACCGCGAAACAAATTGCTAAAAGCTCCCTATCCGTAGCCGAGTAGTCGCGTTCGGTGGCGCTCATGCTCCTACCTGCGAATGCCACAGGGCGATGGAATCCACTTCCGTCGTCCTGCGTCAGGCATCCGCCAAGCCCCACTCGCGAGGCGTCCGTCCATATTGTGAACGGTTTCTCATAGTCGGGGTATTGTAGCAGAGCGTCTTCACAGAGTGCCCTTTTGACGCTCTTAAAGGCCGACTCCTCCTCTTCCCCCCAGGAGATCTCGCCCCGTCCCTTCTTTGGGCCCTTGGTCTGGGTGTACAGTGGGTGCATCTTGTCCGAGAAGTTCGGAATGAACGCCCTATAATAGTTTGCGAGTCCATTGAAGGCTCGCAGTTCTTTTACCGACTTCGGTGTGGGGTATGATCGAATAGCCTCGACTTTGTCGGGGTCCGGCATTAGTCCCTCTTTTGTTATGACAAACCCCAGGAACTGAATGACCCTGTAGCCGAAAGCGCACTTCTCCGCCTTGAACCGCATATTAGCCTTTTGAAACGCTGCGAGCACCGCTCGCACGTCGGCCATATGATCTTCCCATGTGCTAGAGGCGATTATGATATCGTCACAGTAAGGTAGTGCGTTGGGTATATGTTTCAACACTCCCTCAACTACCGCATGAAACGCTTTCTGTGCCGTCTTCAGGCCCATCGGAATTACCCGATACTGAAACATGCCCCTCGGGGTTGAAAAGGCGCTAATTGGCCTATCGGACTCCCGCAGTGACACCTGGTAGAATCCAGAGGCGGCGTCGAGCTTGCTGAAAAACCGACCTTTGAGCCGACCGACATTTTCCAACGTCTCGTCCGCTCTTGGGAACACGCGGGCCTGGTCCTTTATCTGGGAATTCACCCATCGATAGTCGATGACGAGTCGATGCTCCTTCCCTTCAGGCCCCAGCCTTGATTTTTCCACGAGAAAACATGGCGACGCGAACTCCGACTCGCCACTCGCAGACTCGATAACACCCAAACGTATCTGCTCATTGAGGAGCTTATCCATCACCGCTGTCATCTGCGGGTTAAGACGATACGGGTTCTTGTTGATGGGAACGTATCCCTCCTTCAACTCAATCTTGTGCGTATAGACGTCAGTCTGCGCGATCGGTTTATCTTTGGAAGCGAACGTGTCCTGAAACTCTGCTATCAGCGCGCTCATGTCCTCCTGTTGCGTACTCGAGAGTTCCGCCCCCAATGTGTAAGATCCCTTCTCACCCTTCTCGGTTTCCCCCTCCGCATGTCCCTCCCCTTCCCGTTCGCCTTCCCCGCTGTTCCCTACTCTGTTCGAGAGGTCCATGGGCACATAATCCTCCTCCTCTCTCATCGTATACACTGCTATAACATAGTCTCTATGCAATGTCAGTGGCTTCTTACCTGCATTGAATATCGTGACTGGTACCATGTTGGTGCCCGGTAGGGGTCTGACTGCCGCGCCCTTAACCACGAACGAAACCGGTCGTGACCTTTTCAGATTATCGAGCGTGCCCATAGTGCCGGACATATCCTCATGATATGTGACCACGGCCGAGCACGAGAATTCGCTGTTTGCCGGGATTACCTTTTTGCTTGTCAGTCGCACCGCATGTACCCTTGGTTCAGTGTCAAAGCTCAGCGACCCCTTCTTCCGTCTTAGGAAGTCCACACCCAAAATAGCTGGAATAGATAAACCTGGTATGATCAAAAACAAAAAAACACACGACAAATGTTCAATAGAAAAGCTGACTTTGGCCTTAAAGTTCGCTATATGCCGTGCCCCGTCAGCTGTAAATACGAGTCCTGACCTTAGCAGTGCAATGTACTGTCGCTTCCGATGTCAGTAGTTTATGGTACAATTGCTCGCTAAGGCAGCTCACCGAGGCCCCAGTGTCAATCAAGAAAGGTATTTCCAGGCCCCCCACCCTCCCCATCACATTACAGTTTGTGTGTAAGAAAATGCTCCCCGGATTATTTCCCGAAGATAATGTTAGTTTAATGGACGACATGTTAATGTCAGCTTCGATTGGCTCAATGGCCAGTAAAGTCCCCTGAGCTGCTCTTTTGTCGTTCGCCAACTTGCGTCTCGCCGCTTTCTGGTATTGTCTCCTTTGAAAGCGACGTTCAATGTCCGCCTCCTGAGCTGGCGTAAGCTTTTTTCTTGGTGTGGGTTCGAGTGCCAGCGAGAACGAGGGGCGTTCCGCTGGTTCCTCTAGAAAAAATTACCCTGGGCTCCCTTCTGCCCCCCCTCTGATTTCCCTGGTTTCCCTGATTGCTGTATCCGTGGCCATTTCCCCACTGTTGATAATGGCCTCCCTGGTTCTGACCCCTCTGATACTGTTGGGCCTGTTGCTGTTGTGGCTGATAGAACTGGTTTGGTGGCGGCTGCAAATATTGTGGCACCGCCGGAGCACCGTATCCCTGTTGCATCGGCATTGGCACTGGCATCGGCTGCATCGCCGTGTTGGTTGCCATGTACCCCAGCTGGACTGAGGCGAACTGCTGGAGGGCATCATGGGCGGGTAGGGCTTGTTGTTGGCCCTGACCTTGGTTTGGGTTCGGGTTCTGGAAGCCTCCACGGCCTTGACCCTTCCCTCCGTTGCCTCTGCCTCTGCCTCTCCCATCCCAGTCTTCTTACCTGCGGCTGGCGGGGTAAACTGCTGTATCGCATTGACCCCCTCCTCCTTTGACTCCACTTGATACCCTGCCATGTCTACATGCGTCTGGCATTAGGCGCTCGAGGGTTTTATTTGTCTGAATATCTGACATTTCATATTTCAACGCGATCCTACGTGCCAGCTCGCTGGTCCGCGGGTTCTCCGTGAGTACCCGTTCCATCAGCCCATCTTTGAGTCCGGCCAAAAAGGCTTTCGTGCGTTCTTCTTCCGTGAGGGAAGTCCTTGCCAACAGGGTAAGCATAGAGTCGGCATACTCCTTTACGGACTCCTTTGCCTCCTGGCGGTGTCGACTGTAGTCCTCCTTTACCTCCCCAAACGGCAGCTCCTTAAAATTATCAAGGAAACGCTCCTTCACATCAGCATAAACGGGATGACCTTGGTTAGGTGCCGTTAGCTGCTTGTAAAAGTGTTTTGCCGACCCCTCGAGGCGGGCACTCAATCCCTGGAGCCAAAAGACTCGCTTTATTCCTAGCGCCGTAGCCCATGCTTCATATTCGGCGAAGAATTCCTCCACCGACCTGAGCGCCGTGGACTCGGAGAATTTATCCGGCGGTTCCACGAAGAAACGCATTGCTGCGTTTCCAGCGTCTTGATTCATATTGTCAAATACCCTGGGCGCTCCCTCGGGTGGGTCGGGACCCTTTGTACTTGTAAACTGAAAAGGCGATCGAATTTCCGGGGTCACCTTCCCACTGGACTCGGAGCCCAGCCTGCTCTCTATATTGCAGGCTATCTCTGGGCACCGGCCGCGCCCGCAGCTCTCGTGAGTGCAGTGCCTTTGCCGCAGGTTAATGTCCTCTTGGTCTTGCCGATACCTATCTTTAGCCAGGCAGAATTCCTTATCTTTCCTAGCCAATGCTTCCGCTTGCAATCGTAATTCGTGCTCTAGCGCCGCCGCTCTGCGCTCATGCCCGCTTCTTTCTTCAAGGAGCTCCTGGTCCCTTTTTAGGGAAGACTCTATGAGTTCGCGCTTGAGATGGTCGACGTGAGCACTCCTATCTTCGTCGTACTCCTTCAGCGTGCGCTTTGTATCGCGTAATTCTTGTGCGATGGCGTCAATACGATCCTCGTAATCGCGCTGCCGCTGACGATCCGTATCTACCGTGTGATTAAGCTCCTGTTTGAGCCTACGGTTCTCTTGGACTAAGATAGCGGTTTGGTGGTAAGTGGGCTGTGTATGACCAATAAACTCCTGCGCACAATTGTCCCATTCATCCCAAGGTCCCGTATTGTCATGTGAGAATCCCCCGTTATGTCCCAATCCCATAGCCCCCAAATACATACTGCTTACCCCCCCCTCCTATCTCTACTAATGGTGCATTAGGTGTCACTGATGTAGGCTTAACTCTATGGTCTACAGATTCCCCATATGCAGGGGGAGCGACATTAGAATTAGTGTCACACTTGGAAGCAGCCTTCTTGTTTTTCAATGCGGGTTTACTAGGATTATTGTTATTTGAAGCACCATTAGTACCAGAATTGTCAGCGAATACACCCACCTTCTTGGCCCTAGTCATACTGGAGACAGCCCCTCCTATCTTCGCCGCTATCTTGTCCATCTGATGAGAAAAACTCCCAGTCCTGGGGATGTTCCTCCTCCCTTTGAGGAGCCTCTGTGTGGAGACTATAAATTCCGCAGTTGTGTTAAGGATATTCCTGTTAGTGTTGGTAAGGTTCAACACCGAATCCAAAGAGTCCCCCTCACTTCCAGACATTCAAACATACACTTCCAACTCAATCCGGATTCATCCACCAATGATACAATGCGTCCTCTATGCTATTGCATGTATATATTAAAGATCGTTGTATTGAGTGAAGGTATATAAGACGTCCAGTATGTTATAATAGAGGGGAAGCCCCATAGTGTGTATCTATAGGTTATTACTAGCAAACTATCAAGGAACACCCAACAACTGTAATTCCACAAGGTTCTGTCTTTTATTGGGACAAGCCCCATATATATATCATTCAAAGGTACAATCAGACATGCGCACAGATGGAGAGGTGGAGTCCAGCTTAACAATACATTCCTAAATATGCATAGTCCCTCCCCCTCTCTGTATGTATAACTCCCACTGACCCTGTGTGACCCCTCACTGGTTATAGACCTCTATACCGTGTGATGGCCAATTCCACTACATCACATAATTAGAAAAAGTTATCAACCGATGCACATTAAAATTAAGAATGTATGCCAATTACCTTACGCCGCCAACCTTATGAAATTTCATTACCTCAGTTTACTTAGAACATATGAAGGCCTAAATGTCCAACCCTATACTTGTAACACACACATGATAATGTTCCTGAACAATTGTACATGAATTGAATGATTAATTTATTGCTGGGACCCCGATGAGTTGATTAGTCAGCATTAGTCTGCCGATTAGTTGGCATTAGTCGGCCGACTAGTCGGCACTATTCAGCCGACCAGTCGGCACTAGTCAGCCGACCAGTCGGGAATAATCGGCCGATTACTCGGCAAATTTTACAGCTGGGTATGTCAGGAAACGATGAGTCACCGACAAATCGGCCGATAAAGTCGCAAATAATTCCGGTAAACAATTTAACAGGTGACATTATCGGAAAAAAATTGCGACCATCGGGAAAATAGCAACGACGTTGGCTTTACACGCATACAAGCCACCGATGTCGGCGTTTTCTCCGACTTTTCATCCGATTTGTCGGTAGTTGCATACTATAATAGCGGAACTCCACTAGAGGGAAAACGGCGGCGACACATTTTGTTGTTGCCCGCTAACATCAGTTCATTTCATGTTTGCAATGAAAACGCAAATGAAGGAATGTCAGATGTGTTGCCACATTCTCTGGAAACTCTTGTTTCTGTTTGGATATTTGTTGCAACAAATTAGTGGGCAACAACACAATTTGTCAGCGCTGTTTTTCTCTCTAGTGGAGTCGCCCTATAATAGGGCGTTTTCATTGCAAACATGAAATGAACTGATGTTAGTGGGCAACAAAAAGAATTGTCGCCGCCGTTTCTAGTGGAGTTCCGCTATGAGGTGTTTTTTAATTGGGTTGATTAATTCCCATCATCTTTAATGTATATACAAATTGTACATCATATCAACCCGGAGAGCGGATGCACCCACACTAAGGACCTTGCAAGTAAGATCTGAAGTTGATGCCAGATGTCCCTATAACGGAATCCGAGTAGCCTGGAACTCTCTACCTGCAGCACTCCGAATAATAGGTCATCTAAACACCTTTAAATCTTGATTAAAAACATCTAATGGACTCCCAGCAATAACAAAAGTATACGAAAATTGATAGACTGGGGAAAACTAATGTATTTATTGCCTGACGAAACTATGGGTGTCTGCCCCATATAGAATAGCGCATAGGATTACCGCATGTAAGGTTGTCATGAATTGTTTGATTATGAAGAAGAAATGTATATTATATGAGTCGTTCTAGCAGAACATAATATATCATGAGAACAAAGGGATACGTTGATTATTGTCTGACGATTATTGTATTACTGATCTGTACTATACTGTATATATCTAGACTCAAACAGCCTATGATAACGAAAAGCCTGCCACCCTGTACATAACAGGCTGTAAACTTGCTCCCGAATTGTTCGCACGTTTATAAAAAGTATAGTGATGTAATTATCACTGGCAGTCAATATCAATATACATTGAGCGTCTAATAAGTCATCTTAACTACCTGCTACGACAAATAGAATGTGCCCTAAATAGTCTGGTCTACCTCATTACCATTATTACTATTTTCTCACCAATCTCACAACCTTATTATCTCATACGGTGTGATAAAGATATTATATGATAAGAACTGTATATTATAATAGAAATCTCTCCAAGGGAACTTATTGTATAATATAAGCTAGTAAGATTATAATGCCCTATCGCAAGAAAGCAATTTTCGATATATAGACAACAGTGCTCCGACGAAAACCATTGTAAAATTAGATGAGTTCTGGAATAAAAACAATTTGAACAAAAATATATCAACATGGATAGTAAGCTCAACCGCCCCACCCTTATTCGTGCCTAGTAATAGGTTATTATACGGACGATGCGACTACACCTCTTTCCCTTGTTCAAGCTACCATGCAACTGGAGAACGTCACATTCTCCAGACGTGGGTTACTAAGACCTCTACAGTACCCTTGGTGATGTCCTAACGACATCAACAAGGGGTGCTCTTGTCCCCTGGATATATCTCCAGGTGGTTTTAAATTCATTAAATATTGAAAATTAATGGAAAATAACACGGTATTTTGCCTTAATTTACGCTGGCCACCTATAAGGGGTGTCAGTTCGGATTAAAGAGTCCAAAAGCCTTTCTCCCCAGTGATTTATTCTCTGGTTTGGCACTACATGGTTTCGCTAATAATAGCTCATCAGGCCATTGGCCCTGAATCAACAGGGTCAATGGGGGGTTCAATCTTAGGTGAAAATAACACCATATACTTTATTGAATGCAAATAAAGGAGGAAACCCAAAATAAAAAAACAATTCAGCAGTAATTTCATTTATGTCGGGGAGATCAAATCAAACTGGAGATGTCATATAGATATGAATCTCCTTTATAATGTTTTAAAAAATGATCTGGTGGGTGATACCTTGAGACCTTGCTATCGATTGTATGTAAAATTTGTGCAGGCTGTGAGAGTACCACGGGAGAAGTGACCGGGGCCTAGGTGGTGCAGTCAGTGGCTAGGTGGCGGAATATATATAGGTGGTGAGGGGAGCGAGGAGAAGGAGAAAGTGAGGGGTGAGGGTGTAGAGCCGTTAGGGGCGCATGAGTGTATTATTGAGGGATATGGGTTGTGTGCTTGAGTCCAGAAGTATCAAACCGCCCATAATATGTTTTTTCCTGTGATAAATGAGGTGCTTGTGACTGACGTTTACCTTACAGATTGTTGAATGATCCCCCCCCCCCCCACCTCTCCTGCCCCGTCCTCCCCGCACACACGGTGGTGTGTGCGGGGAGCACGCTCAATGCTATAAGCCTGGCCTGGGTGCCCTTAGGGCTCCAACGGGGTGGCGCAAATGGCGGTCGGCAGTCCCAACGCATCCCCATAGGATTAGTATAGAAATATCGAAAATCTATTTTACAGCCTAGATTGATTATTTCTTCGGACAAAACTTGCAGAGGACATCCTATCGTTGCGATTTCTGGGTAAGGATGTCGGCTATCGGTATGTTTAATAAGAAAACGACGCTGCCAGGTTGAGTTGTGGAAGGTACTGAGTCATGGCTGTGAAGGCCCGGGGCGACAGAAGGGTTCGAAATATGCCTGCTTGCGCACCGCCTTCTTAAGGCGGTTATTGGTCGCCTCTCGTCCAGAGAGTGTGATGGCACCAGATCGAGGCTTATCGTCAGAGTTTGAGGGGAAGTCTTGGGCTATTTACGTTTTTGTTTTTGTAGGCAGACATTGCCCACCATCCCGCCCACCATTCTCCTTACTGTCCCGCCCACCCTCCTCCAAAATCGTGTAATTTTAATGTTAAGTCAACGTGAAAAACAATCGCCGACGCGGCGCTGTTTTACACATCATACGGTGGCGCTACCTCATGGGAGGGTGAGAAACCATTCCTGGCACTTGCTGTTAGTTTACCACATTGCCACAAGGTGTAAGGACCACAACAATGTCTGATTTCGACGTCCTCATGCAGATAAAGGGTGAATGTGAGAGGTCTGTTATGCACTAATTATACCAGTAAGAGCTAAAAAATCTTGGTCCAATCTCTCCCTAAGGCTCTAACTTAGGCAGTCATGTAACTTTTGGGTGTTGGACAATGAGAAATAGAGTGGGTTCCCCGATCATAGAGGAAGTTGTACAGTGCTAATGCATCGCCGATGGCGGAATGTGGCGATGCTTCTTGCTTGGGTTTTTATGCAAGCATAATTAATTAATTATGCCATTGTCGCCGGTCGGTCCAGATGGTGAGTGGCACCAGGATAGACTATTGTCACAACTAAGAACTCTTAAATGAACTAGGATATTATAGTGTTTGGCGGATAATGAAACTTTAGGCTATTTTAAAAGGCTTCGCCGACCGCCGACCGCCACCCACCGCCACAGCACATCACCCATGTTGCCGGCCCCATGGCCGTCTACATGGGACGCCGAGTAACGTTTGGAAGGGGTGATCCCATTGGCTGAGAGCCTAGCTGAAGGTTGATGTAACGCGCCCTGTGATTGGTCGATTTTTTTTCCCCGGAGCATACCGAAGATGCGATGCCGAGTGTTACCGAAGATGCCATGCGGCCGTACGCAGGGTAAAATATCTGTTCATGCTTTAGCATATAGGGGTCAGGGAATTGGTTATTTCTCACTTATTTTACCAGAAAGACCATGTAGTATTGGAAGTAATCTCTGTGTATATGTATTCCCTGGGCCTGGAGACATTGTTTCTGGCCATGGGAAGTCGGGAAGTAGCAGTTTCAGACGATCGATCCAGAGTCGAGTATAAAGCTGGCAGTTCTAGATAAAGGGGGCGTGGTTAAAATCTTAAGCGGTATGACCTATATAGGCCATAAATATGGCCACTTTTGACGCCAAATCGTCCAGGTGGCGCCGCAATACCACATCATCACTTATGCGATGACTACATTATTTACAACGCCATCTAGAGTAGATACCTAGCTATAAAAAAATAAAAAGTTATTAGGGTTCAATTGGAGGGATGTCTGGAAACATGTTTATGGGCCTTATTTAGCAGTTCAGGTTATAGGTTATATGCTCGTAAACATTCTATCCCTTGCAATCCGTCATTATATGCATCATATTGACCACAAATTGATGTATAACATGTACTTTTATTGCGCGTTGGATACTGTAATTCATGACAAATAATGATAATAACAGAAAGGAAAGAACGGGCATGTTCATCGACATGGCTGAACCATCTGACAGAAACTCCTCACTCAAAGTGAGCGAAAAACTCTCCAAATACAAAAAACTAGGGATTAAAATTGCACAAATGTGGCGTATGAAGACAAATTGGTCATTGTTCATTGGTGCGCTAGGACCGGTGAAGAAATACACTGACACAATCTCCGGTCACATCAACATCTCAGAAATCCAGAAGGTCCTGCCCCTCCTCGGGAAAGCACTCTACAAAGTAACATCTGCCCTTTAGCGCCTCAGGACCATGAGCTACCATGGTTCAGAACTGCATGAGGTAAAATTAATATTTTTTTAATTAATAGTGTAGTGGGTCCGCCACCCGGGATACAGCGAGGCTGTCGACTATCGCCGAACACCAACCAGGCTACGACAGCGGGGGCACTTCTACCAGCGCCGGAGACGACTACCACCAGTTCCGTCCAGTTCCGTCAGGGGGCGACATTCACCACCATGCAGACGACACTGCAGACACCCTCCGACAGACGGTAGGCGGAGGATACTACTACCTCCGCAAGGGGATCCAGGCTTCGCTTAACACTACGGACTCGAGCCGTGCCGCGGACCGAGATACTTCTGTTGTTCAAATTAAGCACCCTTGCTTCAGTGACAATACCTTTGTAACTGTATACCTTTGGGAAATAAACCAGGTTCAAACGAATCTCCTCTTATTCGTGATTCTTTCCGGAATTTCGTAAACTCGTGCCCACGAATCTGCGGTTCACTACATTGGTGCCGTGAGCCTAGGGCCGAGTAGGGAGGTTCCCGAAAGGATCCCCGATGTTAAGAGTCAGACGATGACTCTTGGCGTCGAGGAAGCAGCCAAGGCGGCAGCCAAGGCTGAATCCGAGCAGCAAGCATGCGAGGCTCTCGCAGTAGGGATTAGGATTGCGCCCGTGTTACAACGAGGACGATCTTCGCAAGCTCATAGAGCAAGCGGGATACAAAGTCGAGACAGGCGAGGTGGATGGATCGGATGATTCCGACATTAAGCCGCCGAAAACCGAGGAAACTGCAGTCCCGCTGGGGCAGCATGACGATGCGAAAGTCATGATGGACCATCTGACTACCGTGCTCTGTTCTTACGACAAGACGGGAAAACCACCAAGCGAAATCGCTGAAGGTGAAATTCGAGGAACACTCGACCTACTGTGGGTACTGCACGAACAACTTCCATTGAAGCGTATACAGCGGCTATATCGTGGTCTACACAAATATGCGGCTTGCCCCCAATATCTGATCGACATGTTGGATCGAAGATATCCCGCACTGCTGCCTCCAGGTAGCCCGGATCCGCGTGTGCAAATGCCATCGCAGGATACGGATAGCACGGAACTGCGAGCCCCGCGCTTGCCTAGTACTCCAGCAGGATTTAAGACTGTAGGAAGAAGAGTCGACTTTGTGGATTCGTCTCCTTCGGACAATGGTCTCAACTACTCGTTGACTAATGTTTCGATTCCATTATTGGACAATGACCTACAGCCCAAACCAGGTCTGTCAGCTGGTCGCGAACCAGATAGCCATACGACGGTACCGACGAGCACTACTAAGTGTAGACGTTCGATGATGCCTGAGATGGAAGCAAGCGTTGTATATAACGAAGACCGTCCTGCGGAAGTTCGTTTATACAGATCGACGGGCAAGGGAGAAAATCCTAAACCTAAAAACCTCAAACCTTTTCGTAATGGAGAGGATTGGGAGGAGTTTTTCGCATCAGCGATAAACTACGCCGAACTTTGCGGTTGGCCAGAAGAAACGCTTATGCGCGAACTGATTATGGCAACTTCACGACATGTGAACCAGTCAACTTGGGGAAATTCAGGATCCCTAACATTAAGTGACGTTGTTACGAGGCTTCGTGTCATCTTGGACACAAAGACCGAAGAGCAACGCCAGGAGGAATACCGCAGCCGTATTCAACAGCCTGGCGAATCACTTCAACACTATGGTGAGGCTCTACTTACCTTGTGTAAACATGCATACGAGGGACAATACCTTGAACATATGAAGAAGGAGTCAATCCGTATCTTCTGCACGGGCTTGGAAGATAAGTTTCTTGGCATGTGGGTGCAAACTAATCGCCCAAAGTCTATGCAAGATTGCGTAGATCTCGCAGCGGATTTTGTGCAAGCAGGTAGCCCGGCAGCATATCAGCGTGTCTTGGGTTCCACGCTTGGACAGTCCTCTAAATTTAAAACTAGGGGATATAAGTTCTACGGACAGAGGAAAGACAAGGAGCGGAAAGCTTCTTACGCGGCTGCGGAAGCAGAGGCGCAGTCTGACTCTGACTCGTCGGGGGACGAAACTTCGGAGGTGTCTACTGCAACCGAAGTCCCGGACTCTGATTCGGAATCAGATTTAATAGCCGATTTCGCGGCCTTCCAGGCAATGAGGAAGGACGTGCGAAAGGAAGACGGTAAAAAGTCTGACCATAGCACGAAAAAGTCGTGGGATAAAACCAAGACTTTGTCTAAATCTTCCAAGAAGACGGTCACGAAAACTGACTACAGGAAGAAAGACACGAAGGCGACTCATCCAGAGCCTGCCTGTTGGCTTTGCGGGTAGACAACCCACTTGCAAGCCAATTGCAATCACCTGAAAAAGTTTCACGCTTTCATCGCGAAAGAAAAGGGTGAGGAAGACAATTCCCAGGAAAATAACAAACCGACTAAGGGAAATTGAGGTGGGTCTCACAAGGAAGCGGTGACGAGACAAGTTCGATGGAACTCTTGACGGGGGGGAAAGCCGTTCCGTAGCCCGCTTGGGCAAAGGAACTCCAGGTGGGTCGTACGATCTGGGGAGGTCAGGTAGGCAGGCAGAACTGAACGGAGAAGAAACTGGGGTGATGGAGGGTGAGGACCCGACGAAGCCCACAGACACGAAACTTTGGTCGAAGGAGTCGGTTAGTAACGTCCGAGCCATCCCGCGCGATCGTGGAATGTGTTTGGACGGTCGCTATACTGACGCTGGCACGGCGCTGCTCGCGGTTAGCTCTACCATGGGTGGGGAACGCTGTGTTAAAAATTTGACTAGTTCTGCGGCCGGCCGTGATCTCTCTATTCCTATCGACATGGTAGCGATAGTGGATAGATGGTATGTACCTGTCAGGGTGGGTACTAGGCGAGGAGAATTTTTATACGACACGGGTGCAACTACCTCACTAGTGACTAAACAGTTCTATGAATCGCTGGCCCGCAAGCCCGACCTGCTCGCTTCGCGGGTTCGGGTAAAACCACTTGCGGGTGGTACTCCAGAGACAATGGGGTATGCGGTCTTTGACTTTGAGATCGCAGGGCGTTCGTATCCAAACGCTTGTCTCGTAGTCAGTGGTCTAGGCGGCGGGGAGGAGGCCGTGCTGGGCCAAGACTTCATGTGGCGCTATGATACTAGCATGACGGGGCCTGGCAAGATGCTCCTGGAAGGAGGCAAGAATCACGTATTCTGTCGACGGAAAGGTGCGATATCGACCGCATTCCTACGGGAGGATGTGTGGTTGGCCACGTTCGAGGTGAAGGTCGCGTCTGTGGATGTGTCCCTACCCGAGAACGACGTGGGCTATATTATGGAGTCAGATGTAGGGTTACAGGTAGACAGTTTCGTGGAGGGTTGCAATACATATGTATCGTCTGCTCACTGCCACGAGCTTCCTATTATGAACTCAACGGGACTTGCAATAGTCACGCCACGCGGGACGACTGTGGCATCCGCATATGAGGTGGCGGCAAACTTCACGGGTGACTATTCGCATCTGGTGTGTGTGAGAGCAGAGTCCGTGAACGGGTCCAGCATTGGGGGAAAGCGAAAGCTAACCTCTGATAGCTGTTCAATTACTAGCATCCCTGAACTGGAATCTATCATAGAGGGTGCTGAAGTAGCAGATACTGAAACCTTGAAAAAGGTGCCCGAGTTGGTATATGCAAAAAAGCTTGTGTTCAGATTGCAAGGTGAACAATTGGGGTTTACGAACAGGGTTCTACACTCCATCGACACGGGTGACACTAAGCCTATAAAGTTACCTCTTCGTCGAGTTCCCTTGGCAAAACAGGAGGCTCTGGACTCCCAGGTCAGTAAGATGCTAGCAGAGGATAAGATCGAGGAAGGAAATGGCCCGTGGGCCTTCCCCACCGTTCTTGTTCCGAAACCGGATGGTTCAACTAGGGTTTGCGTTGATTTCAGGAGACTGAACAATGTGACACGAAAAGACTCGTATCCACTACCGCGAATAGACGACTGTCTAGACGCGCTTGGTGGCAATGCGTGGTTTTGTACCCTAGATCTGGAAAGTGGCTATTGGCAAATAGCTATGGATCCGGACAGTAAGGAGAAAACGGCTTTCACTACTTCCATGGGTTTATACCAGTTCAAGGTGATGCCGTTTGGTCTTTGCAACGCCCCGGCCACGTTTCAGAAAATGATGACGGAGGTTCTCCGGGGCTTAATGGCAAGATCTGTGTCGTCTATCTCGACGATGTGATCATTTATGGCGCAACGATCCATGAAGCTATTACAATCACGGGGTTAGTGTTTGACAGGTTAATGGCGTACAGCCTTAAGTTGAAACCGAGGAAGTGTCGCCTCTTTCGTGAGGAGGTACAGTACCTGGGTCGCATTGTACCTAAGGAGGTGATACGGGCGGATCCGGAGAAGACGCGAGCGGTAGTAACTTGGCCTATTCCGTTGACAGTGAAGGATATCCGCTCTTTTCTGGGTTTCGCTTCATATTACCGTCAGTTCATTCCGAGTTTTAATGATCTCGTACGGCCATTGCAGGAAACTGCAACAGCCGGACAAAAGGTACTACGGTATAAGCTTACTTGGAATAGTGAGCTCGATGATGCATTCGAGGCTACAAAGAAAGCCTTGCTTTCCACGTCCGTCTTGGCGTATCCACGAGCGAACGGCCAGTTCATTCTGGATACGGATGCGAGTGGTACGGCCATGGGGGCGGTCCTATTGCAGGTTCAGGATGAGCAAGAGCGAGTGATCGCATATGCCAGTAATTCGCTCTCGAAATCGCAGAAGAACAACTGTACTACGTACAGAGAGCTGTTGGCGGTCGTATATTATGTGCGGAAGTTCAAACATTATTTATACGGCGCAGACTTCATAGTCTGTACGGACCACTCGTCCCTTACGTGGCTTATGACCTTCAAGGAACCAGAAAATATGCTGGCTCGTTGGTTGCTGGACTTGCAGCAGTACGGGGTTACCAATAAAGGTGTTATTCAGCACCGCCCGGGCAAGAAGCATGAAAATGCGGATGGCCTCTCTCATCTCCCTTACAGTCGTTGTAAACGTACAGATTGCGATGATTGTGGGGCGCACGAGGCTGCTGTGGCTAGTCTCGTGGGGGAGGGGGTAGGCACGGACGACAATCTTGTATCTGTGAACAAGACTATCCGTGAGCAACAGCGCACGGACGATACTATCAATTGTATCATGGGTTTCCTGGAAAACAACCAGGAACCCACGAATCTGACAAGTGAAAGTGATGAATTCAGAACAATCTGGAGTCACAAGACGGATTTGTGTTTGGAAGAAGGGGTACTCACGTTCAAGTGGAGAAAACCTTCAACTAGACATGTTTTCCCGAGGATCGTGTTGCCGTTTGACCAACGCCTATCTATGTTCAGGCGATATCACAGCCCGGCCTCAGCGGGACATTTTGGGCACGCCAGAATGAAAGACGCTTTGCGAAGAAGGTTCTTCTGGCCGGCTCAATCCGGGGACATAAAAAGATGGATTCAGCTATGCCCCGAGTGTAATGTGCGAAAGACACGAAAAGGTGTAAATAAATCGCCATTGCAAAAAGAGCTCACGGGAGAGAGATTCAGTAGAATCTCGATGGACATCCTTAGTGGCTTTAAGACTAGCACGAGAGGAAATACTTGTGTATTGGTCATTGTGGATTACTTTTCAAAATGGTCAGAAGCATACTGCTTACCTAACCATAAGGCGGCGACAGTCGCCTGGACAGTATTTCGCAATTGGATCCTGCGGTTTGGCGCGCCCAGGGCGATACAAACTGATGGGGGCCCCGAGTTTGATGGAGAATTATTCTGGGAACTCTGTAATCTCTATGACACAGAAGAAACAGAAGAAACAGACAACCCTCCCGTATAGGCCACAGGCCAACGGGCAGGCAGAAAGGTTTAATCGTGTTCTCGTAGAACAGCTCTCGTGTTACGCGGATTATGGCGCGGATGATTGGGATACTTATATCCCGTGCATCGCGGCGGCCTATAATAATACGATTAACGCGAGTACGGGCTGCACTCCTCATTCCGTGGTTTTCGGAACAGAGGCATATACACCTGCAGATCTAATTCATGGTGTACCTCGAGATGGCTTGGACTTCCCCTCCGGCTCAGGCTTCATTGAGGATCTTCGTAAAAATTTACGGAAGTCGCACAAATACGTGCGTCATACGTTGAAGAAAACGGCCATCGCTCAGAAACGCCATTTTGATTTGTCCGCAACAAACCGGTCATTTGAAGTGGGGGACTGGATATATCGATATTACCCACCAAAGGCGGCAAACAAATATGGTGCGAAGTGGGATGGTCCGTTTAAAATAACCCGTGCATTAGGAGGCAACTCCTATGTCGTAGATACCGCGGCCGGTGGTGTCAAGTGGAGTGGAGTGAAATCTGTTCTTGACCCTGACAAGAGGGGAGAGCTCCGCAAAACGACCGGGTTGGAACAAGCTCCTGAGTATAGGAGACTTGTGGCTGCTGGTAGAGAGGTGGTGTCACTGGAGAAGGGCAGGGTCGTGGCAGGTCAAGAGCTCGCTGAGTCGTTAGAGAAAACACTTCTCCGGAAAATTAATCTCGCGAACAGGCGTGGCCGACCACCGAAGCACAGGAAGGGGTGTACTGGGGAGACCGTGCTCCTTCCAGAGCAACCAACTTCTCTACCGAAAAAGCAGGACAAGGGTAGGAAACCCTTGGTACCTAAGGCAGACAAGCCCGATAAGCTTGTACGACGGGGTTCGGAAGTGCCGAATCCCACGAGGCCGCCGATGTTGCGACGCGAGGCATTGGCAAACGTGTGTCCAGGCGTCCGGTCAGGCTTGGGATTGGATAGCTTGGAACAGCCGTTAGAGCCTCTCTTCAAAATGACGAACAAAAAGGTCTGTTAACCCGGTTGTGTCTGTCGAAGACATGGGTTAAGAAAAAAAATACACAACGAGAAGTCATTTTGGTCAATACGCTAGGAGAGTGGACACCTCTGTAACGACCAACCCTATACGGCAATAGCTGTACAAAGCTGATAGGTTGAAACTGCTAGTATGGATCCATGATGTGGACAGTACCGAAATCGGGCTGAAATCAACCATATTCGCTAACAGTAAGAAACCTGAAGCCAAGTATGTTTCCATTATCCCTTAAAAAAAAACTGCCATAGTACCTTGGAGCGGCCCGTCTAGGGCTGTACATTAACATATTTAACACGAAGGTGTTACTAATCGTGGTTAAAAACCACATACTTACATACGTACAACCTTCGTATAGATCAACTATACGGAAGTTATCCGGTTTACGGGTAGAAAACTTCGTGGAGGCTGTGCCCGACCAGGGCGCCACCTTCAGGCGATCTGTTGATCACATGACCTGATCTTAGAGCATCTGCCTCTGAGACAGTCAGTCAAGCGAGAAGCGAGTTGGTGGCCACACGTAAGTGGCTCGCATCAACCGCATTTTTGGCTTTTACTTAGAGCAAGGAGAAATCCAGTTCACTGTAAGTAGCAACAAACGTTAACTTTCATTGTTGGACCATTGTGATATTGAATATGAAACCATGTCATTATGTTACCATTGATGAATTACGATTGTTGAGTTCTGGCCGCTTCCATATAGCGTGCTAAGACATTCCGCCATGTGCATCGAGAGAACAAGAGGAGGCTGGTGTCGATACCAACCATCTCAATGAACCTCTTTCCGATATGGGATTGGGTCGTTCGATGTTTGCCAAATGTTGCCGTGGAAAAGCGATGAAATAGTAATTGGGAACTTTTGGTTCCCGGGGAAGGCTGTTTTATTGTTTAAATCTGATGGTTTCGATCGTCAGCTCGAAAGCCGCCATGTGTGTAGAGGTGACCTTACTGCACTGCCAGTGGTTTCAGTTGCTGATTTCCCTGTCGCCAGGTGGGGTGTATCTAGTTCAGTTTCGTGTTTTCGTACGGGTTCCGGCTAAATATGTAATAAAGATGCCGGGCACGGTTGAATACACGAACGCTACCGGATAACGCTTTTCACGAGTGGTGTCAGTCCCTGTCGCGCCGGCGGTTCGTACAGCTGCCGTGACACGCGAACTTTCGCGAGTGGTGTCAACCATGCAACCGGAACGGTTGGGCACGGCTCCCGGGAGTTCGCGAGCGATGTCAACACCTCAGGTGTGACTGAGTTATTTCATTCGGATGGCCGCCTATATAAGAGCCCCGAGACTAAGAGAGAGGTAATTAATTTCGACAAACACTCGTGGTTTGTTGTACTCCTCTATCTCGGCGGACTACTGGTTAGGCCGTTCGTGTGTGAGATATTATTGTGACCCATGAATTGAGTGTTCCACTTTGTATTACAGGGTATAGGTTTGGAGTTCTGGAACGAGAGGAGACGGACGAGCATACGGATTGGGGACTGTCTCCGAGACGAGCCCCTTCTACCATCGGGTAGCCCTTCGTTGTCACGCTCCTCATGAGCGATGACAGCGAACACTTGGCCGCAGACTCCTACGAGGAGACTGCAGCCAATCGCAAACGGCGTGTTCGTCGTGAGCGCGACCGCCGTCTCAAACGTGAGGTGGATGGTCTGTCAAGTCACTCAGATGACTCGGATGACTCAGACGCGAGCCCGTCGGATGGCCTAAAAGACCCCGATGCGGCTGCCGGCAAGTACCGCCGGCACAAAGCTCTCAACGCCGCGGCGAAGAAGCTCAAGTGGGGAGATGGGAAGAAGCCGGTTCTATCTCTACTCCCCGCAAACGAGCGAGAGCGAAAGGAGGCGGTCCGTGACCCATCGGAGGTCGATCGCTTCCCCGACTACCTGAAGTACCACAAAGCGGTCTCCGTGGAAGAGTACAAGGGTTTCTTTGAAACCTGTACCAACCCCAGTAAGGTCTTGCGAACGGCTGACCTAGCGTATTCGTTTGAAGCTGACCGTAAGCTTCAAATGGCTATGCTCCTCTACGAAGAGGGTTCGCGGTGCCCGTTCCTGCTTTGCAGAACGGAAGCACTTGTTGGTAAGCCGCAGATCTTTAAATCTCGGCTTCTCTTCACCAGACATCTGTGTGAGGTGCATACCCCCGTGACGCCGGTTTGGCGGTGTCCGATTGGGTATTGTCCCGTAACCGGGGACCGTCGCTCCGACATCGTGGCCCACGGGTCAAAGGAGCCGCATAAGATGGCCCGTAAAAAGGCTGTCGACAAAATTATGCCAGCTCTCGAGCGCGCGGGTGTTTCGTATCTCCCACAGTGGGGATACAAAAGCACGCTCCACCTTGCCTCTGCAACCTCGGAAGCCATTCTGAGGAACGCAAAGGAGCAAGGTTTCACCTCCAAGTACCCGTTGGAAAAGGATATAACAAAGCCTAAACGAACGGGGAAGACCAAGAGGAAGAAGAAGGGCTCCGATAAATCGGACAAATCGGATCGTTCCGATACGGAAAAGCGGCCCGAGAAACGACTGAATCTTGTGCCCGCCCCGATTCCCGAGAAGAACGCCTGGTTAGACGGGTATAAAATTCTGTCCTCTAAGGAGAAGGAATTCCCCGCCTTGCCCGGGCCTGCAGGACTTACGGTTCTGCAGAAGTCGCGACGCCCCGCACCCGCAGCCGCGGAAGGTAGAGCACCTCGTGCGACCTCACCCATGCCAGACCCTCAGCCGGGTCCGTCACGGCCCGCGGCTACCGTAAGGGTACCCCCACCCGAGGTTGACCGGGTAGGCATCGCTCGCACCCGGAAGGTGGTGGCTGATCGCGCGGCGGTCCTCCGGCTGGCTCTACAAGAGTCACTGGAAGGCTTCTGTGTGGATATCGCAGAGACCTACAGGCCTCTCGATAACGTGGACCGTTTGGTTGATAGCCAAGCGGAAATCGCGCAGCTTATGGAGGTCCCTCAATGAGCAGGAACTCCTGGTGGAGAGGGTAAACCTTCTCGACACGCAAGTCAACGGACTTCGCCGGGAGAACCAGGAGCTGCATGCGGAGGTCACTCTGCTGCGGGCTCAGGCCGCGCATCGGGCTGCGAAACCCGCGTCTCCTCTGCCACCAAGGGTAGAGACGGCTCCTCCAGTGCAGAATCCGATTCTGTGGCTGGAACAGAGGAAAAAGGAGGTCCGCGAGAAGTTCAACAGGGCTTTGCGCGTAGCACCGGCTGTTCCTCCGTGTTTCAGACCGGGTGATCGTCAGACCGCTAAACCTCTTTTTGGAGGTATAGGTCATGGCGCTCCCACCAACACCCCAGCCCGTGCGCCCACACGCGTCGCGGCTGCGATGGCGACACCGACCGCTGGTGGATCCGCACTCGCTAACGCGACTCCTCTCCGTAGCACGGAAACGGAGATGGAGGTAGACCCCCACGAGGGGTCAACTGCTCGGAAGGAGGAGGAAAAGGTGACTCTACAGCGTCGTTTCGAGCAGGATCGGGTTGAGGCAGAACAGCTCTGTGTCAAACGGGAAGCTGCGCTAGCTGAGACACGCCTGATCAAAGAGACCTTGGAGAGGAAACTCTGTGAAGAGGAAACTCTATGGCAGGCGAAAGAGCAACGTCTCCGACAGGAGGAGGTCGCTCTACGGCAAGCGGAAGAGCGACGACTCCAACAGGAGGAGGCCGCTCTACGGCAAGCGGAAGAGTGACGACTCCGACAGGAGGAGGCCGCTCGTCAGCAGCTAGCTGACACGGCCAAGCGGGAGACTGCTCTGGCTCTAAGCCGTCAGCGGGACCAAGACCAAGCGGCTTGTGACATGGCGTACTTCTGCGAGGAGGACGAGAAGGAGGTCAGCAGGCCAAACTGGATCGGGAGATACAGGAGCTCCGCGAAACAGAAAGTCGGCTGCGAGTTGAGGCTCTCAATTCGCGTTGGCTGGCCATTCCCAGCCTTTCCCGTCCAGGTAGTGGACCCTTCGGACCCCGCGGATGTCGGCAGCTACGTGGGGCCCTAACATGCTCCCGGGTAGCCACTCCGCGGAATTGGGGGAAGCGGCAGTATCACCGACTGCCGCCTCCACTCCCCGCTCGTACAGACCACCCCGAGGAGACGTCTCCTCGGCAACCAAGTGCCTCTCCTTTATAGAGGAGAAAACTTTGGTGGCACGGCCGGAACCGCCTCCGAGCGGAGAGGCCTCCCCAAAGCTTAAGGAAGCGCTACCTTCGGTGGACACGTCCACAAAGGGTCCGTTGGCAACCGAACCAGTGGCACCTCTTTCCGTAAACGCGCCCACGGGTACGAGTACGGAAGAGGTCAAGGGGAATGGTGACGTAATCCCGTTACCATGGCCTCGCACGGACGAGCGTACCAGCTCTGTGGACGGTCCGGTGACAGCAGGCTCGGGCTCTGACAAGTCGGTAGAAATATTGGACGGGGAAGAGCACGAGCTACTGCAGGAGTCGGACTCCGACTCTGGGTTGATCTACGATGATCTGGGACAGGAAGACAACGTAGTTGTCATCCCAGATCTGCGTTTCGACCCGTTTGATGAAGCCCTTATTGGGAATCTTTCGCTTCACGGCATCTCCAAAACGGAGGGTGAAGCTGAAGTGAAGGAGATGGGTGAGTTTGTCTAGAACTCCCCAATAGGGCTTGGGATTCGCACTGCGATTCCCCGAGGCGGCAGTCTTGTGTGGGTTCATCTCACAGCGAGGGGAGGGCTCTCCTCTTCGCAGGTGGTGGTTTTATCCGCAAGACTAGTATGGTTCACTAGTCTTGCTTTTAATAATAAAGCTTGTGCACGAAATTTTTTTATGCTTCGAATGTACGCTTCCGAATGTACCGCACCGCGAGATCGGGACGGACAGGCATGTCCGATGGCCTCTTTAGGCCTATGAAGGCTACGAACCTTGGGGGCGAGTGCAAGCCTGGCTCTAGGATCCGTGCGGCAGAGTGGCATAACATTTGCCCCGCTGCACACGAGGGTCTAGAGCCACGAGGATCTCCTTGGTGCCACGGCGGACCCTACATAACTAGTTATCGTGGACCTCCTCAACTCCAACTAGTGAGGGGGCAGTGTAGTGGGTCCGCCACCCGGAATACAGCGAGGCTGTGCGTATAGTGCGTATATCACTAGTGATTTACGTGGGGTTGTCATGACAACCAATCTGTTTTTCTACTAATATTACGGGTAAAATTCAAATTTATGACTCCATTTTTCTATTTTCATGATTGAAAGCATGTATAATAAATCTGTTAACTAACTCGTTGGTTTCAGTTGCTTAGAATATTGCACTCGTTGCTACGCAACTCGTGCAATATTCACGCTCCTTCAACCAACTCGTTAGTTAACCTGTATGTATATATGACCACCATTTCCCACATAACCAACTCGCCCAAGGCTGGCAATACTTGTGGATACCACAGTCAACGCATCCAAGCTTGACTTGACTGAGAGAGGTGCTTGTTTGGTTTGTTACGTAATAACTGTGATAACAGCTTGACAGGGAGTCCATGTCTCCTCTCTGTACACCTCCACACGCATAATTTTTTACCCGCATTTGGCGGCGGGCTGGTGCTAATTTCGTACTCTGTTACAGCCACAGCCACAGTATGCTTACTCCCCTTTCATAATGGACCTACACCGCCCCCCCCCCACACACAGTCTCTCAACCCCGCCCTCCCTGTCCATGGCTTTCTTGTCACCCTTGGAATAGATTTTACTCTCTCCCATGTTAAACACACCAAACATGCCGCAAAACCGCACACATTCCCCAATTGCCTTACGAATTGTCTAAGCATTTTTCTTAAGGGATTACGATTTCGTGGACTCATTTTCCTGTGACACATCACATGTAAAAAAATAAAACAATAAAAAAATATCGAGGATGTACAGAAGGGGAAATGAACATTATAAAAGTGAGAAAGAAAATTGTTGATATTCCAAAATTTACTGATGTTACAGACTTCCAAAGTTGCCTGCCTCTCAAAATTACTAACATTTTTGGTAAAACTCTTAAAACTTTCGGATATATTCGATTGTTTTAAGGGCCTTAAGAATTGTCTTAGAGTGGTCTACGAAAAATACATATGTCTTAGGACTTCCCTCTAATTCATACGAATTGGGAATTGCTCTTAAGAATGATCGTAGGACCAATTCGGCTCTGAATTCGGTACAGTGTGGGCCAAAATTTTGCCTACGAATTGTCTTAATGACCCACGATTTGTCGTACGAATTCATAAGAAGGCCCACACATTACCGAACTCAAGAATGTTCCCTAAATAATGATTTTGAATTCGTACGACTTGTCTTAAGGCCCAATTCGGCTCTGAGTTCTTGAATGTGTGGGCCCGGCTTTACTGAAAGTCGTTTCATCAATAAATTATTTGGATAGAATAGAAACCATCTCAACACATAATACATGAATGCCTCATGCAAATATATATCTTTATATGTTTCCTAATATATAACATATATATATTCATCGTGCTAACACCTGATTGTATTGTTTGCCTAGCAACCCCAGTTCGCGTTCCCGGCAACCAGGCACTCTCTCACCTGGCGCCGAACGCTACGGTCCAGGAAAATTTTTTTCTACAAGATGGGTCTCTGTACTGCTTGCGGTTATAATCATAAACATGGTGCAACTGCTGAGCCAAGTAAGGCCACTTGTAAATATTTTAGAGAGGCATGCGACAAAAGTCAGGCGGCTACAGGTGATATGAAAGACTGGAAACTTTACCTTGATCTCGATGCTCTTTGCTCCTACGAGGAGGACCTTACTACGCACTCTCCTAGTCGTACTCAAACAGATCAGGTATCTATATGGCAGCGGAGGTTTGACGAACAAAGTAGACAGATGGATGCGATGTTTGATAAAATGACTAAATTTTCATTGTCCCTCCAGCCTCTGGTGGATCATTCTAACGCTATTCCTACTTCCACTGTCACCTCCACCATTCAGACTCCTGTCAAGTCCACCACTCAGACTCCTGTCAAGCCGGCCGTCTTTGATACTTCTATTACGGTTGTCTACACCGTCCCCCCACAGGTCTTCTCCACGTACGCTAACCCGCTACACTCTACTACGGGCCCGACATCGTCTTGGCTTTCTGATCCTGTCACTTCGGCCCTCCATCAGATTAATGCGGCTGTAGATCCGGAGACTGTTAAACGCAACGCAGGTATGGTCTATCGCCCTGAGTTTTATTACCAGCATCATCTTAATTCGGTTACCTTGAAGAATCTTGACCATAAGAAACTCTCGTACCGCCAGCTAATGTACGGGATGGTCATGGTGGCCCAACATCTATTTAGCTCAGGCGGAGATATCAAGTCCTACCTATCGCATCTAGAGTTTGTCACTCGCCACGCTTCAGAGGGAGACTATTTGGATGTGGCTTATGCGAATTACGATCACCACGTAGTGGATATGTTTTTGCACAGTCCTAGTTCTGGATTTCCTGACTGCGACAACAGAGGGTGTAACTACTGCTTCCACGGGGCAGTCTTGGCCAAGCATCGTGATAATAATCCTCAAGGTCAAGGCCGTCGCGGAAATTCTTCTGCTTCTACGTCCTCTACAGGCTCCAACAAGCCTAAAGCCAAGAATGAGATTCCAGATGATTACCCAGCTGATAACTGTTATTTGTGGAATTACAAGCATTGTTCTACTGATAACTGTCCAAAGGCCCACGTGTGTCGTCTATGCAAGCAGAGCCACAAGGCTATCGGGTGTCCCCGAGACAAGGGAGGTTCCAATTGACGTCATGCTTTGGAGGGAAGCCCTTCCGCCTCGGACATCAATGGCGGCGGTAAACTTCCGGTTACTTCAATCTCAGCTATTGACTCTATCGTTTCAACGTATTCTGCTAATTATCCGGCTATACTGGTTGATTCCTCGCCTGATTACTTTAGCACTTCCCTCAGCCAACGCAATGACATCATTCATTTAGCTGAAAATGGTGACAATCCTGTGACTTTTCCCGGAAATTCCTTCCCCGACTCGTCCATACATACACTCGGCTACGATCTTACAGCAGACCGATGCGATTCCCCTGAAGGTTTCGACTTTGATTATAATGAACTATCCATCTTTTCAGATGCGAACTTTGAGGTTGGTTATATTGATTCTGATGTTTGCCCTGAAGCTGACACTTATTATTTTGAATCGGATACTGACCATGATATGTGTTCTTATGATGACTTGTCTGACTGTGATATGTTTACTGAAGATTATATTGAATTTTTGGATACCGGTGTGTACATTGCAGAATCTCATTTTGAATATGCTGCTGTTTGTATGTGTACTGAGTTGCCCTTGTTTAGAGGCGTATTGTGTAACGATACTACAGTGGGAGGTATTGTCAACCAGATGAATTCTCAGATATGGTTGTCTGAATTACACTATGAAAATGATGTTTTCTTACGTGACTTTTTGTGTAACGGTATTGTACATGGCTTTGACATTGTAGATAACCTTGATGATGTTTCTCCTTACACTTGTTTGAATTACAATTCTGTTTTGCATGGTTCTGCTTTTGATTTTGTTGATAATTTGATTTGTCAAGAGGTAGAAGATGGGAAGTATATTGTAGTCGACCACAAACCCTTTTTTGTTCATGCCCTTGGCGCGGTGCCAAAACCTGACGGCACTTTTCGTCCAATTACCGATTGTCGAAGACCATTAGGTGTTTCAATCAATAATCACATGTTCTCGACGGCAAAAACTTTTCGTTTTACTTCTCTTGATTACGTTTCATCTTTGTTGAATCCAAAATGTTTTTGTGCAACTATTGACATTTCCGCGGCATACCGTAGCATTTCTGTTAACCCCCTACACCGTCAACTACAAGGTATACTTTGGTACTTTAATGGTGTCCCCACTTATCTAGTCGACACGAGATTGTGTTTCGGCTTAAAATGTGCCCCTTTTATTTTTAATACCATTACCAACTTTGTGGTTCGATGCATGTATCGCCGTGGTTGTTTGAAAGTTGTGAACTACCTTGATGATTTTTTGTGTATTGATGAATCCTTTGAGAAATGCCAGACCACTCAGATGATACTAGTGAACCTCCTACAGTCTTTGGGGTTCATTTTGTCCTGGAAGAAATGCTCTTCCCCTTCGACCACTACGAAGTATCTCGGGGTCATCTTGGACTCTTCTGCTATGGTTCTTCGACTCCCCGAAGACAAACTTGCTCGTTTTCAACGTGAACTGCATTTCTTCAGAGACAAGCACAGGGCCACAAAACACCAGATCCAGCGTTTAGCCGGTATCTTAGCCCATTGTTCCAGGCTGGTACGTGGTGGCCGCACTTTTTCTCATAGGATCATTGCTCTGCTAAAAGACTTACCTGACCGCAAACGCATTTCTCTCTCAGAGGACTTTAAAGCTGACTTGGATTGGTGGCTCCGCTTTGCAGGGGTATTCAATGGACAGGCCACGATTATCAGATACAACTTCGGTGCTGGACCTAGCTGCTACACTGACGCTAGCAAATCTGGTTATGGTTTCATTATGAATAATCAGTGGGTCGCCGGTTACTTCAACTCTGACGACGTGCCTGAATTTATTCAGAAGTTTGACCGCCATGGCCATTGGGTTAACCTCTCCATCCCCTGTTTAAGTGAGGAAGATAACAACATCAACTTGTGGGAGTTAGTCCCTGTGTGGATTGGACTTTCTATATTCGCCGCTCAACTTCAGAATTTGCATATAGTGTTGTACACTGATAACACTCAGGTTCTGTGTATGATCAATAAAGGCAAGAGCTCCAACAAGTCATGCATGAAGCTCATAAGACTGATATTTTGGACTTGCGTTGTGCATAATATTTACATCACTGCCAGGCACGTTAAGGGCCTAGATAACTTTTGTGCAGATCGTCTCTCTAGAATTGATAGACATGATGACTTCGAATTCTTAAAGACTTTCTTGTTATGTTGTAGTGATTCAACTATCCAGGATCGACCGGAAAGTCACCGAAGTGGTTACTTCTGCTTGGGCAGTGAACACGATGGCAACTAGGGGCTCACAATGGAGACGTTACTCCCAGTTTTGTGTAGATCTGGGACTGGTGTCATGCCCAGCTGACTCGTCGACCATCGCACGTTTTCTTGTTCACTTGTCTGACACCTGTACCTACACGACCATTAATAATTATTTGAGCGCCATCATATCTCTCCATAATATGCTGGGTCATCCCACATTATTTAGAGAAGTTTATCTGATCAAAGTGGTCCTGTCAGGTCTTAGGAAAATGCTAGCTCCTGGTCATGTACCACGACTATACTTGACCCCTGCACAACTTGCTTCTCTCTACTACCACTTGCCTAGAGATCCCCTACACAGCATATACTGGCTGGCCATCATCATCTGCTTTAGAACATTACTTCGTAAGAGCAACATTGTTTCGAATGGTAAGGACAGTGAACATGTTCTACTTCGGTCCGATATAGTCTTTCATGCTGATCACGTGTTGTTCAAAGTCAGATCGTCGAAAACCCATGGTCTTGACTCAAAAGTGTTGAATCTGCCAGTACACGCTTGTGATAATCACATATTTGACGTTTTCAACAGACTAAGGAAATATGTGCTGGAATACCCTGCCTCTCCGGATATGCCTCTACTTCTACGTCCATCTGCTTCTGGTTTGGTCCCTGTCAAGTACTCCAAGTTGCTCAAAGCTTTCAAGCAGCTTCTAGCCTCTGCTGGCTTATCGACTAAGTACACTGGGTTGCATTCGCTTAGACGCAGCGGTGCCATGTACTTGCAAGAGATTGGCATCTCTTTACAAGACATCAAGTTCATGGGCCATTGGAAAAGTCTTGCCGTTTTGGTCTATTTGTCTACTCCACTGAATAGGCTTATGGACGTCGACAAAAGAGTATCATGTGGTCTGGCTGATATTTGATTTTTTTTTTTTTTATTTAATTGTTGGGTTATTGGGCGGTCACTCGACCGTCACTCCAGTGCCATTCTCGTGTCTGTTGCTTAACTATTACTATATGTATCTTTATATGTTTCCTAATATATAACATATATATATTCATCGTGCTAACACCTGATTGTATTGTTTGCCTAGCAACCCCAGTTCGCGTTCCCGGCAACCAGGCACTCTCTCACCTGGCGCCGAACGCTACGGTCCAGGAAAATTTTTTTCTTTCTTGAATAAACTAGGGGCGGTCACTCGACCGTCACTCCAGTGCCATTCTCGTGTCTGTTGCTTAACTATTACTATATATACAATAGCGTCTAAACCTGGTCATGTACCGCATGGTAGTGGTAACGCCTTATATCTCACTGAAGAGAGAAAACAGAAACAATTTATATGTTATGGTAAAACTTTCATTAGTAGCCTAGGACAAGTATATATTGCTTTTATATATCTATGTTTAGCTTTTAATAATGGTCGAAGATTTCCAGTCAGGGATAACATTGATATCTGAAACTCTCTCTCCAATGAATATTTAACTTATTTGATATGATTTCGACCCACAAAGACGTCATTTATCCAGCATCTCATCTACATTCTTAATAATATTATAGAGCTGATGTTTTAGTTCATGTTAAAATATGAATTTAATAAACATGTAGTGTTTTACGGATAAACCATGGGACCATAAGTGGATAATGGATTTATAGAATATAATTCCCCGAGACAAGGCCTTTAGGCCGTCGAGGGAATTATAATGACAAAATTGCATTTAAACCCCCTAAAAGTGTGTTAATCAGTTGTAACTTGTGTTAGGGTGTTGTAGGTGTTATGTAGTGTTCAGTTGTTAGTCCATGCGACAGAGGTTCAGTTTGTGGCTGCCCCGGCCTTGCATGCATGTCTGATTTCGCCATAGCAACTACCAGCGCACCCAAGACACTATCCAGCCTGACAAGTGAGGCATGTAAACTTTTAATACGTTGTTTTGGTGCGAGCGACGTTTAGGATCTTCAGTCTTTTACGGTCTTCCATAAACGCTAAACGTCAAATGTGTGACGTTAACTGTGTGACGTTTAGCGTCCTTGAATCTACTACCTCAGGCATCATAAAAAAAAGCCTCCCACAGCCTAGATTCGAACTCCCAACCCCTCACTTGTGAATCAAATGCTCTATCCATTGTACTACGGATTCTGTTGTTAACTTGTGTACAATCCATGAGACTGATCCAACTTTGGCATGGACAACACTGAGATTATAGAATGAGAACCCTCAATTTCATTTGAAAACGTTTTATCAATCCAGTATTTCTTGGTGGGGATGCAATTAAAAGTAAAATAACTAAATATAATCCAAAGGATGACTTTCAAAACACAAGGATATACTTAATACAATGTTCCGAAATTTTATACAGAGATTTATATCACAAAAGGTACTAAACACAACAAAATTGAGAACATTCCAATAAAGAGATTTTATGAATTAATCACTTTGAAAAATATCAATTTTGCGACTTGTGACTCACTTTCCTGTAACACATCACATATATTTATAATGATTAAGTATTTCCCTTCCAATTTACTTCAATCTTAAGTGCTTACTATCACACCTTGTGACTCATTTTCTGAAACACATTACATATGTTGTTTGAAATTGTTTAAAACATTTAATCATAATAATAAAGACACATGTCGACGTGGTCAATGTTTTCCTGCGTTGCCTAGCATTATACAAGAAGAAATATACTAATGTAGTGGTCGTGTATTTTACGGGTTCCGAAATAGTACAGTTCGGGAGTCCGAGACTGTCCGCTGGTTGATTCCAGTCCTTTCGGACTGACGCCAGGGGGCAGTCGAGGGCTCTCGGATCTATCCGAAGCACAGACCCTGGAAGAGTGGTCTGTGGCTTATTACTATTATTTGTATTTATCTCTTTATATTGTGTCTTCTCCTTGTATATTGCCCTTTTATGCTATTCAAATGTTCCTTTATGTGTTCTTACCCGATCTCTGGTTTTACTTATTGTTAACTTTGCTCTTATGAGAATATGTGATATGTGAATATACTCCACACCCTGTTTTATACCGTTTTACGATGTATATGTTTCCTTTGTGGCTGGTCCACAAAGGTTGGTCTGTTAGGGTTGTGTGGCAATAAAACCAGAGTACGAGAGTAATCCTTGTTCCGTTTTATTCCTAAGCTAAGAGTCCCGAACCGAGTTCACTACAATTGGTGCCGTGACCAGTTCTTAGCCACAACCAGAAGTTAGCTTTTCAAAAAGCCTGAAAAGTGTTCGGATCCATCCAGGTAGAATTCTATGAAATAAAATAAAGAAAGAGGTCAGTAGAAATGGCAGACCTAGATAGAGCGAGTCAGACGGAACAACCGGTCGGGGCTACTGGAGGTGCGGGCAGAGGTAGAGGTCTACAGGTAGAGGTGCTGTACCGAAGGTCCGGACCACAGTGCCCAGACCGAGTCCAGGCACGAAGAAAATCGTGCAAGATGTCTGGGCATTCCGCGATCCTCGCGAGAGATTTTGTTCGGAAGATACGGATGAGGGTTTCCCACAGAAACAGGGAAAAGAGTCTACTCCACCTCTGCAGTCTCAGGTGGATGCTTGGCGCAAAGCCTATGAGCGGGCGCACAAGTTCAACTTGGGCCAGAGGAACCAAGTGGTGATGCTGGAGGATCAAAATGCAGAGCTCCAGAGAACTCTACAGGATATAGCCGAGAGGAGTGACCGTTCGACAGCCAGATTAATGGCTGAAAACGAAAAACTCTGGGCCGAAGCCTCTAGGGTCGATGATCTGTCCAGATTGATAAATCAGGCAGATCAGACAGCAGAATCTCCAAAATAACAGCCAACTTTGGAGCAAGTGGCTGCTATTTTCGGATTGGGGGTGGGCACTGGACCCGAATCCCTGATAGTTAACCCAACACCCGAAAAAACTGGCAGTGTGGGGAATGAAGGACAAGGGGAGTCTTATGTACTTAGGACTCCTGCTTCCTTCGTTAGGGGATCCGAAAAGAAGGTCCAGATTATGACCCCGGAAATTCACCAAACTTCCTCACCAAACCAGGGAGTAGTCACTCCACTCACTGGTACAGCGGGTAGACCGGGCATAGGCGCTGGCATCTCCACCATTAAAAAACTTTCGGATGTTACCATAGGTTATCCGGGTGGACATGTCACGGATGGAACCTATGTCCGACATAATGTTGTTGGTACTACAGGTGCTGATTCCTCTCGGAGTTATGCTCCTGTGGCTCACAGTACAACAATGAGGAGAGAAACCCCCTCATTCAAAGATAAATCCTTGACACAAGGATTAAGATATGACGGGCCCGAGCCAGCAGCAAGCTCATTTCATTATGAGTATATGCGGGATGCGGCAAGTCATGTCCCGAAGATGTCTTTCCTGAAGCAATGGGATTCTTCCAAAGACAGTTGGAGCATCCATTTGGGAGAAATGAGGGTGATGGCAGAGGCTCAGAATTGGTCAGATGATATTTTCCTGATGTTTCTGAAGTGTACCTGCCGCCGCCAAGTTCAGGAGCTGGGGGAGTTACCCCCTGGATTGAAACTCCCAGAGTTTGTCCAGCATATGGAGGCAAATTTCGGGGACAACACAACTCCCGGAAGAAGGAGGCCATCTTCTATGCTTCGCGACAGACGATGAACCAGACCAGCCACAACTTCGCAAACGAAGTTGTGAAGAAAGCCCGAATTGCTTTTGGCAATGTGATAGATTATACCGGACGCACATTGTGTTTGAAGGTATATCTAGATGGCCTGTCTAACGCTAAGGAAGCCTGGTGGATATGACTCCAGGAACCTAATGATCTGAAACAGGCTGTCCATTGGTCTGAAGTGTTCGAGGGAGCTGATTTGGATGCTGTAAATACTGTATCCATACAGAACACTACCGCTAGCTCAGCGCCAGACTTTTTCGGACCCCCTGAAGCTAGTGGAGGGCACAAGAGCAAGACCCCGAAGAAGTCTGTCATTGCCCAGATTACAGAGGCATTGCACGCCAGTGATAAAGTAGAGTCAGAAGAAGAAGACTCTGACATTGGCGCAATTGTACAGGCCATTCAGTCATGGCAGGCTCACAAGAAACCAACCCCGGATGCCCCGAAAACGTCTTATTATGAGAAATCTGGGTATAGGGGAAAGAAACAGTTTCCAAAGACTAAACCCTGCTACTTCTGTGGTGAATTTGGACATAGGGTCTCTGAATGTTCAAAGAAGAAGGGGCTGTTCAAACTCCTTGCAGCATCCGAAGCAAGGGCAGCTGCGGCAGGGAGTCCGGAAAACTAGAAGGGGCCCTCACGAGAAGCGTAGTGAGGGTCGACGGCAAGGCGCTTCATAATACCGCAATCCAAGAGAAGTATGAGAGTAGTGTAGAGATTGGGAGTAAAGCCCAGGCACCGCTTAGTACGCTCGGACGAATCCCAGGTGTGGACAAATCCGAGTTGAAAGGTGGAGAATCTAGATCGTTGCCGGACGGTAAAACTCTTTCAAAGGTCTGTACTCCTTTGAGAAGTCCGGAGGATGACCCTAATATACGATGGGGGGAATCCGGATTCCAAGCTGAAGAAGGGCAGATTTTAATGGTCAAGAAGAACTGTAATAAACCTGCCAAGATTCAGAAGGTTTCTGTGCTACGAAAGGAAACTCTGGAGATCCCGTCTAAGTTATTAGTTCGGGAGAGATGGTATGCCCCAGTACTAGTAGGTGGGATGAATGGATTCTTTTTGGTTGATCCTGGTGCTACTACCAGTTTGATCACTAAGAAGTTCTATGATTCCCTTCCACATCCACCACCAATGGTTTTGGTCCGAACGGTGTGTGCGATGGAAGATGGAACACCTATTAATACTTATAGTAGCGTGCTATGTCCGTGGAATATAGGTGGACGGACCTATATGATTACATGTCTCGTTGTCAATGGTCTACAAGGCCCTGAGGATGGGATACTCGGTGCAGATTTTTATTATGTGCATCGATGTAGTCTTGATTGGTCAGGATTACTTTACCTGGATAACTACAGTCATTCCGTGAGTTGTAAACTCTGGAAGAGACAAGGTAGTGGTAAAGAAAAATCCTCTGTGAAGGCGGTGCAGGTCGGAAACTCACTTGCAGGTATAGAGGTGACACTCAAAAGAGGTGTAACCCTTGTACCCGGCAAAGTGACTATGGCCGAATTAAACATTCACAGTGGCTCAGACACATCGGAGGGATTGATGTTCGAGCCAGACCAACAATTACTAAGTGACTATGCCTTGGGAAGCTTGAATACGTACGTATCAGGTGACGGGAAACCGGCTGTGGTAGCATTTAGTAATCCGTCCGGGCGAGCTATTAAGCTCGGCTACTTTCCAACGCATGATGGATCAGATGTTAGATGGACTCAGATGGAAGTCCTGTCTGGTCTATTTGGATGACATTGTGGTTTTCGGAGAGACTTATGATCAGTGTCAAAGTAACCTCAGACTCATCCTAGACCGAATCCGAGACTATGGTCTAAAACTAAAACCGAAGAAATGCGATTTCTTTCGGCAAAGAGTGGAATATTTGGGAAGAATTGTATCTCCGGATAGCATACAAGCCGATCCGAAGAAGGTACAGAAGGTCAAGGACTGGCCTATTCCCAAAAACGCCAGAGAGGTGAGGCAATTCCTTGGTTTTGCTTCTTATTACCGAGAATTCCAAAAGGATTTCGGAATAATAGCAGCCCCTCTGCAAGATGTAGTGACCGCGGCAGGGAAAGAGAAGCGCTATAGCAAGCCTATAGTGTGGACGCCACGGTGTGATGATGCCTTCAGCAAACTGAAAGAGGCCCTAGTAACTTCTCCGGTGTTAGGTTTTCCCCGAAAGGTGGGAGACTTCATTCTGGATACGGATGCTAGTGGTTTCAGGATGGCTGGAATCCTGTCTCAGATCCAGGATGGGAGAGAAGTGGTATTGAGTTATGCTAGCAATAGTTTTTCTAAATCACAGAAGAATTATTGTGCTACTAAACACAAGCTCTTGGCCGTTCTGACCTATCTGAAAAAGTTTCGACATTACCTATTGGGAAACCGGAACTTTGTGGTTCGGACAGATCATGCATCCTTACGTTGGTTGCTGAACTTTAAGGATCCAACTGATATGCTCGCGCGGTGGTTATTGACGTTGCAAGAGTATGGTCTGGATCAGAATATGATTGTCCATCGTGCTGGAAAGAAGCATGAAAATGCTGACGCGTTGTCACGACTTCCCACTCGGAAATGTGGAAGACTAGATTGCTCCGATTGTGGTATTCATGATGCTGTGGCAGCCCCCACTACTGTGGCTATAGGCACACAAGAGCAAGTGTTGCGGGAGGCTCAGCAAGAAGATCCACTCATCAAAAGATTACTGGCTATCGTCGCGGGTACAGAGGATATCCCTAGCAGAGAAGATCTAGCTGGAGAATCTAATGAATTCCATACATTTGTCCAGCATCTGGGTAATATGGAAATAAGAGAGGGTGTGCTATGTCTGGGTTGGACAAGACTAGCCACTGGAAGGAAGTATTGGAGGAAACTCATTCCTGCCTCTTTGAGAAAAGAAATATTCCAAGGGATGCATGGTCCGAAGATCTCGGGTCATTTCGGTACATTCAAAAATTCTTGGTCAGCGAAAATGAAATATTACTGGCCATGGATGAGGTACGATTTGAAACGATGGATCCGGGCCTGTCCGGAATGTAGTATGAGGAAATCCAGACAAGGAGGAGGGACTTCTCTCCTTAAAAAAGAAAAACATGGGGATAGGTGGAATCGGATAGGATTGGACATCTTGGGACCTCTTCGGACAACTCCCAGGGGAAACAATTATATCATGGTGGTAACGGACCATTTTTCAAAATGGGCCGAAGCCTATCCCATGGCAGATCACACTGCAGAAAGTTGTGCAGATGTACTCTTCAGAGAGTGGATTCTACGATTCGGGTGCCCTGTTGCTTTGCAAACTGATGGAGCTCCCGAATTTAGGTCTCAGCTCCTAAGATCTTTGTTAGAAATGTTGGGGATCGAGAAATTAATTACTCTTCCCTACAGACCCATGAGCAATGGCCAAAGCGAGAGACTCAATCGTGTCCTTGTGGAGCAATTGTCATGTCT
Organism: Sthenelais limicola; assembly: GCA_942159475.1. Classification (NCBI taxonomy): domain Eukaryota; kingdom Metazoa; phylum Annelida; class Polychaeta; order Phyllodocida; family Sigalionidae; genus Sthenelais; species Sthenelais limicola. Next base: position 13,874,816 of record OW804102.1, on the reverse strand, counting down.
AACAGATGGAACTGAAGATAACTGGGATATACTAGCGCCCTGTATAGCTCATGCTTATCGGGCCACAGTACATGCCAGTACACTCTGTACTCCGAATTCCGTAGTCTTCGGAACGGAGCTGGTGGCACCAATGGATTTGGTCTATGGTGTGACACCAGGTGAGTTGGATTTCCCATGCAAAGTGGGATATGTAGAAGACTTGAGACAGTGTATGAGAAAGGGGCACCAGTACGTAAGAAATAATCTCGGAATTTCTGCAGTCCACCAGAAAAGGGATTATGACAAACGTTCTCGTCCTCCGAGATTCCAAGTGGGGGAGGTGGTATACCGATTCTGTCCCCCGAAGGCCTCTAAAAAGATCGGACCCAAATGGGATGGGCCTTATGTCATCAAAAGATTCATAGGAGGTACCACCTGTGAATTAGAAACCTCGGAAGGTCTGATGAGATATCATATAGACTACTTGAAGCCGGCCTTTGACGAGAATGGACCCATACAGGTGGCGAACCTGCATCGGGCGTCCGAATTTCAAAAGCAGGCTAGAACAGGTAGAGATATTCTCCGAGTGATCGATGGAAAAGTAGTGGCTGGGAAAGATTGTATAGTTCCTGCGGTGAAAGCTAAAATAGGTCTGATGAGATATCATATAGACTACTTGAAGCCGGCCTTTGACGAGAATGGACCCATACAGGCGGCGAACCTGCATCGGGCGTCCGAATTTCAAAAGCAGGCTAGAACAGGTAGAGATATTCTCCGAGTGATCGATGGAAAAGTAGTGGCTGGGAAAGATTGTATAGTTCCTGCGGTGAAAGCTAAAATAACTATAGGGGCCAAGCCGAGAGGCAGACCCCGAAAAGTTAAACCAGCAGGACAAGAGAAGCCCGTCTGAAAGAGGGGAGGGAAGACAAAGAAAATGGATACTGTAAAAACTACAGCTCCTGTGACAACCACTCCTCCTCCTCCTCCTGTAACAGCGAGAGGCCGTGGCAGATTGAAAAAGGCTGTATTAGTGCCTCAACCTGTTGTACAGGAGAAGAAAAAGACGAAGGCTAGAAGGAAACCGGGCAGACCTAGGAAAACAGTAGTACCGGATAAGCCCGAGGCACCCATAGCTCCGAAGAAAAGAGTTGGGGGGCCTAGGAAGTTACCAGGTGCTGCTGTTCCACCAGTCTTACCGGGTATTAGGCGGACGAGAAATAATCCGGGTCCTGATACTAGCAACCCTTCCCCAGCTCTGACAAGGGCTAGACGCACGCGTAATGCCCCAGTTCGGTTGCAAATTAAATAGAATTTGGTATCAAATGAGTTAAAATTACCGGACTGGTTTTGACTCCAAAAAAAAAGTACACAACGAGAAGTCTGACTAGCAGTAGACCGGAAAATTACTGCTGTGTCCCCTACCGGCGTAATAGATTCATTTCTATTGTGACTGGGGGAAGAATCTTTGTCTTGATAAGTATTTGTTTGAACGATAGGTATTGACATGATCTAGGCTTGCACTGCGGGTCAATGAGACCTGGAACTTGCTGTAAGATCGGAATCTATTTATAGCAGATAGAATGTAGCAATTAGACCTATCCTGATGACAAAGAAAGTGGAGATTAAATTGGTCCTGTGATGTCTCCGCAGGCAGATCAGAATAGCTATTGGATTAGCACCCAATCATGCTATGTGAGCGTGCTCGGAGAAGGAGCACGGGAAGCGTTGGCGCTACCATTGCGGTGTCGGGTTGGAGTACTAGCGTTGCATCAGGTGCGGCGAGAGTGTTCTACCCTTCGCCATTCTGCTTCCGGAACTCGTATGAGTAAGCAACTGACAAACTTTCGCCGACCGTACAGTAAGTTTATCAAGTGATTATTTACATAAATGACTTGTCATGTTGTTGATCTTGTATGAATGTAAGATGTCTAGAGATTTGAACGTATGGTACCCCGTATTTTGTTGCCGATTGGCATTTCTGTACTATGGCGGGCTGGTGCCTGGTACCGCTACGTCCATTTTGATATACACACTGTTAGAAATACTGGCTACGGGTATGTGTGTTGTATGTTGTTCTCTAGCATAGAAGTGAACCATCATGCCCTGTTAACTTATTCCATTATGATGTTTGGACGTAATTAACCCTTTCGGAGTGGTGGGAGATGTGGTGACGGTGTGATGGCTCGCTAGAAACCTAGTTCGGATCGACCCACGCTAAAAGAGTGGGGGACTGACAGCACAGTTCGGATCTGAAGGGCCATCCGAAGCTCAGTCCGAGAATGGATAAGGCTTAGAAACCGGGCTTTGTTATTCCATGGAGTCTTGTTACTGAAATGCTTTGTTTTTGTTCCTTTTTCTAGCAAAGTAATCGAAGATGGAGAAGGCTATGGCTGAGCAAGTCAAGAAGGAGTTGGCCGAGGCAGAGAGGTTGATGTCCGAGGGCATTGAGACTGAGCTCCCTGCCATGACAGAGGCGGAGGAGCAACAGCTGCTTGAGGAAGGGGCTGCTAACCTCATGGGGTTAGCAGTTGAAGGCAGTGAAGTGGTGGAGGACGAAGAACACGACCGTTCTGAGTCCGAACCCATGGAAACTGAAGTTTCCGAGAAAGTGGTGAAGGAGGAGCTGAAGCTTCGGGAGAAGGCCAAACCCGTAGCTGAGGCAAGTCCGAAGGAAAAAGGGGAGACTGCTGTCGACCCTGATGACCTACGCCGCTCTCCGAGGAAGCAGTCAGCACCCCGGAAAAGCAAGGATGGATCCCAGTCTCCATCGAGCCCTAAAAAGGCTGACGATGAAGACATGGAATCCCGGGGCAGATCCCGAAGCCGCAGATATCCAGTCGGTGGCAAGTCGGGATCCGCATCCATGACCCGAGGCGGGTCAAGCAGATCGGAGGAGGAAAAGAGGAGCAAGAGTGCGGTGCCACAACCAAGCACCAGTTCTGCTTCTGCTGGGACCACCTCTTCCAAAAAGAAACAGAATCCGAAGCTGTCCTTCAAGAAATTGAGGAGAGTCCACAGCGCTCGGATGTCTGTGTGGAAAGCTAGGGTTGGAGAGATTGGCGGGAGTTTAGATCACTTCAAGGACAAGCCCGAAAACACAGCACTAATCAACCCTAGTTTGGATAGGCCAGGATTCCGGTTTCCATCTGATGGTCCGGAATCAGACTCGGATGACGTCGACTTCCCCGGGACGATGAAGCGTTATGAATCCGAGATCTGGCCCGAGCTGTTGCAGGAGGACAGCTTGGATGAGGGCACCTTGGGGAAACTCAAGATGTCTCCCATGCTCTGGAAGCCAGGACACCGTTGCCCCTTCTTGGTTTGCCGGTACACTGGCTTCCGAGATGTATGTGTAAAGATCTACACCACCCGGGAGAGGTTTTTCCGCCATTTGTGCGAGTGCCACGCCCCCCTCCGTCAAGCCTGGACTTGTCCATACGCCAGTTGCGCACAGGTCCTGGATCGGAAGGGAGAACTCATTCAGCACCTGATGAATGGCGAGGTGAAGCAACATAACCTCAGTCGGGAGAAGGCTCAGGCCAGAATGGTGAGGGATTCGGTGACTGCCGGAAAGAAGGAGAACCCACTCTTCTATAAGATGGTCTACCTGTCCTTCAATCACCTGAAGGTTCTGAGAAGGGCACAGGCTGCAGTCCAGACCCGGCTAAAGGCTGCAGAGAAGGCCGAAGCAAGGAAAGCCTCCTCTTCCTCAAGTTCTGGGCCTAGCAAACCCGCAACTGGACAACAGGACTCAGTGTCAGTCAGCTCTGCATCCAGCAGCGTTGGCCCCGAGTCCGGAAGTAGGTCTGCTTCGGATGAGAAGGCCTCCAAGAAGACCCACAAACGGCAGTCTTCGAGCCATCCGGAGGCACCTAATACAAAGAAGGGCCGCAAAACCCAGCAATGGGTAGAGCAGGCCAAAGAAGACCTGCCTTCTCGACATGACACTCAGGAGCTGGTCCGGGCAGTGGATGTGAACGTTGAAGCTGCCCTGACAGATCTGGAGAAGGCAGCCATAGCTCTAAGTGAGGGGGTACGTCGGTCAATTGCTTCATTGACCACGCCCCTTCAACGTTTGGAGACTGTGGAGAGTAGGATTGATGAGGTCGCCAATATCCGAGAGGAGAATAACCAACAGGCGGTCATCATCAAGACCCAGCGCGCGTCCCTAGCCCAGAAGGACAATCAAATCCGGTATTTGATGGAGGCTAATGCGCGGCTAAGATCAAGGTTGGAGTCCGCGGAGTCCAGTTCTCCGCCGGAGCAGCGGCTAAGATCAAGGTTGGAGTCCGCGGAGTCCAGTTCTCCGCCGGAGCAGGACCCAACAGAGAGTGTGGAAGGTATGGATCCATCTGCCCCCACTCTACATGTTGATGGTGGTCAAGCTGGGGCGATCCAGGTCAACGCCCTCCAACTGGGCCAACTCAGTTGTTGGGGCAGATCGGGAAACTCCCCCAAATGGCCCAGATGGGTGTTAGCACACCTAGCCATCCCTCAGCATCCCCCTTTCGGATGATGGTGTCCCCCGAGACTTCTCGGACAATTCCGAGCTCAAGCTGCAAGGCAGCAGCAAATGCAGAGGTCCGCGCCCCGACAACGCTCACAGAGCAGGGCCCGGACTTGGCATGAGGGAAGTGGTCTGGGACAAGGAGGAGTGGGAGATTCAAATGTCAGTATCCACGAGTTATTCGGATCCACTGAGAAAATGATCTCCCCTCTGAAGTCGTCGCCTAGCTCTGGTATGCAGCCGCCCCCCACTCCTGGTACCAAGACTGGTCACAGTGATGTGGAGGACGATGCAGACATGGATACCATGGAAAACAGAGAGCGGGACGATGAGAAGGACGCTCCTCACCAGTGAAAGGATGGAGGATAACCATAGGACAGACCAGATGACAACTCGGATCGCCCACGAATGACGTTCGGACCCGGAATTGAATGACCTGTGTGAACAATGATGACTGGAATGACCTATGGACTCGGAAATGGATATGGACACATTCGGATGGACACAGAGATGAATCGGCATGACCCACGGACATTGACCACTTGAACTTTTTAAAGTAACGAATTTTTCTCTCTATTTTTATACTACAGAATGTAGTAGTGAGATTTGCTTTTCTCACAGAGAGCCGGAGGAATTTTTACTTTTATTTCACCATTTACACCAATGATTTTTATTTTTCCACTTGTATTAGTAGTGAGGACACTGAATGCTCCTGCTTGTACTTGTCTATGATTTTTATTATGTGTTGAGTGACTTTTGTGTTTACTCGTGGTGATTTGCATTATTTTTCCTCTTTTCGTATGCTTTATTGTTCTATTACCCGATTTTTAAACATGGTTTTAAACTCTTTAAAAGAAAGAGGGGGTATTGTAGTGGTCGTGTATTTTACGGGTTCCGAAATAGTACAGTTCGGGAGTCCGAGACTGTCCGCTGGTTGATTCCAGTCCTTTCGGACTGACGCCAGGGGGCAGTCGAGGGCTCTCGGATCTATCCGAAGCACAGACCCTGGAAGAGTGGTCTGTGGCTTATTACTATTATTTGTATTTATCTCTTTATATTGTGTCTTCTCCTTGTATATTGCCCTTTTATGCTATTCAAATGTTCCTTTATGTGTTCTTACCCGATCTCTGGTTTTACTTATTGTTAACTTTGCTCTTATGAGAATATGTGATATGTGAATATTCTCCACACCCTGTTTTATACCGTTTTACGATGTATATGTTTCCTTTGTGGCTGGTCCACAAAGGTTGGTCTGTTAGGGTTGTGTGGCAATAAAACCAGAGTACGAGAGTAATCCTTGTTCCGTTTTATTCCTAAGCTAAGAGTCCCGAACCGAGTTCACTACACTAACTTACACAGCAAAGTTATAGGTAGAATAGTGATGTACCAGACCTAGGGAATTAATAAATGTTTTCAAATCAAATTGAATCTTTATATTATGGTAGCATTTCTCTGTGTGACATATGGGGCTTGTATGAATGCACTAAGTGTGACACTTGTGTGACACTTGAGTCTCACATGTCATAACACCTAATTTCGCTCAGCCATAGGGTTGGGATGTGGCATCAATTTAAAGCTAATGGAAATCCCCCAAATAGAAGTTAGTAGGTTTAGAATGCACCAGGACTCTCACAAGGTAAGTCTAATTAAGAAGAATGAGAAAATACTTAGTGTCTAAAGTTGTGATGTTTAGCATCTAGATCTACAGGTGTGATATTAGCATCTACAGGGGTGATGTTTAGCATCTACAGGTATGATGTTTAGCGTCCTCAAATATTTTTGCAGCTTAGATTATTGTGCAGAACGTCTCAAAATGCGTCTAACGTCTCATGAGGACGTTATTGCGTCCTCTATTGATACACTAGGAAGACGTTAGTGTCTAATTGTCTGTATCTACTGAAGACGCTGCCCTTATATAGTTCTTAGAGTGTATATTTAACACATCTTGAAATTTGAGAGATGTACTATTACGACGTAAAGCCTTAAGTACCTCAAACATGAAACGATTCCCACAAAGACATCTTCTGAATATAAAAAGACTTTGAAAAATATATTAGCAATTTTATGACTTGTGACTGATTTTCCTGGAACACATCCCATAATGTCCTCCTATACGGCTACCACTTTGGTGGTGAAGGAAAGTAATAGAGAGGCGAAGGAGTAGGAGAGAGAGAGAGGCGCAGGAGAGGGAGAAAGAGAGAGACAGAGAAAAAGGGAAGAATATATAATGCGAAGAACCAACTTTATTTTTTTAAGATGATATTCAATGATGATTTCCTTCATATTTTTTATATGTTGATAAAATTATCATAGTGTTTGATGATGCTCAAATCAGTATGGCGACTGTCAAATACTATATCAAGATGTGTCTTCGCAAGAAGCTCAACTGTTTGGACCGAACTACAACCAAGCAAACATCAAGGGTAGCATACCGGCCGGCCGACTCACCACCTCACGGCGCGTACTCGAGTTCAACCGGCCTAGCGTCAAGGAAGACCGCACGTTCTCCTCTGAAATCGGGTCACCAAAAGTATGATGGCTGCCATGGTTGGTGCGTGCTAAACCGCTCCAACTTCTAGACGCCACAACTAAACGGGCAGGGACCACTCCAGAAACCTACACCACCACCACCTGGCTGAGTTCCCACAGTTAGTCTGGCAGGAAGTATCCGAGTTTAACACTTCAGAAATCAAGCCAGATTTTAAACTGTTATTGCAATTAGCACAAGCACTGTCCAGTCAAGATAAACAACCCTGTCTCAGTCATGCTTGGATGAATGCAAGGTGTGTTATTTGCGAGAGGTGACAACTTGTGTCAGTATAAAATCAAGCCACCGGAACCTAGTCCATGGACGAACCTCTTTAGAGAGAGCTGCATCGAAGAGACTCTTGTTTACATTGTTACGTAATAACATTAATTGCACTAGCCACGTTGTGTTCGCAATAGTGCATGTCCTAAAATATAGGCGTCGCGAAATCACCCCATGCCACATTATAACACTGATCCAATGAACATGCATAAATCCTTCTGAGTATTTGAATGACAACCTCAGAAAATGATAGCCAATAATTGACTTCCCCATGACAAACGTTTGATCATTTGAGAAAATTAGAGGCTTTTCTTTCATTTCTAGTGTCTTACCCCCGCCCTCCTTGGCCGTCCTTGCGGCCTCCCATGGTAAAAACACCATTAATAGCAGATCTTTGGATTCTGCTGGGGTTCTGGATACTTATAAATTACTGTTTAGACAGGAAGTCGTCACACCGGAAAACGGATGCAGTATTTTATTGTTCGGATTCAGGGGTTTATTTTTCGGATGTAGAATTATTTTGCGGATGTAGTTAAAATAAACCCCAGTCGGCGTTTCCGCTCAATCACTTACCTCATCAACTAGTTGTTTGTCGTCGATTCCGCATTCCTTTTTGAATGTGTATAAAGTCCTGGTCACATTAAAGTCTTTTCTCCACTGATTTCGATGGAAATATTAGCCATTTTTAAGTATTTAGGGCATAGGGTCCGCCATAACGTGACGACGATAGACATCGTGCAAGCGATGTTGTGACAATGGCTGTCTCCCAGTGACACTCAGACGAAACAAGCCAGGCTCTGTACAGCTGCCTAAATATAACTCCCAATAGCTCCAAAATCACCGATAATGTTCCAAATATCCTTGTTCTTAGCATGATCCGCTTGCTGAATGGTGGTAAGCAACGAAATAGGGAATAATCCAAGTAATCACAGCCTAGGCCTCGACACGTGACGACAGTAGACATCGTGCAAGCTCCGGTTTGTTGACGTGGGGGCACTTTCGAATGAAATCCTCCGTGCGCTATATAGACTACCGTACACAATGCAACGCCAAGTGCACGGTGCACATAAGTGGCTATGCCGAAAGATCTCCACATCTCTTCCGGTCTATAACGTAAGCACGTATAGCTTCTGAAATCGCCATTCATTGAATACTAGATTCCCGTAGACTAAATCTTCGCTATCGGGCTAAAACAACATTTAAAACATTTCTACCGATTCAAATCTTTTATTTCTTTCTTTTTTAAGTCCCTAGACACACGCAACACGGCATTGGAAAACCGGAAGTCGCTGATTCTTTGGATGGCAAGAGGGGGATCCTTGTGAAAACACGCCGGCTGGCTGAACAGAAATATAAGTAAATACGCACCTCTGATTGGCTGTTGTACCTGGCTGTTCGTTCTGCCAGCCGTCGCGTTACCATGTAGTTCCCGACTAAAGCGTGCAAACTTGCGGGCGTGTAAACACATGGTTTCTGATATCGCCATTCATTTATTACTTGATTTCCATAAAGGAAAACTTCGCTATCGGCTTAAAACAACATTTAAAACATTTCTACCGATTCAAATCTTTTATTTATTTCTTTTTTAAGTCCCTAGACACACGGATACGGCATTCGTAAACCGGAAGTCTGATGCTTGGTTGCATGCAAAAAGTGGAAGCTTCGTTTGTTTCTGGAACGGAGAGTGCGGCTGACGTAAACGACATTCTGAAGTTATGATTACGTGTACATATGTGATATTGGTTAGAAATAGGTAAAATAATCTAAATATTAGAATGTGATGGGTTAAAATGTGTAAAACATCCTGATTTGGATGTTATAAAGGCTGCATTTGACTCGGTCCTTTCCATGTCAGATGTAAAATAGTAACCTATGTATTGGAGTTTAGGAGTTAAATTATTGGAGTTCTTCATGCTGTAAGTACATCTAAAACCTTTTTTTGAGCCTAATATTTGTTAATATGTGTTTAAACAGTGTTATTGAATCCAAAAATCGGCTATTAAAGTGATCGATTTTGTGTCTTCGGCTTTTGCTTGAAAATAAACCCCTCGGCCCTTCGGGCCTTGGGGTTTATTTTCAAGCAAATGCCTCAGACACAAAATCTCGAGAAATTAATCACATAACACAACACATGCAGCAAAGCCACAATGACCACAGGCGACCTCGCCTCAACCTCGACCTCGCTCATATCCTGACCACAATATACAAAGATAATGGAACGAGGGGATGGAGATGAAAATCTTCATTTTGTCTGGATGCCATCATTATTTTAAAAAATCTCGAAATATTCACAAACTCATTGAAAAATATATGAAGTGGTTTGTAAGCATACTTAAAAGTAAAAGGGAATAGAAGTCGTTGGCTCTCTCTCTTACACACATCAAGGATATTGATCTCTCTCCTTACAGGAAAAAATCTCTAAGCTCTCTCTCCATCTCTCTCCTAGATCGGCCCCTGCATGTGGTGTGACTTGAAGAATAAAACATGTGGCTTAGCTTTCCTTATCTCTGGGGCACCTGGCAGAAGATTACACACAGTACCGTTTAGGACTGACATCCATACCCCTCCCTCTGCCTCCACCTCCCCTCCACTCCTCCTCCCCTCCCCCACCCCCTCCCCTGCTCCCGTCCCCCAAAAGAAACATCTGATTGGTCACAGGAAAAACATTTATAATACACATAAAAGTCGGATATATCTGGGGTCGGTTTTCTTTTAAACTCACACATGTAGTTATTGATGCAATTCCCTTTCGATTTGTCAAAGAATTAGAGAGGCTAATACCGAATTAAGCGAGAAAAGTGCCCTTGATAAAATTTAGATTTTTCTATTTAATTGCCAATGTCCACTGTTTATGATGGTACGATGGAGAACGAAAAGTTTGCAATATTTTTGGGTGGACAATAACTAGTAAAGTAGCTAAATATACCCTATAGGATGAGCTTAGAAACACATGTATATTTAATGCACAGTCATGTAATTTGATAATGTATTTATATGATCTAAAGCGCTAGATACCCAAAAGATGAGAATATTCCTGCAAAGTGATCTTGTGAATACAACACTTTGAAAAATGTTAATTTTGCGACTTGTGAGTCATTTTCCTGGAACACATGACAAATCATCCACAATTCCTTGATTCTGGGGTAGTTGCCGATTGCCAGCGCGCAGTCCCTCATTCCTTGGCATATATTGTCAAAAACGCATTTTACACATTGGCTACTATTTCTGCTAAACTTATTCTAAAGATGAAGACATGTATTCGTACCGCAGAACTTTGGATAACTTGGAGTTTTTTACGCAAGTGCTCAGGGGCAATATTGTAGATCTCCGAATTCCAGGATCGGGCGTAATGCGACCTTATATAGTAGAGCAGATTAGAGCCTAAAAATGGATGAATTGTGGGTTTAATGGTTAAAGCATGAAACTTCTCATGATGGTAGATGAGGACCTTAAGAACATTTTAGAACATAGGGCCATCGCGATTTTGCCACCTAACGACTATGGCGGCCATTTCGGAAAATGGCCGCCTTTTGTAATGGAATCCTGCCTCTAACTGCAAGAATATCACAGCTAGAACAATTTTAACCATACCTACATTACAGCATGATGGTTTACTGCAGGCTAGAGTTTCTAATTTGGATAGAAATGATATCTAAAACTTGCCCTTGCAAGATTTAGTTTTGACTGTAGATGCAATTTGAAGGTTGTTTCATCATCAGTGAGACATGCAACTCCCCTATTGACACAGTTGTTCATGCTGGATGTATACGTGGGGTCTCCAGCGTCCATAAGTGATGCGTTACAGGAAAATGAGTCACAAGTTGCAGAAAATGGATTTAGAGATATTGTGGTGTTATTGGGTTTAGGTGGCCGCTGAGGGTTAGTTCATCCGAACCTCCCCAGTGGTCACTACTGGTCCGCGGGACTTTTTAGTCTTATGTTACCTTTTGCCTGTTTGCCTTTTATATTTAACAGCAGCCAGCTGTTGGTCGATAGTAACCACGACCCGGGTTTCTACCATTTTATGTGATCTGTAGAGGCCGTGATAAACCTCTCAGTGTTGATAGTGTTACTTACATCTCTGAATGTGGAGTGTTGATTGTTCTTATGTAGGTCTGACAGACACCTTTGGATGAGGGTTACCTGGCTGGCCAGGTGATCCGAAATCCCCAGACTGAATCAGGTCTGGAAGCGAACTGATGCTCAGTTCCGAACACCTCATGAATAAAATCCAAGTGAACAGGTAGCGCCTGCCTTTGTTCCTTTTGTTCGATATAAACTCTCGATTAATAAGCTTCGGATACGGCAAGGGAAACGAACCTGCGACTACAAATCACTACAACTGGTGCCGTGACCAGGATTGGCTTTCTGTCTTATCGATTGAGCGTTTGGGCTTATAGTTTAAACTTTGCTAGAGATTTTGGTAAATCTTTGAGATGGCTACCAATGCAAATGGAGTCCAGGTGGCGGATGCAGCGGCCCAAGTTGGCCTGCGCATTTCACCAGCTGGTATGAAGGGTTACCGCAAACCTACTCCTGGCTCTGGTGCAAAGAAAACGAATCCGAAGGTAAAAGTGACCAGTCCGAAGTTGACTCTACAGCCGGTTGCCGCTGCTGGAGGTCAATGGACTGAATTTCGAAGGAATCCAGTGATGGCGGATTCCTTTGAGGAGGAAGAAAAGGCTCAGCTGAGGACTGAAGTGGCCTCCTGGCGCCATGCCTATTCTGTGCAAGGACAGTCGATGTACGATGCCCGTGGGACTATTGATCAGCTCATAGAGCAGAATCAAGAACTCCAGAACACGTTAGCTCAGGTAACTGATGACTGCCATGCCACTACACGTTTGCTATGTGTGGAGAATGAAAAATTATGGAATGAGGCGGCCAGGGTGGATGATATGTCACGAATGAAAAACATGATAGATGATTCTTCGGAGGATGAGGACGCGGATCTATATGGTTCGCCTCCTAGGATACGTGGAATTTTTCCGCCACGAGGCGTAGAGAGGCCTAGTTATCCTAAGGAAGGTGGTGGATCATACATCCTCCTCACTCCGAGGCATTTTTCTGCAGAAAAGACTGCTCGGACACCCGTGCCCGAGCATCTAAAGTTGTCCAAAGCGGCTGGCGGACAGGCTGTGGGTGAACCTGTGACACATGCTACTTCCAGCGGAGAGCGTGTACCAGGCCCTAAGCAGCCTAACTTAACCCAGCATGTTTCTCCTCCACGTGGAGGATCCAGGACACCTAGACAAAAAGATACAGTGACATTCACTGCCTCGTCTCCTCTTCACGGAGGGGGAGGGGGTAGGCCTTATGTTGGAGCACATTCCAGCATTAAGAAACCAGCTGCTTCCACAACATATGTGCGTGGTCATGTTGATAACAGCCAATATGTGAGGAATACTGGTCGGCAATAGACTACAGTCGGAGGGTTGCCAGATACTTCTGGAATCCAAATGCCTGGCATCCATGCGATCGATAATTCTCCCATGCGACATATGACCAACCAAGTGTCAAACTACTTTCGGGATAAGTCAGTGGTGCAGGGCCTGAAGTATGAGGGTGCTATAGGCGCCGAACTCACCTTCAGGTATCAGTTTGTGGCAACGAATGTTAATCATGCCCCTAAACCGGCGATTATAAGGAACTGGGATCCTAAGGATTCCTGGCGGACACATCTCGGAGAGATGAAAGTGCTAGCCGAAGCGCATAATTGGACACCTGAACAGTTCCTTATGCAGCTTAAGTGCAGCTGCCGCCGTCAGCTCGGCTAAATGGGAGATTTGCCCCCAGGTTTGGATTTTGTTGGTTTTGTAGACCATATGGATGCTAACTTCGGTGAGCATTCTCTTGAAAAGAAGCAGTCAGAATTCTATAACTGCAGACAAACCCCTAAGCAGCCGAGCCGTATGTTTGCCAATGAGGTGTTATGAATCTTGCCTAAGATCTTTCCAGTGAGATGTTCTGCCAGCGTTGTTTCGACTCTGGATCTCTTCCAGGCTTAAGTACTAGGGATATTTACTATTAATATAATCGTGATCGTATAAAGTACTTTTCCGCGCATAAATATCAGTTATATCTCTAGCAGGGAGAATGGAGGAAAGAATCCATGTCCGTGTCTAGGGCCAATGGGAAATAATATTCTAAGTGTTAATCGCTCATCCGGATATAATAATATGAAGAGAGAGAGTACTTTTGTGAGTTCAGTTTTATTCAGAATCCATCCTAGAAGTGAGGTTGAGGTCCGTGGTCCCAACCTGATGATACAACAATTCCTTGTGGAAGACATAATTATTTGAACAAGTAAATGAAGGTGTTTCAACATAAAATGAGGAACATGTGAATAATTATAAAGATATGATAAATATAATATTCAACATGAAGTAGAGAATCATATCACATAAACACTGATAGACATTAAAACAATGGGATAATAACTCCCAAATGAATATAACATGAAATGATAATATAAGAAGATGAAATCATTCCTCTTGTTCCTAAGAGCCCTAGTGGGATCCGGGGATATTCTCCTGCCTCCTGGACTCTTATCCGGACATGTTCCGGAGATTATCCGGACATATTCCGGACATTAACACAGCATACATAGAATCGTAACACTCCCCCCCAACTAAGGAAAATAAAATTTTAGAACGAGGAAGAACATATTCAACGAGGATGAAATTTTATGAGACTGAAACCCATAAGAACATGTATTAAATTGTATAACGATTCAACAATAATAAAAAAAAAAAAATTCAGCACCCTTCGAGGTAACCAATCTCAACATGTAAGTTTCTTCAACAAAAACAGTTGCAACATGATATGAACAGAAAGTCCAACCTGGTATGTATATGTCAATATCGCACAGTGGCGAGCAACAAAAGTTGCCAAATAAAAAGTCTCTTTTTCTTCTTTAATTCTTCTGAATCATCGCTTGGATGGCAGCAATCTGTTCCTCTGATAGACAGGCGCTAGAGGACTTTGATGTACTGGTCTGGCTACGACCAGAGGAGGACTATGTACTGGAGGAGGATTTTCGGTTATCCAAGCGCTCCTTGTAGCGAGCCACCTGTTTCTCGTAGTTGTCAATACGCTCCTGTTGCTCGTCCAGCTTCTCACGAGCCACCTTTAGTTCGTTTTCCAACAACTCTTGCGTATGTCCGGCTAGCTCCAGTTGCAGATTCTTATCCGTCAGATCATCAAGAATCTCTCTTTTCTCCCTATCGCACTTCTCAAATTTCTCACCAGCAACCACAATTCTGGAGAAGTCTGAGTGCAGCGATTTCACACAGTCACTGAATAATGTGTGAGTGTTCACGAAAGAGGCTTCCAGTGCAGAGAGCAGGCTCACAGATTTAATGTCCGAATCATGTAGACGGGCCAATTCCTCTTTAATATCAGATTTTCCGGCCACTAGGCTATCCAGATTAAGAGGCATGTTCATCCGTTTGTCTTTTCCGGACACCAAAGGGGCAGAAGCGATACGTTTCTTGTTAGAAACGCCAGATTCATCATAACGCCTATAGTCAGGATTCACCACTAGCTTTCTATATCTTTGCTCGTTATTATAGCAACGAATGGCCGAATTCACCTGCGAGATGTTGTGTTTCCACATCATGTGGCGCACCAGGGACACAACTCTCAACTGATGATTGTTACACAGGCCTTCTTTTCCTCTGATTCCGCAACAGTATTCATACCTTTTGGGTAAATGACACTCCTCCACATGTCTAAGCCAGGAGCATCTGCTAAACAACATCTTTCCCTCACAACGAAGAAAAGGGCAGGTACGCCCGGCCTCTGCTCCGGAGAAAGCTAGCCTCTCCAAATCCCTATGTACATCAGACGGCAAATCTTGGCACTCAGCCAAAATCTCGCGAATCCAACCCTCGTACTTGGCAGTAAGAGTAGAATCATTCTCTTTATAATATAGAACCTCCTCAGTCTCACTATCACACTCTTCTTTAGCCAAGGGTACACACCGTCCAGTCCTGAAGGTTTCCGGCTTCTTGAGATATGTCCCATTAGGCCGGACAATCTCAGCAAATTCCTCTGGAACTTTCCGGGAGTCTGTCGAGGACGGCTCTTCAGGTGTCATGGAGACACGATGTCGGCTCTCCGTGGCGACACGATTCGGTAGAGAACTCTCTTTCCCTGCCTTGTTTTTACCATCCTTGTGGTCCGTGGTAACTGGTCGTTCATTTATGAACTTTGTCTGCCTCTCGACCCCTTCATCTTCACTAGATGAACTATTCATTTTGGCAAGAAGTTTCCGGGAAGTTTTCCGGGTAGAGCGTGTGGGAAATGGACCGTGCACGAGGTTCTTCGGGGATTCCAAGACGGTGCCAAAGAGATAAGTGACAGGTCTGAAGATCCCGCCTTATATAGTCTCCGAGAGGGGGGAGGAGTCAGGTGTCGCCACCAGAAATAATTATCAACAAATATTAAAGAGAGAATAAGGCAGCAAAACCACCTTAAAATGAACATTTCCCTGTACTACTCATGTTTTCAACGTGTCGGCATATGGCAGCGCTGTAGTGAATAACGCGTTGCCCACAATGGCGCGTGCCATGGCAACACCGCAAGTTACTAGGGTCGGCCATCACTCTAGCTAAGCAACGCGTCAGCGGTTGCATCTCCGAGTAACGAGGGAGAAAACATAGTGAATCCCCGTCCGTATAGCATGACATCAAGCGTAAATAAATGATAATCCAAAGTCATACTTTCCAGGTGTAGGTTTTCCACTTGAATAGGTCTATAATAGTTATTTATCATATAGGGTCCAAAGTAATCACTTCCCAGCATTGATTTACGCACTGAGACCGTCTCCCGCTCCAGCCTGTTGACGGGAGAGGGAGCACGGAGTCCCGGCTGGCCGAATCAGGGGTCTCTGTCCCCACAAACTTATCTACATGAAATTTCCACATGGAGTGATCAATATCACCCCAGACACTTGTTATAACGAACACTATAAAATAACGGAATGGTTTCAAAATTGGCCGTAAATCCACCATCCTCAAGCAAATTCTCTATGTGCTTCACCAAAGGCTTCTTTACGTGTCTATGAATTTTTCTGGCGACAATGAAAATGTGAAAAGACTACTCCCTACTTTCCTGAGGAGATTATTGTCTAGGGAATAACTTTCAATCCAGAAAAGCCATATCTTGAGGGAGCCTTAATCACCCGGGTCTTAGTTCTCCTGACATTTACTGGCGATTCAGTATCTACCTCTTTGGTTTCACTTTTTGCAGGACAAGAGTTCGATACCTCTTGCTGCCCAGGACAAAGATGCGGCTTTAGATAATCCACATGCACTTTCGCCATTCGATGCATGCCTGTACTAACGAGATAGGTCCATTCATTTAGTTTTTCAACTATGGTGTAAGGCCCTTCCCATCGTCCACAAAGTGGCTTTTTCACGGTAATAAACTTGTATACCTTTTGTCCAGGAGTGAAGGATCTGGCCAATAATCCTTTATCGTACACTTTTTTCTGCGCTGCTACAGACTTCTTCAAATTGTTCATCACGAACTCATGTGCTTTCAAGAGATTCTCCCTAATATACTCCACTAGATTAGGGGCACATTTGTATTTAAAATCTTCGTTGTAATCCCTGTAGACCACTGCAGGGACCATGCCTATTTCCTCTCCAAATGTGAGCAGGTTAGGGGAGCATCCAGTGGACTCATGCTTACTGCACCTATACGCATAGGTGATGTAGGGTAGAATATGGTCCCAATTTCTCTCATTCTCAGAGGCCAAGCCTGACAAAGCTATCTTCATCGTACGATTAAAACGCTCCACCATGCCATCGGAAACCGCCCTGTAAGAATAAGTGAATGTCTTCCTTATTGACATTAGCTTACAGAGTTCTCTCCAAAGAGTGGAGGTGAAATTGGCCCCTCTATCAGAATGTATCCTCATTGGAGCGCCAAACTTTAGAATCCACCCTTCCATGAGAAACATGGCACAAGTATCCGCCTGCCAGTTAGGCATTGGGAAAGCCTCCACATACTTTGTGTAGTAGTCCTGAATGACCATAATACAGCAATTTCCCCTCAAAGTTTCCGGCAGGCCCACAGCTATGTCCAGGGCTATTCGTTCGAACCTTGCCCCCGTAATCTCATTGTGTAGCGGGGTTTTCCCTTTCGCGGGAGAATCCTTAGTCAATTTGCAAGTCTTGCAATCCGCAATCCATCGTGTAAGATCAACTTTCATATACGGCCAGTGAAAAACTTGTTTGATCCTAGACAATGTTTTCTTTATACCGAAATGTCCACCCTGAGGAGAACTATGAAGCATGTGAAATAGTGATGACCTGACCCAGTTAGGTGCCACTATCACGTCTATATCGCGAAGATCCTTCCTTAACCTTACACAGAGAATCCCATGATGTAGAAACATACTGGGAAGCATTGCATATAATATCTTGAAATTTCGTGTTTCCATCTGCAACTCTGTTTGCGACAACTTAGTTCCGGCTATCACTAGTGACCTTAGCTTTGACACAACAGGATCCTCTTCCTGGAATTTAATCATTTCCTCACTAGAGCATGGAAGAATATCCTGATATATAACTCCCTTGAGCTGAGTCCCATCCTTCAGGGAACCCAATTGATACTCATCTGCATTTGCGACAGATAAATGATCTTCATCAGAGCCTACAAACTCCCTGCAAATACCGGATAGGTTTTCTCTTGTTTTGCCATTGCAGGTACTACAATTTAGATTCTTGCATTTTCTCAATTTTTCCAACCTTGACAACGCATCGGCATTCCCATGTAGCCGGCCTGCACGGTGAACAATCTTTCCCTGGTCTACATCAAAGTAAGCTAGAATAGACAACCAGCGTACTACTATTCCGTCTGCGTCCTTGAAGTTCAAAACCCATTTCAATGAGGAATGATCCGTGCGGATTATGAAATTTGTGCCCCAAATAAAATGTTTGAACTTCCCCAGGGCTTTGATCACCGCTAATAACTCACAATGTGTAGTACAATAATTGCGCTGAGTGGGTTTGAGAGATCTAGAAAAGTAACAGAGGACCTTTTCAACCCCACCTTGAACCTGCGACAAGACCGCCCCATAGCTGAAATTACTTGCATCAGTGTCCAAAATGAATAGATCATCCTCAGTGGGGTACCCAAGAATAGGATCAGACACTAGAGCGTTCTTCAAGGTACAAAAAGCCTTCTCCTGTTCCTCGTTCCACTCAAACTTTCTATGGTCGCGCAACGCCATGAACATAGGTTCGGCAATCTCTGCAAAATCCGGTATAAAATCCCTATAGTACCCCACCAATCCAAGGAATGATCGAATATCCTTGATACTTGCTGGAGTAGGCCAGTGTGTAATTGCCTCAATTTTCTCCGGATCTGCCTTGCACCCCCTTGCATTCACTACTCTTCCTAGAAATTTGACAGATGACTTGAATAAGACGCATTTCTTAGGCTTTAGAATAAGTCCAAAATTCTTGATCCTATCGAGCACTGTCATGAGATTCTGTCTTGCCTCCTCCAAAGTTTTACCATATGTGATGATATCATCCAGATATACAACACATTGGTTCCAGCGGAGACCCTGGAGCATATTCTCCACCATCCTCTCAAATGTGGCAGGGGCGTTGCATAATCCGAATGCCATGACGTTGAATCTAAATAGACCCATATGAGTAACAAAAGCAGATTTCTCCTTTGCGTCATCGTCAAGTTCCACTTGCCAATACCCCGACTCCAAATCTAGAGTGGAATAAAATATATTTTTACCCAAGGCATCCAGACTCTCATCTATCCTAGGTAAAGGAAATGCATCCTTTTTAGTGATGTCGTTCAGCTTTCTATAGTCTACACAAAAGCGGATAGAGTTATCTTTTTTCTTCACCAAGACAATCGGGGAAGACCAAGGAGAATCGCTCGGAGAGATCACACCTTTCTCCAACATTTTCTCCAATTCTTGCTCCACAATAAGTCTCCTTCCAATGGGCAGCCGCCGATAACTCTGTTTTATGGGTTCAGATGTACCTGTATTGATTCCATGTTTTACATAATCCGTCCTCCCTAAATCTCCGCCTGGTTTCTGAAAGATGCTGGCATACTTTAATAAGTCGGCTCGCACCAGAGCTTTATCTTCCTCCGAGGACAGATCACTATTTTGAATCAGGTCCTCAAGATAAGGTGGCAGAGTATATATATCTGGTGTATCATTTCCTAAGATATCACCAGAAGAATCAGAAGAGACAGGGTCACATTGCAATCCTGTTTCCGTGATGGAGACGTCCATAACCTCCAAAGGGATTCCAATTCCACTCGCTGACTCAATCATTGATACGGATTCTGCAATTCCTAGAATTTCTCCTTCCTCAATAACAACTGAACCGCTACCAAGGTTCATAACCGGTAGTCTAAACAAATTTCTTTTCTGTGTTTTCCTAATCAGGGTCGGAAAACTCAGAATATCTCTATCCTTATCCAGGTACGTAATAGGTTCCATGAGGAAATCTCCCTCAATATCTCCCTCTGAGGGATCTTTCCATGTCGCGCTGACTAACGCCACCATGCCGCTTTTAATTTTTGTATCAACATTCACTCTCAGAGCTCCAACATTGGACAAAAATTCACAAAAAGTTTTATGTCCCCTAATACAAATTTCCCCAGTTCTACTTCTAAAAATCATGTCCATCGCCATTTGAAAATCCAAGCCTAGGATTCCGGACTCTCTGTATATGTCTCCAACGTAGAATCTCCAGACATGCGATGTTTTTCCTAGCCCAAAATGGAAATTAGCCATGCCTGAGAGATTAACTTTGCTTCCATTTGCAGCAAATACTCTATCATTGGTGGGATACAGTGGTGGTGGCATTCTCATTGAAGAATAAATCTCATCACTGATAATGCTTATGGATGCACCCGTATCTACCAAAAGGCGATGACAATCTCCTCCAAAGGAAGCCGGGGCGTACCATCTAGCTCCCTTCGGACTTGGCAGATGATAAATATTTCCCTCCTCATTTCCTTTCACCAGTAATGAATCAAGTGCTTCAGGGGTTGGCCTCTCCCCTAATAAAGAGGGTCTTGAGGAATCATTTCCATCCGACATTGTATGTTGGGAGGAGCCATTTTGGGCTTTGGTGGCCGGACTGCTGGCCCTATCCAGTCCAACCACTACTCGTTTCCCTCACTCTTACCCAGTTCCGAGCAACCATTCACTGCATGGTCTGATGCATAACTAGCTTTGGCCGCAAGGAAGCGATGGCATGTAAAAGTTGAGTGTCCGGTGTTATCACACCATTTACAGTAAGGGGTCTGGGAACCCGTGTTCTTCCAATTTCCCCCCTTCCTATTGTTAAAGAATTTCCTTCTCTCTCCCAAGGCACTCACCTCCAACTCTTCCCCCTCACCAGTGTCCGCGTCTCCGTCAGCATATTCCACAACACAAGTAGCGGCACCAAGAATATCAGAGCTGGCATTAACACCAAATAGGGTTTTGATACCACTCTTGTACCGATTAGCCACATCCAAGGCATCAAATAGGGATTTTGGCTGTTTTGCATGCACCTCCAGGGCAATTTTTTTATCCAACATGCCCTTGATAAACTGTTGAATTAATAGGCGCGTGTGGAAGCTATACCTTTCTCCAGGAAAGGCCCAGATCATCAGGGATCTTAGTTGTACAGCAAAAGCATTCAGGTCCTCTCCTGGTAACTGCTTTCGGTTATAGAATGTATTCTCACGATCTTCAGGTGTTCCACCCCCATAGATCCTGCACAGAATGGTAATCAGATCCTGATAAGCTCCATCAGCAATGTCAAAATCATTGACGACACTAGCTGCCTCCCCCTTACATTTGGAAAATAATACTCTTTTCCTAGTCTCCATGGTCCAGTTGTTCGCAGTACTAATATTCTCAAATTGTACTAAGTACTGGAACCAATCCTTCCCCTCAAAAGATGGGGGCATGGAACACTTCGGCTTGTCAGACCAAGGAAGTGTGGAGGTACTCAGAGATTCACGAATGCGCACAGGGCAGATGTCCACCCGATCATCTTCTCCATCAGAATCAAATAAAGGCAACGATGCCCTTGTCTTCTTTTTAGACATGATCGATTTAGTGCCTCTCCTAGAATGAACATGAGAACCAGAAGTGTAAAGATTGTGGGAATCCAGGGATTTCCAAATATCCGAATCCCGGACATCAGTTCCGTCTGGCATAATAAATTGAACGGACAGATCTCGTGCTTCTTGCTTCGCAGTACGGGCTTCAGATTTCCAGAAGTCCACGTTAAGAGCAGCGTCGTCTACATTCCTTTTGGACAGATCTAACTGAACAATAGCATCGTCAAACTCCTTTTGAATTTTTGCCAACGCATCATCTCTCAGTTTTACAATGTTCTCCAGCTGATCCGTTTTAGTCAACTGAATGTCCCTGTCTTGTACAGCTTCTCCCAACTTAGCATCTAGCACGACCAATTGATGATCCACTGTATCCTTTTCTCTTGCACATTCTTTAATGTAATCCTGCAAAGCGGTATTCAAGGTGTCCAACTGAATGCCGACAACTACCCCATCATCCAGATTTGTAGCCATGGCGAAATGTATAAGTCGACGTGTACCGAATCCGTGTATAGAAAAGAAAGAGTATCGCAGAGTACGCAATAACAGGAGAGTATCCGGCTAAAAATACCAAAGTCCCCAGTAATCAAATGGAGAACAAGTTTCCCCAGATCCCACGTGAATAGGGATCCACCATCCAACGAACAGAAAAAAAATAGAACTTACACAGAAGTAATCCTCAATGAAGGACACGGCCGGCCAGTATCCAGTATTTACTGAAGTTTATACAAAAAAAATTATTGAAGGATAAATCCCATGGAATTACCAAGAGAAAGTCCAGATCCGGTGAAATATCCAGAGCAGGTGATCCCAAGACATATAAGAAAACCTCGTGTCCAGATGTCCGGCCCAAAAATGTCCGGCCCACAAATTGTCCGGGCACGAAAATGTCCGGAGCCAGTGATCCGGAAACTCACCAAATCCGTGTTTCCCAAATAAATCCAAGGACAAATCCAAATGGTCCGTGACACTTCCAAAATCGGCAGAGACTACCCAGAGATCTAGGAGATATTACCGAAGTAAAACCCCTTCACTCTCATGGCACCAGTGTTATGAATCTTGCCTAAGATCTTTCCAGTGAGATGTTCTGCCAGCGTTGTTTCGACTCTGGATCTCTTCCAGGCTTAAGTACTAGGGATATTTACTATTAATATAATCGTGATCGTATAAAGTACTTTTCCGCGCATAAATATCAGTTATATCTCTAGCAGGGAGAATGGAGGAAAGAATCCATGTCCGTGTCTAGGGCCAATGGGAAATAATATTCTAAGTGTTAATCGCTCATCCGGATATAATAATATGAAGAGAGAGTACTTTTGTGAGTTCAGTTTTATTCAGAATCCATCCTAGAAGTGAGGTTGAGGTCCGTGGTCCCAACCTGATGATACAACAATTCCTTGTGGAAGACATAATTATTTGAACAAGTAAATGAAGGTGTTTCAACATAAAATGAGGAACATGTGAATAATTATAAAGATATGATAAATATAATATTCAACATGAAGTAGAGAATCATATCACATAAACACTGATAGACATTAAAACAATGGGATAATAACTCCCAAATGAATATAACATGAAATGATAATATAAGAAGATGAAATCATTCCTCTTGTTCCTAAGAGCCCTAGTGGGATCCGGGGATATTCTCCTGCCTCCTGGACTCTTATCCGGACATGTTCCGGAGATTATCCGGACATATTCCGGACATTAACACAGCATACATAGAATCGTAACAAGGTAGCCAAACATGCTAGACATGCTTTCGGTATAAATCTGGACAATACTCTGCGTACCCTCTGCTTGAGAGTCTTCTTGAAAGGCTTGATCAACCAGGAGAAAGCTGCTTGGGTGAAGCTTAAACAGCCGTTTGACCTTCTCCAAGCAATTCACTGGGCCGAGGTATTGGAGAGTTGTCATATGGACTTCGCAAACGCTGCTGTCTTGCAAGCTGCAGCTGTGGGTCCGTTGGCTGTGGCTATCCCATTGGAGGGAGCTGCGGCCGAAGGTTCCCAGTCGGGAAAGTGCAAGAAAGCAAGTGCCAAAGAAAAGGCCATGGTACAGGCTAGCCAGGCACTGGCATTGCAGGAGTCCGACGACGATGATCAGTCCCACGATCCCGGCAATGCGATAGTGCAGGCTTTCCAAGCATGGCAGGAAAAGCATGGAAAGACTGGTTCCTCAACTCAGCAGTATAAGAAGCCTGCTGGGGGGAGGGAAAGGAGAACCTGGCAGGTTCGGAAATGCTATTTTTGTAGTGAGGAGGGGCATTTCGCCTCAGCTTGCCCCACTAAAAAAGCTCTACTCGAACTTGTGAAGAAGCAAGGCGCTCCTGGAGGGAAGCCGGCTTCGGAAAACTAGGTTTGGCTCCTGTAGTAAGCGATACAGGAGCCCCGGACAACACGCTTCTTAGTACCACAGTCTGCGAGGATCTTGGTAGTAGTATAGGAACTGGGAAATCAGCCCAGGCACCGGTGTGTAAGATAGGGTTAAAGCTTAGCGACAAGAAGCTACCCGATCCGATAGCTGGAGGTCCTAGGCCGTTGCCGGACGGTGATTTTCTCCCTGAAAAGATTCAGGGATGCTCGGACAAGAGCCCTGGCGTGCGTTGGGGACAGGCCGAGTACCAAGCTGAGTCAGGACAGGTTGTCTTGGTAGAAAAAGGCCAAGAGAAATCTGCTCGGATTCAGAAAGTTTCTGTTCAACAGCTGGAAACTCTGGAGATCCCTTCTAAATTATTAGTGAGGGAGAGATGGTATGCCCCTGTAGGCATAGGTGGGAAGAGTGGATATTTCTTGGTAGATCCAGGCACAACGACAAGTTTGATTACCAAGGATTTCTATGATTCCCTTCCACATGCGCCGCCTATGATTTCGGTGCGTATGGCGTGCTCGATGGGTAATGGAACGCCTATAACTACATATGGGAGCGTGCTCTGCCCATATGAAGTGTTGGGTCGGACATACATGATGACATGTCTGAGTGTCAGAGTGGTCTGAAGGGCCCTGAAGACGGGATATTAGGTGCAGATTTTTACTATGTGCACCGTTGTTGTTTAGATTGGTCAGGACTTTTTTATTTGGAAAACTTCGGACATTCTGTTGTATGTAAACAGTGGAAGAAGAAGTCCGGAGGTGAAGAATTTTCCTCTATAAAGACTATGACTGTGAGCGAGGTAGATACTGGAATAGCTGTGACACTTAGGAAAGCAGTGATCATGGAGCCCGGATCTATTACACTTGCAGAATTAGACTTTGATAGTGGCTCAGATGCATCGGATGCTTGGATGTTCGAGCCAGACCAAGGATTGTTGGAAGACTTCGCCTTAGGGAGCCTGAATACATATGTTTCAGGTGGAGGTTCAACCGCTTTGGTAGCCTTCAGCAATCCGTCCGGCAGCCCAATGAAAATTGGCAAACGAAGAGTGGTGGGCAGATTAAGTAGAGTTACTCTTGTGGCAGAGGATTCTGCTTTGTCTGGAGATGACGGTAGCAATGTTATCAGAGAGGCAATCATCAATTCTATACAGGTTACAGAATCGCCTGTGGCGGATGATGATCTGATAGCTCCCGACATCTTAGTACCACCGAGTGCAGAGTGCCCGCTGAAGAAGCTGGTCAATGATTCGGATTTGTCCGAGAAAAACGAGAAGAACGTTGCTCTGTCTTTGCTGGAGGAATTCCGAGATTGTTTCTCTCTTCCAGGTGGCAAAGCCCTTGGTTGTACTGATAAAGTTCGCCATGTGATAGACACTGGTGATGCTTGCCCGATCAAATAAGCATACCGGCGTATTCCTGTGGCAAAGAGAGACAAGGCAGAGGCAGAGATTTGGAAAATGTACAGAGAGGGTCGGATTGAACATAGCAGTAGCCCATGGGGTGCTCCTATTGTCATGGTGGCCAAGAAAGATGGTACACAGCGTTTTTGCGTTGACTATCGTCAGCTAAACTCTGTCACTATAAAAGATAGCTTTCCACTACCTCGGATCGATGAGTGCATAGAGTCACTTGGTGGAAACCAGTGGTTCTGTACTTTGGATCTTGAAAGTGGGTACTGGCAGGTGGCGATGGATGAAGATAGCAAGTCAAAGACTGCATTCTTATCCAGTGTAGGGTTATTTCAATTCAAGGTTATGGCCTTCGGATTGTGTAATGCCCCCGCTACCTTCCAACACATGATGGATCAGATGTTAGATGGCCTTCGCTGGAAATCATGTCTGGTCTATCTGGATGATATCGTGGTTTTTGGGAAAACTCTTGAAGAGTGCCTAGACAACCTGAGACTCGTCCTTGGTCTTCGTTTGAAACCCAAGAAATGTGAATTATTCCGCAAGAAAGTGGAATACTTGGGTTGGATTGTGTCAGGCCATGGCATTTCAGCGGATCCGAAGAAGATCCAGAAAGTCAAGGACTGGCCAATCCCCACAAATGCTAGGGAAGTGAGGCAATTCATTGGATTTGCCTCCTATTACCGAGATTTTATGAAAGATTTTGGTAAATTAGTGATTCCCTTGCAGGAAGTTGTAACCGCGGCAGGCAAGGATAAACGATATGCTAAACCCATAGAGTGGACTCCTCGTTGCCAAGATGCATTCGATATATATGCAAAAATTTGCTAATCTCTTCACCTACTCTCGGATATCCTCAACCCACGGGTAAGTTTATCCTTGATACAGATGCAAGTAGTTTTGGCATGGCGGGAATCCTGTCTCAGGTCCAGGAAGGAAGGGAGGTGGTTCTGTGTTTTGCAAGCCATAGTTTATCTAAGCCACAGAGGAACTATTGTGCGACGAAACGTGAGCTGCTTGCCATTCTGACCTACCTGCAAAAATTCCGACATTACTTGCTGGGTAATAAGGATTTTGTTGTTCGGACAGATCACGCCTCCTTGCGTTGGCTGCTCAATTTCAAGGATCCGACCGATATGTTAGCTCGCTGGCTACTCACCTTACAGGAATTCGGACTGGATCAGAGCATGATTTTGCATCGGGCTGGGAAACAGCATGAAAATGCTGACGCGCTGTCGCGCTTACCAACCAGAAAATGTGGAAGACCAGACTGCCTAGATTGCGGTGCGCATGATGCTGTTATTGCCACTAACGAAGTTTCCTTAGGGACTCAGCGGAACGTGTTGCAAGAAGCTCAGCAAGCTGACCCACTTGTAAAAAGGTTGCTGAAAATGTTAGATGGAACTATACCGATTCCTAGCAAGGAAAATCTTGCTGGTGAATCTGATGAGTTTCGGGCATTTGTCAGACATCTTGGTAGTATGGAGATCAGAGAAGGTGTGCTATGTCTGGGGTGGACAAGACTAGCCACCGAAAAGAAATACTGGAGGAAAATTGTCCCTGTTTCCATGAGGAAAGAGATCTTCCAGGGCATACATGGTGCCAAAACTGCGGGTCATTTCGGAACCTTCAAGAATGTCTGGTCAGCAAAGATGAGATATTTTTGGCCTGGTATGAGTTATGATCTGAAGCGGTGGGTACGAGCTTGCCCGGAGTGCAATATGAGGAAGACTAGAGGTGGTGGTGGGATTTCTTACCTTAAGAAAGAAAAACATGGTGGTAGATGGAACTGAATATCGTTGGATATTTTAGGGCCTCTTCGGAGTACCCCTAGAGGTAACAGCTATATTATGGTTGTAGTAGACCATTTCTCTAAATGGGCCGAAGCCTACTCCATGGCCGATCACACCGCTGAGAGCGGTGCAGAAGTTCTTTTTCGAGAATGGATCTTGAGATTCGGATGTCCTGTGTCGTTGCAGACAGATGGAGCTCCTGAATTTCGGTCTCAACTCTTGAAATGTCTACTTGACATGCTGGGAATTGAGAAGCTAATTACCCTCCCGTACAGGCCTATGAGTAATGGGCAGTCCGAGAGGCTGAACAGAGTTCTTGTGGAACAGCTATCTTGTATGACTGATTCGGACGAAGTAGATTGGGATATGCTGACCCCTTGCATTGCTCATGCATACAGAGGGACAGTACATGCTGCTACTTTATGCACACCTAAGTCAGTAGTCTTCGGAGAAGAACTGGTAACGCCCATGGATATAGTTCATGGAGTAGAAAGAGGAAGTCTTGATTTCCCTTGCAAGGTTGCTTTTGTTGAGAACCTGAAACAGTGGATGAGAAAGGGACACCAGTACGTACGGGATAATCTCGGAATATCTGCGGTTCACCAGATAAGAGATTATAACAAACGTTCTAGGCCCCCCAGTTTTGAGGCGGGGGAGGTGGTATACCGATTCTGTCCCCCCAAGGCGAATAAGAAGCTCGGACCCAAGTGGGACGGGCCTTATAAAATCAGAAGGTTCATAGGAGGTACCACCTGTGAACTGGAGACAGCTGAAGGTCTAATGCGATACCATATCGACTATCTGAAGCCGGCTTTTGATGAAAATGGGCCGATTCAAGCAGTTAACTTGGATCGGGCTCCAGAATTCCAAAAGCAGGAACAGGCTGGTATGGAAATCTTTAGACTAGAAGCTGGGAGAGTGGTGCCAGGGAAAGATTGTCCGAAGTTGGTTGAGAAAGAGAAGATTACTGTAGGCGTCAAGCCGAGAGGTAGACCTAGGAAGATCCGAAAGGGTAGTTCAAAGGAAACCTCCAGTAAATCTCTGCCTCTAAAGAAAAGAGGGGGTAAAAAAGGAAAATCTGTTGCCAAACCTGAACAGGCCGGAACCTCTAAGCAGAAACCTAGATCCCCCAGAAAACAGGACAAGCCGAAGATGAAGGATGGAGAGATGGACGAGTCCCTCCAGATCCTGCTGATTCTTTGGCGGCAGCGACTGAGGAGCTCATGGGTTCACCGGCCAAGAGCACCCGGTCTTCTGCCCATCAAGTTCGCAAACCCCGGAGCTCGGACCCCAAGTCGAGCTCGAAAGGCAAGGCACCAGCCCCAGCGACTGGAACTACTAAGTTGAAGTTCCGGAAGCTGAAAAAGGTCCATGTGCATCGTGCTAAGGTGAGGGAGGATCAGTTGGCGCACTTGGGCTCGCTGACCAAGTTCAATGCCGAGTTGGACAAGGCCGCTGATATTGTCCCGCTGAACCCTAGGCACGATAGGCCAGGCTCACGTCATCTGATGGCCACAGAGTCCGACTCTGAAGATGACCATGGACTCATGCTTCGGTATGAATCCTGTCTCTACCCAGGGTTGTGCAAGGCAGGTAAAATGGAACCTGGAACCAGTGAGAAGCTCCTACTGGTGCCAACTCTGTGGGAGCCTGGGTTTCGATGTCCGTATCTGGTGTGTAGGCGAGTGAAGCTCAATGCTTCAGGTGTCCGAACTTTCTCCACCCGAGAAAGGTTTTTCAGGCACCTGTGTGAGGTTCACGCCCCTCAAACAGAAGTGTGGATCTGTCCTTATGAGAACTGTCAGCAGCAGCTAGACAGAAAATCAGAACTGGTCAGCCACATTATGAATGGGGAGGAGCTGCTACACAACCAAGGAAGGCCGAAGGCGATGGAGAAGGCGGCGAAAGTGAAGCCTGAGTGGAAGCCCTTTGGTGCTTACATTCGGACTACCCATCTTTCGCTAGCCCATCTTCGGACCCTTCGAAAGGCTGGTGAGGCGGAAGTTTCCAGAGCTGGTACTGGAAAATCCAAACCAACTCAGACCCTGGTTAAGTCTAGCACAGTGGCTTTGGACAAGCCAAGTGCTGGTACTAGCTCGAAGGCCGCAGCCTCCAAGCGTCCGAGGACTGAGAGCCAGTCGAAGGCAGCTGAGTTAGCTGCTCCTCCTGCCAAGAGGAGCAGACGTTCGAGGAAGGCCCAGAAATGGGTGGACACAACTCTGGCCGATCTGCCTTGAGCCTTGGAGACCGCCGCTCTGGTGGAAACATCAGAGACCGGCGTAAACCAGGCGTTGAAAGCCCTGCAAGTAGCTGCAGAGGATGCCAAGAGGCAGGTCAAGGTGACCGTGGCCGCTCTTGTGACTCCTCTGAAAAAGCTTCAGGCGGTGAGGGTGAAGGTGGATGAGGTAGGGACGCTGAAGGAAACAATCAGTCAGCAGGCTCTCCTCATCCGGACTCTGAAGGCATCTAATCAGGAGAAGGAACAACGTATCCTGAAGCTCTTGGAGGAGAATACCAGACTCCAAGGCTTGCTTTTAGATGATTCCAAGTCCAATCAAGGTGTGAGCAGGTCGGAAAGCTCCCTGGGTGGAAAGCCGACCTCTCTCCCTGCCAAACCAGTTGAGGAAGCTCAAGCCTTGCCTTCTTCGGGCTCGGGCGTGACTCCTGGTTTGACCATGTTGTCCAGTCGAGCTGGTGGGACGTTGGAGGTTAACGACCAACAAATCCATTTCCTCACCAATCTCCTGGACCAGATGAAGTCCCAACGTGAGCCACCCCAGCCTCGGCGAACTGTGGCTACGGCTGCGTTGGGCCGGGCACCTCCCGAGCAAGGTATGTTTTGCAGTATGTTCGATACTCCAGACAGACCTTCTGCGAAGAACACGCCCGATGGAAAGAAAGACGACGACGGCTAGGATGACTGAACGGAGGAAACGTATGGAGGCTGATGACTGGACCACCCTTCGACCCGATTGAACCACCTCGGATGTTGCTCGGACGCCCTGGATCCTCGGATCATGACCTTGGTGTGTGGCGCCGACATTTACGTTTAGTCTACAATAATGAAAGTGATTACCTTTTTCATAATAAGTTCTATAGAACAGATTGTTTGCTTGTTAGTGAGGACACTGTATGCTCCTGCCTGTCAAACGTGAAAAGGTTTTTCATAAATTTTCTTTCTTACTTCGGATATTGTTCACATTAGTTAGGACACAAAATGCTCCTATTTGTCGATTCCTGAAGTTTTCATAAGATTGATTTATTTGTTCATTGTAGAGAGGACACACTATATGCTCCTACTTGTAGACTGTACTTTTCTTATACCCTGTCGAGTTTTCAAGATTTTTCTTCTCAAACTCTTAAAAGAAAAAAGGGGGTATTGTGGTGTTATTGGGTTTAGGTGGCCGCTGAGGGTTAGTTCATCCAAACCTCCCCAGTGGTCACTACTGGTCCGCGGGACTTTTTAGTCTTATGTTACCTTTTGCCTGTTTGCCTTTTATATTTAACAGCAGCCAGCTGTTGGTCCATAGTAACCACGACCCGGGTTTCTACCATTTTATGTGATCTGTAGAGGCCGTGATAAACCTCTCAGTGTTGATAGTGTTACTTACATCTCTGAATGTAGAGTGTTGATTGTTCTTATGTAGGTCTGACAGACACCTTTGGATGAGGGTTACCTGGCTGGCCAGGTGATCCGAAATCCCCAGTCTGAATCAGGTCTGGAAGCGAACTGATGCTCAGTTCCGAACACCTCATGAATAAAACCCAAGTGAACAGGTAGCGCCTGCCTTTGTTCCTTTTGTTCTATATAAACTCTTGATTAATAAGCTTCGGATACGCCAAGGGAAACGAACCTGCGACTACAAATCACTACAATATCATAATATTTGAACAGATGAGACCAAGCTGATTCTAATGGTAGTAAACATTAGGACATTAGGTCTTTAATTCTATAGTTTAAGTTTGATATTTTACTTTTTGAGAATAGAGTTTTCAATATCTCTGGGTGGACAATTACTAATAAATTAGCTAAACATACTTTATAGGATGAGCTTCAAAATGCATGAATATATTTAAAGATACATTATCAGCTGTGGAAGATGAAATGTACTGAATATCCTTGAGATAAACACTCTTAAACTACCATATGTCCTGGAGAAACAATTCAAATGAAGAAAAACTTATTAAACGTAACAAATTCCGCATCGAGTTTTGCTCTGAATACAACTGCACCAGTGCCTTGTAATGGCCCATTCAAGCTGGTTATTGGGGAACCCCTGGTCACATATATGTAATCTGCGTGCGCAGGGTCTATTTTTATGCAGATATGTGTAGGATAGAGGACGAGATGCTGTACTCTTAGTGAATAGGACGTGGCTGAGGCGCAGCCGAAGCTACGTCCTATTCACTAAGAGTACAGCATCGAGTCTTCTAGCATGCTTATCCTACAACTTCAATTGTTTGTTATGATTGTGGTTACCAAATCCCCCCTTACCACCCAACCACCCTACCACAACTACCCGATCCATGATCAGTATTGCTTTGAGATATATGGTCCTATATATTGTACATTTCCTCACTTTCACTGATACATAGCTTATAGTGAAACTCACACAGTATAGCCAATATTTTTCTAAACAAATGCAAGGTCTGTAGAGTTACAGGTGAACATGACAGGTGTATACAGTTGAACTCCCTTGTTACAGGCAGACAGTTTCAAACATACTATAACCTCTGTACTGGTCATGTTCTCTAACTCCCTTCCACATGTATTACTGGATATATAATAGTTCTGCAACCTATCATCTAGCATAATCCAAACTATTGTCTCACTTTATTTCCCTCAATAAACCCAACGTCCAAGCTGCATTAATAATTAGAGTAGATATAATTATAGGTCTATATTGAATTTGGCTTTGTTGTCTAAGAAATAGCATATTTAACAATATGATAGCATATTAAATCTCACAAACTCGATGAATTAATATAAAAGACATAAATAAATATTCATATTTCCAAAATTCGAGCTGGATTCTAAATTTCTATTGATTAATTATTTGGTTTTTCATTCCTCAGTGTTTAATCAGTGTATAAGCGTAGTTATATAATTATATAACTGCACAAAATTCCAACTGGTTAAATAAGATATACTTCACCCCACTGTTTACCATCATTGGACTCCGTGTGACTCATTTTCCTGTGACACATCACATTTTCTATTTCAGGAATCATACTATGCTATATACAACAGATCATATCTGAGCCTCTGTGGCTGAGTGGGTAGGGCCTTCAACTCTACTTGCCAGCCTATACTTATGTGAGAGGTCCTGGGTTCGAATCCAGGCCAATCCTAGTTCAAAATTATTTGCAACAGATACCTGAGCGGACTCTTTAATGAAAGAGTCCGCCCAGGAATCTGAGAGGACTCTTAGGAGCGGACTCTTTCATTAAAGAGTCCGCTCAGAAGACTCAAAGAGTACACCTGGAATTCAGGACTGTACTCTTCTAACATGGGAGTCCGCCCAAGCCAATGCTGGGGAATAGGGGCACCACACCAAGTGTAGGATAAAAAGGGATAACTTGTATTCATCACTCGGAGTTGATTACCTGGATGACATCGCCCTGACCAGAGACAGTACAGTGTTCATAAATAATAGCTAAGTGGATAGCTGTATATGTGGACTGATTCAGTGATCACTACATGGGGTTATAAATAGTAGGTGTTGTTTTTGACCACCATTGATAGTTTTTGACTACCATTGGTATTTATGATTATCGAAATGGCAAATGCTTTTGAGTCAAGTTGTAGGGCCTATTTGACTTTACTTCAACCAAGTGGATTTCAATCAAGGAAATGTACAACGGCATATGGACAGTAGCATGGTAGCAGTACAACAAGCCAACAACAAACATCTGTTTGACAAGTTAAACTGAATTCCCCAAAACGTGCTATAATGAGATCAACTGGGATCATGTGCACCCACATTTCCAATATATGACGGATGCTAACAAGGGTGAAATCTCTGGCTCAGAGAGAATGGTACGGGAGTGCTCAGCTATTCAATATTGCACCATTTCTTTGGCTATTTACATGCAGCTAATGGCTTCAGAATTTTTAGAAACTAAGGGACATGTTCAGGTGTGTCATATATAGTTGGTGTATGAGGCAAAAGGATAAATTGCGCAGATTTGCGCATACATAGCTGAGAGTGCATTTTTAATACACCGTCTCGAAATTTGGTGCATGTATTTACACGACTATAGGGACATTAGAAATGAGTACATTTGAACAAAGAGAACTTGTGAATAAATCACTTTGAAAAATAACAACTTTGCAAATTGTGACTTATTTTCCTGAAACACATCACATATACCTCCACAATGCACTGACAATGAGATTTATCACACACTGTGAAAATTCGCTCAATAAAATTTATTAAAAAAATTAAAGCCGTGAAGCCACCCTGAAACAGCTTGCTGTATGTCAACGTCTAGCTTTGATTATTGAAACGCGGCTACCTCCACAGATGCTTCCACGCTAATGACAAATCTAGGAAGGTTTCTCAGCAGTGGGTATCCAATACCTCACCGTTCCCATAGTGATGGTGTTGATGAAGGGGTGCCCTTGTGGCTACCCCCAGCATATCTCTCAGTGGTAGCAACTGATTAATGATTCATTCTCACATCTATATTATAAGATTAGGTAATAATTAGATAATAATAATAATGTATATCAATATACATTGATATGAAATAATGCACTCTATCACTACGAAATTAACAGTGTTTGGTACAATATGGTTTCGCTTAATATGAGGCACATGGCAGAGGGTTTATATATAGGTGGAGATCATCCCCCACTATATGAAGAAATGATGTCCTCTAGTATTAATTAGTCTCTAGTTAGTTCTAGGCCACGGCATCGGTCTATGAACATAGCAAAAGTCTGCAACCGACATGCTGTGTAGAAAGAGCAAAAACGATAGAAATTAACTGAGTTATGGCACTATTATTTCAGAGGAAACATCTCTATTAATATAAAAAAAAAAACATTGAATTTCCATGTAGATGAATTTAAATATATTTATTTCCTCAATTTCAGTAACTTTACTTCAGATAAATCTTAGGATTACAGAATCATGATCTGGTGGCTGCAAAACACTCTATAGTAGTGGGTATATCTGGGAAGCATAGAAGTGAAGTCCCATTGATTTCTCCAAGAATAAGATCCTAAATACCCACACTGATCTATTGTGAGAATGCAATGGCAATTTGCCCAGAGATTCGGTAGGTAAAATGATGAAGTCAGAGAAGTCGGATGATAGTAGTCTTCGGCTAGGCAGCAAGGTGTGTCCAAGCGTACTCTGTCCTCTTTATTTATAGTCACACGTTAATTATTCATTAGCATCAAATGGGTATAGCAAAGTGCGCTCCCGGCGATCCACCCTTATGATTGGCTGAGGGGGATCCTCCCCCACATGATCATGACCCCCAGCGCTCTCCCACGCCAAGGTCATGCGCTGTGCGCCTGCGCGGAGGATCCCTTGCCCTCAACCCCCCCTCCCCTCCCATTATCCCTGACCCAAGCATGTAGCGTCCCCTCCCTCCCCCAGTCCCTTCCCCCCACCCCGTAATGAGAGTCACGCCGGAGAACAATTGGCGATGCTATTTCGGTTGCTAAGACAATCAAACAGGTAGACACATAACAACAGATGTCCAGTGCCCCGCTCTCCCCCGCTCCACCCAGGTCCCGCGTGGCGGTCGAGGCCCAGGCAGAGGGGAGGGGGGGAAGAGGGGGAGGGGGGGGACGGCCACTCTATGGGTAAATTCCGCTCGCAAGAATTGCAATTCTTTACATTCGTCCAATATTTTTCTTTTGATTGAAAACACAGTCTTTCAAACAAAATACTAGCCGTCCGCCCCAACAATACAAGTAACATTACTAAAAACATACATGTTAAAGCAGCAAGATAAGAAGATAGATATAAGACGAGTCAAATGTAAAAATGTTTCTTTGGGACCTTAATCGGTCAGACAAATGTCTCCGGAGATGTCTCCTTAGGGGAAGGTTCATTACCGTATGATGCCTTCATTCAATTACTAAAAAGTCTTTTAGTCAACATGGGTAAGAGAAGTCTTTGTGTATATAAGTGTGCTTCTGAACACTTCTACAAATGTCTGTCTCCCTCTGGGGGTTCTACTACACAAATTCCTCTAGTGCGGTCGTCACCGACGTCTCCTCTGCCCGCCTGACCAGCCGAGGCCCCCGCTGGACCTCGTCGCTGGCCGACTGGGCGCCCGTCTCTCTCTCTCTCTCCTGGCCTTTGAGAGCGAGAACGGTTGGGTAGTCAACACTACCGTATTTTCATTATTAAAAACCCTAAAATAACTGCAGAGCACATGTTTTCTCCTGCAGTTTGGCTTATAAAACTCCTCAATGAAAAATACACTTCAAAGCAGAATGGTTTGGAGATAGACAAGAAGCTCTGGTCCTGTGGTGCTTCTTCTCAGACTCTTCTTACTCGCCCCATTCTGTCTGCATAAAACAACTTCTCATAGCGAGAGTTGGATAAAATACCTTTGGGCTGGATCCTTGTCCGTGGATTCCACCATTTTCTCCTGAGAGAGCAATGGATTTCACCCAGGTATATTACTCTTTGCTCTGCGGTCTCTCTCGCACCCGAGAGAGGGCAAAACAGCATTAATAGTAAAATATTAAAAGAGTACAAAGAAAAGACAAGTTCATAAAGTGATTAAAGTACTACCCAGAAAACCAAACAAAATAGCTGAAACTTATTACTTCATCCTGGTCAGTCCGAGATTGGCAGCGTAATATGGTGAGGTAGAGGGGTGGGCGGGGAGGTGTTCAAAGGGGCGGGAATCAGCCCTGGCGCCAGGGTCAGATTCTCCATCCTCTCGATCTTCGTCTTGGGGGGGTAGGATTTCCAGGGTGAGGGTTGGGGGTTCTTCGGGGGCGTTCTCTCGGGGCCTACGGTTCCTTTGGCAACACTGGAGGTTGACCATGCCTCTGGGGGCAAGCCCCTTTCGGCGGCGGAGGTAGAGGATTCCCAGGGTCATGACTCCTAGGAGGGTGGGGATGAGAGTAGCTATACCCCAGATAGAACTTTCAGACCAGGGGCTAGGGATAGGTGTGGGGGAAATGGGCTTAGGAAAATCGGTGAGAGAGAGTAAGGGTATCTCAGCTCTCTGTAGAAGGGTCAATTGTTGGGTTAATTGGGGGTAAAGGGAGAAATTTCCATAAGTCAGATTAAACCCGGGGAGGGGCATAATCGTGGGGGTGGGGAGAATTATATGGGACTTATGGCGTTTGATGCTACTCACACGCCAATCCTTTCCAACCAGGAGACAACCGTCTTCTAACATTACCCTAGTATGCTGGCGATACGTTTTAATTACTGGCTTCTGCCCAGGACACCTCAGGATGGTTTCTAGGGGTTGATATACTGTTAAAATTATAGAAGAAATGGACTCTCCCTCTCTAAATACTTGATTGGTCAAATTACCTCTCTTCAAAATCTGGGCCTTACAAAGATCGGGTCTTTTACCCATGATGATATTGGTCTCACAAGTTGGGGTTAGATGTTCAATTGCAGCTGAGCAAATTTGTGGTTTAAACCCAATACAGTGCTGTGGGAGGAAAGATGCACTTGACACGCTGTCTAGGGCCACTTCTTCCTCTCCCATTAACTTTCTGAGGTGGTCAGCACCATACGGGACGGGGAAATATTTTAGTCTATAATGTAGAAATTGGGTGCCTGAAACAGCCGGAATTACCGTCTGATATACCAACTCCTGCTCGCCATCTAGTAATAGTTGGACGTTCAGGTGCCTGTAATACCAGCGGTTATCTTGTGGGGTATAATGCTTCCCTTCTTGTAATTTAGACAGAATTTCTGATAAATATGCCAGTGGTAAAATCTGGTCAGTTAAGAATCCCCTTTCCAGCTGAATTCGCTGGCGATAGAACAATTCGTTCTGACGGTAGTAATTTTCTACCGCTCTACCTACTTGTTGCAATAGAACATCCACTTCCCTTCGCATGTGGATTCGGTGAATTTCTATACTAAAACCATTCAAATGTGTTAAGATATCAGCCACCTGACGGGAGATGTTATTGGCTGCAGCTTGGAGCGCAGCAATGTCCATACGGTTTTCTCTCATATAGAGTCTAGTTTGGTTCAGCACAGACACCATCTCCTCTTGACAATGGGCTAATATTTCCTCACTATTGTGGGTCGCTTGAACTGCAGCTTGCAATTCCTCGACCTGTCCAACCGTAGCTGTGCCAAACAGGGCACGGCTCAACGAACCCACAAAATTAAATAGGCCCCTCTTCTTCCTGTTTTTGAGGTGGGCCTGTGCTGGTATCTCTGTCCGGAGGAACTCCATGTGCTCCTCCCAGTGGAGAACATCTTGGTCTCCCACAACCTCCGCCTGTCTGAGCTCTGCAATCCTTCGTTTAAGAACCGAGATCCAAGTTTTGACAGGAGGGGGTGTGGGAGGGTGCAGTACAATCACAGTCGTCCAAGTCGCGGTCAGGGCTCTGACCTCCCCTTCCTCATACACTAACACCCCTTCCTCCTCAAACAGACCGCCTCTAACCATCGTGGTTAAGACGATCATCAGGAGGGTTTTTAGGGTGAAGTGGGAGAGAAATCCGTCACTGGTGGTGCCACTGGATCGAACTCCCATGGCTGGGGCTGTGGTGGGGGTGACGGTGGGGGTGATGGTGGTGGTGGTGGCGATGGGGGTGGTGATGGTGGTGGTATGCAGGGCAGCTTCCTAGGCCTCTGCACAGGTGAAGAAGGTGAGACTGGGTTGGGGGAGGAGTCAGGCCTCTCTCTCTTTGTAGATCCCAAAGAGTGGAAAACCTTAATCCTCTTTTCGGTGCCTTCAGATGTAGTGCTCAGGGCTTTGGGTAGAGGGTTTGTAGTTGGAGTCTCAACTCTCCCTCTCTTAGCCCTTGATCTTGTGACTGGACCTGGAGGTGGTGTGCGCTGAGGGGCAATCTCCACAGCAACGGCGGGTGGTAGGAGTGGGCGCACTGTGACTGGCTTAGGTGTAGCCAGTACTAGTACTTTCTCCTTTGGCGGTCGCTGCTGGGGTGGGCGTGGCACTTGTTGTGGTCGTTGGGGGCGTGGCACTTGGTCCTCGTCCTCCACTAGCATGTGCTCTTCCTCTGGTTGACTTGCGGGCGCGTCTTCCTCCTGTGGCTCTACCTGAATTATACGAGGCATGTGAGGTATGGGTATGAATACAGGGTCAGGCTCTGCCTGAGGCTCGGGCCTTTGTGGGGGTGGTGGTCTGACTCGATTAGCTTGTTGGGCCTGTCTCCGAGCCCTATTACGTTTACCTTGACCCGCCCTTGGTTGCCTAGTTCTCAGTACATCCCATTCTATTTCCCCTGATACCAACTTAAGTCTATTTCTATTTATACGTTTTTGTTCACCTTGGGGTCCTCTCAGAGTTATGACGGTACCCCTGATACCAGTTATCATGTAACCATGATCCCATTTCGGGTCCAGTGGAGTGCTGGTACCCGATAACACCACTACGTGATCCCCTATGTTTAGATCTTTTGCGTTCGCTCTGGCTCTCAATCTTTCGTAATTAGCCACCCTACTTGCCTCAGTGCGCTCAGCGGCCTCTCTGAACGCACTTGTCAAGGCCTGTAGGCGCTCACTTAGCACGGCATCCTCTGTTCCCTCTGGAGTAGGGAATATTTTAGAAAAAGGGTATTTTGGTTTGGTGCCGAAAGTTAGAAAATATGGTGTGAAACCAGTTACACAAGAGGTGGAGACTCTATGTGCCCAAAGGGTAGGGCCTAAATGGCTCTCCCACTCTGCTGGTCTGGCGTTTATGAATTTTCTGAGTATTCCTTTAAATGTTTTGTGGAATCTCTCTATTTTACCGTTTGTGGTAGGGTGGAAACTTGTGGAGTGCCTTACTTCAGTGCCTATTGATTTGAGATACCCTTCTACCTGTTGGTTCATGAATTCTAGCCCCCTGTCGGTGATGACTACCTCTGGAGGGCCATACCTGGGGACGTATTCATTCGCCAAATAGTCAGCTATATTCTTAGCTGCTTTGGTGGGTATGGGTTTAACTTCTACCCAGCCAGTAGCGTGATCTATTACAGTTATTATATACCTGTTCCCTTGTTCAGAAACGGGGAAGGGACCACACAGATCCATCCCTAGTATCTGGCCAGGGTATTTTGCCAGAGGCATAGCTGTAGGAGGTACACGCGCCTGCCCGACTCGGTTCACTGCACACCTAGCGCATTTGGTCAAAACACGGAAAGTATCCCTTCGCATTGTGGGCCATTTATAGGCCTCTTGAATTCTATCCAATGTTTTTCGCATACCCTGGTGGCCTACCTCAGTGTGGGCGCGCCTCACTACTCTATACCTGGCTGAGGGTGGTAATACCAACCGGGGGTAGGCTGGCTTACCTGGGGGAGGAATCAGAGTAAAGAGCATTCCATCAATTATGGTATAGTCTCCCTCCTCTTCCACCCCTTGTTGGAACTCATCCATTTCCCTCTGTTCTAACCTTATTTGCTCTTTCTCGAGTTTATCAAATTCCCAAGGAATTTCATCTATTTCTTCTAAAGCGCAGACTTCAAATTGACTGAGAGTCGGCTCTTTTCCCTTGGTTTTTATTCGAGAGAGCATATCCGCCCTAATGTTGTTGGCCCCTTTCCTATACTCAATGGGAGCCCCATATTCTGCTATAAGTACCGCCCACCTCTGAATTTTTGTGTTTTTGACTTCACCTACAAATAGCGATTTTAATGGCTTGTGATCCGTATAAATTTTGAACTCGCTACCTTGAAGATAGGGCCTAAGTTTGTTTAGCGCATAAACAATAGCATATGCCTCTTTCTCAATCGTAGCCCAATTTAGCTGTGGTCCGGAGAGTTGTTTAGAGATATATTGAACAGGTCTCTCCACACCCTGACTATCAGTCTGGACCAATATGGCCCCTATTGCGTAATCACAGGCATCTGTATAAAGGCGGTAGGCCTTATTTAGCTGGGGATGTGCCATTACTCTGTCTGAAGTAAGTAGCTCCTTCAGCATTTCAAAAGAATTTTGTTGTTCTTCCAACCATTCAAACCTAGCGTACTTTTTGGTAAGTTTTACTAGCGGATAAGCTACCTTAGCATAATCTGGAATACATTGACGGTAATACCCAGTCATCCCTAGAAAGGAGCGAATTCCGCTCACGTCTTCTGGGGGTAGCATATCCCTGATTGCACTACATTTATCTGGGTGGGAGTTAATCCCATCCTTGGAAACCTGGTAGCCGAGGAGATCTACTTTTTCCTGTTTGAAAATACATTTACTCCTTTTGATTGTAATTCCGAACTCTTCTAATTTATCAAACACCAGAGCCAAATGGTGGTCGTGTTCCTCTTCAGATTTGGAATAGATTACAATATCGTCTATAAAAGTCATGCAAAATTTTCCAATAAATTCCGAAAACATTTTATTCATGGCCCGTTGAAAGACAGCTGGTGCATTAGTGAGACCAAAAGGCATTCTCCTGAAGTGAAAAAGTCCTCTGTGACACACGAATGCAGTCTTTTCAATACTCTCTGGGTCCATTTCTACCTGCCAGTACCCGCTTTTTAGGTCAATGGTGGAAAAGACAGTTGATCCTGCCAAGCTATCGAATATGTCCTGAATATTTGGGAGAGGGTGAGCGTCCTTTTTAGTCACAGAATTGAGTCTTCTAAAATCTACACAAGGTCTATTACTCCCATCTTTCTTAGGAACCAACAATATTGGGCTCCCCCATGCTGAGGTGCTGGGCTCAATTACTCCCAGTTCCAGCATTTCATCTAATTCCTTATCAACTAGTTTTCTTTTAGTCAGGGGCAAGCGATATGGCCGTTGATTAATGGGGCGCGCATTTCCAGTGTCTATGTGCATTGTCACATCTTTAAATTTTCCAAGATTACCCTTTTTGCCTTCTCCAAAAACAGCCGGGTATTTTACTTCCCAAGCTTCTGCTTCAGTGTGGATGGAGGCAAATTCTAAATCAGAGTCACCCACCCACCCACTCTTATAGCTTTTCCCTTCTAAAATGATTTTTCTCTTTTTGAATACAATGTGGGCGTCTAGAATGTCTAGCGCGTCGTCCCCTAAAAGCATTTCATGGTGGAGTTTTTTAACAACATAAACTGGAAATGAGCTACCTCCCAAGTTAATAATCGCCTGTCCCTCTGTTACAAGTTCATGACCAGAGAGGGATTTTAAGGTCTCTCCCTTTATTAGTATGAGTGGACGGTGATAGGCTTTACAGAAAGCCTTCCACATATCCTCTCTCATCAAACTTCTAGACGCGCCGGTATCAATGAGAGCCCGCATCCCCATCCCCGCCACTGGGATAGAAATACAAAATCTCCTGTCCGGCCTGCCTATTCCCCCTGGTTCCCGATCTTGGGGGTGGCGGCAGCCATCTGCAT
The DNA here is from genome assembly GCA_942159475.1 of Sthenelais limicola. Lineage (NCBI taxonomy): Eukaryota > Metazoa > Annelida > Polychaeta > Phyllodocida > Sigalionidae > Sthenelais > Sthenelais limicola. Next base: position 13,833,332 of record OW804102.1, on the reverse strand, counting down.
GGCCGCTACCACCGCCGCTTGTACATGAGCATATCTTTGAGAGCATTCTCTCGCAAAATGTCCCTCTTCCCCACATTCATAGCAAACACCCTTGCCCCTAAACCTCTTCCCTCCTCCCTGTTTATTCTTTTCAGGACCTGCGTCCCCTTTACCTTTTCCCTTCCCTTTCCCTGAGTTATTAACAGCTTGAGAACTGGCAACCGGAGGGGGTGGGTAGGATGGATTGTAATAAGGTGGATACATAGGCAACATGGGTGGTTGAAAAGGGTACTGGGTGGCTGTACTTGGTTGGGGCATGATCACAGTTGGGTTAGGGGTTTTTATGTTCTCCCATTTTTCTATTACTTTGGTCAACATATTTATTCTAGCCTCTAATTCAGAAAAAGGTACCCAATTTGCTGGGGGTTTTGGAATTTCGGGTTTTAGTTGATTTAGGACGGCCCCTATCTCCATTGGCTCGTCCTTTCTCTCACCTCTGGCAGGCTGGCCTGCCAATGCGAAGGTGTGAGCGGCAGCTGAGGCTTGAGTGATAGCCTCAGCCAGAGTCAGAGGACGAGCGGCAAATACGTCATGACGTATCTGCTCGTCCCTCAGTCCTCCCACAAAATTCCTTACTAGCGTCTCTTGGACAATATCATGATTTAAATCATCCATGCTATATGCCCTTTGAGACGCCAGCTGGAATTTGCGTCCATACTGCTTAGCATCCTCGTACGGGAGTTGATAAAGATCAGTGAGGCGTGCCCTGAGCTGTTGTTCCTCCTCTTCATTCATGAAGAGTCGGAAAATCTCTGCCCTTGCCAGATCCCAGGTTCTGTTCTCTGCTATCTGCAGGAACGCTGCCACACACCTCGCTAGAGGCCCACTAGCAAGCGTCCCCAAAAGCTCTAAAGTGAGGTCATCATTGGCCGCACAATAGGCTTTTGCCCTGCTGATCCCATCCAGCCACTCTCTCAAGGTGTCCTTGTTGGAACCATCATTGGCTCCCAACATAGATCCATGGCGTTCCAAACGCCTTCGGATCTCTTTGATTGCCGCAAACCTTGCCCTTCTTTGATTGACATCTAGAGCAGCAATCGCCTCTGCATCTAGCGCCCAATCAACCTCCATTGCGGTTTTTAGAGAGAGTAACTAGACAGTACAAGGTACAGATCTAAACATACAGAACCCAAGGACCTAGCGAAATAAAAGCTCTAGGCATTTCTCACGCACTCTCCAAGTATTATGAGTGGTTAAGTGTGATCATTGCACCCAATTTTGTACAGTGTCCCCAGATCCGCTTCCCACACATTCCACAATAATATACAAGCAAAATCAGAGTTCAGATTTCCACTCACCCAGTCCTGTTCTTCATTTGCTCGCCTGATTTTTCTCTGACTTCAAGATGAGGGTTTTGCTATTTTAGCAAGTCGTCTCTTCGAATGGTCGCCAGTGTGAGAATGCAATGGCAATTTGCCCAGAGATTCGGTAGGTAAAATGATGAAGTCAGAGAAGTCGGATGATAGTAGTCTTCGGCTAGGCAGCAAGGTGTGTCCAAGCGTACTCTGTCCTCTTTATTTATAGTCACACGTTAATTATTCATTAGCATCAAATGGGTATAGCAAAGTGCGCTCCCGGCGATCCACCCTTATGATTGGCTGAGGGGGATCCTCCCCCACATGATCATGACCCCCAGCGCTCTCCCACGCCAAGGTCATGCGCTGTGCGCCTGCGCGGAGGATCCCTTGCCCTCAACCCCCCCTCCCCTCCCATTATCCCTGACCCAAGCATGTAGCGTCCCCTCCCTCCCCCAGTCCCTTCCCCCCACCCCGTAATGAGAGTCACGCCGGAGAACAATTGGCGATGCTATTTCGGTTGCTAAGACAATCAAACAGGTAGACACATAACAACAGATGTCCAGTGCCCCGCTCTCCCCCGCTCCACCCAGGTCCCGCGTGGCGGTCGAGGCCCAGGCAGAGGGGAGGGGGGGAAGAGGGGGAGGGGGGGGACGGCCACTCTATGGGTAAATTCCGCTCGCAAGAATTGCAATTCTTTACACTATCTTACACCATACATAACCACACTATAAACACCCACCCACAACTACTTCATGCTACACCTACACATCCCACATCTTAGACAGAGAAACCAGTATAGTTTGATTTTATGATCAAATTATTGCAGGCATTGAGAAATTTCCTATCTTTAATCATATGAAACCTAAAATTCGGATATTATTATGTAGCGATTTCCTTGAAAACCTGATATTGAAAGATCTTTAGGCCATATGATGTTGAACCTGTCATATCAGTAACACATTGTCCATAAAAATTTCAGGCAAATGGAAAAAAAATAACAGTAATTGCCCCAAGTTGCAAAAAGCGTGGACAGTCTATTGCAGATTAGTCTAAGTCAACTGGATCAATACACCCTAGCATTCAAGCCCTGGCAAGGCATATACACTTGATAACCAATGGTGGCTGTAGCGAATTACACTTTGGCCATACATACAGTCAGATAGCATGGGATGGGTTTTTACACCCTTTTCTCAGTCTCTCCAGAAATCCATTGTAGCCTTGCCCCCTACTGGCTAGGATTCTTTCGTCAAGAACTGATATCTGCTATCCTTTTACCATCGCAAGTGTATCACCTTTACGAGTGAATGAGAGCCCATGCAAGCATACCTTTCAACCAGCACATGGGAGATCGATTTCACCAGTCTTTCTTTCGAAACTTACAGACGGACCACTGCCAACATTCCCACGGGGGATCAAACCTGCAACCTTCTGTGTTCTGCACCAGCACTTTATCCTATTAAGCCACTGGGTCACAGCTGAGAGCAAGCAGGAAGTCTTGCATTATATATGTAGGTCACCTGTCCCAAAATAACCTGCATGGTCAGTGCACACAGCACACATAGGGTACTAACCTACAAATAGCCTAACTGGGGCATGCTGACCTACATTCACTCAGCACTGCTCACTGCATTTGTCTGGTTATGTTGACCTGTATTTTGAACTTTATTTTGTCTGAAATTTGGGTTATTTGAGAGGATTGGTGAAGGTGAATTGTACATTTTCTGAAAATCTTCTGATATTATTATGTAGCGATTTCCTTGATAACCTGATATTGAAAGATCTTTTGAGATTGAAAGATCAACACAATTAACAAAATGACCATGGAAAATGTCATTATAAATTTTGCTTGCCTTGTAATTAATCCTTTTCCCAATTAGGGTCCACACAGACATACACTACCAGTGTGTATATCTGCTATTGCCCTGGGGAAGGTTAAATGCACTCAGGTTACATCAGGAGGGGAGGTGTAGTATTTTACATACATTTTTGTGCTTTGACCTTGAACCTTATGAGGTCTTTTGCAAACTACCCTGAAAAATATGCACTGACATCTTAGGTTAAATAAAAACGCTTTTAGGGTAGCCTACATGATTGATATCAGTCACTTTATTTTAGATCCAATGAATCATTCTTTATCGGCCGTTTGGGCCCAAGACATTGATCGTTCAGGCCCACAGCATTGGTCGTTTGGGCCCAAGACATTGGTTGTTTGGGCTCACGGCATTTGTAAATATGACTGTACCACTATAGTCATACTACTCTAAATGAATGCATTACTATTAATTGATAATAACTTTGGTCGCCGATCGTTGACTTTTGCAATAAATACAACACCACTCACATAGTCATTTCAGTAATCAAAGTTATGTATTTCTGAGGTATGCAAATATCGACACCAAGGCAAGTCAAATCCGCGGAAAACCACATGTTATATCGCATAACTGATAATGAATACTCTAATGAACTAAATCGTACTGGTTTGTCACCTCCAGTCATAGACAGAGGTGAATATGGTAAAATACCAAAATATAAAGACGTGGCGAAGCAAAAAATAAATAATATCCTTTCGTCCACTAAATTCAATACAAGGTGACATTCACAGCCTTACTTATTTATAAACTACTCTTGAAGGGAAAAGTATAACATTTCAAACAATATTTCTGCAACTTTTCAGTAAGTTAAAGATGTGTATTTCCAAGGTATAGCAAGTATCGATACCAAGGCAAGTACAATGCCTGACTGAGAGACTAAGCAGAAGGTCTTGGTGTGTGGTATCAACGTTGACAGGAACCAGCCTGTGTGTACTACCAATACTTCCCACCATATGTACCCTCGGCCAAGGGCACGGGACTCACTTGGTTCCAAGTACATTTTCATATAATTTACTGCATGGTAACATGAACATACAGGTTCAAGAATAGTAAAATAATATTAAAGAAATTAATATAAAGATGGAAGTCAACTCAACTGAAAACAACTTGTTGCAATTCTATTTCAGCATTTCATTTCGCTACCCATCAGAGGCAGCATGTAATCTTGAACAAAGTTAAACTGCCGGCAAGGTACCAAGCCTAGGCATCGCCAGGCAGCTTAAATCCCTTAGATTGTGATCCTCATATGCAAACTTAAGCCAGACCCAGCCATGGCCCTTAAGAGAATTTGTAAGATTTGCTACCATGGAATCAGTTAAAGGCAACAAAGCCCCCGGATCGGACGGGTTGACAATTGAATTCTATAGATGCTTCTGGGACGTGTTATGCCCTGTATTTTTACGCATGATAAAAAGGTGCAAAGAAGAAAAATCCCTAACCCTCGAAATGTATAGAGGCATTATTTCTGTTATACCAAAGAAGGAGTGTGATTTGAGGTTAATTAAAAATTGGAGGCCGATAACGTTGCTCAACACCGATTACAAAATATCATCTAAAGTTTTGGCCGAGAGAATCAAAAAAATTATTCCAAAGCTAATTAATGAAGACCAGGTAGGATTTGTACAAGGAAGGTACATAGGTACAGCTATCAGAAGAATAGAAGACTCGGTTAATTATCTTGAATGTAATAAGGGGAGCGGCCTGATTGTGTCCCTGGACTTCCAGAAGGCATACGATTCCATCTCGTGGAGCTTCTTGGTAAAATGTTTGAGAGATTTAGGCGTGGGAGAAGAATGCATAGAGTGGATTGAAATTCTCTTAGGCAACTCTAGGGCATGTGTAATTAACAATGGGTACACTTCAGAATGGTTTTCAGTTGAAAGGGGGGTAAAACAGGGAGATCCGATTTCGTCATTATTGTTTACTATTGTAGTAGAGAAACTGGCCGAAAAATTAAGAACAAGCCAGGAGTGTGAAGGCATATATATCGGCAACATGGAAAATAAGGTGGTACAATTCGCCGATGACTTAACTATAATGGCAAAGAATGAAAATGCAATGTGCAAGATGTTTAACATCATAGATGAGTTTGGCGCGGTTTCTGGTTTAAAATTGAATGTTAATAAAACCCAGGGGTTTAATGTAGGGTATGTAGAACTGCATGAACCAATTTCTCAAAAGATTAACTGGGTGAAGGAAATGAAAATCCTTGGCATAATTTTAACGTATCCGCATAACAAAGCCAAGCAGAAGAGACATCTCCCTGAAAGGCAGGGTTCTGATTGCTAATGTTTTAATTATGCCGCTATTTGTATACGCAGCGAATGTAATAAGTGTAGAAAACCATTACATAGTCTCATTCCAGAAAAAGATAGAAAAATTTATCTGGAAGAATGGTAAGACCATGGATGCATGGAAATACATGTGTCAGAAAACAGAAGATGGTGGCTTGAATGTACACGACGTTGAATCAAGGGTATATGCCATGAAAATGATGTGGATAAAAAGGTTGTTGACCGAATGTAACGCTAAATGGACGGCATACGCCAGGGCATTGTTAGGGGAAAATCTTCTGGAGGTGTTCAACACAAGGTCTAGGGTCATGTGTGACAGTTCTTGCTTTTACGATGATTTGCTAACATTATGGAATAGATTCTATGCGCTGAAAGGTCCCTTTTCAAAAAAGGAAGTTTTATGTGAGAAGATTTGGAAAAATAATTTCTTAAATTTTGAATGTAAAGTAGAAAAATGGACGGAATGGAAACAAAAAGGAATAAGTACTATAAACGATTTGGTTATCGACAATAAGGTCAAAAAAGTTGTACAATTCCAGACAGAAAATGGCATTAGGGTCAATTTCGTGGAAAGATTCCAAATCAGAGATGTTATACCTAGGAGTTGGTGGATCATGCTAAGCAGTGGAGAAGAAATCAATTTCCGCCCTGAACTAAAATGTTGATTCAAAGATAAGAGTGTCAATATTTTGTGTACAACCGCAAAAGAACTGTATACTGCTATTAAATCAGAAGTAGTCAAAAAGGAAGAGCGGAATGCCATATGGATAAAAATGTTTGCTGAAAAAGGTATCGATATCTCGAAAGTTGATTCGTCTGAGTGGTATAATATTCCTTATTCTTGTACTAGAAATGTCAGGCTTCAATCTTTCCAGTTCAGAGTAATAAATAGACTCATTGTATGCAACCAAAAACTGGTGAAGTTTGGTCATAGATTGACAGATAGATGTGATTATTGTGATGAAGTTGATGACTTGTTCCATTTCTTCGTCGACTGCGAAAATGTAAATAATTTCTGGCATACGATGATAAACTGGGCGAGCAGGAACAGGTGGCTCGACTGTGGGATAATTGATGACATTAACGCCGCTCACCTTATTCTGGGTATCCCTTCTCAAGATGCTAAACATAGAAGGTTGAATTTTATTATCTTGAAGGCCAAGTTCTACATTTATAGGGTTAGACTGTTTCAAAAGAACAAAGTATGTTTTTTTGAGTTTCTAAGAGAGGTCAAAATTGCCTTAAGAGCCCTAAAAGATAGTGCGAGATTCGGCCCAGTTAACGAAAAAGAGTTCGGATTATGGGAGGGTTTTTACAACCACTTATAAATAAGCCTGATTCTATGGTTGAAAACAGTTTGATAGTGTTGATGTCATAAAGTAGTTTACAGAGTAGTAAAGAAAAAATGGGACAAATTCTGATTGGAGTATTTTATTAATCTGTAATTAAATATACGAGCTAGAGTAATGATAATGTGTTCAGATAAAGGGTAATAGGTTCCCCTTTTGACATAGTCCCTGATGAAGTAACAACTTGAATTATTGACGGATGTTCTGATTATTTTCTTCATTCATATATTGGTTTAAATTAGAAGAAACGTTGTAAACATTGTACCGTTTCTCACCGCTGACTTTGTCTACTTCAGAAATAAAGACCCGGTGTAGGGAAAAAAAAAGATTTGCTACCAGATCGTGGAAATGTTAAGACAAATCGTTGATGTGTGTGATTTGCTACGGCTAATATAGCCGTAGCAAACCACACACAACCAAAAATATAAATCTATATGGCTTCTTATGAAGCGCTGCGGGAAGTTTCAATGAAATTGAAATGTTAGGGGAGAACTGTCTATACATTTTGTTGAGAATACAGCTCTACATCAATGGTTAAGAGACATTATTTGTTTCAATTAAGTTTGCTGTCCTAAGTTGTGTCATCTGAGAAAATTAATGGTACTGCATTTCCAGCTTTTTGCTGCAATACAATCTCTTAGCAAACAAACGGTAAATATTGTCATCATTTATAAGTACAACTCTAGTTAATAACTAGAGATACTGATAAGCTATCCATGCCTGGTCTTTCATCTACCCCTGCTCCCACCCATGCACTCCCTCCAACTGATAAATATGCAATGGTGAACATGACATGTTTGCTATAGATTTTAGTCTGTACCAATCCATAACTCCATGCGAATCCCCTATTGAATGTTGTTTTACTGCTTTCTGCTGGACTCCAGGTCGAGGGCGGAGATATGCACTGCATGGGGAGAGCGTCTGTATGACGTGTCTGTGTGTGTATGGGTGCGCACACTGGCTGGTGAGGACGTGGGTGAGCCTGGGGTGGCAGATAAAGACAGTTGTTATGACCCAATGTACACCGTTATATCAACAAGACCATTGTGAAAGGTATGCAATGGTATCTCACAGTGTAAAATGCTTGTTCTAATATCTATGACATCTTCCACACAATGTTTAATGTTTCAAACTGTAAAAGGTGCGTTTGGCAAAGTTGTGACTCAAATTCCTTATAGAAAAACAATTTTGATTCTTCACACTGCTGGCATGTAATATCAAGATATTCATTTGCACTAGTTCTCGAATAATGAGATCAAGTTGTAATACTGAAATTATATAATTTTGAAATATTCAATAAAGGGCTGACAGGAGGGTTTGTTACTAAGCAATGTTTCCTGCCAATTTCTACATCATTACAAGCCCATTGGAAAAAACAGAAACGCGAATCCTGAAGTAATCACACTTTATCATATAGATTTGTTTTTAGTCAGCTAGAGTTAAGATACCCGAGGTTTCGTCATGCGAACCACTTTATAATCAACAATAATATTATTCAGAATAAATTATTGCAAAAGGTTTCTCAGCAGAGAGTATAGTTATCTGACGATTTACATTCAAAATGGCCGCTATAGAGTGTCTTTAAAACTGTCATAAAAAACATCAAAATGCTAAAGAATTATACAAAATATTTTGTTTTATTTGAACGAAGGTGTTGCGTCTGGCCTGGTTGTAGTAGGATCAGAATCAACCCCTAGTGAGCTACACACAGCGCATCGACCAACCCCAGCCGGGGACCGCCCACTGTGCGTGTTGTCTACCGGCCACAAGGCAGCATAAGCCGCCACAACTCATCGCGAAGCGCTCGGTCTCTTTAAACCACTATCTGGGTCAGCATAAGTATGATGGCTGCCGTGGTTAGTGCAACCGAGTTTCACCTCTCGTCATCGCTGGAATAGCTCCAGACTGACCTCCGTAACGACGCCTCACTGCTGGACAAACTAGACGTGTTTTTCTTTGTATAAGTCATGATTAACCTGATAATTGTTCTGTTTTTGACTTCGATTGTACTGGCCTCGCAGCTATAGATAACTATGCATGTTACGATTTAGCGGAATCTTGTGTTGCTGAGTCACATATCGGCTACGTCCCCACTAGCTGTTGTATGGGTATAGAGGTGTGCTGTGTAATAACACATGTATACAGTATTGGAGGACTGGCTAATCCAATGGACACGGGCATCGGGTTAAAATAACTAGAATATAAAAACGATACTGAAACGATACTGAATCTTTCATTGCTAACGGTATCGTACACGGATTTGATATTGTTGATTTGATCGAGGATATAAATATATACCTTTCTTCTCACCAATGATTGAAACATTATTATCACAAGCAAGGGGTCTAAGTTGAAATGTAATTGCAACAAAAAATCTCACTAATTTTTTTATTAAATAAAATAATTAAATAAATTAAATAATTCAGTTGAACAGGTTTTATAAAATAAAAATAAGCTTCACCTTGTTTTAAATAATTACAAATGCAATTGCAAGTGATATATAATTAATTTCAACTCAAAGAGAGCTCAAATAACATATCATTTGAACCACCCTATGTCATGAGAAAAGAAGGGCCTTCATGCGTTATGCTTAAACACACACAATAATACATTAGGTAAACAAGTTATATGCTTTGAATCAATTCAAACAGAATCTCAACTAATGTATAATCATTTTCAAACCAGAAATATAGCCAAATAAATATATTAGGCCACCTTTTCTACTATATCTGCTGATGTGTCACTGCCAGTTTACATAGGGCTTTCATGCGTTACTAAGGGACATTTTAAGTTATTTGTCCTGAATCAAGATTATCACAAAATTGTGTAGTGGTCCCATAAGGGAGGTTGAAATGTGACTAGAAAATGGTTATATGAATTATTTTCTTTTATTTGTTTATCCTGTATGCATTATTTTTCAGCCATAACGCATGAAATCCCTTCTGGTTGGAAAATAAGGGTTGGAGACCATACCCTCTCAGTCACTCAAAATTTATGAAAATATCAGGTGGAATCTTTCATACAGTAAACAATACATGTATACCATCTTCAATATATAGTTTTAGATGGGATATGACAAAAATATATATTTTTAACCATTCATGTAATAAAAGGGATTTCATGCGTTATTTTGATGTTGGAAATTATTGAAGGCCAATGTAGAAATTGTTACCAAGTTCAAATGCTCAAAAAGTAAATTATAATTAAATTTAGTCCTAGATGTATTGGAGAAATGAAAAGAAACATGCAGAAAAATGTTCTAGGCATTGTGCAGATCTTTTTTATTTTACTTCATTGGTTTTTTCTGTTGAAAAATGATGCAAAATACCCGTTTTCAGAATTTTTAGACACTAAATATTGGAACAGCCTAGAAAAGGTATACAAGGAATGAAAGCCCTTGTTCATGGGAATGATATGAGACTAATATCTTTAAGATCAAACGCATATTGACAATGATGGGGCAGCACATATGATAATTAGGCAAAACAGCACGCTTGAAAAAACTGACCCTATTAATATCGGCAAGTAGCGGCGAATAGAGTGGCGAATAGATTGTTAACAAATGACCGGCAAGTTGTGGCGAATAGAAAATCTATTGGTAATTCAATTGGTAATGAGTTGTTCCACTGTGGCAAGTAGTGTCCAATAGGGGCCAATGAACGGCCAATAGCAATCTATTCGCCGAAGAAATCAAAACGTTTTGATTCTTCAGCGAATGACGGCAAGTTGCGGCCAATGACTTGCCACTCATTTGCACCACCTCCTCCAGTAACGCTACTTGCCGATAGTGGAGGCCACCTATTAGGCATTAGTTATGTTTTAATTCTCAGCCAGGAACCTGCACCATTCATCTCATGTATCATCCTACTCATGTGTCCGCTGTATAACCGGTAATATGCACTTTAATAGATGTATATATCTGTTATTGTAAATTATACTCGTAAACTCAAATCGATGTAGGAAACTTGTGTTTATCATCATTAATTATCAATTGAATGAATGAAGCTTTGCATCCTTTAGGGTGAGGGTACGACGAACAACACTCTCCCCTAGAGAGCATGACGCATTAACTCCCCGAATAAAAACAGTTTTAACAAAAAATACGTGTGGGATGTTCATCCTTGCATAGGGGCATATGGATATCTCGGTCAGTTTCCTGTATAGATATTCCTCAATTAGTCTAGTTATGAAATAAAATATGTAATGTGTTTCAGGGAAATGAGTCACAAGTCGCAGAAAATTGATTTTGAGATATCGTCATATATGAAAAGATAACATCGAGCCGATTTTAATGATGGTAAATATTAGGGGCATCTGATAGATATTTATGAATTTGTGGTTCGGCCACTTTCAACAAAATCGTTGGCGATGAGTTAATCGAGAAGATGTTTGTCAAGTTCTTATCAACTACACCTTTATTGACTTGTCATCGCTATGAGAGGGAGATGTGAAAATTACATCGGTATGGCTGGCGATGTACACTAAACATGTTAGATATTTTGTACCGATCTGATTGGCCGTCAGTGCATTGTCATGGAGATAATGACATAGCGATGCATAGCGGAATGAGATATAAAGGTTTTTTTTATTCTAGTGTAGTGTCTGCTATTTATGCGTGATCGCATTCATAGCAATAATGACACTCAACTCAGGTCCTTGGTCTTTGCCAGCTTTCCTTCTTTATTCCAACAAGCATCAACAAACATTCCAACACCTCAGGAGGTCAGTACCACATACTGGACTTGCCCTAACTAGCCTCAGAGGGACTAGTGTCTAAAACACAAACACCACACATAGGGTGTCACATCACAATATACATGTTACACAGAGAATACAGAGTACACACAACATAAGACAATACAGTAGTAATCACACATACAAGACTGCAGTGCATAAGAGTGACCTCTAGTGGTCTATATATACAGCACTGTCCTGGAAATCCCAGTGGAATATACAGTCACTACACCTGGTGCCTATATAGGGAAGGAGTTGTACTAACTTTAATTCTGGCTGTGTAAATCACTGATAGTGGTCGAAATATATCTCATCTCTATCCCCTGCTCTTTCTCCCTCTCTCTCTGTCATTTCTCTCTTGCTCCCTCTCCTTCTCTCACTCACACAAGAGTAACTAATTCAAGAGCTAAGTTATGAAATACACCAAACAGAGACATCATCAATCATCCTTCTCCTCCTTCTCCTCCTTCTTCCCCCTCCTCCTCTTTCTCCTCCTCCAGACGATCAGAAGGCTGATAACTGATAGGTTTCTCCTCCTCTTCCTCTTCACACCCCCCATCCCCAGGTGTTGAAACCTTACAATATTTGAAAATTCTAAGGATGGATATTTTGTCTTGAACTTGATTCTGATAATATAAGCTATAACTTTTTAGATATGTGTATATTCGACTCTGAAAATGTCCTTTTAATGTTTCACCATAGCAGCAGAAATGACCGTCATTACATTTTTCAAAATTAATCATTTCTGTATTATAACCTTGATATTATTGTTCACCTTTAAACCAAGATTCCTGGCTGACTTTTTGCTTCAGTTTACTGAAGACTTTAGACGATTAACGCTAAAGAACGATTAATCGTTTAAAAAGTCATTCGTTATTATTAGATGAACACTTTCTGTATTGATTTAAAATAGCAAGGCAAAAAGACATCACAAAAATGTATGGTAGATATTGGGATGAATTATTAATAAGAATCGGGTGATATAGGGGAATGATTTGTAGTAAAGAAGATAAGTAGAAGGTTTAATTGATATTTGTTGAAAGAATTGTCGAATTTTTGTTCTAGGAATGAAATGTATAATCACACACTTGTGAAATTTTCGGGAAATAAAACTTTTTCAACAACAACAAAATTAACTAGAAGCTACACAGACTGGGCACCCACCCGTCCAAATCTTCCTCCCATCGCTCCTATGTCTCATCCTCCCAGAGCAGGGCGATATTCTACGTATGTCTGAGGAAACGCAAGGAGTAAGCTCTGTGTTGGAGGATGCTATGTTTAAGTCTCTACTCTAGGCTAAACACCTGTCTCCTCTACACCTGGTTAGGTTATGTAACGGAATAGTTCTTGTCACAACTAATTAACTGTCCCAACTAATGTTAATTAATTAAGATTTAAACTCAATGTGGTTCTATATATATATTCTTGTTTTTATTACAGCCACCACGACCAAACTACCACATGGCACGACCCAAGGACGAAATCGCTGAGCACAACGGCTCTTAACTCAAGTCCAATCGGTGCCATGAGCCCTGGCCCATCCCCACAGTCGCAACAACAGGCTTCCCAGCAACAACAGCCGCCCCCACAGGCACAACAACAGCCACAACAGCAGTCCCCTAACGTATCCATGCTCAACCTCGGACCTCTCCCCTCTGGCTGGGAACAAGCGTCCACCCCTGCCGGAGAAGTCTACTTCATAAACCACAATGACCGCACAACGAGTTGGTTTGATCCAAGAATACGTAAGTTTCCTTATTGGGTGTAGTGAGAGAATATGGGGTTCCCGTCAATGGTGTACATCCCACTATACCACTCACTGTTTGTGCTGGGGTTTCTTAGATTTATTAGCTCGGGAGAGCTTTTTATTTTAGGTCTGAAAGAAAATGTATGTATATACGGAGACTTTCGACCGTTCAATAGATTTAGGTCAAGATAGACACAGCGGTGGGCTGAAGACCATGGTTATTCTGTATTGAATTATCATCTGTGAGTCCATATCTCAATGTTAATGTCCTCAATTGATTATTAGAACTTCATTGTACAATGTACTTGTTTGTTGATAACTCAACTGTCGTTATTACAGAAGATGTGCTGTATAAAAAATACTTAATATATATTTATAAAAAAAGAAGAAAAAGAAGTCTTCAGTATTTCTACTGAAATCAGTTTTTCCTTTAAAAAGGTATACAAATTGTCAAATATCCCCCAATTCCATGATTTGTAATCTTAAAATTTTAAAAACAGTTCCCAAATTTTCAAAAATATTTCACTAAATGTGATTGGGGGAAATAGCAGTAATTACCCTTGTAAGGTGCAGGAGGACGGCCTTAATGAGTTACGCACCACCGCCATCAGCACCTCCCCCACCCTTCTCAATGTGTGTAAATTTTCTTAAAACTTTTTATAGAAATGGGAATAAATGTATAGGTCCAACACCATTGCATGCTCCACATACTACGGATAAAATACAACTTTGAATGGAATTGGTGGGCCAATTAGAAGAAAAGTTCTGATGGTTTTTCAAAGTTCAATCAGAAACACCCATTCTTTCCCCCCTCTCTCTCTCCTCTCTCACCCTCTCTCACTTTTTCTATCTCTCCCTCTCTCCTCTTTCTCAACCTCTCTCTCCCTCTCCTCTTTCACTCTTTCTATCTTATCTATCATCCATCCATCCATCCATCCATCTATCTATCCATCCATCCATCCATCTATCTATCCATCCATCCATCCATCCATCTATCTATCCATCCATCCATCCATCCCCCAATCCCCGTTCTGGAAAAAAACCATTAACATTGTAAGTCAATCACTTTAGTACAGTCTATCTTCGTTAATATAACAATTCCCAATCCCATCCATCTCATGATTTTTTTATGAAGGATAAAGGCAGTCAGGATATTGGGTGTTGAATTGAATGCAAAAAATCTGCCAATACATTTGAAGATCAAAAAGTCCCTGTCCTTAAAAGCATATCCTTGTTACTATTAGTCTCAGGGATTGTTGCAGACAAAGCCACCTGCCTCTCCTCATATTATTGGTTTTCATCTGCTTCCAGCCAAACACCTTCAAAAGCCTGGAATCAAGATAACAGAATTACAGCAACAACCTCCGCTACTCCAATCTCCACCGCATCCCCAACAACCGCAACAAGGCAGTCCCAACCCTGGGGCCTCACCCTCACAACAGTCGCAACAACAATCTCCCGTCAGACAACAACAACCACCACCGCAAACACAGAACCAAATCTCACCACCCACCACCAGCCAGCGAGTACCTGCACGAGAAGACGTCAGACTTGAGTTGCTCCGGTTGCAACGTGAGCGACAAAGAGAAATAGCGCAGCACGTATGGACAAAGGTATGAAGACACACATTTCTATCCAACTTGTACCTCGCCACATTTCTTACATGGTGGCTGACTTAGGTGAAAATATACATGTCTAATGATACAAATACATTTTATATTCATCTCTTGGGCATAGAACACACCCTTTCATATCAATACTTATAATGATTGTCACTTGTCCTTCTAATGCAGGCAGGATAACCGGCAGGATCATGTATAATGATAATGTATAATGATAATTAACCTTGGTAATAAACCAAGCTCGGTCTTTTCCAATTGTTTATCTTTTATTACAACTTTCCTCCTGCTGTCGCTTTTTCTCAAGTTCTATTCCTAGTTGGAGGAATATTTTAATTTTTTACCAGTTTCATTATTTTTGCCTAACAACAACTAGCCTATAAGTTAACATAACCCTTTTCCTAGTTATTGCTTCTACCATGAAAGCACTTTACACCTTTAAATAAAATAGAATTGAATAAGATTCATGAAGTTTACGAGTCAGTCACCATGGGGCAGAATGAAGCAAGTTGGAAAGAAAACCGTTAGCAGAAGAGGCTTTCTTTCTCAGACAATGACAGAAAAACCTCAAAACAGACTGACATTAAAAATGCATGCAGATTGTCACATTCTGATAGTAGTTTAGTAGCCGCGGCTAATACGACTCATCTATCGCTTTAATGTTCAATAATTAATCTCAGTAATCTAGTTCTAGACCGCTGACCAATTGGTGAGGAACATAATCTAGAAAAGAAAATATAAAGGGAAATATACAAGTATCAGCCTACATTTTAGATGCAAATAACTGGAAGTGGTATAATCGAGCGAATTTTCTTTTTTTTTCTTCGATTTTATAAATATTCTGAAATATAGGTTCAATTCATAGTATATTACTAAGAATTAACTTTCCTAGACAATCCATCAATCTATTCGAGTTCTCCCAGCATTTCTCGTTTTGTTTTCGCTTTCGTACTTCAGTTCAGCTGGCCGGCAAACCGACAAAGTTTTGGTCAAGTATGAACCATGATTAATTATTATCGGCTGCAAATTATGTCCCCACCCAGCTGACCCACATTACTACAGAGACGCTAGAAAGCTGGTCACCATAGCAATAGAATGTCGATTACTGATTTTTTCATGATGATGTCCTTGCAATGAAGGTTCGAGCTCGCCAAGATGTAACTATTTCCTCAAGTAAACTTTCCTCCTCAAAACCAGTCTTGTGTGGTGTCCCGCAGGGTACTTCCCTCGGGCCAGTTCTTTTTATTCTCTACGTCAACGACTTATGGAAGTGTATTTCTAATTGTAACATCCAATTATTTGCCGACGATACGGTTCTTTATCAACAAAGAGAGAGAGATGGAGGAAAAAATGTTATGCTCCAGTCTGATCTTAACAGAGTTAAAGAATGGTGTGACGCCAACAAAATCTCACTAAATACTTCCAAGTGTAAAACCCTCACTGTCGGTACGAAGAATGAAAAGCAACAAACAATTTATTATATCAATGAGCAGCAACTAGACTCTGTGAAATACTATAAATACTTAGGCATAGAGCTGGACTGCCAACTCAACTTTAAGAAATTTCTAGAGAAGAAAATCAACACTGTAAGAACAAAGGTACAAGCACTGTCCAAGTTATACGGTACATGTGATAAGAATACCCTATTACTTATCTTTAAGTCCATAATTCTCCCCCATATAGATTATGGAGACACGATCTATACTTCTGCACCCAAAACCTATCTTAACCGTTTACAAACACTCCAGAATTCCTCCCTAAAAATTGCCCTTGGGCTCCCAAAACTGACAAACACTAAACAAATTCATAAATCCCTTAATATCCCATCCCTAAACTCCAGAAGAAATAGTCATCTGCTTGAAAGAGCCTACCTTTGTTCCCTTAAAACCGATAAAGTTGACACTCGTAACGTCAACCTAAGGACCCTTAGAAAGGGCAAAAAGCTCAAAGTACCTCACCCCAAAAATGAAATGTTCAAAAAAAGTTTTGTGTACAATATACCTATATACTGGAACCAATTACCGGATGATGTTCAACTTATTAAAACCAGGGTCGCATTCGGATCCTACCTCAAGCATAGATATTTCACTGAAAACGACCCATATCTGGGAAGTAACGACACCGACTAATATGTAAATTTCTATATGTAATAGTGATGATGTAGATTGATAGGATGAAAACTAAGGCGTGTAATGCCTCATTAATAAGATCGATACAACGATAAATTTCATTTATTAAATGTTTAATTTGATGAGAATGAAGAAGGAAGAAAGTCCCCCAAAAATGGACTACTATACAAAGAAGTGTATAGACTGACACTATGTCAAAACGTAACAACTCGCGCCAAAACTGTTTAACATGTACTTATTCCTCTGTTAAGTTCTAATTCACCTAAACTGTTAATGTAATGATTGCCAGGTAAATCTGAAATGTAAACACGGCACTTATATACCATTACTGTAGTTCTTGAGAAACTGTAATTTTATCACCTTGCACTTTACTGTAACCATATGTATTTTCTTATACTCATGTGATTAATAGTCAGCGAGACGAGGTAACAATATGTATTCTCTTATACTCTTAAAATTAATAGTCAGCGAGAAGAGATAAATCTAAATCTGCATACTATTGGCACATAACGCGGACTCAATGACACTCAAAGGACAATGCCACTTCTCTTTCTCAATTTGACAGCTAGCCGTATCCATATATTGTATATTTAACGATTGACGTGTAATCTCCATTATACTGTTATGTGATGTCCTTATACTTATTGTTTTCTGGTGGGATTCCGGGAAGAACTCAGGGTCCTGGACGCTGAGAGGGCCGATCCCATTTCAGTCGCCATTTACAATTTATTGTACATGTGAATTGAATAAAAGTTTTATATATATATATATAAATTTCCCCGTCAAGAGGATCTTTTGCCCCCAATCGATTAAGACCTATTCATTTTAGAATTCGGAAGAGGTTCTAAGTTATTTTCATGACAATTATTTATTGGGTAATTCCCTTGACATGACCATGGTTCCAGGGTATGCATGGAGTTACGGTCTGATAACAACAAAATATGATTCATGAAAGGTTTATTGTCGCTCCTCTCTCTTAGTGAGGATGAACTCCAGTTAATTCTTCTCCCATTGATAATGAATACGAATAATCCAATTTTTTCCGAGGTCAGTTACCAATAAAAACTTTCATTTGTAGACAAAATAGTTCTCGGATCTTGCCCTAACTATAATGTACCTTAGTACCATGAAAGTAGTCCTGAAGTGTTCAATACCTGAATATTTTTTGATTGGCCAATGAGGAGTCGAATTTCTGTTGCTGCGGGACTGCTACAGAGAGGTGGTGGTGGGGGCGCCCCCAGTCTTTTATGATTAATGCCAGGATTATTTGTAAGCAGGCGAGAAATACCCGATTAATTAATTATACAAGAGCTTGTAAATTACCCGCCCTGGGATCCACCCTTATCATTTATATACAAGCTACTGGTCGTCAGACCATTGTATACCATCCATGGTGGACTTCATCGTTATGTCCTAACGGACTTAACGATAGATATAGATATACTATTATACTGCATGGGTGTCTAACCTGAAAATGACCAGACGTTGAATGATACCATTTGGTTTCAATATATTGTGAAAAGTGGCATTGGCTACACACAAACTTGCCACAGTCGTAATTTCAGTTTAAGATATAAACGTGAGATGATCATACATATTACTTCTTGTTATTTCCTTTAAAATGTAGCTTAATTCCAAGCAAATTCTATACTTTGGCAGTTAAACAAATTGGAAAGTGATGTTTATTGAATGATATGGGACTAGCTCTGCATGAAAACCTCTTCTGCTAATACTGAGGAGAATGTCTTGCATGTCAAGCGACACGAATCCACCTTTCTGGTGCTCTCTATTATAGCAGGGAGGTGGGAAAAGTAGGGCGTAAACGGGTTGGAAAACAAGACATGCATGTTCTCCCACTATCCTCCATTCTTATGGCGTCACTCGTTGATCCAGTTTGATGGCGTCTTATTGGGTAAATCCACTCAAAATGAGAAGGTGTCAATGCATTTTGTTGGAAACATTTCACATACTATCTATTCCTTTTTTCCCATAAGGACCATTTCTTTTTGGTTGCTATTAAAAAAAAACAAATCAAAATTATCAAAATCAACTTGATGTAGTTAAAGTGCAGAATTATGACCACCTATTGGAGTTACCCAATCAGAAATGTTGCACTGCTTTTATCTTGTTTTTATCATTACATTGTAAACTGGCAATTGCCGCATGTTGTTGCATCTGTTTTTTACCTTTCAGAGGGACCTTCTTCAAAGAATAGATTGTCTGTATATTAAATTGTGTTACATTTGTCTTTTCAAGGAGATTCTATGCATCAAGTACTTTATCCATGCGTAACATAAACATGATGTTCATCAGTTTCAGGCTTCAATTAGTTGTACAGTTGCTATATATCGTGTTTCATGATAGGTTGACACTGGATCTAGGACAAAGTAAATTATTAGTTAAAAATTATACTCTTTCGCAGAGTCCCGATCCCTCTAGCTCTCCGTTCTGCCTCCTTTCCACTGCCGACTCACTTTCCTGTGACACATCACTGCCTGTTCCCAAGCATGAGAGCCTGGTTCACCAAACCACAGTTCTCCAAACTGCAGCTAGAGATCCCCATAATATATTATATACCAGAGATTCTTTTGAAGTGTTATTGAGGGGTGTCTGTACCTAAACCTTTTTTTTATATCAGGGATGCAAATTAGAAAGCTAAACTATCACTTACAATATTATACCCTCAAATACATAATGTTGAACATTTACATTGCATGAATACACTGTCAGAAGCCTCATCGTAAATAAACAGCCAGTCAAGTAGAGGTTGAAAAACAGAACATGTGATGCATCAATGGGTATGCCTAGTGTTTATATGCATGACCTCTACAGTCCCCTATGGTCAAGTGGTTAGCATCTAAGACTGCCAAACTAGACATTGTGAATTTGAATCCCAGTGCAGGCAGCCTTTTTACATTTGTCTCATTTTTGAGTTATTTTCTTTTTTGATTTCACTAATATCTTCACATCTGGGGCTCGGTTTTCTTTTAAACTCGCACATGTAGTAAGGCTAAGATCAAATTAAGCAAGAAAAGTGAGTCAGACGGGGTTTGGGGATACACAGGTTCTCTGTAATAGAGGCATGGGTGGCGGTCGTAAGTTTGTGTTTATTTTCGGCAAAAATCGTTTTCGCAAGGGGCCACGGTTCATCTAGAATGGAATCAAGATAAATACAGGTTAACTAACCAGTTGGTTGACGGAGCGTGAGTGCAATATTCTAAGCGACAGAAACTAACAAGTTAGTTAACATATTTATTAAATACTAGCAAAGTACCCGTCCTCCAGACGGTCCCCTTCTCTCCCCACACTTCCCCCTCTCCCTCTTTTCCCTATGTCTCTCATACCTGTTTTTCTCTCCCAACTGCATATCCAATTCCCCCCTCTCCCTCCCCTCTTCCTCATGCTCCCCCTCCCTGCTTTCTCTCCCTCCCCTCTGTCCCATCCCCTACATCCCCTCCCTCCTCTCTTCTTTCCCTCTCCTATTCCTACACCCTCTTCTTCGCTCACTCCTTTGCATGTAGTTAGGTCCCCCTGGATGTAGCCCGATGTGCATGATTGCATTTCTGACCTAGTTTTAACCTGGAAATATTGACCTGATTCTGACCTGGTGCTTTACTAGTGGAAATCGTAAACAGTTCTGAGGCTCAAACTTGATTTTACAATGCTCTATGGAGCAGGTTTTTAAATGCACTTATGATACCCTCAACAACGCTCATGTGACCCAACTTATGAATCCAATTCTGATGCACTCAATGATGCACTATTTACCAGGTTATAGAATGCAGTTCTTATGCACTCAGCTAGCCACTTTCAATGCTCAGTAGACCATGTGTATTTGAGCAGGTTATTCATAAACACTGGTGTTTGAATGGTAAGTATTAAAAGAGTTAACCATGTTGCCTTACTCTTTACACAGTTGTACACCCGTTTTATCATCATTTACTCCATTCATCTTGCTGCAAGGTTACAGGTTCTGGTCAGGGTTCGGCCAGGCCACACAGCATGATTTCACTATTAGTGTTGGTTGTAGTGGCTCTACCAGCCTACTAGGCACAATCTTATGTACAGTTATGTGGGTGTTTTAATCAAGTTATTTCAAACATCAAACATTATACATATGAACTACAGAAGAATATCACTTATGATATTCCTAAGTATTTGATGGGAAATGTCACTAGTGTATAAATGCCACATTAGTATGTTAGCGCTGCTGTTATTGTTAAAGCAATTATAAATGCAACGCGGTGACCTGTGACGCTACCTAGCGAAAAAACAAGTGCCGCCACCTAGTGAGATAAATTTGCACAATGATAGGCCTATGAGAGATGCTCCATGTATTGAATGATTGGTGGTATTATAAGTCTGCAAGCGTCCAAGCTACATTAATTATTCATAGTTTCAACAGGTTATATCAAAAGCGGGGCTCCTTCATCTGAGACATACCTCATAGTAATAAATTCAAATATAAGTAAATTAAGAAATTCACCCTATAAACGAAGAATTGCATACTGATGTATCCTCATCTATCTGTCTATCTATTTCACTAGAAATAATATTTGGTTTCTTTACACATTGATCACCAGAATTATGTTTGGTTTACTTGATGAAGAACGGGGCAGGAATTAGGTGTGTTCCATTAATATCATTTATGTTGTTCAGGGATCTATTCATGGGTCAGATCGTCAGAAAATGTACAATCAACAGTTCTACATACTACATAAATTCGTGATTCGTTTAAATTCAGCTCAAAATGATATGATACATCAACTGTGCTTGTTTCATACCTAGTTTTTGTTGTTATCTTATTTTTTCTGCCTACATACAGAGAAATAAGTCGCAAAAAATAGTAAACACTAGAACACCGAATAAGTGTCTCTATATTTTAAGTTTGATATTTTTATTTCTAAAAAAAATTGCAATAACTCTGGGCGGCCAATTACTAGTACAGTAGCTGAATATACCCTATAGGATGAGCTAAGAAATGCATCGATAAATTTAATATACAAACTTGATACATGTAGCTATATGACTCGTAGCATTAGATGACCAAAATATGAGAACATTCGTACAAAGAGATCATGTAAATAAAATACTTTGAAAAATGTCAATTTTGCGACTTGTGACTCGTTTTTCTAAAACACATCACATATTATATATTAGTGGGCAATTTCACATTATTTCCTTATATTTTTCTTTTCCGGGTAGTTGGTAAAAGGATATTATAAATAGTAAGTAAAGTCAGGCTGTTCAGAGAATATAGTTTATGACGAAATGTATCTGTTTCCTGAATGAAATATTTGCCAAATCAAATCAAAATGTGTTTGGTTGTGTTGAATAGTATTGAACAGTATTTTGAAACTAATTTTAGTTTTAAATTTGGATTATTTGAGAGGATTGGTGAAGATGAATTGTACATTTTCTGACGACCTGACCTTTATCCTACATGTATTATTGAATAAGAATACACTTCAAAACAGTTTTGACTGTACCTGGCTTTCCATTGGGACGGGCTTCTTTAAGGTGTTGAAGCTTTGCTAACATTGTGATGTGTGGGGGTTACCCTGGGAGGGGATTCGCACTAGACTGGCACCCCCACCTCTTCTCACCCTCCCTATCCACCGGGGACAGCCATTTTATTTTAAATATGTTTATTGGCCAGACAAATTATCAAAATATGCATTGCCATATCATCACTGAAAACTACTAACAAGATTCCTTATACTTTGGTATATCATAAATGTTTTGGCCTTGAATGGATAAAAAATAAATAACAGGCATATGTTGTATTATCCACCAATCTATTTATCTTAATTGTATTACTGAATAAGAGTACAGTACATAGACGACACCCCTTCACACTGTACCTTAGCTTCCAAAGTGACAAGCCGTTTAAGCTGCAAAGTAATGGTCTGCTTTCATTGAAATCTGTGTATGTCTATCACATTTGAAATCTGTCTATGTCTATCACTTTTTAAAATAACTTGACTGTATGCAGCATGCGCATTTTCACACGATTTAGGTACATAACTTTCATACATATATCTCGAAGTGCATCAGATGAGGCATGATTCACCAGGTGCATAATCAGGTGAAAAACAGCTTTTTTGAGCGGATTTACCGATGCACATTTGGGAATTAGGAGTGTTATAGTAATACCATTTATTTTGTTCATCTATTTAACCTTGATGTATTTTTGAATAAGAAAATACAACATAACAGTTTCATTTGTACCCGCCCTTCGATTGTGATGGGCTCCATTAAGTTGTTAAAGCTTTGCTAAGAGCTTGTGCATCTGCATTATGTATGTGTGTGTGTTTCCTTGGGATAGAATTCACATGAGATTGGCACCCTCTCTTCTCCCCCACTGCCCCCATACCCAATACCCATCTGCCGGGACAGGCATAAGTGGGTAGAAACAGGAGATTCTTGCTAATTCATTATTAAAATTTCAAACTTACTGTAATGGGTTAGGGGAAAATGAGTCACCAGTTGCCCCAAAATTATTTTGGGATATCATCATATTTGAAAAGGTCAGATCAAGCAGGTAGCCCTATACACTTTCATGTATGAAAAAGTTAGCCATAGATCTTGATGGTAAATCACTAAAGTAAAGTATATTAGGTAGACGAAGCTTGTAACACCTAACCTGCACGACCGCTGAGTGACAATCTGGTGTGGCAGAGCCCTTTTTATACTCTGCTTTTGGGTTTGTAATTCCCGCCAGATCTCCAATCCCTAGGTCATGTGACCTCGATCCAGTCCTTTCCCTCAGTGCCTGGATGTGGCTTGGGGTATGTATTAGACTTGTACTAGACTTGCACAAGTCCCATGTCTTCATGGCATGGGGCCTGTTGGGGTGTGGGGGTGTTGGGTAGGGGAGGTGGGGGGGAGGTTTCCTAGTTTAGTTTGACTGGTCTGTTTGCGGTTTCGGCTGTTGGGCCTCTTCAGGTGCTTTGTTAGATTTATGTTCTCTTCCCTTCTTATACTGTCTTTGATAGACTAGAGGAGGGGCGGTCCAATGTCTTGACATTGTTAATTTATTTATTTATTTTTATTTTTTATTTTTTGTGGGATTTTATTCCGACTGGGAATTTTATTGGGATTGTTATCAGAGAAAATGGAGCAATTTGTTTTAATTGTCCATCCATGCCACTCATAAGAGTACAGGTGTTAGTGTGAGCCTTACCTCATTCATTATTATTTTGTAATTCTTTTCTCCATTGAGCCTCTGGATGAGAGCTAATGCTTTTGTGCGTAAGTCTGGTCCAAGGGTCTCTGGTATGGATAAAAAAATTTTTGACGTGGCTTTTTGTGGGGAGGTTTAGGCTCATTTGAATTCGGAATCCTTTACATTCATACCATGTGGTTGGTATGTCTGTAGCCTGTGGATCCAATTGTGTTCAATTTTGATCCTTAGGTCTTTTGCCCTCTTGCTTTCAGGGTGCTGGTATATAAAGTCGATAATTTTTTATCCATACCAGAGATAAAAAACACTAAAGTAAAGTAGTTAAATAAGGTTAAATAATCCCCTTCGGATAACCTCAAAAATGGTACAGATATATTCAATGTAGAGTCTTGGAATTTGGCAGATCTATTCATACTACAACCAGTGCTAAACACCCCTAAAAATGAAAAGGATTCCACAAAGAGATCCAGTTAATAACTCCCTTTAAGAAATATGAATTTTCCGACTTGTGACTCATTTTCCTGTGATACATCGCATATGGGATATATGCAGTCAAGTCCAAAATATTCTTCATCACTACAAATAATTGCATGTTCTTTACTTGATAAAATAATTCAATCACATGCAGCTAGTGCATTTACACCCGATTTAGATCCATAACTTTGATACGCATTTTGGAGTGCATCAGATGATGCATATTACATCAGGTGCAAAACCAGGTGCAAAACTGCTTTTTTGTGCGGATTGCACTTCTGTGACTGGTCAGATGCACTTCTGTATGCAGTGGCAGATTTTCCATTGCACATCGGGAGGATGTGGGAAATGATGTAGTATTTCACAGGGGCTTTCCCATGCTATAAATAGAGTGTAGGGATCGCAATTTAAGACTTCAAAATCACATTTTCACCCCAGGTACCTTCACAAACCAGATATAAACCTCCAGAGAGGGTGGACAGAACTCTACAGATGAATTAGATTTTTTTTATTAATCCTGCTTTTCGTTTGTATCCTAAGGACATCCTACAAATATTACATTTCCAAAAATATTTATGAAAGAACGAAATGAAACTTGTGTAGGGGCGAGTAGTGCATTTATGCACTATTATTTGGGCCATTTTCCCCCTAATATTGCCTAAAAGACATGCTATTTATTTAACAAAACCTGCTATTACACCCTCTTCCTCCTATGTCAATGTGGTCCAAATGTTGTACGGACCAATAATCAGAAAACAGTTCTTGCGCCTGTTAGATGCAGAAAATTTGGTGTCCATAATAGATTGTGGCTAAATTGCTAAATTGCCATTCATTCAGTTTTTCATGCTGAATAAAATGAATGGTCGAAAAAGTTGATAGATTTTGAAAATGGTTCCTTTAGAATGGTTTCCATGGCATCCAAACAGCCCATTTTTTTCAATTGAAAAACTATACATCTGGTAAATGGTTGCTATGGTGACATAAGAACATGAAATTTCTAAATTACAACTCATAACAAGTAGAGCAGAAAATTTAGGTTCATGTGCAATTTACTCAGTACAAATTGCATTTCTGACCGCAAAATGGTGATAAAAAGACTATGTGGCATTGTCCTGATTAATTTTCACTGTCTGGACATCATTCCCTTTAACATTGTCTATCTCCTTTTAAAAAGTCACTTAGGCTAAGTAGTTTAGCTCAAAATCTAACAGGCAGGCAACTTTGAAAGACTAACTTCTCTAATATTTGGAGTATCAAAAAGATTTTTTCGGTTTTAGCCTTAATTACCTTAAAGGGTTAATTTTTCATGGTAGACAAATTCTTAAGAAAAGAAATAAATCTTGCTAAAATTTGCAGGTGCCTAGGTCGGGGGAAAATTTGAGTTACCTTGGTGGAGATCATTGAGGGGTTAGGGGTGAGGCTTAGCACTATGGGTTCGTCGCATGGAGGGAGGGAGGCAGAGAGAGAAAGAGAGCGGAGGGAGGGAGGGGTGACGGCCTGCCTGCGATTACATAAGCCTATGCTGTACTTGCTGTAAACAAACAACATGGGCTTAGTCTTCGGACATTTACGCCGGATTCGGTAATGTAAAGGAAAGAACAAAGATAAAAGGAAAGAAAGGAGATATTAATACATCCTGTACATAAATAGTACACATAATAGTACACATTACAGTATCAATAACTTTCATTAAAGGGGCAAAATTCGTTAGTACCCAACGAGAGAAACTGATATCAGTGTTGTGACATTTTTATCGCTCTGGTAAATGGTGACCCCATGCTCCCAACTTAATCCTGGGTTTCACTGAGAGGTCCCCGATGGGAGCAAGTAAATAGGACGTTCAAAGTTATTAGGTCACTTTGTACTGACCCTCAATATTTCCTAGTTATTCGATATATCTGGGAATAATTTAATATATTCCAAACTAAAAGTTTTTTAACATGTCCTCAAAGTATTTCCTTAAAATTAAATGTTTATGTTTTAGAACTTTCCTTGTTTTTTTGATAATTGTATTCCCCATCAGGACCCCATGCACTGACGGAACAGCTGGAGGGAGTAAGTGAGAACAGTCACAATATTCAAATTTTAACTGGTCAACTCAGAAAAATAAATTCTGGTAAGACAGTAAATACGTCATTGGTTCTTTTCATATTTTAACAATGTATTCTTGCAGTACTCATAAACAACGGTGGCAAAAATCAGAAATTGTCTATGTTTCTTTCATTAAATATCTGTGGGTTTTCTCTCTTATGGGCCATTCCTTTAAACGGTATGAATAGCTGAGTATCGAAAGATACTATAGCAATTGGCAGTAGTATGTTGTCTTGTGTCTTGTTGTATAGTGGAGTGACTAGGTACTGTAAACGTATTAATGTTCGCACAGTATTTATTTTAGCACACCCATCTTTGTGCGTGAAAATAAATCCTGCGCGAAAGGTATAATTATTGCATAAACAAGGTGTGAGACTTCCTTGCTGCGCGAATTCACAAATGATTTTTCTGACTTTACAAATGACTATTTCAACTACACATGTAGGCCTATGATTGATAGGTCTTTGTATTCCTTTATGACGTATTTGCAAATTGATAACCAATATATATCCATAACAGTATACATGCAGGCCTGTGTATATATGCAGGTCCTGTGTATATATGCAGGTCTATGTATATATGCAGGTCCTGTGTATACATGCAGGCCTATGTATATATGCAGGTCCTGTGTATACATGCAGGCCTATGTATATATGCAGGTCCTGTGTAAACATGCAGGCCTATGTATATATGCAGGTCCTGTGTATACATGCAGGCCTATGTATATATGCAGGTCCTGTGTATATGCAGGTCCTGTGTATATATGCAGGTCCTGTGTATACATGCAGGCCTATGTATATATGCAGGTCCTGTGTATACATGCAGGCCTGTGTATATATGCAGGTCCTGTGTATATATGCAGGTCCTGTGTATATATGCAGGTCCTGTGTATACATGCAGGTCCTGTGTATATATGCAGGTCCTGTGTATACATGCAGGCCTATGTATATATGCAGGTCCTGTGTATACATGCAGGCCTATGTATATATGCAGGTCCTGTGTATACATGCAGGCCTATGTATATATGCAGGTCCTGTGTATACATGCAGGTCTATGTATATATGCAGGTCCTGTGTATACATGCACGTCCTGTGTATACATGCAGGTCTATGTATATATGCAGGTCCTGTGTATACATGCACGTCCTGTGTATATATGCAGGTCCTGTGTATACATGCACGTCCTGTGTATATATGCAGGTCCTGTGTATACATGCAGGCCTATGTATATATGCAGGTCCTGTGTATACATGCAGGTCTATGTATATATGCAGGTCCTGTGTATACATGCAGGTCTATGTATATATGCAGGTCCTGTGTATACATGCAGGCCTATGTATATATGCAGGTCCTGTGTATACATGCAGGTCTAGTCTATATATATGCAGGTCCTGTGTATACATGCAGGCCTATGTATATATGCAGGTCCTGTGTATACATGCAGGTCTATATATATGCAGGTCATGTGTATACATGCAGGTCTATGTATATATGCAGGTCCTGTGTATACATGCACGTCCTGTGTATATATGCAGGTCCTGTGTATACATGCAGGCCTATGTATATATCCAGGTCCTGTGTATACATGCAGGTCTATGTATATATGCAGGTCCTGTGTATACATGCAGGTCTATATATCTATGCAGGTCCCGTGTATACATGCAGGTCCTGTGTATATATGCAGGTCCTGTGTATACATGCAGGCCTATGTATATATGCAGGTCCTGTGTATACATGCAGGTCCTGTGTATATATGCAGGTCCTGTGTATACATGCAGGCCTATGTATATATGCAGGTCCTGTGTATACATGCAGGTCTATGTATATATGCAGGTCCTGTGTATACATGCAGGTCTATGTATATATGCAGGTCCTGTGTATACATGCAGGCCTATGTATATATGCAGGTCCTGTGTATACATGCAGGCCTATGTATATATGCAGGTCCTGTGTATACATGCAGGTCTATGTATATATGCAGGTCCTGTGTATACATGCACGTCCTGTGTATACATGCAGGTCCTGTGTATACATGCACGTCCTGTGTATATATGCAGGTCCTGTGTATACATGCAGGCCTATGTATATATGCAGGTCCTGTGTATACATGCAGGTCTATGTATATATGCAGGTCCTGTGTATACATGCAGGTCTATGTATATATGCAGGTCCTGTGTATACATGCAGGCCTATGTATATATGCAGGTCCTGTGTATACATGCAGGTCTATATATATGCAGGTCCTGTGTATACATGCAGGCCTATGTATATATGCAGGTCCTGTGTATACATGCAGGTCTATATATATGCAGGTCCTGTGTATACATGCAGGCCTATGTATATATGCAGGTCCTGTGTATACATGCAGGTCTATATATATGCAGGTCATGTGTATACATGCAGGTCTATGTATATATGCAGGTCCTGTGTATACATGCACGTCCTGTGTATATATGCAGGTCCTGTGTATACATGCAGGCCTATGTATATATCCAGGTCCTGTGTATACATGCAGGTCTATGTATATATGCAGGTCCTGTGTATACATGCAGGTCTATATATCTATGCAGGTCCCGTGTATACATGCAGGTCCTGTGTATATATGCAGGTCCTGTGTATACATGCAGGCCTATGTATATATGCAGGTCCTGTGTATACATGCAGGTCTATGTATATATGCAGGTCCTGTGTATACATGCAGGTCTATGTATATATGCAGGTCCTGTGTATACATGCAGGCCTATGTATATATGCAGGTCCTGTGTATACATGCAGGCCTATGTATATATGCAGGTCCTGTGTATACATGCAGGTCTATGTATATATGCAGGTCCTGTGTATACATGCACGTCCTGTGTATACATGCAGGTCTATGTATATATGCAGGTCATGTGTATACATGCACGTCCTGTGTATACATGCAGGTCCTGTGTATACATGCACGTCCTGTGTATATATGCAGGTCCTGTGTATACATGCAGGCCTATGTATATATGCAGGTCCTGTGTATACATGCAGGTCTATGTATATATGCAGGTCCTGTGTATACATGCAGGTCTATATATATGCAGGGCATGTGTATACATGCAGGCCTATGTATATATGCAGGTCCTGTGTATACATGCAGGTCTATATATATGCAGGTCATGTGTATACATGCAGGTCTATGTATATATGCAGGTCCTGTGTATCCATGCAGGCCTATGTATATATGCAGGTCCTGTGTATCCATGCAGGCCTATGTATATATGCAGGTCCTGTGTATACATGCAGGCCTGTGTATATATGCAGGTCCTGTGTATACATGCAGGCCTATGTATATATGCAGGTCCTGTGTATACATGCAGGTCTATGTATATATGCAGGTCCTGTGTATACATGCAGGTCTATGTATATATGCAGGTCCTGTGTATACATGCAGGTCCTGTGTATACATGCAGGCCTATGTATATATGCAGGTCCTGTGTATACATGCAGGCCTGTGTATATATGCAGGTCCTGTGTATACATGCAGGCCTATGTATGTGGTCAGTTCTCACAAAACGGTTACACAGGGGGTATTTTTGGTTAAAAATTTAAATGCATTGAAACTACTTGCCATTTACACACATGATTGTACATTAGGCCTATATTGAAGGATTCATAACAAAAATTGGGCAGACTGATTTTAAAAACTGCATTTGGTGGGGAATCCATTTTCTAACGTTGCCACCCCAATGCTTTGGGATGGAAACTTTGCAGAGGTAATGAGGGCCATTTTTTAATTTGATATTTTTGTTTATTATTGTATCATTAAGCTAACGTTTCAAACTAAATATTTGGTTGAAAATTGGAACAAAAATTATTTTTCTTCTGTCAGGCATTTCATTTGAAAATCATCTTAATTTGCTCACACCCAAAGCTCAAAGACATGGCTTTATTCTAATCCTTGTTAAATAAATATTCAAGATTTCTCAAAATCAAAATTTTTGTATTGATTCTCATAGTAAAAATAGATAGCTTTCTCATTATACAAATTTCATTGGTCTCAACTGAAATTATTCTGTTCCATTTTTTTATGTTGCCACCCCGATACTGCATCGGGGTGGCAACACCAGCTGATTTCAGCAATTAAATAGCAGAAAAAATGTTAGGTTTAAATTGAAAATTCTATGACATGAACCTCTTATTAAATGCTTTAAATTGACAGATTCATTTGATAATCTATAATTGTGTATGTATATACAGTTTTAAAATGAATGTCGTTGGGTTGGCAACGTTAAAGGGTATCAAGCAAGATTATTACACATCATTTTTATTTTTATTTCTTCATCTACTCATATTTCCATATGTATCTCCCAGTCTCTATTTGATGTTGATGCTAATATAACGCTAAAAAAAACCCAATTTATATGAGCAGATATGAGCAGAAACCAACGCCCCCTCACCCATCCAAATCTGTGATATCATGAGAGGTATAACAACATTTTGCTCAGAGACAGAGTGACCTCACTAATTAATAACATATAGGGAGCTTATCAAAGTCAAGAGCCAACTTGATGGTTTCGCCCCCCACTGAGCTCAGCTCCTGGGACAGACCAACAGCTGCTGCTAATCTAAATGCTTTGAAGACCAAACTGGACATTGAGATAAGGCCGTTTGGTGATGTGGGACCATGCAGAGCTGTCACATAATTGTGGTCAGTCCCAATTAAGATAGAATTCCATATGTTGAGGAATGGCTTGAAATTAGTGAATGCACATGTAAATAACTTTTTCTTTGCCCTAGAAATCATGTCTACAATTCACTTATGAATTGCCCATTTATATGAGAGGAAGCTATACTTGTGCTTATAATACTGTAGGTATTGGAGATTAAAACAAGAAGGCTTTCCTTGGGAAATAAAGGGTTTTCTATCCAAAGTGGCCATTCAGTATATCTATGGTTCAGGACCCATGCATGACCAGATGTGCCAGTACCGCTGGTGACGTCACACATCTCTATGTTTTGGCTGGATAGAGCTCCAGTGGCGCCCTGCTGTGATTTTTCTATCTCACCACTTTAACCGGCTATCTTTATACTAAATTATCAAATAAACTTTTAAGTTGTGAGAGGAGGTTAATCACATTAATAGGAACTAATATAAAGTGGAAAGTTGCCCTAAACTTGCTTGATATCCTTTAAGATTTCCCCAAAAAACAAGAAGGCTTTCCTTGGGAAATAAAGGGTTTTCTATCCAAAGTGGCCATTCAGTATATCTATGGTTCAGGACCCATGCATGACCAGATGTGCCAGTACCGCTGGTGACGTCACACATCTCTATGTTTTGGCTGGATAGAGCTCCAGTGGCACGCTGCTGTGATTTTTCTATCTCACCACTTTAACCGGCTATCTTTATACTAAATTATCAAATAAACTTTTAAGTTGTGAGAGGAGGTTAATCACATTAATAGGAACTAATATAAAGTGGAAAGTTGCCCTAAACTTGCTTGATACCCTTTAAGATTTCCCCAACATGACCATTTTTTAATGATACAGATATAATTGAAACAGTTTTTTGAGTATCTGATTAGTCAATATTTTAATTCAATATAAATTTGTTGGAGATTATATACCACAAACAGATTTTTACTAAATATCTATTTTTGATCCATTGGCAACCACTTTAAAAGAGCATCGGGATGGCAACGTTAAAATTCTCCAAAACAAAGGTGAATTAAAAGAAATTAAAAATATTTTGAAACATTTTTTTATGTACGTTTAGCCAACAGGTGGGGGCATTATTACAGACACATGTTATAATCATTTGATGTCTTGTATAATACTGAGTAAACTCTATCTGACAAAATTGACTTTTTCTCTTTAGAAAAGTGTGTTATTTGGGTGGTTTTCTGTCCATAGAGTGGCCATTTTTTATTTTAGTTGTAGAAAAGTATATGTCGCATGAAAGGTCTATCTAAGCTGCATTGATTAGTTTAACATTTATTCATATATGACAAACTGGTTTCCATGTGGGGTTCAAAATAGACCGTGTACCCATTTCGTGAGAACTGACCATATATATATATATATGTGTGTACATGCAGACCTATGTATTACATGTAGGCCTACCTATACATGCAGTCGACTCCGTCTACATGTAATAGGTCTGCATGTATACATAGGACTGCATCGATTCACCTGTAATCCACATCTTCCGTCCCTACTCTTTTCTTCAATACTGAAGGATTAGGACGATTGACGCTAAACGGCATACCAAACCTTCATTCCTTTAAACGTTTAACTGTCCTTTAATCAAAAATTATGTTCAAACCTTACTGACAGTAATTTTACCTAAAGAACTAGTTATAGGGCTATCATTGTACTGAGAGCGGCCTTTTCTTTTAATTAATAGTTTCTACTATATAGGGGTCTTCCCTTGTAGCCCCCCCGCCCCTCCCCGGCATGAGGAGGAAGAGGATAACTTGTGTGCTGCTCACTCACCTTGAACTTTTCAACTCATTTAAATCACTCTGACAACGAGTATACATCTGAAATGAGTCTCGTTGCTCTGACCGGCCAAGATATTTAGCAGCTGAGTCAAAATGTACTTTTTAGATTGAATCCTGGATCATGGCGAGTGTGCGTGGTGTTTAACTACAATGTAGTATAATATCGGAGATATGGAGTGCAGCATAAACAGTGGTGAGGGCGTTGCTAAGGACGGACATTTCTAGGAACTTCATTTAGGGCTGAGAATTTTCACCCTAAACGGCATCAATCATGTTATGTTATTAACGTGATGTTTCAGCATATAACAGTATATTCTACCTATTACGAGAGGGAGTCTGCTACACTATGTACTGATAAACGCAATCAGAGATGGAGAGGAGGAGGGGGAGTCAGAAACAGTAGCCTTCTTCTGAAGGCTTGGGTTGCAGTAAGCCTGGAGCTGTAGAAAAAGAAAGTTGTGTTTGGTCCGAAGGGTGGCCTATTTTTTGGTGTTATTTTTAGCTCCACAGAGCCCCATGATGAGTGGAGTGGCACACTGTTTCTCATTCCTCTAGACTTGCTTCCTGTCCCATTTCTCTACTAACTATTTCTAGCTTGCGTGTTTTAAGGAATATGAGGGAAAATAGAGCACAGCACATGGGGATAGGGAATACGTAAGAATATGATTATAGGCTGGTTTTATTCATCCAATCCTGCACGGAATTTTCTATCCGCTTATATGAATATTCATTACCTAGCAGCTACGATCGTGAAACATGGAAATGTTTTTCCGGGGTTTTTCCCCTATACTTTCTACAGCTCTAAAACTTCCGACAAACGTTCTCTACGGCCCAACAGGTGTCACCGGCCTACTAAGAACTTTCTGGTTCATCTTGAGCATGGACAGTGCAAAGAATAAGATTCGAACCGCTAGAAATCTTCGCCATGTTTTCATTCTGTGTACGGGCAGGCATAGTGAACGATGAAATCGCCTCACAGCAATAAGAGAAAGCGTGGTAAACGATGTTACTCCACGTTGGTGTATGTACCACATGCTGTTTATATGGGCGGGAATGCGTGTGGTAATCTATCACGAAATCTACGCGTGAAGGATGGGGGTAGTAACAAGGGCTCCCATTGGTTGATGCAGTCACCTGATCATATTGTTGTCATCAACCAATCAGATCACAGCTTTCTCCTGGGTTTGGCGCGACTGGACCAATCGGGCCACAACCGCCTTTTGCCTGCAAAAGCGCAGCTTCTTCTCAAAAACCACACCAGGCCCTCCATACCCCCAAAAGAACGGAACTAGGATAAGGGGCGCAAAGAAAACAGTTTAGTTCGGAATTTGTCCCGGGTTCGTCCAAAACCGCTCACACATTCTTTCTAGTTAGCTCCTCCTATACCGAACAAGCCAGTCAGAATGTCTATACGATGCCGTACAAAAAACCAAAATATTTACGACGAACGACACATCCCAAGCTTCGCAACTCGCCACCATTGCCTGGCCCAGTAAACCTACGCCAGTATTCCCATACGCACAGCGGTCATCTGCGCCTGCGCGAACTCACCCTCTCGGGATCACTTCCGCCCAGCCGCACATGAGAACAACAACACGTTACGCAAAAAGACACGGCCAAGACACCGCACATTCAAATTACGGAAACAAGGTTGGTTCATTAGTATAGCTACTCGCGTAGACATAGACCCTCTCATCTGTAATATTTGTACCTTCCGCATCACATGAAACAAACCACGCTTCCTAGTTTACACGAAATTTGCCCTCAGTCGGGTCCATTCAACTGGTCACACACCATCGTCACTCGTGGTCAGTCCTGACCTACTTTGACGCACGTGTTCAAACCATGTTATGTACCTGTCTTCGAAAGAAACATTCAAACTTACCGAACAACCACAAGGTCACACATTAAGAATACAGTGACACACTGGGCATGGAATTATTTTATATCACGTACTTAATATGACTGATGTCACAACATTTTGGAATAGTTTGTCCTGACCTACTTTGACGCACGTGTTCAAACCATGTTATGTACCTGTCTTCGACAGAAACATTAAAACTTACCGAACAACCACAAGGTCACACATTAAGAATACAGTGACACACTGGGCAATGAATTATTTTAGATCACGTACTTAATATGACTGATGTCACAACATTTTTGAATAGTGTAACTGTAAGGTGTCAACGAACACAGGCTAAGTCGTCACAGCCACCACGTTATCACAGTACAATAACTACACTCAATTGCCACGAACAAAACCTAGTCGACATTGACATAAACTATTATATTATTATTTGTCCCGTTACAGACAGTACACCGGTCATAACAACAGGACGAGGACAAACGAGGACACACGTTACGCCCATAGAACCAGTCGCGAGTCGCCAACACAAACCTCTCTGACAGAGGAACAGAGCAACACAGCAACAATCGACCGAAAACACTACAATAACAACAATGAGGCCGCATTGGACCGCAACACTAGACTGATTACAACAATGGGGAACCAGAACGTAAGTTATTGAAACATTTATCAAAGAACATTGAATTATAACCATCCAAAACGACACTGGTCATACACGATTTATGGAAAAAAAAATTAAATTGCACACTATTACACGTCCTTGGACATTAAAGGCCAAACTACGTTGGTAAAGGCCAATATTAATAACCTTTTACAATCGGCATACATTAAGCAGCAATATCACAATTACCAATTACCGATATGTTATCAGGTAATGGCCAATCAGACCAGACCTAGTTACACTAGGACTGAGGCGATTTACTCTTGCATACAGGTGATAGCTTATGTATAGTGACTTTGTTATATTTACTTATACATGTACTTGTTCAGGTAACGATTGACAAATACTCTTAATCAAAAAGCCACAAATTTTTTTACAAAATTACTATGTAAATACATACTGATACTAACATTTTTTTATAACAAATTACTATTCAAATACATACTGATATTAATAGGTATCACTTTTTTACAGGCACAACAACCACTTTCAAAAAGCCAAAACTCCAATGCCAACGTCAGGCACAATCACGAGTCTCACCTCAATGACCGCACAGACTTCGACACAACAGCCAACGATAGAATGGCTAAGGCGTTAAGACTCAGGCGGACAAACGAAATTGATTCTTCCACCACACAGTCGCACGCACCACCAGAAGGAGCAAACTAGAAAGACTGACATAAGGGAAAGACACCGACAACAATTCATCATAGGACACTACGGTGGGTACAATTTTACTTTGAGGAAAATAACTAAGCAACACCACACAAACAACAACAACACACTTATGTACTCAATGAACAAATACAAAAGCAGAGAACACATTGAAACAATTAAAACAAGAACAACACATCTTCAGCAAGTTACAAATACCATAAGTACATGCAAGCAGTTAACCACAACAAACACCAATGGCACAACAATAAAGACCATTTTCAATATTATAAATACGATAGGTACAGCCAACTACTTTTACCCATCACACACGTTGGTAACAAACAGAAAACAAAGAAACAGAAAGGTCATTTCTATTAGTAGAACCTAGCAATGCCCGCAACAGACACACAGCGTGACCCAAACGGGAAATAAAGTATAACTGCTACACCACAAGCAACTCGCAATGAATAAGGCTATTTCTATCTTTAGGCGCGTGGCATGTCTATTTAATATACAATAGGACTGAGGCTATTTACTACCTCTTGCAGACGGATACTACACTATTTAGAGGCCTCCTGTGTAAACCAATATTTGCAAATGTGGAATTAGGTCACTGTTCCTTTTTACTCCTCGCTTACTGTACCAATACTGACATTGATTCGATACGTCACCTGAACAGAGTCAAAAACTAATTTATAGGGCTCCTGTGTCCACCAATATTTGACAAGGTTGATTTATGTCATTTGACAAGGTTGAATTATGTCACTGATCCTTTTCAAACAATATTTGAAAAGGTTGAATTATGTCACTGATCCTACTCATCAACACCTACTGTACCACTACCCAGATTTATTGGTTACGTCACATGAACTGAGTAAAAACAAAATTTAGTACAACTATTGCAGTCGGAAACAGAACTAACAATCACACACGCCCATTTTTCGCGTACATTTAGGGAGATTGGTCATATTGATATTACGGCCCCTCAAAATGTAGCCAAAAAAAAAAAAAAAATATGCAATACCACCATTCTCCTATGTCTCGGTAACATGCAACAACAAGTTTTTACTATGTATCGCCAACATCACGTCGGTTGGCACTCATACAGTTGCACACAGAGCCACCGTCTCTGGTTGATCAGATAGAAATGAAATTTCTTACACACTGCATTACAAATTACAAAGCAAAATTACACCTAGTAAAGCCAATTCAAACGTTCACATACATTAAAACACGTTACCATTACCGTACAACACAACTATACAAAATAAATTTAGATCATTACATGCACACACAATTTCACATTCTGTCATATCAGATGTCGCAGGCAAAACAAATTATAAAATATTTATGTTACTAGGTAGAGGTACATGCTTGGTATTAAATGGTTCATTCCGAATTTTTTTTTAATGTTTTATTTGACAGTTATTTAACATTTCATGCAGTACAATGTACGACTTGATATATACTGTCAGTGCCTGTGTATGTACTGGTAAGTTCCTTTGATTTTGGTGTGTCAGCTGTTTGTTTTGGTCATTATTTGCTTTCCTATAACTTTCTGAAGGCCTGTATGTCATTTGTTCATAGTTGATTAAATACCCCCGTTGGTAATTTGGGTAGGGACGATATGTTATCAATTGCGAATCATTCCTGTTATAAATTTACTATATATTGGGTTTTCTTCCGTTGGTAATTGGAACAAATCAGTTGTTGAGTACGTGGTAGCAATTGCATTCGACCAGGTGTCTGATAGTTATTGTCCTTAATGTGTGGCACGGTTAAGTCTATACGAGTATCAGTCCATAACGGGGCGATATAGCTATTTACCTGTTTTCGGTTAATAATCCAAGTGGTTTCACGTAGACAAACACGTTCACTGATTGTAGTAACGGCCAAATTAGCCTTGGACATTGACAATCTTCTGATTGCAATATCATTTTACGTTACTTTTTGAAGGTGCATATGTGGCTAGTGTACAGTGCCAAAGTTGTAAAGCTATTAATGTTCGTGACAATATAAGT
This sequence comes from Sthenelais limicola, assembly GCA_942159475.1. Taxonomy (NCBI): domain Eukaryota; kingdom Metazoa; phylum Annelida; class Polychaeta; order Phyllodocida; family Sigalionidae; genus Sthenelais; species Sthenelais limicola. The sequence goes on along the minus strand of OW804102.1, from coordinate 13,794,823 downwards.
ACATTCAACATCGACACAAAACTTAACTTTCAGTTCGGTTTCACCAACAACATTCTCATTGTTTCAGGGCAAGGCTTCAAAAAGGATCCACCATTCTTTAGGGCAAAGGCATCAAAAAGGATCACCTCAACTACCACCTCAACCAGACAACCACTTGGTCCGAATGGCCGCAAACCATAGCAAGAAAACGATTCGGCAGGACACCCACAGCATCCACCCACACAAAGAACCATTGATTAACAACAATAAAGGTAAGAAACAATCCACAACCATACACAGCGCGTTATACACCAATTCAGGATCAGCTACAATTACTAAGCTAATTAATAAGTCATACCGAAGGAACTATCACTTTGAACGAACTTAATTCAGAGACACTCACTTAATCTCGCGCTCACAAGTGATCCGAAGGGCGTACTCAAATGTATCATAAGTAAATCAATCGTTTCATTCAAATACAGACTAATTTACATCCAAATTATAAACGCCACGCAAAAGTACATTAGTGGCCCACAGACACCTTCAATAAATAGGGTTCCGTGCGTCAATGTGACAAAATACCTACAACTTATAATTACAATATCGTACCAAAAAATTACGGAGCAATAGTAAGCCACATGGCAAGAATCAATACGACTACAATCATACCTTACTGTGCCATAACATTTCAAAAGACCGGATAAATAATCAACATCTTTTTACCACACAGGTACACACAGCGCAGCCACAGGCAGATGAACGCTATGGACACGGACAGCGACGACGCATATGACATCTTGGTGTGTTCCGCCTGTCATCGAAATGGAACAGTTCAACACCCCTTAGACCTTAGACGTCCACCACAGGCCCCTGTCAGAAGACACTTTGGAGACCAAACTTACCGCAACAATAGAAATGCTCTACTGTGTGAACTATGCAGACTATATGTAGACCGCCAAACTGATGTCCAAAAAAGAGACACTTGGGGTTGTGCCTGGCCATGCGTTTTTTGGTCATTTCTTTCAGGCGATTTGCAGTGTAATGTAATTGTTTTCATGCATATTCTCACTGATACATTGCGATCTATGTGGGTTGAAGCAGAAGACGATATTGCTCTTGTTTTCAGACTTCAGTGGCAGTCGATACCAGCATTTTCAGATGCCACCCACATTATTAACAGTTTCACAAATGTTAGGTCGCGCGGCCGTATTGGTCCTATTATGTCACATGTTGCCGATCACTGTTTTCCCCAGGTAAGGTGCCCATTAGGTTGTTCAATATATGTGGATGATGTCATTTGGGAACGAGCAGAATATATACAACTGCATCATTACATTTCACAGCAAATTCCTTCTTTTACGGCATTCGCGGCCGATAAACGCAATTTCAACGGGGCACGGACAGACTGGTTAACAAGACACAAATCGCTTAACTGGGAGATTTCACCAACGTTGTCAATACACCCACAACTTGGAATATGTGCATTAATGTGTCACTCTTCCAAGCATGCGTCCGCAAATATGCAATACCTACATGTACCTCAACATCCGGTACTGAAGAATGAGCCACCACAACATCAAGAGCAGCAGGCACCAGTGGCCATAAGTCCTAATTACATACGATCGGGCAAAACCACCTTCTACAATTCCTCATCAATGGTAGTAAAACAGGTGGGTTCAGCTGCAGGCCTCTCTACCTTCAGACTATCTCAGCGGATGTCAACTAAAGTTCTCACCGACAGAGATGCGGCTGCAGCGGGAATGGTGTTAGAAGAGCGCACAGACATCAGGCATCATGTCATAAATGCACCCTTCCTAGGACCGGAATATGCTGCAAACAGCATGAAATTCTGGACAGAAGCAAAAACTATCTACCCCCAAGACTCGATCGTTTTAGCAGGCAGACACAGCACTTGTATCCTGATGGAAGACTCGGCACAACTCAGAGATATCTACAACAGCAGGAATGCTGTGAGGCAGGATAATCAGCAAGCAGACAATAGGCCAAGTCGAAATACTGTAGCAGACTTTATTACAATTATTCATCCCTCAGATGCTAAAGGACATGAACCGTATGAGGTAACTGTCATTCGAGAACCACCACCAGTGAACGACCATGCCGCAGGTGCACTACTACACTCCATTGGCGCAATACTTATGCATTCGCGAACACTTCACCGACAATTCCTAGAGGCACTGTGGCGACCGAACAGTCAGAAATACCTGCACGATTTGCAAACTTGGTGCATCAGTATGTCTGCTGGATATCGAAATCATCTTGGCAAGTTGATAGCATTGGAGAATACCCTAACAAATGCAACACAACCCAGGAATCAACCAAGACGCACCAAGATCGAAACAAAAATAGCCTGTTTCTTCCGATCGTTGAACGTAGAAGTAGACGTATGGGAAGTGAATGCCGAGCAGGTTGATATATCGCTACAACAAAGTGAAGCCGACGTGGTCATCCTTTCCTTAACAGATCGCAGACTACCACAATTTGACTCATTCAACGACAGGCTCCAACACCAATGGCATGCGATGATGGGCTTGTCAGTACGGGCTCCATTAGCAGCGCCATATTCAGTTAAGACCAGTTTTCGGTGGCAACACGAATGGCAGTGGCAACATACAAATTCACATCCCGACCACGTGCATGACAACAGCCATCGACTCATTGTTATGCGTCGCAACAAAGACTTTGTACCCCATCACAGAGAACAAGCGATTTCATGGTGCGGTGGACAGACAAAAATTCGCTGCAACGAACATCAGAATGCATTCTTGATACGAGAGGGCCTCAACTCACCGCATTTATGCTGCTACAACAACTGTAATACCCGCATACGTTGGCGCTGTCCAAACGGCTTTCCGCTCACCCAATGCACAGTAGGACTCTGCATGCGACATGAAAAGTTACACCAGGCACAGGGAAACATCAGTTACATCACAGAAAGGCCATACGAACTGCCGCAACGCAACCCCATAAGACTGCCTCAGGAAGAAGAGCCAGAACAGGAAGCAGACATCATTCCACCCCTGGACATGCCACACCTGGACATCATACCGTTGCAAGAGCCAGACCAAGACGAAATGGACGATATGCCTGATATACCCATAGGACCGCTGGTTACCGGCAACGACGAACATAATGCACCGCTCCCCAATCAGACAAATAGTGACTTGATGCCCATGTTTTTACAGGAGGAGGGTCACTCGTTACCTGGCCATTTTCTGCTGAACGACCACTTGCGCACTATGGTCCGAAGTTCATATGTGCAAAAACCAACTGTACAATGCCAAAGAATATTGCAACATTTGTGCTCCGTCAGTCCTGAAACCTCGATCCCGCTATTATACCCCGAGGCCACGATCTTTCCAACCATCTTCTGGAGTTCGGATGAGAACACAATGCGCGGTGCACTACCAATAACGGCATACAGCAACATGACATCGAGACAAAGGAATGGTTCGCTTGCATCCCTAAAGGATCATTTAATGGTCCGACTGTATGATGATACACTATTGACTTCACACAGCGAACAATATTTACACTGGGTCTTCGATTTGGTCGTTAACATTCATCTAAATCACCATTCCGCAGCCGTTGTAGTCCGAAAGGGACTCGAGCACCTGAGACAATCCCACGATGGTTCGACATTTGGTGGTCGAGAAAGCTTAATGCAGTTCGATGAGGTAGACTCACGCAGACAAGTACTGAGACTGGCTGCATTAATGCGTGACCTAAATGGCTTTGACTATTTCTTTACAACGACATGTAATGAAAGACGAACATTCGGAGTACGCGAAATTCGAATGGCCATTGAGTTGAACTATGGAGCCGAAGGACCACAACTACAAACGGCAATGACTTCCTACTGTGCCATCATGTTGCGAACTTGGGAAAGGACAATGCGCTATTTTCTACATTGGATTCAATTCAGCCAACAACAGCCCTGCGGCGAAGTTGTGGCGCTCTGGGCCCGCTATGAGTTCCAGTCGGCCGGATCCTTGGGAAACAAACCACACATGCATGGGTTTCTCAAGGTGAAGGATGCAAATGACCAGGAAAAATTGCAGAGGATTCGTTGCACATTAGAGGGAATGTTTGATGCACAACTGAACTCGGACTATGATTCACTTCTTGAATTAGGCATAGTATCTGACCGTGTGGACTTTCAGGAGCTCAAAAATCTGTGTTCAAATATACATGTGCACGATTGCATGCGCGCCAACGAACGTTGCCACAAAAAAAAAGCAAACGAAGAGACATCCTGCAGAGTTCAACGACATCCCCCTTCGTTTGAATACGCATTTGATGGGTGCAACACCATGTACAAAGACGAAACGATGGAACTATTCACCAGTATGGGACTTGCTCACGAAGGCCAGGATGGAACAACAGTCTTAGATCAACGTTTCGTTGGTGGCAGGTGGACATATCCAGCGGAACCAGGTCCAACTTTTATTCCAACCATACCTTCGCTTCTCACCACCCTACGCGCGTGCACAAACGTACAATATGTCGACACCCGTTTCCAGGTATCATACGTTTGTAAATATGCCGCAGGACTGGAAGAACATAGGGATGCGCATTTCGAAAAAACAAGGGATCAGGATTGTGTCAACGTGACTTATGATGATCTACAGAACCTAAAAATCACAAGTCAAGCCAAAATACACAACGAGAAAAAGAAAAAACCACTGGCAAGAGAGATAGGTTTGTCCGAGATGACCTGGTTCGCCCTGGGACTTCCATTTGTCATCAGCGATACAGAATACACCCATGTATCTTCCTTTGCCCCCGAGTACAGAGCGGCCATAACCAAGTACAAGCAACAAGATCGGCTACAACCAGGAGGTGGGAATGACCCAATGACGATCACAGCCAGAGCTGACTTACCACCATCAAGACAGTTCTCGGCAACACAACAGATTGTGATTCGTCAATATTACGAGAGTACCTACTATCTCGATACCACCTGGACATTCTCCATCCGACCGCCAGAACTTGTGCCATTCGACCAGGTCGAACCCTATGCGAAATGGTTCATCAGAAAGAATCAAAACGCACAGATACAAGCCGACATCCTACAGTGTCCATGGATCGACGGCACGGGTAAACGGGTTTATTTACGCCAAAGGTATGTCCGTGAAGCCGTCCAGTATCTGCGCCAACGACCGCATCTACAAGTGCAGGAAAACGCACAAAACCTTCTGGCTCATGTTCTCGAACCAATACTAGCCTTACATGACGAGGGCGAAATAACACCAACGTACCTGCGGTTTGTCGATGTCAATGCCACAAAACGGAATGTGGTTGTGTTTCCTTCGGTTACCCCTTTCCAATTTCCTCGATTCATCATCCACCTACTCATCTCAAAGGGATGCTTTGTAACTGAAGTCGACCTCTACAGTGGACCTACTTTACAACAAGCAATGGTAAATGCTCAGCTCATTGACAATATCCATCCAAACCAACAAGACATCATCCAGTTGGTCAAGAATTACCTCCTTGATCAACTAATGTGGCTACCGATGGGCAATAGACAATTTCAACAGATACTTAACTTCCTACCACATGCCATGAACTCATTTTTCAACGACAACAACATATTATATGAAGCTATGCCACTCGCTACAGACATTGCCATCTCTACTCGGGCTTCGGAAAGACTGCAGGTCATAGAACAACTCCAACGCAACACCGCCATAAACGTCCTAAGCATGCAGGGCTTTGCAAATTTTCCACCCATAGAACAACTCAGAAACCGACAAGTACTGGACTACAACCCAGTTCTACGTAGAGCACCAGGTCAAACCGATGAATCATTTCAAGAACAAGAGCGAGCTTTGTTAGTGCTGGTAAGAACCATCAACGCCCTCGAACAGCCCATACAGTCATTTGTTAAATTTCCACTACTACTCGGACCACCAGGGTCAGGCAAAACGTATCTCCTCCTCATGGCATACACATATGCACTTGTAAAAGGCTACCGATGTATGCTAACATGCCTAACTGCGGAGCGTGCACAAGTTCTGGGAGGAACCCACATCCACCAACTGTTTGCAATTCCAGTGACCGACCATGGGTTGCACACAATTAACAACATCACTGAAATGAGTTTGGGCAGATTAGCAAGGGATCCACTGAAAACGGAACTACTGAGGCGTGTTCAAATTCTAATCGTTGAGGAGATAGGTCTCATCTCAGCAGAGACTTTTGCCGTAATGGACCACATATTAAGACTCTTACGCAACTCACCTGTTCCGTTTGGGGGCCTTCTACTAATGGCGTCCGGCGACCCGCTACAACTACCACCCGTATCAGGCATGACCATGTGGAGTAGCCCACACTTACTCACTACATTCCGAGTGTTGTTGTGCAACCACTATGTGCGGTGTGCCCAAGACCCAGAACTCAGACGGATCATTCAAATAATCCGCATCAACCAAGTTACCGAGCAAGAAATTGAAGAATTCATCACGATCTTTCGACGACGATGTGCCAACCAATTCGTAACAACATGGGACAGGGTCCCCATACAGGCACTTCGAGTATTATCAACTAGACAGGCGGTGGAGGCAGCAGTCCAACTTCACATCCGAAACAAGTCGGCAGACCCCACAGTCTTGTCAACAACGGTGCATGCTGTCGACGAAGTTGAAACAGTGGCTGGAAACTGGACAAATGCCAACCAGAATGCAGTCAAATCAATTTCTCGCAGTTGCACTGAACCGAAGGACTTGTTTCTACACGTCGGTGCCATCATGCGATTGACCTTCAACAACCCGGGCAACAACACCACTCCCCGTTTCTCGCAAGGTCAGTTGTGTGTCGTGAGGGCATTACCGGAGATTCAAGGTCGCAACCCAGTATTAGGAGTCAATCATCGACTGCGTGTGACACTTATACCACCAGGAGAGCGTCTACGCCAAATTGAAGACATTGGACACAACTGGCAGTCCTTCAACCTGCAACCCCGTCAAACACCACCAGTTGTTGTAGGACACAGTTCAACGAAAGGACGGCGATTGCAATTTCCATTACAATACTATGTGGCCTCCACCATCCACAAAATTATCGGTGAAACCTGTCCCACTATCGCCACTCAAATAGGAAACGACCAATCGATGTATAAAGTCTGGGACCGGAGCATGTTACTCGTGCTAATCAGTCGAGTCCGTAATCTGAACGACATAACATTTGTTGGTAACATCGACGACAGTATTGGCGCAATCACCACCCTTCTCCGAAGAGACTCGCAATACATTGCAAATGTGGAACGAACCTTAACACAGATCAATGCCCTGCAGATTAATGACCGAATCGTAGATACCGCTTTCGTGCAACTGAGACATGAATTGCCCGACCAGGACATCGGTTATGTTTATATGTTGGCATCAACTAAAGAGTGTCGAACTGCCTACGTTGGAGAAACAGTGGATATCCGACGACGTCTGGCAGAACACAACAGTGGCCACGGAGCCAACTTCACGAGAGACATTCAACTGAGACCTTGGTGCCTATATGCCATTGTGATTGGCTTTCCCGGTGAAGCGCGTAGTGACGCCAATCAGGACTCACGCAGACTCTTTGAACACCTGTGGCATGTGGCCATGGCTCAAATACCACTTCCGGAGAAGTCTACTCACTCCATCAATCAAGCTGGACTTCGAGTATATAACAATTTCAAAGAGACACATAATTTGCCCGACCTTACATGGCTCCAGTGTGGGCGATTAGTACATAACCCGCGATAGGATATGCAATTGAACCCGACAAAGAGCAAGGCTTATGAGAAAATCGGTTCAGTGAAATAAAATATCAATACTTACACCAAAATATATGTTGTCTAGGAAGAATTTGGCCAAAGACCGAGACTGCATATGACATTTGTGGATGTTGAGAGTAACTGACGACACGTACATGGTCAACACAAGGGCTGCTGCCCCACTCCCCTCCAAACCAAAACAATTAATGAGTTCGTCATGGTTGCCATCACACGCGATAGCACAGCAGCCGTAGTCCACGTCAGCATGCGTAATCTGCAGGTCATCAAGTGAATACCACTTCCGGAGAAGTCAATCAAGCTGGACTTCAAAGAGACACATAATTTGCCCTTACATGGCTCCAGTGTGGGCGATTAGTACATAACCCGCGATAGGATTTGCTATCACCGACAGATATGCAATTGAACCCGACAAAGAGATGTAAACATGCAACATGAACCCACATATATTGAACAACCAATGAACCTAGGGAATATTTATATTGTCTTTTTTAATATTACTCGCATTATTGACTGATTATATATGTCCGTGGTCAAGTGTGGATAAAATATACTGTACATTTTATTCCAAGCAATAACATGGTGCTATGAAGACATGTTCCAGGAAGTGATTGATAAACGAGGTTATCTGATTTGATTGACAATTAGTCAGATTTAAAATGTGACTGCGTACAAATGAATATTTGGTTTAATGGGCGAATGAGGTATACGCACTCAATGCAGATGTTCAGCATTGTTGTGCAATATTGTTATTTTTGCCAAATACATGACAAAGGATGATATTTGAATGTGGTATTAATTAACAATTAATGTGCTCACTTAGGCACTCAGTACTGCTGTTATGCTTGTAATAATGCAATACAATGTACTACTAACATTTCTACTGTGGACGTATCACTTAGTAAAACTTTGAGTGCATGGTGCAAAAAGGTTTAATGATTTACACCCGGTGAATTCAAATCATGCCGACATCGGAACTTATTATATACGAAAGTATTAATCGACTCTGTCCAGCTACTTTATTGAAATATAATTGTGCCAAAACAAGAGGGAAGACGAAATATCAGACTATGCGGCACTATGGGCCCTATTATTGTATTGTTGATTAGATTACTTTTTGTTGAAAATAAGCAATGTCAAGGCCAAAGACCGAGACTGCATATGACACAGTTGCATACTTTGACAGGAAAATGATTTAAGGCCAAAACTACAGAATCACACGGTTCATATTTTTGTAGCAGTATCCAGACTACATAAAACTGAACAGAGTATCAGACTATGCGTCACTATGGGCCCTATTATTGTATTGTTGATTAGATTACAATTTGTTGAAAATAAGCAATGTGACGGAACTTGTACACAGTTGCATACTTTGACAGGAAAATGATTTATTAAGGCCAAAACTACCGAATCACACGGTTGATATTTTTGTAGCAGTATCCAGACTACATAAAACTGAACAGATAAAGTAGGAAGAAATGATGAAGTTCACAGTTTTTATTCAAACAATGTACACAGCAGTGAATGGCTGTATAAATGATTTCATAACGTATGTATCTTGTTGTTGCTGATACAAGCAAGTTCTTGTTTATAAATGAAGAATTGTCAAAAAATCGCTGATAATGATATATGATAATTGACATACTACATTGGGTACTTAACACGTGAAGTATCACAAATAAATTCATTTGCTAAACTTTACTTTCTTGAATTGACTTGATGCATACTACGATTAATAATATCTGACTTCAATGTCCGCCTGAATAATATAAATGACCATTCCCAAAAGAATATCATAGTTCAATGTCCGACTCACAAATAGTGTAAAGAAATCGTTTATTTGGTAGGGTTTTTTAATCGATTCCAAGCCAATACGATATTGAATTTTATATAGAAAGTAATTGCCTACTTAACACGCCAAGTATCAATAATAATTTGATTTGCTAAACTTGAAATTGTTCCATTGACTTAATGCATTATTCGATAAATCACCTACTTCAATGGCCGCCTGAAGAATAGAAATAAAGCGTCCCGAAAGAATATCACGGTTCAATGACAGAATCCCCACTAGTCCGTGTGCACCACACGGCACTAGTGGGGGCACCCAAAAAAGGAACACAAACTTACCGCGTGGAGCAGTCGCCGAAGGCCGGAGACTGGCCAAAGGCATGGTTAATAACGTAATGCAATGCCAGTCAATAACATTATGTAAGCGTTGCACGATTTAATGAGATTACAATGCAAAAATTAGCAACAAGAACGTTCTTTAATTGGGAAAGATACTCAAATCTAATTTACTGGATTTCGTAGAATTAACTGGCGTAAATGATCAATGGTGATAACGTAGTAACCCATACAATTTATTAGAAGTTTTTTTCTAAATAAACAACTAAATCAGCTTACATACGGCTCATTCGGTCATTACCTACTGAAATGTACGCAAGTGCCATGTATAAACCGAATAGTGCGCTTAAAAGTTTAATATCATCTCAAGACATTCAGACATTGAAACGTCTGTTTCAGTATTGAGATATTTCAATTACTTTCATATCAGCATTAATAAAATTGAAGGAAATGGACTCGACACTTAAGTGAACAAACTCAATTATTTATTAAACTAAAGACAATGAGTGAGGAACAAATCATACCATCAGTGAGGGCAAATAATTCATAACCGCCACATTGCGTAGAAACAAACAGTCATCACTATCTTCACTAATGCACGCTCCCAATAATCACATGTTCCATAATAGGTGACAAGGCTGACCCGTCACACTTCTGGTAGCAATTATTCAAACTTCGCAAGGACTAGGAATTATGTGCACAATTAAAAAAAAGGACTATCTACCGTAACAATAGACTAAGGGTAATACCATTATGGATGGTATAACTTGTACTTAAACTATAAGTAATATGACTAAATCTATCACAAACCCTACAAGGCACCGAGGTGACTGTGGCAAGAAGTACACGTAACTGCGATAAAAATGGATGGTATAAATTGTACTTAAACTTTAAGTAATATGACTAAATCTATTAACAACCCTATAAGGCACCGAGGTGACTGTGGCAAAAACTACACGTAACTGCGCTAACAAAAAAACAAAAATAATACATCAGATATCAATGGGAAAGTTCCAACATCATATGTAATATAGTTAGAACATCACAACTGAATTGGCAATTGTCCAATCGACTATGAATAGACTTAGTTAAAAAGACAATAATGTAATTCAACCAGTCTGTTACAACGTACCAACTTACATTCTTTAACCAGAACCATTTAATTTACCAAAATAACACTTTCCTACATGTCACACCTAACATGGACGTAATACACGAATAAAACTAAATAGTTAGTAAGGCTCGATCAAATAATACATCGTCACAACATTGTACATAACAGCAATGTCATTCATCAAGAATACATGTTTGAAGGCAAGTTCTATCAAGGACATTAATATCAAAAGATATACATCGTCACAACATTGTACATAACAGCAATGTCATTCATCAAGAATACATGTTTGAAGGCAAGTTCTATCAAGGACATTAATATCAAAAGATAAATGCGTCAAACAGCCCACAACACCAATAAAAGTCATAGTCATAACCAATACAAATAATCAATATACTCTCAGTCAGTACAGCTAAACTCGGCGACCACAGATTTGTCCGAATTTACCTTAATACTCTGCAAATATTACCTAAAGTGGCCTGAACCGACATCAGACGAACAATTAATGACCTGGTCCACCATACCCGTAAAACATTCACAATGGGGAAAACACAAATGAACGAAAACACTATGCACGATTCCGAGATCCATTAAGTGTGCCAGCACCCAAAAAATAGCACCCGTACACAGTTATTTGTCGACAAATAGCACCCCTTGTAGCGAGATTTCAACTATCAATCCATAATAGTTACATCCAGTACAAACTGTTTCTCATTTATTTTATCGAAATATAGCACCCCTTGTAGCGAGATTCATCCGAAATATAGCACCCCTTGTAGCGAGATTCATCCAGAATAGTTCCAGCAAGTACAAAATTGTTGTCTTAAACACAATGCTTTAAGTTATACAGCAGCCGGAGGATTTCCGCCATGGACATCTTGGACCGGAACACGGTTCTCCTGATTAACAACACCATCAACGACCTGATTTACATTTCCTCCATCAACACCGACAGGATTGTTCATTTGCTGCTGCTGCTGCTGCTGCTGCTGCTGTTGCCGTTGCTGCTGTTGCTGTTGCTGCTGTTGTTGTTGCTGCCGTTGTCCGTCATTGAGTACCTGTCCACCGGCAGGAGCACCTCGGTTGATAAGATCCGCCAGGGGAGTCGGTGGCAAACGTGCCTGAGGAGGAGCAAGCTTTGGTACTTGCTGCAAAATTTCGGTGGGCTGTAACGAAGTGACGTGAAATTTGTTGGCCTTTGCCACCTCACTGCCGCCAGACACTGCCGTCTTGTACCACCCCGAGACTATCCACGACACCCCGTGCTGGCGGTAGTCCTCCAACGTGGCTCTAATTGTGCGTCTCATAGCCGGCACATCCACTTCCGGAGCTGTCAAACGAGACTGAGGAATAATAGAACATTTTGTTAGAAATGAGGTCGTCAAGTAAACATTAGTAACAAATGTGTAATTTGTCAATCAATAGGCTTCAATAAGGCCCCCACTAAATATTAGACAACCACAAACAACTAGACATTAAACTAAGAGAAATTATTTCCAGTACTCAATAATTGATTACTAATATCTTGTCATTTAATTCCAAAATAAAAAGCAAGGCTTCATCTTCGTAAATCAATATACAACTTAATATATCAAAAGCAGGCATTGCAATATCGCATATCACTTAAACTTCTAACTAACTATATGAGAAAATCGGTTCAGTGAAATAAAATATCAATACTTACACCAAAATATATGTTGTCTAGGAAGAATTTGGCCATAGACCGAGACTGCATATGACATTTGTGGATGTTGAGAGTAACTGACGACACGTACATGGTCAACACAAGGGCTGCTGCCCCACTCCCCTCCAAACCAAAACAATTAATGAGTTCGTCATGGTTGCCATCACACGCGATAGCACAGCAGCCGTAGTCCACGTCAGCATGCGTAATCTGCAGGTCATCAACCACTCCATAGATGGGGAAGAAACGTCCTTCGGACGGCGCCTCAGGTCGATATGCCATCAAGGGAGATCGGACATTCGTAGTCACTGGGAGCAGCGGAGCTCTGGTGGTGACAACTGGAAGCTCATACAAGTAGTCTTGCTTTGAATGGCAGGGCTCACAAATCAAGACCACGGCCCCAATCCACGGAATACCTTTTGCCAGCAGAAGATGGCTCGTCTCTTTGTTGTTCACTGTTTTCAGATAGAACAGCGACCCCTTGTGCAGCTCCCTGTTCAAAATATATGAGTACGTCTTAATTGATGATTTAATAAAATACAAGGGACATTAGTCAAAAGTACACGTTCACGAAAATGATAATGTCTGCATTGACTATGTAATAACCACAAATGACTTTAATTCAAGCCTAGTACATACCTAACAATTAGTATGCGATCATACGCCACTTCCACTTTTGCTACCTTACGCCCATCCTGTGACTTAGCCACCCGCCGCCAACCACCTTTCTTGGCTTTCACCACTTGTCCCACCATATACGTGTCCTCATCGCCACCTATGTCCTGGAAGTCACCAAGCGATACCATAGTCGTTCCCTCCCGACGAACATACAGGCGAGCTTCAGTAAAACTGCCCTTCAGCACTAATTTACCTACGTGACTAGCCATTTCCTACAAATAGATGAAATGACATAATTATTAAAACACAAGAAAGAAATATGGATTGGGTTCAATACCGAAATATTAATTTTGTTACGAATGGACATCCATGACAATGTACATATCACATATAGATCAGAATGTGTCATCGCCTTTCATCAGACGCATCTCCATACATGTGTCCACCGAAATGACTAGTGAAAGTTCCCTTACACTTAGAAGTATATTTTGAAGGAAAGAAGTAATGTAGATAGCGAGATAATTGCAAAAGTGACAATGTTACACGTGAAAGTAATTTGTTATCCGATAGTCGAGAACGTGCACACTCGTAACACTACACCCTCGCCACCGAACATCGCCACTATTTTAAATATTTTATGTCAAGCGATTACGAAACTCTTGTTGATAAGGGATAGAACAAAGGTTAACCTAACCAATTAAATTTGTTTCCAGATTCAAATAATTATAGTAGTATTGAGTGTCTATTAATATCATTGGCCCATATGGTCGGTACGCCTAGTAAAATGTTCCTTGCTGAGACTTTACGCACGGACTAGCGATCGTTTAAAATTACATTTGGCATTGCCACCCTTACCCGTAAACCGAAATGACATTATTACTTTCACGTTTCATTATGCACTACATGAACTAGTTTTGGCAATCGAAGAAATGTAAACTTACCACTGATTAGACTTAGTCTCTTCCAACATAGATGTTCTAACGAATGAAGCGAGGCGATCTGAACTCACACAGTTGTTGCACCCCTACCGTAAGTCCGAGTATCTAGAATTTAGGTGTCACACACAAACAAACACGCACCCTTCCAAATTGCAATAAATCAAAAGAGGAAACACACATAAACTAACAAACCATTTAGCATAACACAACATGAAAAATAACATTTACAATGTAATAGGCAAATTATTTGTCGGACATTAATTTTGAAAGAGGAACGCCATTAAATGCGTGAGTCATAACGTGTACAACACCTGAAAGATAGTCCCCAAAGTCCCCGCCGAAAAAACAATGCGCCACTGTGCACCTTCCCTTCTTCCCGCCCATCGTGTGGCGCAGTTGCCGCCGTATCAGAACAGCCTCAGATAGTCCTTCTACATTTGCTAAAGGGTGGGTTGGACAGATAGAGGACTTGCAATGTGATACGAATGAGAAAGAAAGGCAAGGAAAGAAACAAAACTGAACATGCACTAAAAATCAGACAGACAACAACATCGAAAAAAAAAGCATTAACGAGAAAAGTGGGGAAAAAAAAAGAAACAATCTGGCGGCTATACTTCTGGTCCAAACATAAGTTAAGTCAAGATCTATGGCTGTGTTTGTTCTTGTAAGTAAAATGCCTTTGTTATTCTTTAATAGGCCTATACTTTAACATAGCAATGTGGGAGTAAATATAGTACCTAAATTCGAATGTGGTACTCGGGCGCTTTTGCACTGGCCTCGATGTTTGTTTTTTTTCGTAACCCACTCGCCTATCGGCTCGTGGGCCACGAAAAAACAAACATCTCGGCCAGTGCAAAAGTGCCCGAGTACCACATTCGAATTTAGGTACTATCTAAAATCCATCCTATAGCCATTGACATTGATAACATGTGATAAGAGTTTTTCTTTTTCTCTCCTTTTTTGGGGGTGGGGGAATGGTTTCCTAATTAGTCTAATTTACTACCCTCTAGGCTCTAGCAAAAGGGGAGGGAGGGTCAGATAGAGTTAGGGAGGGGGACGGGGAGGTTTTTCTGGGGAAGCGACCAAAAGGGAAAGGTAGATGGGGGAGGGGACAATTAAGGTCATGGGTAGGGTGGGGAAAGTGAATTTTAAATATTATATTGGCTTTTAAAGAATGAAAACAAAAGAAAAAAACATGTAGGAGTGAAAAGGGGTTAGGAGACGGAATGGAGTAATTGAATAGAAACTACATACTGGGAATTTCTACCTGTTTTAGACGGGGGCATCTAGTGATGGAAATAATTGCGGGAACATTGATGCATTGGTGGTGGTGGTGGTGGTGCCAACATGCATCTAGGACACCACATCACGTATACAGGCATTATTGTAGTAAAGTATTTAGTCAGGTAATATACTTAAATAATACTAAATGCCTTTGTATCTGTTTCCACGAAGTACAGCATACTACAATGATCCAACTCTTTCAGTTGTCTAGTTATATACCGGTAGTGAGACTGTTCCTGCCTACAAGCCAGTTGTATAACATGTCGAATGGCTGTACCCATGTACATCTTACACACTGCAAATGCAGTTCTTAGACCTTCCCGGTGCATTGCTCCTCTAGTAGGGTCATCTGGAGCACTTCTGTGACCGTTGAGAGTAGAGGTTGGTTTCTCAGTGGATTTGATATCTATAAAGGGTAAATAAAAAATTGAGCGGGGGCGACCCTCGCGAAAGTGCGGGGAAAACCCGTGAGAGCCCCAAATCCAAAATGGCCACCATCAACCATTATGAGAATTAATATTTCAATGGTTTGGCCTACCATGCAGTCCAGTATATGGTTATTAGGGTTTTGGGGGTTGAGAAATTCATATCTGTTATCAGTTTGATGATTTGACCTTGCTTTGACCTTCAAATCCTTCACGCTCTTTCAATGGTTTGGCCTACCATGCAGTCCAGTATATGGTTATTAGGGTTTTGGGGGTTGAGGAATTCATATCTGATATCAGTTTGATGATTTGACCTTGCTTTGACCTTCAAATCCAAGATGGCTGACAATTTTCAGCTCAAAAGGGTCAGATTTTCAAAATCATCATAGAACCTTCCTAATAGGCTCTTATGAAAGCTCTTATCATGCTGAATTGACTTATGGAAAGTGAAACAACAATCAGGACAACCAAAGTTAACACTGTGCATGGGAAGCTCACCCTCAGAGCCCCCTGGGGGTAATAGAACAAACCCCTTTCAGACTAATGACCTTTCAGGTTTAGTTTAGGAGAAATTAAACCAGGGACAAATAGCAAACGACAGTTTCTGAACTGTCTTGGGTATCATTAATATCCCTTATTGATATACTTAAAGGCCCAGAAAATATAGATCAAGAAACATGCCCAAAATCACAATAAAATACAAAATGGCTGCCACTAAAACTTTGGAACACCATAACTCAGGATATAATCAACATATATTCAAGTGTGAATACACTTTTTCTATGTTTTTAGACATGGGGAATCCAGTGCAATATGAATAAAGTCAATATAATCAAAATTTAGTAAGTTAGTATAATGATACTGAAAAATATCAGGTAAAAACTTCCTTAAATGCATCAGGTAAACTCAAAAAACACCTAACTCAGGGTATAATCAACATATATATTTAAGTGTGAATATACTTTTTCTATGTTTTTTATACATGGGGAATCCAGATCAATATGAATAAAGTCAATCAATATTTAGCAATTTATTTAGTTAGTATATGTGTTATGCTGAACCGACTACTTGGATGGTGAGGGAATAAAGAAAAAAAGTCAACTTTATCCAGTAAACTCAAGAAATCTATTGGGATTGTATTGTATAAAAAGCATTCATGACGAAGCACAATTGATATCATATTCCTGTAGACCTAACTGTCAAAGGAATCTCTTTTGATTATTAGTTAGTTTTTGATTTGAAATAAAACACAACAGGAACAATCAGTATGCCTAGTGATTAAGGCACCTGGCTTTAATCATTAGCTCCTGTACTGGTAATATAGTCACCGTTGACTGCTGCTGTCACTCTTGCAGCTGCAGCAACAAATTTTGTAGTAGTTGGTCAGAAGCCAGAAGCAGGTTCAAAAGTAAAGTTTGGAATTATTTCATCTGTGAACTTCCATCCTGAGTACTCTGGAGGAAGGTGAACACACTTTGTTGTTTAAATCTGGTAGTACACTCTGTGATACTAGCAGTAGAACTTGGTAGTAGAATCTGTAGATTAATATATGTTTTGTGGACAGAAAGTTTTCCTCAATTTTTCTTTATTATAGTGGATGTAATTCAAATTGTAAACAGTATCCTATTCTCCAGCTTTCTCTATATCATCTTGAGAAGCTTTGTTATTGAACACACTTGTTTTGAAACACTGGCTAATTGGCAAACATCCTTAAAAGTATGCCTTTTCCTAAATCTAAACACATTTTGCTATCATGGACAACCTCTTTGGTGGAAGGTTATAACCATTATTAAATCATTAAGTCATTATATCCCATGTTATTGAGTCAACCACATGTAGTTGCTTCAAGCTCTCCCTTATATCTCACTGAAGTAGGGCATCAGCTGGATTACTGCTCAAATATCGAGTTTGTCGGACATATAAAGAGTTCTGTCGGTCATTGAACACTTTTTCATCCTCAAAACCTGGACATTTACCCCACAATTAACTGAAATGTTTTTCGCGCGGAATGACGAGGCTGGCGAACCCAACATGGCTGACCTACTAGGGTTGGATGAGTGGCCGGCTGGTGCCAAACAGACAAGTCTTGATTGGATTTGATCAGGAAAAAGTTGTTGTTTCTCGACAATTTGGTGAGGAACAATAGCCAAGAACTGAACTACCTAAGAGAGACATTGGACGAAGAACGTAAAAACAACACCAAGCTTCGGAATCGTGTACGACAGCTAGAGGCGAAGTCTGACCGGGAGGAGAGTGAACTGACAGCCGTTGCAGATCGAGTTGACGACGCTGACAGGTTGAAGCGATCACTGAACGTGGTCGTCACGGGCCTGGCCGAGCAAGACAATGAGGATCTCCGGGAAAAAATGGATGATTTGTTAACTCACCTTGGGGTTAATTTCACTGCTAATGACACTCTTCGAGCCTTCAGACTAGGCCAGAAACGTCCCGACAAGGCGAGGAACCTCATGATTCACTTGAGAAACGTTGAACAAAAGGCAGCCATGTTAAAAAATGCGCAGAAGTTGAGAGTAGGTTACAATGGTGTATTCCTAAATGATGACTTGTCAGTCAGGGATAGGAAGAAACAGGGTGACCTGCATGGACTCGCTTATGTGGCGAGGAAAGTGGCTGGTTACCGAACGACCAAAGTCAGAGGCCTTACATTAACCATCAACGATAGGAAGGTTAAATGGGGCGATTGGGATCGTCTTCCTGCTGACGTCAACCTTAATTCTATGGCAATTGAAGCTACTGGAGACGAAGGCATTGGTTCCAAAGGGGAGAGAGCATATCTCTCCAACTTTAGTCCTTGTAGAATCGTAGACAATGACACTGGATATGTGTACAAAAGTGCGGAGGCCATGTTCCAGGCGGAGAAGGCCATTCACTTCGGTGACCCAGATCTTGCTCTCACAATAACAAACGAGAAGGACCCGAGGCGCTGCAAGTACCTCGTACAGAATTTGCTCAACGACAATGCTGAGTGGAACGCTAGAGAGGATGATGTAATGTCTTAGTGGCCAAATTCAACCAAAATACAAAGCATCGTGATTATCTAGTGTCTACAGGCAATAAACACCTGTATGAGTGTACCGAGAACAAGAAATGGGGAGCTGGTAAAGATATCCGGAAAGCTAAAGAAATCACGGGAACCACCGAAGGCTTCCGAAACATCCTCGGGCGGAAGCTTGAGGAGGTCAGGGCCGTCCTTCGATAGCCTCGTGTAAAGTAGACAAGAAGTTAAATGGATCACTCACCGACATATGGTTCCCAAATCATAGCCAACATATTCAGTGACTCACGAGGACGAAAACTAAAACATAAGCTTAACCCTAGCAGGACCTATCTTGACAAACCACCAGATTTTATATTTAGAACTGAGGTTCATCCAGGTGCTCGTCTCTCTCAAGTCTGTCGTCATGCCGATATTTTTCTCTCCACTAATGGACCCACAATAGTGTACTTAATGGCTGGTATATGTGATATCACTACAAAAACAAGAAACAAACGAGGTAAAAATGTTTTCACCTTCTCATGGCCTTCGACTGAATCGCTGCAATTACATATGAAGTCAGAAATATCAACAACCACTAATCGCTTAAGGAATCGTCATCCATATTCACCAATAATCATGTGTCCAATCACAGGAGCAGATCTGGAAAAATTTTGCTCAAATCTTGACATAGACAAACAACAGATATTAAATGAAAGCATCATTGAAATCAACAGGTTTATACAACAGATTAACCAGGAAAACAAGGTTTCTACCCCCTGGATCTCAAGATATAATCACATGACAAATGGTCGATCGATAAGACACGACTACAACTCACTTGAAGATGGAATACACCCATGTGATGAATTAATAAATAAACAAAGCTGTACTTTTTGGAGGAATATAGAAGCGAATATCCTAAATTTTATGAAAAATAACTTTTTCACCACTATTATTGAAGGTCTAAAGAAACCAGAATCTGTCGAATTAATGTCTTAAATCAACTAGATATTGGTACTAATTAATGTTAATATCCTGTCATATTAACCACTTCATATAGTATATTATTCAGCTAATGTACGGAGTATGACTATGGGTCAGCATCTTGCCTATATTTCTTATATCATGTACGGTGAAGGACTTTCAAGCAGCAGTATCATTACCAAATGAAATATGCCTGAGTGGTTCAGTCCCGGGCAAGTTCATGTACGGTGTATGACTGTGCGACAGCAACCTGAATGATTTACTTTGTAGCATCTACCCTCGAGCAAATAATCAAATGTATAGTGTATGACTCTAGGGCAGCAGTCGGTATAATCAAATATCAATGTACGATGAATTATAATAGTTGCCTACTAACTCATGTACGGTATATGACTGTGGGGCAGCAACCAAAATATAAATATATTGTTTAACTTATGCTTTGCTATAGACAAATGTACGGTGAATGACTTTAGGACAGCAGTACGATTACACATGACATACGCCTGAGTGGTTCAGTCCCGGGCTTCTCCTCTCTTCTATTATAATCTAATCCATGTACGGTATATGACTGCAGGGCAGCAATCAAAAGGTTAATCCACAAAAAAAATGTACAGAGTATGACTGCTTGGCAGCAGTAAGTTCCACTTCATGTTATAAGTGTCGGCGAGGTGATATCTTACTTTACTTCATTGTTATACAGAAACCGACACATATATTCATCTAGTCTTCTAGATATTGTCGCATGTTACTGGTTCTAGTCCATGTATTTTTATTTTTATATCAGAAACCTAGTCTACATATTCAAAAAAAAAACTAGTGAGTTGTAGAGAGCTAATTATCTCTCTACAGACATTTTCTCTATTATTCTTCTCATCCATAGGTATATACTATACCTCTCTCACCCTCATCATTATAGGAGTTCACATAAGGTGATCCAATTCAACACTATTAATGGGTGACCAGCATGGTTTTGATAAGAATGGTTTCAGTATCATAAGTGTCAATGTAAGAGGGCTCAAAACCAATCTATTTAATCTAAAAAATGGGATCTCTCAGTTTACCCCAGAAATTGTAATATGTACAGAGACATTCTTAACAACTTATGACAGGTCAATTGACTTTGAGATTCAAGGATACAATAACATCATTAGAAATGACAGAGCAGTGTTATATGACAATGGCCAAGTTAAAGGAGGTGGAGGCATAGGATGTTATATCAAAAATGGTCTTACTTTTAAAATACAAGAGAATATGTCTAAATCAAATCCAAATATAGAGTTGATCTGCTGTACTATTTTATTTGAAAAGAAGAGAAATTTACACCTGATAGGAATATACAAACCACCAGATGGTGACTGTAATTTGTTTCTTCAAGAACTACACAGTACTTTATCATCTCAAATGCTAAATCATAACAACTGTGATATTGTTGTGGCAGGGGACTTTAATATAAACATGTTTGATAAAGATTGTAGGCATGTTACATCTCTCACTGATATTACTCACGAATTTGGACTTACACAATTTATAAAAGAAACTACTCGTTTTGACATTAGGAGAGACAGAGATCACATCTCTGAATCATGCATTGACCTTATTTTTAGTAAAGAAGACTATGTAAGTTCTAGTGGGGTTATTGATATTTGGGTTGCTGACCATCTAATGACCTTCATTACCCTTAAAAAACAAAAGCCAAAGAAAAAAGTGTGTAGGGTTGTTGAATACAGAAGTTACAAGAACTATAACTCACATGATTTTATTACTGCAGTCAAATATTTAAATTGGAATTGTAT
Source organism: Sthenelais limicola (assembly GCA_942159475.1). Lineage (NCBI taxonomy): Eukaryota > Metazoa > Annelida > Polychaeta > Phyllodocida > Sigalionidae > Sthenelais > Sthenelais limicola. The sequence goes on along the minus strand of OW804102.1, from coordinate 13,773,090 downwards.
AATTGAAATGTCTGACCCACAACTAGCATGGGAAAAATTGATACTAATGATCAGTGATAACCTTAACAACACATGTCCTGTTGTACAAAGAAAAATCACTCCGCCAAGAGAGAAATGGCTAACTGATGACCTATTAATTATGATTAGAGATAAAGACGAAGCCCTAAAGAAAGCTAAAAGAACTAAAAAACGTGAAGATTGGTTACATGCCAAAAAAGCTAGAAATAATCTAACCAAACTGTGCAGAAAGGCTAAGAGAAAATACATAACTCAACTATGCAATGAATGTATTGATGATGACAAAAAATTTTGGAAATTGGTAGACAATATACTACCCAAGAAATCAAAAAAATAAAGACCAAGAGATAAATATAATAGACAGCACCTCTAATGCACCTGTACCAGTAACACAAGTAGCCACCAAATTCAATGAATTCTTTGCATCAATAGGTGAATCACTAGCTGAACAGATCAATGCCCAATGGAACTTCATAGGCCTTGAATGCCCAAATTCTCTAGATAATATAAGCACTACTCCTGAAGAAATTCAAAAAATTTCGAGAGAAATAAATACTAATAAGTCTAGTAACATAAAACATATCAAATCTCTAGTGTTTAGAGATGTCTTTATGGCAATACCGACTGTTTTGTGTCATATTTTCAATCTTGTATTCTCATCAAAATGTATACCTCATTCCTGGAAAAATGGGAGTGTTACTCCTCTTCCAAAAGGTGGTGATCAATCCATTATGTCTAACTATAGACCCATTACTCAATTACCTCTACAAGCAAAACTCATGGAAAAAATAATACACAGCAGACTGATAGAATTTTTTGAAAATAACCAAGTCATTTCTGACAAACAAAATGGTTATAGAAAAGGGAAATCTACCATAGATACCATAGCTGATCTAACTGATGATATACTTAATGAGAGGAATAATGGTGCTACATCGTTTGCTGTGTTTTTTGATCTAAAGAAAGCGTTTGACACTGTTAATCACGATATTCTACTTTCTAAATTGAGCAAATATGGAGTCAAAGGAAATCTTTTGTCCTTATTAAAAGATTACTTATCTGATAGGACCCAAGTTACTATTTGTAATAATGTTACCTCAACAGTCAAAGAAATTAGTTATGGTGTTCCTCAGGGCTCTATACTTGGCCCATTATTGTTTCTAATATATATTAATGATGCGGAGCATAGCCTCAAACATTGTAAGATTAAGTTGTTTGCTGATGATACTGTTATATATTGTCATGATAAAAATTTAGCTGTACTTAATACCAAAGTCCAAGAGGATACTGTAAATTTTTGGAATTGGTGCCAGAGCAACAAGTTAACTTTGAATGTAACTAAGACTAAATGTATGCACCTAAGAGGACCAAGATCAAGAGTTGCAAATGTCAGACCTAATATTTCTATTAATAACACACAGCTAGACAATGTAGAAGAGTACAAATACCTGGGAATAACCCTTGATTCACAATTAAAATTCTCTGCTCAAGTTAGACAAACTCATAAATCTGTAAGTCATAAGCTTTATCTGCTAAGAAGAATTTCAAAGCTGGTACCTCAGTTTGTTTTACTGAGAATTTTTAAGAGTCACATTCTACCTTTGTTTGACTATGGTGACATTACTTATAGTGGTTGTACCATACATGAATTGAATTCTCTCCAAATCCTTCATAACAAGTGTATAAAAGTTGCTTTAAAATTACCTACTTTAACTGATACCCTGTTGATTCATAGACTGGCCAATGTGCCCAAACTTGAGGACAGAAGGAAAGCACATATTTTGAATTTTGCCTTCAGAAGAAGCAAAAAGAACAAATTTTTAAACAATGAAAGAAGAACAACAAGACAGTGGGATGGACCAATTTTAATTTCACAAAGACCCAATACTGTGAATTTTGATTTACATTGTATACAAAGGAAGACAGCAAAGCTATGGAACAATCTTGACCCTGAAACCAGAAACATTGAATCATATGAACGTTTTAAGGCCCTAACCAAGGCCGAAAGCTTGCTACCCTTATACATTTAATTTGACTTAATGTGCTCCTATTCCTCATCACTTCATCCATCACCTTAGCATTCTCTAGTCCTTAGATAGTTCCTTTCTCTATACAGCTACATGATAAAAGTCAAGGTCTATTAGGTAATGGCCAACTTACCAGACTTAGCCAGACTAAGACTGAGGCTATGTCCTACTGGTTCAGTATACTATCAGCTTTATCTATTGATTGTCTTTATGTTTGTATCACATTGTTATTTATGTATATTGACTGATAAACACTCCTAATAAAAATAAAAAATCATCAGCAGAGGACAATCCTAGCAATAAAATATGTACCTCCAATGTTTCTACACAGAGATGAGGCATTGCTAGAACAGATATACACACTAATAGCTGTGAGAACCCCTGGAAAGACTACTTGGATAGGATCTGCATTATCACGATGTCACACCGTGTCTAATGCTAGCTAAGGATCTCCTAAAGGGAGGGTGACTTTAGAATGGTTATCTTGAAGTAAGTAATTATATTTAAGGTATCTTCACAGCTGAGGAAGTATTTGTCAATTCAAGCATGAATGAATCAATTTCTCCAAAGTTGTTGCAAATATCAATCTATCTCTTCAGGAAAAACTTTCAGGTATGAATGGGTGTGAGTTTGAAACCAGAGCTGGTATGAATTTATTTGTTCTTGTCAAAGAGTGTACCAAGAGGGCAGATGTTACTTGCAGGCAGAGGCAGAAACGGCCCATGGTTGGAAAATCATGATTGGGAAATGCTAACACGCATTTCATGGTCTGCCACCATCGCCCTACCAGTTTACAGCTCATGACTGCTCAGACAATAGCAGTGATGACAGTAGTATCAATGATGATGGTCAGTTACAGGAAGCTATAGATTCAGAGAAGGTCCAAGGAGTAAAGTACTGGGGATGGAAGTTCATAGATGGTCAATTCCGATCAGTATCCTAACACAATCCTGGTTAACTACTTTAATGTTATTCACTACATAAGGGAATGAGTTTGTGCTTGCAGAAAACTAGGAATGTACTAAAGCTTTTGGCCATTATAATGGTTTAACAGTTAGGACTACAGTAATATGATTCCAATTGTGCTTGGTCATGAATGCTTTCATACAATACCATCGCAATAGATTTCTTGAGTTTATTGGATAAATTTTACTTTTTTTACTTTTTTCCTCACCATCCAAGTAGTCGGTTCAGCATAACACATATATATATATACTAACTAAATAAATTGCTAAATATTGATTAGGTTGACTTCATTCATATTGATCTGGATTCCCCATGTATAAAAAACATAGAAAAAGTATATTCACACTTGAATATATATATGTTGATTATACCCTGAGCTATGGTGTTTCTTGAGTTTACTTGATGCATTTAAGGAAGTTTTACTTGATATTTCCCAGTATCAGTGTACTAACTTACTAAATTTTGATTATATTGACTTTATTTATATTGCACTGGATTCCCCATGTCTAAAAACATAGAAAAAGTGTATTCACACTTGACTATATCTTGATTATATCCTGAGTTATGGTGTTCCAAAGTTTTAGTGGCAGCCATTTTGTATATTATTGTGATTTGGGGCATGTTTCTTGACCTAGATTTTCTGGGCCTTTAAGTATATCAATAAGGGATATTAATGATACCCAAGACAGTTCAGAAACTGTCGTTTGCTATTTGTCCCTGGTTTAATTTCTCCTAAACTAAACCTGAAAGGTCGTTAGTCTGAAAGGGGTTTGTTCTATTACCCCCAGGGGGCTTTGAGGGTGAGCTTCCCATGCACAGTGCTAACGATGGTTGTCCTGATTGTTGTTTCACTTTCCATAAGTCAATTCAGCATGATAAGAGCTTTCATAAGAGCCTATTAGGAAGCTTCTATGATGATTTTGAAAATCTGACCCTTTTGAGCTGAAAATTGTCAGCCATCTTGGATTTGAAGGTCAAAGCAAGGTCAAATCATCAAACTGATATCAGATATGAATTCCTCAACCCCCAAAACCCTAATAACCATATACTGGACTGCATGGTAGGCCAAACCATTGAAATATTAATTCTCATAATGGTTGATGGCGGCCATTTTGGATTTGGGGCTCTCACGGGTTTTCCCCGCACTTTCGCGAGGGTCGCCCCCGCTCAATTTTTTATTTACCCTTTATAGATGTCAAATCCACTGAGAAACCAACCTCTACTCTCAACGGTCACAGAAGTGCTACAGATGACCCTACTAATTGTCCTCTGCTGATGATTTAATAATGGTTATAACCTTCCACCAAAGAGGTTGTCCATAATAGCAAAATGTGTTTAGATTTAGGAAAAGGCATACTTTTAAGGATGTTTGCCAATTAGCCAGTGTTTCAAAACAAGTGTGTTCAATAACAAAGCTTCTCAAGATGATATAGAGAAAGCTGGAGAATAGGATACTGTTTACAATTTGAATTACATCCTCTATAATAAAGAAAAATTGAGGAAAACTTTCTGTCCACAAAACATATATTAATCTACAGATTCTACTACCAAGTTCTACTGCTAGTATCACAGAGTGTACTACCAGATTTAAACAACAAAGTGTGTTCACCTTCCTCCAGAGTACTCAGGATGGAAGTTCACAGATGAAATAATTCCAAACTTTACTTTTGAACCTGCTTCTGGCTTCTGACCAACTACTACAAAATTTGTTGCTGCAGCTGCAAGAGTGACAGCAGCAGTCAACGGTGACTATATTACCAGTACAGGAGCTAATGATTAAAGCCAGGTGCCTTAATCACTAGGCATACTGATTGTTCCTGTTGTGTTTTATTTCAAATCAAAAACTAACTAATAATCAAAAGAGATTCCTTTGACAGTTAGGTCTACAGGAATATGATATCAATTGTGCTTCGTCATGAATGCTTTTTATACAATACAATCCCAATAGATTTCTTGAGTTTACTGGATAAAGTTGACTTTTTTTCTTTATTCCCTCACCATCCAAGTAGTCGGTTCAGCATAACACATATACTAACTAAATAAATTGCTAAATATTGATTAGGTTGACTTCATTCATATTGATCTGGATTCCCCATGTATAAAAAACATAGAAAAAGTATATTCACACTTAAATATATATGTTGATTATACCCTGAGTTAGGTGTTTTTTGAGTTTACCTGATGCATTTAAGGAAGTTTTTACCAGATATTTTTCAGTATCATTATACTAACTTACTAAATTTTGATTATATTGACTTTATTCATATTGCACTGGATTCCCCATGTCTAAAAACATAGAAAAAGTGTATTCACACTTGAATATATGTTGATTATATCCTGAGTTATGGTGTTCCAAAGTTTTAGTGGCAGCCATTTTGTATTTTATTGTGATTTTGGGCATGTTTCTTGATCTATATTTTCTGGGCCTTTAAGTATATCAATAAGGGATATTAATGATACCCAAGACAGTTCAGAAACTGTCGTTTGCTATTTGTCCCTGGTTTAATTTCTCCTAAACTAAACCTGAAAGGTCATTAGTCTGAAAGGGGTTTGTTCTATTACCCCCAGGGGGCTTTGAGGGTGAGCTTCCCATGCACAGTGTTAACTTTGGTTGTCCTGATTGTTGTTTCACTTTCCATAAGTCAATTCAGCATGATAAGAGCTTTCATAAGAGCCTATTAGGAAGGTTCTATGATGATTTTGAAAATCTGACCCTTTTGAGCTGAAAATTGTCAGCCATCTTGGATTTGAAGGTCAAAGCAAGGTCAAATCATCAAACTGATATCAGATATGAATTCCCCAACCCCCAAAACCCTAATAACCATATATACTGGACTGCATGGTAGGCCAAACCATTGAAAGAGCGTGAAGGATTTGAAGGTCAAAGCAAGGTCAAATCATCAAACTGATATCAGATATGAATTTCTCAACCCCCAAAACCCTAATAACCATATACTGGACTGCATGGTAGGCCAAACCATTGAAATATTAATTCTCATAATGGTTGATGGCGGCCATTTTGGATTTGGGGCTCTCACGGGTTTTCCCCGCACTTTCGCGAGGGTCGCCCCCGCTCAATTTTTTATTTACCCTTCATAGATGTCAAATCCACTGAGAAACCAACCTCTACTCTCAACGGTCACAGAAGTGCTCCAGATGACCCTAGCTACTACTTGCTTAATAAGACTCATCACATGCCAGGGTAGTGGTATTCTTTGCTCTACATTAGAAAGCGGTCTCGTAATCATCCATACAGAACCAGAACCTACTCCTCCCTGACACTTAACCACATCAAACCCAAATATTTTATCATTCACCGGAATGTAAAATATCACTCTATCCGCAGTAGCCGAAGAAACAAAACCTCGCAGACAACTATCCATATTTCCACAAACGCATACAACGATATACCGAGTATCAACTCAATGTCCGAATACCTACCCCTATCTATATATATACATATACCCAGAAAGCTAGACCTATCACTACCAATATGTATCCACCTGTCATCAGCCAATTAAAGTCTAAATCCTAAACATACACACACACGTCGGAATACCTACCCCTACCCCTATCTATATATATACCCAGAAAGCTAGAACTATCACTACCAATATGTCTCCACCTGTCATCAGCCAATTAAAGTCTAAATCCTAAACATACACACACACACTCACCTAACAATAACAGCGTGTCACTTATCTAGACAATATACTATCAATACGATCATGCCAGTTCGGCTTCTTTAGACACCTGTCAACTTCATGTATATCACGAGCAGCAAAAGCCCACAAAACATCCTCAGTCGCCTCACAAACTGGCGACACATTGTGAAATTTTCTTTTTTTTACTAGTTTATACAATCGATTCACAATGTAATTAACTATCATACATATACAACAAAGCAAACACAATAGAAAACCTAGAAATGTGTCTGGTTTTGATTCATCCATTGACTCATGCTGAGTCCAATAATCAGGTCTAGTGCTATTATATTCCAAATACATTTCAAAACTCGTACTAATCCGTATACACAGTCAAAACCAACTAAACACAACCACGCACAAAACCCGTATTCAAACAACTAACCCAAATTAACCCACCCCCCATACACACCCAATCCCCATCCAACCCCATTGGCTCATCAACCAGCGCTCATTAACATTTTCAACTCACATAACCATATCTCACCATTGACCAAAATAATTTCCCTAACCGACCAAACGCACACACAATACAATTCCCCGCTCATCCATCGTTCACCTGTCAATCACACAACAATAGAACACAATAGGGTAGTAAATTTGCACAAATGCCCTCTGGACTGGATCGTAATGGCCGCCACATGCCGCATTAGATTGTACAGGAAACATCAAAGGATTTTCAAAATTTACTACCATTCGTGGGGGAACATAATCGTACGCTCTACACTACTTGCATTCGGGAACCTCCAAGCTCAGTGTACACACCTATACAGTGTGCGACATAGTGGAGGCGCGAGACTGTCGGTCTCTGCCAACTTGGGCTTAGTAAGTTGAGACTAAAAATTTTTTTACTAAGACCAAAAAATTCGTGATCATAGACAGGTGTTGAAATGAGTGTTGTTTGAGTGCATTCTACTGATTTTAAGGGTCGTTTTATAGTTACCATAAATATACCATTCAAATGTTTTGATTCCATTCAATTATCGATTTTAAGGGCCGTTTTATAGTTACCATAAATATACCATTCAAATGTTTTGATTCCATTCAATTATCTAAGAAAGTAATGCAAATGAATGCAAATTCAAAAAGTTTGTGCAAAGATGCTCGGAATCGACAAGAACATATAGAAATAAACATGTTATCCCTTGGATATTACATTGGAGATCGTCGGGCCCTGACAAATATCAATATCAGAGACCAACGAACATTCTGTGGAGACCTGGGCGTCGGTCTCTGGGTTATGTTGCACACTGGCCTATATGTTAAAATAATAAATTGTCATCTCTTTATTTAATATAATTCTTAGGGATCGGGTAAAAGGGGGAAAACCAATATGGCTGTTGTTTGTGTAGTGAACCCCCGGATATCTCGATTACCAATCCGGGGCTGTAGGCTCTCCTACAGGTAGTTTATCAGTAAATGGTGACACTAGTTATCCAGCCTGCGATAACCTTCGTGCTATTACTTAGACAACCCAGGTTCGATTCTCCTCTCGACTAAGGGAAAGTAAAACATGGACAACGATCTCTGTTCCGTAGCTTTATTTCCCCCACAGTGCAATCACAAGGTACATGGTCAGCCGGGCTAACCAAGACATCTGACAGAAAGGATTTCCGGAATAGTCACAAATACAATCCGTACAATAACAAGGTGTGTACAAGTAAATGGCAAGATGTTCTTCGTACAGGAATAAGTGATACAGGAGATACACAATACATCACAGTTATGCAATACAGTACGTATTCTGGTCAATGCAGAAAGATGAAAGGTAATCTGTAACTAGGGTAAAGCTTAACATTTCATTCAAGGTAAAAACGGAACAGATCCGAAAGGCTTGAAAGGCTGAGCGAGCGGAGCTCCAACCTTAACCTTGAAGGCCGACCCGGTTATATAAGAGTTAAAACAACAGCAAGCTATACTAGACTTGCGCTGATCCTCATATCCACTACAATACCCCCTCCATAATTTATAGATTTTTAACCCAACGGAGTAACACAATCTACAATATGTAAATTATTATAAGGCAATGTGGATATAAAATAAGTAAGAAGTAAAGCACCAATAGAGAATTAACAATGCGAATTCAAAAGTACAGGCAGGAGCAATATAGTGACCCGCGCACGTTATACAATAATCGCGACATCTCTAATTACAGCATGAGAATCATTCGGATTCAACATACTCAAACAGCCTTTGACAAGAAGGAGCTTCAGTAGACCTGCTACAGCTATATGTACAATATGTCAAGTAAAGTAATAACCTTTAGGCTGGAAAAACTTCTCACTTTCCGCACGGAAAAAAAATTCTTTCCGGGGGGTCCGGGGTCGGTAAGCAGTTAGCATCAGAACATCCGTGACAAGTCCGGCATCCGTATTCATCAAGAGTCGGTTACATCAGTGACATCAGGGGTCCCCATTTCCGTTCGTCAAGGAATCAAGTCATCATCAAGTCCGTCCGTCCATTCGTCGTCATCAAAATCTCAGTCCGTAAGTCACATCCGTGGGCATTTCGTCCCGGTTTGCACGCCCAGCACACAGTAGCTGGACCTACTTCTCCTTCTGCTCAGTGTCCTCCATTCCGTGCTCCGGAATATCGGCAGGATCAATCACTGCAGGAGTTGTAGGCCTGTCTCTTCCAGGGGTCACTGGCATTGGTGGCATCATCTGGAATGACACGGGCATGGCGGGGTTTGGCACCAAACCACCGCTCACGGGTTGGGCACCCATGAACTCATTCATGAGGCGACCAAACATGAAAAACCGCTGCATGCTATGTTGGTCCATTAGCATAGGAGCAGGGGTGAATCATTCGGATTCAACATACTCAAACAGCCTTTGACAAGAAGGAGCTTCAGTAGACCTGCTACAGCTATATGTACAATATGTCAAGTAAAGTAATAACCTTTAGGCTGGAAAAACTTCTCACTTTCCGCACGGAAAAAAAATTCTTTCCGGGGGGTCCGGGGTCGGTAAGCAGTTAGCATCAGAACATCCGTGACAAGTCCGGCATCCGTATTCATCAAGAGTCGGTTACATCAGTGACATCAGGGGTCCCCATTTCCGTTCGTCAAGGAATCAAGTCATCATCAAGTCCGTCCGTCCATTCGTCGTCATCAAAATCTCAGTCCGTAAGTCACATCCGTGGGCATTTCGTCCCGGTTTGCACGCCCAGCACACAGTAGCTGGACCTACTTCTCCTTCTGCTCAGTGTCCTCCATTCCGTGCTCCGGAATATCGGCAGGATCAATCACTGCAGGAGTTGTAGGCCTGTCTCTTCCAGGGGTCACTGGCATTGGTGGCATCATCTGGAATGACACGGGCATGGCGGGGTTTGGCACCAAACCACCGCTCACGGGTTGGGCACCCATGAACTCATTCATGAGGCGACCAAACATGAAAAACCGCTGCATGCTATGTTGGTCCATTAGCATAGGAGCAGGGGTTGCAGGGAACGGAGAAGGCATAGGCACTTCTTCCGTCGCTAGGTCAGGTCGCTGACTCTGAGTGGCACTAGTCACAGTACTACTCGGGACACTTCGGGGCACTTGGGACTGAGGCTGGAGGCGGGGTTCTCTCCCGGCGTCTTCAAACTCTGCCCGGAGATTTCCAATAATCTCCTCTTGGACGCGGATCTTGTCGTCTCTCTCTTTTAGTCCACGTCGCTGGTCTCGGATCAGACGAGCGTTGCAACGGTTCTCCTCTCTGAGTGTTGCAAGCTCCTGCACTTGGTCACGGACCGTTTGCAGCTGACGCAGGGGCTCCGCTAGCGTATGGAGCACCTCATTGACTCTGGTCTCAACGGTCAGGACTGCTTCAGAGGCTTGCTCTAAAACTTCCCTCACCGCGGTCTCTCTGGTTGCCAACAGCTCAGCAGTCGGGACAGGAGGGGGTAGTTGCGCTACCAACCCTTCAGCTGCTTGCTGAGCACACGTCGCTATCCTCTTAGGGGTAGGCGGAATTCCATAGCTACTGCTTCTGGAATTAGATCGGGATCGATCTCTCTTCTTGCCTTTCTTGCCGGACTGAGCTCTAGAAGAGCTCGGAGCTCCGGCAGCGGCACTGGCAGCTGGCCTTGCAAATCCAGTGTCCTTGGAAGCAGCTTTCGTTGCCTTCCGCCGGACTAGATGCAAATCAGCATTCATAAGATACGTTGTCTGCATGAACAGCGTATTCACCTCCCTGGTCGGCGTGACGGTTTGGGCTTTCTCCACGGCTTTGTCACGGCTAGACTTGTGAGCCACCTTCTCACCGTACTGAAGGTGTCGTACCAGCTCAATACGTCTGTCTAGTCTTTGCAAACAGGAGGAGGACGGGCAAGTCCACACCTCTCTCCGGGTACCATGTTCCTCACAGAAGTGGCGGAACAGGCGCTCTCTAGTGGCGTAGGTCTTGACGCCAGAAGAGTTCATTCGTGGACACCTACACACCGCGAAGGGGCAACGGAAACCGGGTTTCCACAGTTCCGCAGCATAAGCCACCTTCTGGTACGTGCCTGCATCCGTTTGGTCTTTACGGAACAGGCTTGGCCACAGCCGAGTCTCATACCTCTCCATGAGGTTGTCCGTAAACTCGGCAGACTCATCCTCACTCTCATCATCGATCGGGATAAACTTCCCAGGGACGTCTGTGGAGGGATCAATAGGGTACAACTCCGTGCCTTCCTCATACAGGGTACGGAGGTCTGCTACCTTCTCCACATCACAGAACCGAGCGCTTCTCACACTCAGTCTCTCTCGGTGAACTTTCATCACTCTCTTCTTGGGGGTTTTGGCCACGGGTTTGCCTTCCGCGCCCTTAGGCTTAGTCACTGCGGAGGCCCCGGCCACACCAGGCGAATCGATGTCCATTCACTCTACGTTCACGGACAAGGGGCGCAGCCCATGCTTCTTGTCCGCACTCCGCCCTCGCTCTCTGCCAACCCGGCCTCTGCCGAGGGACCTGGACTGACCACGTCCAGCAGTCCTCTCGGTGGCATTACTCCGGCCTCTGCGCGGAGATTTGCGGGGGGAAGTTCTCTTCTCCGTGGGCTCAATCTTCACGGAGTCCGGGTCTTCCTGAGCGGCGTCCGACAAGGCCTGAGCGAACTCTGCCTCACTCAAAGCCTGGAAGGGGGCGACCTCATCTTCACCCTCCTGCTCTAGGAGTTTCGCCTCCACTTCCACCGGAATCTCTTCCTCGGTGGTCTCTCCGCTCAGACTCTCATCGTCTTCGTGTCGGCTCTCGGTCCGGCTCATCTTGGGTCATACGGAAATCTCACGGAAATCACACGGAAATCACACGGGATTCTCTCAGGCACTCTCAGGGGATAAGTTCGCAGCTTTTTAGTTCTCCGATCCTATAACATAAACATTACAGTTCTAGTCATGGGAGCGGATGCAGCCGGAACATCTATTTACACATAACTTAGGTAAAAAGTTGCCCAAAAAGACAACGGATACAACTAGTATGATCTCTCCGAGTATTCTAGTTATAAAATACACAAGCCTGAGAACATAGAATGTACCAAACAAGCTAGATAATTGAAAAATCATCGTAGCGTGGCCCGATTCATGTCCACATCCAAGATGGCGGTTGGGTCGTAGCTTCGGTGCTCTATCTCCCCACACTAGAAACACCGAAACTTACGTCTTATACTAGACGCACACCTCTGTGACAACCATCGGTATCATGTTAAAATACCTCTCTTCCTTCCTAGCAATCATACAGAATCAATTCATACAAGTTTCATGCGACAAATCAACTCATAGAACGATCACAGTAGAAAGCGTACTTACAGGTCAGAGTCCAGGAGCAAAGTGAGCCACGAGGCGGAGCGAACTGGTGAACCCGGATGCAGCCACCTCTAGCGGCACCCTGATGCAACGCTAGTTCACTTAACCGCCATGCTACTACAGCGCCATGCTCCCGCCACTGCCTGACGGATAATGTTACCCGGTTTTGCATGCTTAGATCAGTTACGCTCCCCGTGACTGAGGTTTTTGACTGTACGTAAACTGACTACTTCTCCACTGAGACAGGGTGGAGGGGAATTCCAGTGAATTCACCCAACAATGACACTGTTACTAGCAGCAATTTCAAGGTATCCAAACCAAGATTCAGAGCCAGTACACTACGGAGTGGGACCATTCCCTCAACATAGGTCTAACTTCAAGCCACTCACAGCTCTCATCTATATTTCTGGGTTACTCATCTCCGAAATTGATGTTGTTGGTTCTTTCCCGGCTACATGAGACGAGGTAGCCTCATGCACCGAATGGGACTTAGGTGCATTTCTCCGTCTTGCAACCTTAGTCGACTTCTCGTGTTTTTAGGGTGGAGGGATCAGATCAAAATCCCCCCGGTTTGCACACAACAAGGCTAGGATCCCAGTTGTAACCGATCTGGAGGACGACGCACCCATGTCCTTGTTACAACTTCCGCCGGGGACTCATCGCGTCTCTTTCTCAACCCTCTTCCGACTTTAGTGGCAGCCTCAGTCTTCTTCGGCCTCCCTCTATGTTTGACAGTAGAGTAGACGGCAGGTGGCGTCCGAGGAGCTTTAGCTTTCGCTGCAGTTTTCGGAGGTCTCCCTCTCTTTTGAGTCGGAGGACACGGAACTACCGGGGTCTACCGACTTTCCGTGGCGCAGCTACAGGTTGGGGTGAATCCGGGGGATCCGGACCATTCCCTTGGTTGCCGTTGCATTGCACTCCTTATTCTGTTCCTTCCTCGACCTTCCCCGCGGCTTAACGCCTATGGAAACTTTTTCTTTCTCTCTCCGCGTCGGACACTCCGTCCCGGGCAAGACTTTGCCTCTCTCCAGCCTCAAGATATCGCGACCAGCTTCCTGCAACGCACGGAACTCGGGTGCCCTATCCAAGTTCACCACCTGGATGGGTCCGTTCTCATCGAAAGCTCGCTTAAGGTAGTCGACGTGACACCTCACAATACCTTGTGCTGTTTCTAGTTCATAGGTTGTGCCACCTATGAATCTCTTCACTTTGAAGGGCCCATCCCACTTGGGACCGATCTTCTTACTGGCCTGCGGATGGTTGTAGCGATATACAACAGCACCCACTTCAAAGCGCTTTGGGTTGGACTTTCGATCGTAGTCTCTCTTCTGGTGTATAGCGGATACGCCAAGATTCTCACGAACGAACTGATGGCCCAACCTCAACCAATGCTTCAGGTTCTCTACGAACGCTACTCGGCACGGAAAGTCCAGGCCTCCTGGTTCCACTCCATAGATCAGATCCATTGGGGTCACCAGCTCAGCGCCAAAGACCACGGCGTTAGGTGTACATAAAGTACTCGCGTGGACACTTCCACGGTATGCATGGGCAACACATGGGGCAAGCATATCCCAATCCGTGGCACTGTAGTCCGTTAGACAGGATAGCTGCTCGACTAGTACTCGATTAAAGCGTTCCGCTTGTCCGTTAGACTGGGGTCTATACGGAAGGGTCAACAGCTTCTCGATGCCCAGCATTTCAAACATGCTTCTCAACAAAGCAGATCTGAATTCCGGCGCTCCATCCGTTTGTAACGACACGGGACAACCAAAACGCAGGATCCACTCACGGAACAGCACTTCCGCACACCTCTCGGCCGTGTGGTCTGGCATAGGGTAGGCCTCCGCCCACTTCGAAAAGTGATCCGTCACCACCATCACGTAGTTATTGCCACGCGGGGATGGACGGAATGGTCCTATGATGTCCAAACACACTTGGCTCCACCGTTCTCCGTGTAATTCCTTTTTCAAGGGGGTGATTCTGCCACCACCTCTCGTCTTCCGCATACTGCATTCCGGGCAGGCTCTCAGCCAGCGCTTCAGGTCTCCCCTCATACCTGGCCAGAAGTATTTCATCTTCGCGGCCCAGCCCGTTTTGAGGAACCCAAAGTGCCCTGCAGTCTTAGGTCCATGCATAGCATGAAACACCTCTGAGCGGAGCGCAGTAGGAATTATCTTCCGCAAGTACGTTCTTCCGGTGCTTGGCCGAACCCATTCATAGCACAAGACACCGTTTCTCATCACCAAACTCCCCCTGTTATGGATGTAGGTACAGTATTCATCGGACTCCGCGGACAGGGACTGCTTGTCCGGGACCGGTTTAGTACCTTCCAATACATCGATAACTCTCCGGATTGTGGGGTCGCTCTGCTGGGCTCTCTGGATCACATCTTCCTGCGGCGCTAGACTGACTGTTGTCGTCGCGACAACTGCATCATGCGCTCCGCAGTCTGCACAGTCAACGCGGACACACTTCCGAGTCGGAACTCTAGAAAGGGCGTCAGCATTCACATGTTTCTTTCCGGCTCGATGGAGAATCATGCTCTGATCCAGACCGAACTCCTGCATCTGAGTCAACCAGCGTGCAAGCATGTCCGTCGGATCTTTAAAGTTCAATAGCCAACGCAGGGAGGCGTGGTCAGTTCGCACAATGAAGTTTCGGTTTCCTAACAAGTAATGCCGGAACTTCTTCAGGTAGGTTAGTACTGCTAAGAGCTCTCTCTTCGTGGCGCAGTAATTCCGTTGGGCTTTATCCAAGCTGTTGCTGGCATACCCAAGGACTACCTCCTTCTCATCTTGTATCTGCGAAAGCACACCCGCCATGCCGAACCCGCTAGCATCCGTGTCTAGGATGAATTTCCCTTCCTTTTGGGGATATCCCAGCACAGGAGCAGACGTTAGCAACTCTTTTATGCCCTGGAAGGCCACATCACATTCCGGAGACCATTCTATGGGCTTAGAATATCTCTTCTCCCTCCCAGCGGAGTTCACAACTTCTTGCAAAGGAGCGGCAACTATCGAAAAGTTCGGCTGGAACTCACGGTAGTAGGATGCGAATCCCAAAAACTGCCGAATCTCCTTAGCATTTTTCGGAATTGGCCACTCGCGGACTTTCTGTACTTTCTTTGGGTCTGCACAGATGCCTTTGTGTGACACAATCCAACCCAAGTATTCCACTTCTCTGCGGAATAGTTCGCATTTCTTGGGTTTCAGTTTCAATCCGAACTCCCGGATCTTCTTGAGCACTTGGCGTAGATTTAGGAGGCACTCCCCAAATACTAGGCTTCCCCAAATACTACTACAAAAGTGGCAGGGGCGTTGCACAATCCAAAGCTCATTACTTTGAATTGGAACAGCCCCGCGCTAGACAGGAAAGCAGTTTTCTGCTTGCTCTCTTCGTCCATCGCGATCTGCCAATACCCACACTCCAGGTCGAGGGTGCAGAACCACTGGTTTCCACCTAACGCCTCGACGCATTCGTCAATACGAGGGAGTGGGAAGCTATCCTTCACAGTCACGGAATTCAACTGGCGGTAATCGACACAGAAACGCTGTGAGCCATCCTTTTTACCAACCATCACGATGGGTGCTCCCCACGGACTGTTAGAATGCTCTATGCGTCCCTGCTCGTACATCCGCCAGATCTCAGCCTCCGCTAGGTCACGCTTGGCCACTGGAATCCGCCTATAGCAGAGTTTTATAGGTCTGGAACTACCAGTGTCAATCACATGTCTGACAACGTGAGTGTGGCCCGGCTCATCGCCAGGTAACGCGAAACACTCACGGAACTCAGTCAGGAGCTCCGCAACTTGCAACTTTTCACTCTGATCAGTCAAGTGCGTCTCTCTCACTAGTTTCGCTAGCGGGCATTCCGTACTCGGTGGCACCGGAATGTCAGGGGCAATCAGGTCATCATCGACTATGGACGGCAACTCCACCATCTGTATCGAGTTAATGATAGCTCTTCTAATCCCCGGATCTACCCCCTCCGGACAAGTGGCAGGGGACGATTGCAGCGTCACCTTACTCACTTTTCCGACCACCACATCAGTCTCTAGACGTAGGGACTCTCCGGACGGATTACTGAAGGCTATCACTGCTTTTTCATCCGCCGTCACATAAGTGTTAAGGCATCCCAGTGAATATTCCTTCAGCAGTCTCTGATCGGGGCTCGAACATCAAACCTGTTGATGTGTCAGAGCACCTGCGAACGTCAATCTTAGCAAGTGTGACTGATCGAGGAAGGATAACCACCGCTTCCCGGAGTGTTACTTCATACCCATCCTCAGTCTCCTTAGCTTCGATCGTTTTCACAGAGGGACTCATCCGCAACGGTCGAGATCCGCGCCAATGGTGCATTTTCACAGCATCAGCGCCATTGCTCAACGCAAGCTTCCCTGAACAGTATATATTACATGAGTGCAACAAAGCAAAATCCTGAGCTAGGATCCCGGATTCGGGGCCGGCAAGACCCGTTACTACCAGACACGTAATCATATACGTCCGTTTCCCTAACGTCACGGGAATCAAGGCACATCCGTGAACAGTTATCTGCGAACCACCTCCCATCATGCATGCCAGCCGGGACGGAGCCATCGGCGGCTGTTGATGCAGGGAATCGTAGAATCTCTTTGTCACAAGGCTAGTTGTCGCACCTTGGTCCCACAGAAATTCACCGATATCTCCGTTCACAGATACAGTCGCGTACCATCTCTCCGCAATGCATGCATCACGGATCTTCAGCGTTCTCTGCTCATCACCGGAAACCTGCTGAAAGACGGCAAGGTCGTCGGGACCTTCCTCCACGACTAACACTTGACCGACAACAGCTCGGAGTTCTGCACGACCCCATAGCACGTCAGGATCGCTATCTGCAAAACTATCCACTGGATCAACTCCGATCCCTGGATGAGTAGTCTCATCAGACGACCAACTAGTATCCGTTTTCGGTAACAGGCAGCTATCTTGTATTACTCTACCCGCTTCCCTACACACGGGCGTCAGAGCCTCACTCCCATCTTCCGCGTGTTGTGCAGATACCACACGAATTGTAGTACTGCGGAGCGCCATCGACTCCCCAGATCGCAGTTCGCGCTCTATGCGGTCCGGTTGGAGTTTTCCGACTCAGAGGTTTTCCCGTCGGTAATCGCCTTGAGTTCAGAATCTCCCTTCTTTGCTTTCTTGGGACAGTTGGCGATGTAATGCCCTTCCTGTCCACAAGCAAAGCACCTTCCGCGAGGCCTCTCCGATTTCCCTCTCCACTGAGAAGTACTACCGGAAGTCCTTCCGCTCCCGTTGCGTCCCTGTCCGCCCTTCCAAGTTTGCAAGACCTGGATCACAGCGGCTTGCAGGCTTGTATGCTTGTGGACAGGAAGGGCATTACATGGCCAACTGTCCCAAGAAAGCAAAGAAGGGAGATTCTGAACTCAAGGCGATCTGACGAATCTGAAGAACTCGCTGCGCTTGTGGCCTGGACAATTGCTTTAGACGCACCCACGCGGACATCTCAGCATTGGTGACCCCTTGCAAAAAAATGCGCAGGGACACAGCTCTCATGCGACCGAACGACTTTCGGCCCTTCCGTGCCACCTCATTGGTGAACAAGCGAACGGCTTGTCCTGGGGTCTGTCTACAGTTGTAGAACTCAGCCTGCAACCGGAACTTGGACCTTTCTCCGTAGTTCGCATCCATGTGCTCAACGAACTGCCGGAGATTGATGTCCACTGGCAGGTCACCCATTTCTGCCAGCTGTTTGCGTGTGCCGCACCTCAATTGTCGAAGCAACTGAGCAGATGTCCAATTGTGCAACTCAGCGATCACCTTTACCTCCATGAGGTAGGTCCGCCACGCGGTTTTGCCATCCCACATCTTCACCGGCGGGACCTTCGGCGGGTGATTCTCAACTTCCTCACAGTGAACAAACGTGAACTCCTCGTCAGACTCCTCTGGTCCGTCATACTCAAGACCAGGGACTAGGGACCGGTTGGTTCTACGGGATCCCATGAGGAAGGCGAAGAGGAAGAGGAAGGCGACCTCTGTCCGAGTCCGCCTGAGAACGCCTCTGCGGAAACAACGGGGATGCGGTGACATACGCCGAACGCGCATGCCCTCTGGCAGGACTTATATGACGAGAAGGACTATTCCCTCGGCCATGCTCTCTGCCATGATTTCCCTGGCGTTTGCGATCAGGTTCTCCCCACTGAGAGTCATCATGTTTCTTACGTGTTCGTCTCGGAGATGATGTCATCATCGTATGCCGAGAGAACGTCACACCGCGGTGATCTCGGTCTCTTCCGCCCTGATCGGACACAATCGACGGATCATTTGCCGTTGGCTCACTAGCCGGTTTTTGGTCCATAAACGTGGATGTCGCGGGACCTCTGGTAGGATTCTGCTTCCCAATCCCCTGGATCATCTCAAGCAACTCCGACTCCAGAGCTGTCATCTCACGTCTCTGCGGGGTCCCCGTCTCTAGGGAGGGCTTTACATGATCTTCCGCGATCGACTGCCGGAATTTCTCACGAAGGTCAGAATCTTCCGTGTCGTTCGGCGGGCCTCTCCACTGCGCGACATTCCCTCCGGAATATTTTGGTCTCGCTCCGCCTCTGGCACCACGGTCAGAGGAAGGTGACTCGAAATCCGCGGGGAGACTTCTCGGGGTTGCCGGCCCCGGGTCTCTACCCACGAAATCTTGTCTCCTTGATTTCGTTCCATAACGACCTCCTTCCGTCTGCGCCGCAGAATCGGAATACGACATCTTTCGTAGACGTCACGGACTGCCACCGCAGTCTCAATTTCTTCCGGGAAGAAATTTGGGACAACCAACGGACTGAAAGCACTGAGGTCGAGAACTGGCACGGCACCAATTGTAGTGAACCCCCGGATATCTCGATTACCAATCCGGGGCTGTAGGCTCTCCTACAGGTAGTTTATCAGTAAATGGTGACACTAGTTATCCAGCCCGCGATAACCTTCGTGCTATTACTTAGACAACCCAGGTTCGATTCTCCTCTCGACTAAGGGAAAGTAAAACATGGACAACGATCTCTGTTCCGTAGCTTTATTTCCCCCACAGTGCAATCACAAGGTACATGGTCAGCCGGGCTAACCAAGACATCTGACGGAAAGGATTTCCGGAATAGTCACAAATACAATCCGTACAATAACAAGGTGTGTACAAGTAAATGGCAAGATGTTCTTCGTACAGGAATAAGTGATACAGGAGATACAGGAGAAAGGCTTGAAAGGCTGAGCGAGCGGAGCTCCAACCTTGACCTTGAAGGCCGACCCGGTTATATAAGAGTTAAAACAACAGCAACCTATACTAGACTTGCGCTGATCCTCATATCCACTACATTTGTATAATTCTCTATGTAGCCAGGGGCGCATTAGGGGAATATAAGCTTGTGTGGCTTGTGTGGTTCGTCACCTTGTGTGGCTTGTGTGGTTTCGCACCTAGTGGGGCTTGTGTGGCTTGTCTGGCCATGCTTGTCCACAACATGTTTAGAAAATGATCTAGATGTAATTTCAGGGCTTGTCATGTAGTTCCTTGGATACATACAACAATACCTCATATAAATAGGGGTAGGAGAGTGGCCATGGGGATGAATAATTCTGTTGTAACCAGCAACAGGAACACATCTCTACTATATTGGCTTAGGCCCCACTCTCCTATTATTGGAATATCCAGGACTACTGTAGGACTCAGCCCTCATTGTTGATATTTATTATTTGACTTTGAGAAATACACTTCTTCATACTTCTACAAAATCGTTGGACTTTAGTGAGTGCTTTGACTTTACCACCTTCTTTATTAATAATGCCTCGACATAGGCACTGCCATATTCATAATTCTACAAGGACATTATTAGGTAATCATATTTAATAATATATCATTTAACCCTTGCCACCAGCATGGAAGATCCAGAGCTAAGCCCCCCTGTTTTAGTTAGACCCAGTTCAAGTATAATAGTTTAAAACTGGTGTAGAACCTGGAGCATGGGTGTTTATGATTATGTTTATAAACATTAATATTTGAAATGGCTGAATGAGGACCCTATTATATGGCTAGAACTATATGAGACCTTTTCTAAATACACTGAACCTGAAAGAACCAATGGACCGATAGATGGTTTTATGTTGTATTTAACTGGAAGAGCTCTAAATTGGTATGTTGATTTCGGCTTTAAATCAGAAAAGGACTGGAGTAACTTAAAACAAGAATTCATTGCCTATTTCTCACGTATTACAGAGGACGAAAGAATAGAACAAATGTATTTGAGAATGAAGGTAGGAGAAAGTGTGGAAGCTTATGCTCACAGAGCAGCAAGAGCACACCGAATTCTAAAATATACAGACAGCCAGAAATTATCCACCTTCTTGTCTGGACTTCTCCATGCTATTAGACAAATTGTTAATGAATCCGATCCACCTTCTTTCTATGAGGCTGTGAATACCGCTTTATTAGCTGAAATATTCCCAGCTTTAAAGCAGCAGGTTAAGATAGAAATGTGTCAAAAGACCATTGAATCATTAATGGAAACATTTATGGGACTGACTGCAAAGACAAAAGTCGCAAGTATGGACATATCACAGACCTCCTCATACTCATACCCAGAACAGGAATGTATAAGAATTAATTTCTCATTTCCCAACAATCTGACGACACAGTCAGCATAAATTAATCTAATATTATTTCTCACTATCTAGCTAGTAGCGAGGATAATTTTCCCAATAATCTGACCACCCGGTCAGATTGAATGACTATATTTTTTTTTCCTTTCTCACAATCTAAAGGGATAATGGATACAATTTCCTTTTTTCTTTTTATGATAACATGTCTAAATATGTATAGAGGTCGATTTCTTGTCATCTTTTTATCATATTCCCCTGGGGAACCGGTGCTTAACTCCTTGGTGTAAGGCCTATGCCTTGGTAAACTTTTATATATTTTATCCCCGGAGAATATGGTGGGGAAAAGAAGTGACTTCATGAATTGGCGGGACCAATTGATATTTTTTACTTATTTCCAACCATATAACCTGCAGCTTAAGGGCCCTCAAGCAGCAGTTATAAGTGTTGAAGAGGACTTTATTTTATTTTCCCTGATTATGTGGGATTATACAAGCTTGTCCCTTGCATGCATCAAGGAGGAGAGGACTTTCTCACAAACATACCTATTTAACAATTCATGTTTCTCTTGGTCGTTGCCATGTGGATTAAAATCCTAGAAAATCCGCAACAGGTAGAAGGTTTAAGAGATATGTTTTGTTATAATATATACCCGATTTTACAGCTTTTTACTGACTCTCCTGAGATTAGCTTCATTTAATCCTTATCCCCTTCTCCCATATACCATTGCTCACAAATCAACAGTGAGTATGGAGTAAAGTTAGGTGTAAAAGCTGCCAGGAGTTTATTCTTATGTTTAATTTTTCTTTCTTTTCTTATAACGTGGTATCATTGAATTACAGGAAAGGTGAGGCTAGGTGATAAAGCTCACATTTTGTCGTTCTCAGTAGTGTTAATGGTTTTGCATTTTTGAGACCCTGTGTGGGTAGAGTAAACCCTGTGTGGGTCGTGTTAAAACCTGTGTGGGTATAATAAGTATGAGAAAGCTATAGAGGTGTGAGAGCTGATAGGACGACGATTTCTTTGATTCTGTGATCTGATTACCACATTGGGATGTACCATGGTTATTTGGGAATGAAAATATGAATTGTATTAGGCTTGAAACTTAACCAATGTATCTGGTATTGATTATTTGAAATAATGTATGGTGTATGGTTCCATAGTGAATGTATGTTCGACTGAGAATTTTACTTTACTTATATTTCTATATATTTTTCATGTACATGTATGGTATTCCTTATGCTTGGATATCAGCCCCCGAGGCATTTCCATGTATTTTTTTTCTAAAATGCCAAACATTAGGCCTTGCTTAATTGGAGAGCTTCTTGGGCGGCTACTTAGTAAGTAGAACTACCTTGTATTTTTATTTTGGGTGTTTTCTCCTACTCAATATGTCAGATATTAGGCTTTGCTTAACTGAAGAGCTTCTTGGATGACTATGGAGTATAGGAATGACACTTGTGGGTCCTTCTCATCGAATAGACAGATTAGACACTAGGCCTTGCTTAATTGAAGAGCTTTATGAATAATGGTCTACAACGATGAGGTCCCCAAATATTGATATATGTATTTTTCTCAATATGATAATTTTGGTCTAATAATTTTAGACTAGAAACAAGGGTATTTTTCATTTTTTATCAATTTTCTGCTATATTTGAACTTCATAAAATCCTCTTTTGGGATTTCTTACACCATCATATAGCCAGGAACACATTATTATATACCCTATCATATTGTTATTGTACCATTTTTATATATTTCACTGGGTCCCAACGTCAGATAGGAGGAATATATTTTTATCTTTTTTATTATTTTTTTTTTTTTTTTTTAAATTTGTTATGGTCACTTTATTCAGGTTATTTTTCCATCATAATATCTGGTCTGGGTTGCATAGTGGAAATGCGAAAGAACCAGATACCCTGGAATGGTAGAGCTATGCTCTATCTTCAATCTTTTTCAGTTTTTCTTTTCTGTTTTCATTATTTTCGTCAAAATTTATTTTATTATCATTTAATTCTGATAAACGAGTTGCCAAGTTGCCAAGTACAACACTGCTAGGCATCATTTTCACCCAACCTGCCAAGTCAAACCAGCAAGTTTGCACCTGACAAGGCCAGGTTACCAAGGTGCAAAAGCTTTGCAGCCTTTTGGCAGCCGCAGCAAGTTTCAGAAATAAAAATAAATAAATGTAGTGGGTCTGGTTATATTACCAATATTCTATTCTATTGTATGGTGGTGCTGTCCGCTGTGGGTTAGTACACCTGAACTACCCCAGTGGGCAGTACCAGTGAACATGTCCACTCATCAGTATATGTGTGGGGACTTTTACCATCATATTGGTTGTTATGCTCTTTTAAGCTTACTTTGTGTTCATAACCTTTCTACCAATGTATTTCTATGTGATATTTATATCCACGGACGTCAGTCCGAGAGTCTTCAGTAACGTAGTGCCTGAGTGCATCTTACCTTTATTATCTATATTGCATGTCTTCTCACACCAGTTTTGTATGAGTCGAGAATAAGGGAGAACCCCAGCTCGAGTTGTGTGAGTCAGGACAAGTGTGTCCCAAGTGATTGAATAAAGTCCGTAGAAAGGTTAAGCCTTGTTCTGTCTTTATTTAACGTGCAAGCGGATCGGATCCGAAGATTACTACATAAATACATTTTTATTCCAAAAGAGGCTCAGAATCGCTTCATTTTTCATTTTCAGATTTATTCATTACCTAGTGTTATTTTTTATGAACAAGGCAATTCTGCCAGTCATTCATATTTTAACATTAGAACAAGTGACCACTCCTCCTTCTAACATTGGGAGCATTAGCCCCGTTTCTCCCACTGGGCAGATGCTTTAACACTGGAACAAAGCCTAGATATATGCTCAGAGCGCGGACCTCAGAGTAAGCATGGTCCAACTCATACAGTGTTGAACCCTATGGGAACATGGCTGTGTATTAGTGAATATTTAGTCGGTTTTGGGTCGATTTTTGAATTGAAACTTATAGCTTGATGAATGATCTACCTTTGTATTGATTGTGTATTGATTTGATGTACGATTTATGGCACATATTCATCATTTGTTGGATATTTCGAATTATATAAGTAAAGTAGATCATGTAAAGTAGGATGGCTACTGTAGTGAGTACAGACGGATCTGTAACTATGCAAATTCATGTTGGAATTTTGAGTTTGATTTTTGAATATGTTAAATAATGTATGTACCTCAATTTTGTCAATGTTCTCTACAGATATTTATTATCATTCCCACTGGAAATAGTAATATTTTGTATACCTATTGTATTGACAATCTATTTGCTGTGTGAAACAAGGTGGTGGAAAATTTTGAATACTTTTGACTGATTTGTATCTCTTAAGACCAAGATATGGTCTATCAATGTATTTGCAAAGTTTAAAATTTCATGTAGTATTGAGCTAGTAATGTTTTGTCTGGTTATAAGGTATTTGAGTGAATATTCTGCATATTGGAATTGATTATTTTAACCTTTAGCTGAGTTTTATTTTCCTTCTAGCATAGTGGAAATGCTTAAGACTAGATACCCTGGAATCATGTTAAAATAATAAATTGTCATCTCTTTATTTAATATAATTCTTAGGGATCGGGTAAAAGGGGGAAAACCAATATGGCTGTTGTTTGTATAATTCTCTATGTAGCCAGGGGCGCATTAGGGGAATATAAGCTTGTGTGGCTTGTGTGGTTCGTCACCTTGTGTGGCTTGTGTGGTTTCGCACCTTGTGTGGCTTGTGTGGCTTGTCTGGCGATGCTTGTCCACAACATGTTTAGAAAATGATCTAGATGTAATTTCAGGGCTTTTCATGTAGTTCCTTGGATACATACAACAATACCTCATATAAATAGGGGTAGGAGAGTGGCCATGGGGATGAATAATTCTGTTGTAACCAGCAACAGGAACACATCTCTACTATATTGGCTTAGGCCCCACTCTCCTATTATTGGAATATCCAGGACTACTGTAGGACTCAGCCCTCATTGTTGATATTTATTATTTGACTTTGAGAAATACACTTCTTCATACTTCTACAAAATCGTTGGACTTTAGTGAGTGCTTTGACTTTACCACCTTCTTTATTAATAATGCCTCGACATAGGCACTGCCATATTCATAATTCTACAAGGACATTATTAGGTAATCATATTTAATAATATATCATTTAACCCTTGCCACCAGCATGGAAGATCCAGAGCTAAGCCCCCCTGTTTTAGTTAGACCCAGTTCAAGTATAATAGTTTAAAATATACATATACATTTGTTAAAAATTCATTTTTATTCTGGTGTCGAGCTACATACATTAAATGTAAATGGGTCAGATTTTCAGAAAATGTACAATTCGCCTTCATTAATTCACTCAAATAACCCAAATTCAAGACAGAAATGAGCTTCAAAATACAGTTTAACATAACAAAACTGACACTTTAAATCAATTCGACACTGAGTATACTCAGATATACCAGGTATTCATCATTTTTCAGCCTAATTTAGCCGAATTTACTAAACGTGTACAGCTGCCGGTTGTACGTTTTGGAAAATTCTGACCCAAATACGCTGGGTGCGACAAGATCCAAATTATCAACCTGCCCCCGGGCAGGTTAATTTAAAATTTAAAATCTACCTGCCCACCTCAAAATTCCACCTGCCCAGTCTTTTCTGAATACCTTAAGCTTGAAAATGATTTAATAGTGTGCGAAATAAGCAATTGTCTACCGCCAAATGACATGGCACCGAGGCACCTAGACGTGGCAAAGAGCTAGCTCGTCAGAACGGCAGACACAACAGAACTCCTGATGCAATTTTAAACCTAGAAATACTGGAAGAGCCTACCTTACCACGTTTGGAATACGTTTTCAATAGTGGAAATTCCGATTGCAATTAATTAGCACCGATTTTTGCAATTTTGTGATTAAGGTGAGCGATGATATAAGGACTAGAGAATCCGCTTCCCGCCATACAGTTGTTTACCTCAGCTGTCACACCGATCTGACTGTCAACTGAAATGTTCAGCATAAAACGCCCGGCGGAAGAACCTACTGGCCATTCCCCTGAAAACAAGAAGGTAAATGCATCTGAACACAAGGAAGTGATCTGTGACAATACCAATAACACTAGTACGATTACCACTTACGTTGAAAAGGAAGATAGCACCAAAATGGCACAGAGTGATGTGGAAGAGATTACGCTCCCGCAGCTAGTAGGTAGCCATAACCAGCTAGCCATCTATGCCACCAAGACTAAAGCCTCTATCTCTAGAATCTCTAGAATCTATTGTATCAAAAATAATCAAAATGGTTGTACCTACCTTCCATGAAAGTAGACTTGACGAAGTTTACAGAATTGTAGGCAAAGGAGGAAAGACCAAGTCTAGCAGACCAGATCCAATTGTGGTACACTTTATCGCCCTGAAAGACCGCAAAGCATTTTTGACCAGTAAAGGCAAACTATTCGATCATAGGATTTATCCTCCAGCCACATACCCGAGCCACCACTTCTGGTCTTTTGAGGAGGACGTAAACCCGGAGGTTAGGAGATCCAGAAGCCTAATGAGACTTATTGCCAAGGAAGCAGCCGCTACAAAGGTAGACCTGAATGCAAGAGCAAAAGGAGATAAATTAGTTCTTAAAGGCACGTCATATACTGTCAAAGAGCTAGATTGTCTACCCAAGCCACTCCAACCAACCTCCATGAAAGTGCAAAAGGTGGGAGGAACCATCGCTTACCAAGGACAATATGCATGGCCCAGTAATCTATATTACTCCCCGTTTAAAGTCAGGAAACTCAGATACTATTCTGTGGAGCACTGCTACGTGCACACGAAAGCTCTCAAAAACGGCCACTACACTGCAGCAAGGGCCATACTGTCCATGCGTGATCCTTTCGAGATAAAGGAGAAAGGCAGTAAATTAGAGGTGAACGATGAGTGGAAGGCTAATGAGATAGACTATATGAAGTCTATAATGAGGGCAAAATTCGACCAGAGTGCAGAATTACGACGCCTACTATTCAAGACCGGTGATTACGAGCTGGTAGAAGCCACAGGAGATAAATTCTGGGGATGCGGCTTCTTTCTGGGAGCCGTCCAGCTGCGTACCTATACCTGGCAGGATAGAGGGTATAACAAACAAGGGAAACTACTAGCAGAAATACGAGAGGAGCTCAGAGAGAAGTATCGCCAAGAGTTGGGAGACATTGTCAACACGTCGCCACCCCCTCCAGCAGTCACTCCCTCAAAGATCTCGCCTAAACCCCATCATAACAGACGTAGATATTTCCAAAGCTCACCATCTGCTGAGGAAAGACAGCTAATGAACAAACAAGATACTCACCACCGATCGACTGCACGACGCACCTCGATAGACGAGAACCAGGTCACAGATATGGAGACCGAAGTAGTTCCAAAGCGAGCCACCGACATCATGATAAATATCACAAGCACTCCCGCTGCAATTTCTCCCGTGAAAGGTTTATTCCAACTTGACATGAGCGCGGTGAGCAAATCACTCAACGAAACAATGACAGACTTGAATGTGTCAGCGAGAATGGCGAAAGAACATGGTGGAAACTAATATTTACGCTGACCCAAGATGTCAGACCACGAGCACAGAGACAGAATTACCTCGCTAAGGTACCATATAATTGCTTAACAACTGACGTGTAACAGCATGAGAGGTTGACATTAAATTTTATAATATTCCATAAAACAAACTGTACATCTTAGAATAATTTTCTCTGCACGACTAACTGAGAAGTAGGCAACGCCCTATGCAAAACCATGCCTCACGAACATGTGCTTCTATTTATAAACAAGACCTGCGAGGTCACCTCTAGGGTCAAGGTCGTCTGTTCTCTGCAGTGAATGATGAGTTGTGAAAAGAATTAATTCGAACATGAGTGAAAACATACACTCAATAGTAAAATAATTGCTATAATCTATCACAAATGACATGGTAATTATTTAATATGTCAAATATTGTATCACACTAACCTCTATTTGAGTCGTCCGATGTACATAAACAAATCAGACAGGCACGGTAATTCTCTGCGGATATGTTTCCAAAATGGAGGTGCCGATCGAGTTTGTATACTGAAGAGGATAAACGATTCGAAAGAAAAGTATGTTACAAATATTCTAGCCATTTATACCGTATGTATTTTGTGTTGGTATATGACCCGACCCTAACAGCAGTAGGGATGAATGGTTTTTAGCTAGTATTAAGACTGCCGGGAGCCAAGACACACAATGTCTGCACGTCGGTGATTAGTTGTATCGATGTCAATCCCTATGAGGGAACTAACGATTGTACTTTTGATTTTACTCTGGCCAAACACTATGTTTTATGTTCGCTATTTGATAACAAAATGCCCTGTCGCGTATGTATTCTATGCATACAACTTCAAGGTTTGCCAAGAACAGAAATTATATAGAATGACATGTAATAGAAATGGTGTGGGATAGCATTGACCGAATCAGTGAGCTAAAAGGGTTGACATTAGCCTCTTTGAACGTAAGATCTCTCAGGAATAAAGTAGGAGAAATAAATGATAAGATGTTGAGAGGAAACATAAAAATTGTAGCATTACAGAAGACTTGGTTGGACCAATCGGATCACGACGAGCAATTATTAATTAATGACAAGTATGCAATATATAGATCTGACAGATCAACCATGCAAGGTAACATGCCGACTAGACTAGACTACAGGGAAACTTACAGTAATACTGTATGCCCATGTTCCTACCTATATTACCTATGTTATAGTACATGACCCCACAGTAATACTGTATGCCCATGTTCCTACCTTTATTACCTATGTTAAAGTACATGACCACACAGTAATACTGTATGCCCATGTTCCTACCTATATTACCTATGTTAAAGTACATGACCCCACAGTAATACTGTATGCCCATGTTCCTGCCTATAGTTCCTATGTTAAAGTGCATGACCCCACAGTATTACTGTATGCCCATGTTCCTGCCTATAGTACCTATGTTACAGTACACGACCCCACAGTAATACTGTATGCCCATGTTCCTACCTATATTACCTACATTAAAGTACATGACCTCACAGTAATACTGTATGCCCATGTTCCTACCTATATTACCTATGTTAAAGTACATAACCTCACAGTAATACTGTATGCCCATGTTCCTGCCTATAGTACCTATGTTACAGTACGTGACCTCACAGTAATACTGTATGCCCATGTTCCTGCCTATACAACCTATGTTAAAGTACATGACTCCACAGTAATACTGTATGCCCATGTTCCTACCTATATTACCTATGTTATAGAGAACATGACCCCACAGTAATACTGTATGCCCATGTTCCTACCTATATTACCTATGTTAGAGTACATGACCCCACAGTAATACTGTATGCCCATGTCCCTACCTATATTACCTATGTTAACATACATGACCATCTTCCTGCCTATATTACCTATGTTATAGTACATGACCCCACAGTAATACTGTATGCCCATGTTCCTACCTATAGTAGGTATGGTATAATACATGACCTCACAGTAATATTGTATGCCCATGTTCCTACCTATAATACCTACGTTAAAGTACATGACCTCACAGTAATACTGTATGCCCATGTTCCTACCTATATTACATTATGTTAAAGTACATGACCCCACAGTAATACTGTATGCCCAGGTTCCTACCTATAGTACCTATGTTAACATACATGACCATCCTCCTGCCTATATTACCTATGTTATAGTACATGACCCCACAGTAATACCGTATGCCCATGTTCCTACCTATAGTACCTATGTTAGAGTACATGACCCCACAGTAATACTGTATGCCCATGTACCTGCCCATAGTCCTTATGTTAGAGTACATGACCTCACAGTAATACTGTATGCCCATGTTCCTACCTATAGTAGGTATGGTATAATCCATTACCTCACAGTAATATTGTATGCCCATGTTCCTACCTATAATACCTACATTAAAGTACATGACCTCACAGTAATACTTTGTGCCCATGTTCCTGCCTATATTACCTACATTAAAGTAGATGACCTCACAGTAATACTGTATGCCCATGTTCCTACCTATATTACCTACATTAAAGTACATGACCTCACAGTAATACTGTATGCCCATGTTCCTACCTATATTACCTATGTTAAAGTACATGACCTCACAGTAATACTGTATGGCCATGTTCCTGCCTATAGTACCTATGTTACAGTACATGACCTCACAGTAATACTGTATGCCCATGTACCTGCCCATAGTTTGTATTTTATACATGACACCACAGTAATATGGGAAACGGGAAGCCACATATAGCCTTCATATATACCATCAATATTCCCCGGTTTGCTTCCATTCCTGACAAAAGTTAGACTTGTATAACTCATTGGAGTTCTTTTTTTCATTAACTAAAGGTAAAAAAAAATAGAACTAACATATTACAGTCACTACGGACTTGACTAGCAATGCCCAAGCAATGGTAAGCCCTTTGCTATGTGCGCTCATTGAGTTAGGCACACAGACTTGATGGTAGTCTAGACAAAATTCTATTAATGGGACCATAGAGTACATTTCAAAAGAATACAAATATTTGATAAAGATTCCACTCTTCATATTCTGCCATATCTAAATTAGCCGTTTTAATACCTGATACCAATGATCGGTTGCCATGGAAACCACTTTCATATGTCAGAATCGGGCCCCATCTAAACTGATAGAGGCTGAATAAATTTGCCTCTGTAGCAAATTCCATGGAACTGTCTCAAAATTAACCTTTAGGGGGCCTAGATTAAGTAAATTTC
This sequence comes from Sthenelais limicola, assembly GCA_942159475.1. Classification (NCBI taxonomy): domain Eukaryota; kingdom Metazoa; phylum Annelida; class Polychaeta; order Phyllodocida; family Sigalionidae; genus Sthenelais; species Sthenelais limicola. The sequence goes on along the minus strand of OW804102.1, from coordinate 13,742,140 downwards.
ACTAAATGCCCTGTACTCACACAGAATTTTACAGTACTTAAAACCCCAAACTCAAAATTATTGAGTTTTAATGACTTTAACGACCACAGCAACCATGCTAATACATACAGGATAACTAACGAGTTGGTTGAAGGATTGTGAATATTGCACGAGTTGCGCAGTGAGTTAGTTATCCATTTTATTATATATGCTTTATATAAAGTTAAACAATGTATATGTTGTAGAAATATTATCAAATTACAACCTTATAATGATCCTTGATCATGTATTTTTGTGTATAGGCCTACCACTATACATCACGCTGTTCTATTGGGCATCACGGCAAGGGAAAGCTGAGAAAAATAGCTCATATTTCCGAATCAATTTTACACACTTTCAGAGCTTTAGATTCTTAAAAAACAAAGTTATACTTTGATAAAGGGTAAACCTTGATAAAGATGAAATGATTTTAGTTTATTAATTAATTTGGATGAGATACTACACCTCGACCTGCATTGAAAGTTACAACGATTTGCAGATCATTTTGTCAGTGGGCAGTGGCTGGAGAATCACTGACGTTTTAGAATGAATTTACATCCTTTTCACAGCTTTTAAAAGTTCTAAAACCAGACTAATGCTTTAACAAAGGGTAGGCTTAAATACAGATGAAAGTATTTTAGTTTATTTCCTTCATTTGATCTATATTTTACCATTCTGCCTACCGTTCTAGCTCGTTCTGCTGCCTTTGTTTACAAACAGCCTAATGGCGTGATTCCCCTCAGTTGGGCCTTCACGCTGCCATAGGCACCTTCTGGATGCCAGTCAGAGCATGGAGTTGTATACAACACAACTCATATTAGTCAGAGCGTGGAGTTGTATACGCACACAACGTATACAACTCCACAATACGATGTTATAAATGACCTTATAGTAAGAGTGTACACCCATGTTCCTCCCTATACTGCCAATGCTATGGTACATGACCCCACAGTAATACTGTATGCCCATGTCCGTACCTATAGTACCTATGTTAGAGTACATGACCCCACAGTAATACTGTATGCCCATGTATTTTCACCACTATACACTAGGTGTCAGTGTTGAAATAAGTTCTCAATTGATTATTTAATATCTTCATTCTGTTAGCCCGTTATTACTCTTATTTCTAGATATTTTCAACATATTATAGTTTAATTTTGTATTGTCATCATATCTTCACACAAAGCTCTCTGGGATTTCTTTCATCAACCTTGCAGATTAGCTGAAGGACAGAACGGAATGTAGGTTTCAGGGTAACCAATATCATTTTAATGGAAACGTTTTATTTCAGTTCCCATAAACCATGTTTATTTATCATTTTCACAAACCTTATAGGTTATTATAGGTCAGATGAGCAATTCCACCTATTGGTCGTCATTTGGCCATCCACGACTGAAAATTCTTAATTTTTTAGAATTGCTTCTATTGATTTATTCTTTTTCATATATAAACTACATATATTGCTGATGTTATAGTCGAAATTGGGAAGGTTAATGATGAATATTGTAGTCAGGGCAGCCTGATAGAATCTGTGATTAGAATTCTGATAATAAGGGCACCAAAGATTGGTACATATTTGTACATAAATGAGGATTTGAATTAAAAATAAATAAATAGAATATGCAAATAATGTTTTGAACTATTGTGTACCCGATAGGTCTCAACATAAGGGTGCCAACACTTTTTAGTTTGTGAAAATATTTCAATTAGAAGGAAAGTTATAGCCAAATAACCATTCCAGTAATGGTAATTATAATGGCAGCGGCAAGGGTGACAGGATATTGACCCTCTGCCTATACACATATATAACCGATTATGTTTGGAATATATACACAAATATATAATATTTATTCCTCTTTGTTTTCTTTTTAAGTTGACTTGAATGAATAAATGTATTGGTTGGTCATGAAGGATGTATGTGAGTTATGTTTGAGTATTTAGAGGTAAAATCTTTAGAGATTTATGTATAGATTCTCTGTATGTCCCAACAACACAGTGTCAGTGTCAGTGTCAGTGTCAGTGTCAGCGTCACGTGTGGAATACTCACATGACGCTGACACATTTCTCATCCTACCTTCTGATTGCAAAGAACCTGGGTGGATTTTTTGTATTTGAAATGAAGTATATGCATCGACTCATTTATATGAATATTATAAATTATTAATTCATAATATTTATTAAATGAGGTATAATAACAATACACATGTGACGCTGACATAAAAGCTTCCCAACCCCTATGTTAGTACTTATTATTCCAAAATATGAACATATATCCGAACAGATTTGTTCTAAATATATCAAGTGCATGTAGAATGGCCCAAATTAGTATGTATTGTTCACCCATGATTTTTTTTCTAATTTTGGATTTTATTTTGCACATGTGACGCTGACATTTAGACTTCCCAACATATTTTTTACATTTTTGTTATGCCAAAGAGCCATTGGAAACAAATAAAAAACAGATCATATAGTAGCTAGGGTCAAGGCGCAATGGTAAAATAAGTTTAAACTATGTTTGACTAAACATTTTTATTCATTTTCCTCATTTTATTGGGTCTTCCCTAATTTGTCTTCCTTCTCTCTCCTCCATCTCCTGCCTCTCACCTCTCAACCACTTTCCCTTGTGACTAAAATCTAGTTTTTCGACCCCCATGCATAAATTCTTAGGAAGATTTATGTAAATGGGGGGTATCTCTGATGTATTTCGGGCGGGCGGATACGATAAAACTATTGACAAATGTCTCCAATCATTTTTTTTCATTCAAACACGCAAAAGATGATTTTAGGGTCAAATGACAACCACATGGTGGATTTGCTCAGATGTACAGTTGGTTCCGAATTCCATAAATCTTTGAGGTTATATTACAGAAAAAAAATTAAATCTTGTTGTCATAGGAAGAGCAGCATTTATCAAATAAATATAATAATAAGGACATGAACAACAAATTGGATACATACAATGGGCTTATTTTTATTATTTCACATTATTTATTCTGGACATATGGTACACTATAGTTGAAACACTTTTGACACTAGTAATTGACGCATAATTCTGGAGTTAGATTTTAACATTTAGATTTTAACATTTGTTTGAATCTGAATTGAATAAGAATACATATCCACATCTCTTCTTATTCTAGACTTGCATTATTATCTCCTTCATTTTCCCCTCTCTCTCCTCCATCTCCTGCCTCTCACCTCTCAACCACTTTCCCTTGTGACCATTTCTTTTTTTCTTATTGACTATAATACACCCAGGATATTAGACATGTCCATGAATTAGATATTGGTATGGTGATATTCAACACGAGAATTTCTATTTTCTATTTTCTTAAGAATAATAGTAATAGTTAATATCATATTCGAATAGCCCCGTAATTGCTGAAAAGTGACCCATTGATCAATTGGGAGGTATACTAAATCATTATCAAATATATATGATGTGTTCGAGGAAAATGAGTCACAAGTAGCAAAATTGATATTTTCAATCAAGTAAAAGGTAAACGATGAGGTTCACAGTCAATTATTGTCGGGGATATCCATGTCCAAGTGGAATGACTCTCACATATTTAGTCATGGTTCGCTCAATAATTGTCCTAGAAGGTTGGGACAACTTTTAAAATGCTTAGGACAGATTGAGGATTCCGTCGCTGTTGGTAAACCTTAAGTCACACGTTCCGCTATGTGAGATATCGTCGTTCGAATAACCGCGACTGGTGCGCAGGTCACTACCCCAGGTGTAAGAATTTATGATTATATAGTAGCAGAGACACACATCATATCATAAATTGGCTGTGTGTAATTAACTATAATTTTGAAAATAAAGCTCTGCAATATTTCAGGGTGGACAATTACCAGTAAAACAATTAAATATACCCTATACAGGATGACCTTAGAATGCATGGATATAAATGATACACTGTCTTGAAATTTGGTAAATCTATTCATACTACAAACAGTGTTAAGCACCACAAATAGAAACATTCCCACCAAGACTTTCTGTGAATAAATGCCTTGTGCCTCATTTGTCTGTAACACATCACAAATGGTTCAAATGAAAAGAAAATTTGGATTTTGGTTCCTGGCCACAAGGACATTGTATTGCCATGTATTCCTTCTTCCATGCATCCCCATCAACAAAATATTGTGCAGGAATATTATTATTATGTAGTGAATACGGGTTTTAAATAGCTCCGAGATAATTGGCTCAGCCGGGTGTTGCTATAATTGGGTGCACGCGCCTCAACTGAACGCATTCCCGGTTCAGAAATGGCCTTTTGGATTCCCGCCTTTTCTTACTTGGACAGAGTTCCAGTAATTTGTTATCAAAGGTATTGATTATCTAGTCAACTCATTTACCATAATGTGTCTTAGAGTGCTTCCGGACGTTCTGGTAAGACTTGTTGTTTCACTTTGCTATTCTCATGTTTAACCATGTTAAATGATAATTGATAATTTACTATAGTTTACTAGTCAACTTGTATCACCTAGTACCATTCTTTCTATCAGTATGTAATACAAAATTTAAGGGGTGTTCGGAAGAGCTGTGACAGTCACAGACAATATTCCTTGTCTATTATTTTATTTAATTTGTATGACAATGATTGTATATGTGAAATGGAAATAAAATCTTATAATAATAATAACTGTTTTACCCTCAACACCTACAATGAGTTTGCTGTGTATTCCACATCCACCTCGCTGCTATACCATAGTGACAGGGGTGGCGTGTGCACCACTCCTATTCTGGGGATTACCCACCGCTCTATTTCCATGACAGGAGGATTGACTTTGAGCTCAGGAAACACCTGGTCTTTAATTCTCCCTGTTTCTGGCCCTACTTGGGTTAGATAGATACTCAAAAATGCTAAAATACTTAATGTATTATGAAATATACCATTACTGTAGTGACAAAATGGGGTTTATTGGAGGAGAAAATTAGAAAATGTTATGGAGATTCTGAATATTTTTAGAAGCATGGACATTATGGATATTCCTTAATTCATGGAAGACTGGTATCCCTGATAGACACAACTATCTTTGTGACAGTGATATGTGCATAAATATATCTTTACTGCATAAATATTTACAGTGGTAATGCCATTCAGGAATTTGCCCTGGTAATAGGGGTTCACTGGTAGTATATTTGGGGAGCAGTATGGGTCTTAAGGGACCCCTTTTGCTTATGGTTAAACTTGTATGTGCGTACAGGATGGTAGGAAATAAAGCATAAAACAGAAATGATATTATATATATGACACTTTATTAACATTAATAAGCATTGAGAATAACAGTCTGTACAGTTGTATACAATTACATACAACACACTGTATGATAGTGTGAATTTATTGTTTTGTTTTTGTTTTTAAATATCTTACTCAGCATTGATCATTATGTAGTAAAATTTTTTCAGAACCAGCTGATTTACTTATACAAAAAAACACAATCTTTAATAATAATAGTGATACCCAAATAGTTGGGATTTACAGTGATAATGTATTTGTAAAAACCATAACCAGTGGCTGTGTCACTGAGTTCAATATACAAAAATAGCAGTCCAGTAACACATTTAGTTAGTCTCATAAAGCTATGTTGACAATTTGTCTATTCATATATTCATTCATCTATTCAAGACATGCTGCAACATGATGAGACACCAATCTCCATTGGAGAGACAATGTTGCATGCAATACCAACTACATAATCAAATTAAGTTTGAGATTGAGACCGATAAGGAGCAATGTGTGGAGACACAGAGAAATAAGGTCAGATCAGAGTAGTTGTACCTTGTCTCATCACCTCTGCAACATGGAAGAGACATGGAGACATGTCTCATGCCTACCCCTCCTGCCACCAGGTGGGGCCTAGATGATTACCATGATTGGTCAAAAAATATATTATTACTAAGTGAAAGTCTAAATTGTTGTCAAAACACTACATGAATGTCACTGAGACACAAGTTGCACTCTGAGGTATTCACATGTTTTATCTAGCAGCTCTACCCATGAGTGCTTGATTCTGTACTCAAAACTCGGAAACACAACCCCTTGAATGACCATTTTCCCACATTTCCTATTAAGATGGAATCTAAAAATATACTTAATGACGAAGATTAGAAACATCCAATACAGACAAACTTTTGCACAAAGTAACCATCCACGATACAGGCAGTAACCAGTGGAGTCATAGAAGAGGCAATTAAAATGTTTTAAATTTAACCCAGAAGTAATGCCAGCATTTTCTACAAAATTGCAGATCTAAAACATTTACATAAATTTCAGACATCCAGCAGAGAATCAAAATGTATCAACTTGTTTTGTTGTGAGGGAAACACAGACTTTAAAAAATAAGTGAATCAGAGACAATTAGAAAGGGTTTTTTTACAACTAATATCACTATTTCAACATGAAGAAAGTACCAGTAGTTGTTGTAGCTTGGTTGTACTGGCCACACAGCTGAACACAAGAAAATGGACTATGGACATAACTATTGTTGTGACCTATTTCAACATTACCCTTTACATAGATCGTCAGACATCATAGCAGAAAATCTAAATTTTATGTTTGTTTCTTTGGTGTGAACAGGCAGTAGAACAGGACAAAATTGCTATTACTGCAATAAATTTAAATTTTATGAACAAATCAAAGCATTATCAACAATAAAAACAATATGAAGCACACATCATACACCATCCAATACCACATTTCAACTTGAAATCATTATTTCAATTATCTTTACATAAAAGGTTTGGAGCTCTTGACCAGCAAGGGCTATTTATATGTCACAAATGAAAGACAAAATACTTTACAGAAGGTCAATGATATATAATAGGATAATTTCACGTCAAATAATTTCAAGTGGATTGAGAACTTTTGTGAACTGATCATTGTGGGTCCCAGCGATGCCCATTTTGACATGGAAACTGATCAAAATTAGAGCATGAAGCAATGCTTATTTTATTCTCAAATAAAGACAATCATTTCACATAAACCATTCTACATCACATATCTGCTTAAAACCCTTATTTCAACTATTTATACTTACAAAAAGGATTAGATTGGTGGCCAGCAAGGACTATACTTATGTCAAAACAAAAGAAAAAATGTCTCACATGAGAGGTTGACAAAAATCTTTAAATTATTTAATCTCAAAATCCTTAAAAAAGTCACATGAATTATTAACAGCCTAATTTCCCTTCATATAGTTAAAGTGAATTAACAACAGTGAGTTAAACTTTTGGAAGAATGGATTCTTGAGACATCCGGTGGAAACATCAAAGCAAAATACAAACTTAATTAATGACATTGCATCAATTGTTTTTTAATTTTGAAATAAAAGAAACTTGGGGCACAACTTATAAATGGCCCTCCTCATTGACCATGATGTCCTCTGTTGTGGCAGGAAGCCCAGGAACTGACCCCTCCACATTCCATTTACTCCAATTTGTTGGTAGTGTAGATTGTACTGTGCTGGGTCCACTCCTGGGTATGGGTACTTTTGTGTTCCACCTGCCTGGTGGTGTCCTCCAGGTTTTGAACATCTTGGTACTCTCTCTGCAAAACAATTAAAATACATTTGATTATTACTCATAAATAGCCTGAAAGATATTGCTGGCCTGAGAATAAGGTATTCAAGAATCATTAGAGTTATGACATATAACATTACACCATCCTAAATTGAAAAAGTATCTACATGCATGCCAGTATTACTCCACGGTAGAGTGTGTATGATGTAACATTTGTATGTAGAGGTGTGTGATACATTGTTTTGTACCACATTGGCAGAACCTATAGCTGTGCAAAATAAACTCATTTGATTTGTTCCTGTCTTCTGAACATATTCAGGCCACGCCCGCTAACAACAATGGTAATGGTCCTGATGGTGTGGATGACAATATGACCTGTGTAAACCAGCCACACACAGGCCATTTGTCATAGACAGAGGCCATTTTATAACATTAGCTGTTACAAGCATTTTTGGTCATGAGCTTGCCCGCCTGGGCAAGCTATGATTACAGCAAGAGTCTTGTGGTTATATTGTCAGAAGAAATCTTTAAATTCCCTAGTTTGATTCCCATTGTTTTCAAAACATCATTAATATTATCTACAAAATACAACAATCTTTTATTTCTTCCACATAATTTTTTTGTATCAATATATCAACTTAGATCAGAACCGATTATATACATTGTATCCTATGCCTTGATAGAAAAAAACAATTCCTTCTTTATTAAATGGTTACTCTAAACTCCTGGCGAAACCATTGATTATTCTCCATAATTCCTTCATGACAATTATCAAAGTTGAAATAATATTGTTTCGAAAGTCTTTGCCCATTGCTTGAACAATATTTTGAAGCACTCTCACAGATGTTTTAATTGTAAAATGTAAAATTGGCAGTTTTTCAATAGTGTTATGCAAATGTATCTGCTGAGCGTATTTAAATGTATTGATATCATACATAGCACCATGACCTAGTAGCTTACACATACTCTTTTATTTGTGCATTTGAGATAAATATATATGTTTTAGTTCCTGTATTTTAAGGATATTGTATAGAATCGATCTACAGAATCGGCCAGTTCTAAGTTTAAACATAGGCCTATGAAACATCAGATATGCCTTCCAAGCCTTTGAAAAATCAAATTAAAATACATGAACTGAGATCTATATTTTTGTAAACTTCCGAAAACCATCTGACATCCTGTGGATTCCACTATTTATAATTAAAGGACCAGATTTCTTCAAATTAAAAGTCTTTAAAGTCCAATTCTTTTTGTTCATCAAAATTTACCTTAAATTTATGAGCTTTAGATCATGCAGGTAGTACAACCCCTAAAAATAACTCTTCATTTTTTCGAAAATGTTTAGAACACTAAATAGTGACATTAAGCAACCGCTACCTATCTCCGCTGAGCGCTAACCTAACCCTATCGGGTCCAGACGTAGGTAGGTGAGGCCAAATGCGATTAAGCATAAGTTCCCCTATCCTTATCAACCACGGCTACCATCGCCCTGTCATGACGGCAATAAACACTGTCACCACACTGAATGTCTGTTTCGCGCTGCACATACATCAAAACAATAGCAGATGCTAAGTTCAATTGGTAGCTTATTTCACTTTGTTTCTCCAGATTTCGAGCATGGTAGTCCTTCCCAACTCTAGGAGGCACACTGAATGGCCTAAGCTTAGTATAGGTGTATGATATATGCTGTAAATCTACGTTATTTTTTCACAATGCCTTCAAAAAGAAAAATCATAGATGTCCCTTCTACAATTTTTGTAGCACGGACATCCTCTAAAACCTGCACGGACATCCCACTACAATTTTATACAGGAGTTTTCTCTAACTTGACACACAGCTATGACTATATTATGTTGTAATCAAGACAATATATTGGGGTACTAAAGGTGTGTGGGGTTGTGCACTGTAATAGATGGTGTAGAAACATAGATATCTATGGAAACATTTCGGCAGCATTGATTCAAAAAGGATGTATGTGCAGCGCGAAACAGACATTCAGTGTTGTCACAGTGATAAACAGGTTTATATGCATGGCAGCCCGTCACGGGAGGAGTCACGATCTCGAGCGAGTATATAATGGCTGGTACAATGTAACTTTTATACAACTAAAGTCACGATTTCAGACACAATTCTTTCTACTGGTACAGTCAAGATATGTAGGTTTCTGAATCACCAATTAGGATTTAACAGAAATGCATAGTTCGTTCACTAATGAGATAGGGCCGAACCACGTTTTTCAACCTAACCATGGTGGTTTCTACGTTGAGCCCCTTCCTATCTCCCTCATTACCTATGCATAACCTAACATAGTGACCTGGTTAGGCAGAGATAGGGAAGCGTGGAGGAGGATAGGTCGGTTGCTTAATGTCTCTAATATCTAATATACGGTATGGGAATTAAACTGAAAAATTTCTCAGGGCAACCAGAAATTCTGGTGGGCAACCTGATTTAGCCTGTTGGAGCAACATATTTTCATTCCTTATTTCGACCACTGCAGACATTCCTGCCACGCAATTAGCCTGTGCCAGACTACATACAGTAAGGAGTATAAATACAGTTGAATAGATAACCTGTTTCTCATTCAATACAGGCAAAGGGGAATAGTTTGGTGGATTTATAAATGAGAATATGCTGCTTAAGTCAAGCATCGCATTCCATGATTTGTGAAGCTAATTTGAATGTTAACTAATTTTAATTTAGTTTTCTGTTTTCCCCCTGAAAATCTTCAGTATTTCCAGCATAATCAGACTTGCATCCCTCATTATATAATAGCCCCTATGAAAATATTATTCATTATTACATCACAACAATTATAATGTTGTGGAATTTTGATGTAATTGTTAAAAAATAGTTGATTCATGGGATGTCAAATTGCTTAGAAATATGGTTGCCAGCAACAAAATATGGTTGCCTGCCCAAATTGATTTGAAATAATACAAGAGTACTAATGTTGCCAAATCATTCTGTTTTCACTTTTGAAGTTCAATAATTGTCATTAAAGAACTCAAAAAGGTTTTTTTTGTAACATCATGAAACTGCATTATGAATAACTCCAAAAGTGCCAACCTGTGAGGATCTCAAATTCTAGTATTTCATACAAAGGCAAAACCACCCTCGTTGAAGGTGCAAATCTACTCCTCCAGAATTTGTTTTATAAGTAGTCAATGGGGTATTCTAGGGTGGTTTCTTAAACCAACATAAATGGAATCAGGAATCAAGTGATGAGTGGCTGAAGAACACAACATTGTGGAACAGCATTCCACGACCCCAACCGATGAGGCATTGGGTCTGGGGTCCCAGAAGCTTAAGATTTGTTCAATGGTTGTGCATGCTAAGCATTAAAACTATTTTAGGTTTAATTTAATTTGAATTGGCCCAAAATCATAGCTGTTATAACATAAAAATCAAACATCTTATTTAGATGCTGAAATCGTAAATCGTTGGCACCTCAATAAAACTATATTACTGTAGGGGTTTTACTTCTGGTGACTAACACCAGCAAGCGCCACGGGGCGAACCAGGCTTGGTTTTACATTCTTAACTTACATAAAGGCCTTGTGTCTCTTTATCATCTTTTATTATAACTTTTAGTAGCCATGTTGGGCTTTATTATTTACACTTCCAGACTCTCAATGTTAAAGGTTCTCTCCTTCTTTATTCCTTACAAGGACTTAATATGTGTATGAGTGCAGGGACCACTTTGGACTGCACTCCATAATAGTTAGGTGTCCACGGACACCAAGGTTGTGTCAAGCTTCTGGGAGCTTCATGTCCGGATAAGAGTTGAATAAAGAAGGGAGCTGGAGTAACGTAGTTTACGTCCGTGTTGTGTCTTCTTTGCGTGGAACGTCGAAAGTGAATCTGGTCGGTGGTATTAGGGGAAAAACCACTACATTACCAACAAATAGTTAATGTTTTTCTTTCTTTCATTATCTCACTTCAATTTTTAGTTCATATCGACTCAATATCAACTCAATAAGATATTGTATGCCTATACCTTTTCAAAATGATAGATGTACCCATGATTTTTGAATACAGACTATATTTAGATTAGATTCTCACACACTTTAAAGTGGACTCTGTTGGTTGAAAAGGATCACATTCTGTTTTCCGATCACATTCTGTTTTCAGAAATCTGGGTGAAATCAGTGTCTCACATCAATTTAGAATTTGGTTTAAACATTCTGAGTGGTTTGAACATAAAAAGTCAATGGTTGCCATAGAAAATTGCTGACAGCATATACATTTCTGCCCATAATAGTCAATTTCCATACCTTTGCTATAACAGCTAGCCAAAGGCTTGATTGCTGATTCAGAAGCTGTTCCATATGTGGGTGATGGCCAGCATCCGACCAAAGACCTAGTGTCTACTGTGCTTGTCAACTGATTGGTCCATTCTGTCTGCAAATATAACACAAATACTACTATAAACAGTAGTAGGGTCATCTGTAGCACTTCTGTGACCGTTGAGAGTAGAGGTTGGTTTCTCAGTGGATTTGACATCTATAAAGGGTAAATAAAAAATTGAGCGGGGGCGACCCTCGCGAAAGTGCGGGGAAAACCCGTGAGAGCCCCAAATCCAAAATGGCCGCCATCAACCATTATGAGAATTAATATTTCAATGGTTTGGCCTACCATGCAGTCCAGTATATGGTTATTAGGGTTTTGGGGGTTGAGGAATTCATATCTGATATCAGTTTGATGATTTGACCTTGCTTTGACCTTCAAATCCAAGATGGCTGACAATTTTCAGCTCAAAAGGGTCAGATTTTCAAAATCATCATAGAACCTTCCTAATAGGCTCTTATGAAAGCTCTTATCATGCTGAATTGACTTATGGAAAGTGAAACAACAATCAGGACAACCATCGTTAGCACTGTGCATGGGAAGCTCACCCTCAAAGCCCCCTGGGGGTAATAGAACAAACCCCTTTCAGACTAACGACCTTTCAGGTTTAGTTTAGGAGAAATTAAACCAGGGACAAATAGCAAACGACAGTTTCTGAACTGTCTTGGGTATCATTAATATCCCTTATTGATATACTTAAAGGCCCAGAAAATCTAGGTCAAGAAACATGCCCCAAATCACAATAATATACAAAATGGCTGCCACTAAAACTTTGGAACACCATAACTCAGGATATAATCAAGATATAGTCAAGTGTGAATACACTTTTTCTATGTTTTTAGACATGGGGAATCCAGTGCAATATAAATAAAGTCAATATAATCAAAATTTAGTAAGTTAGTACACTGATACTGGGAAATATCAAGTAAAACTTCCTTAAATGCATCAAGTAAACTCAAGAAACACCATAGCTCAGGGTATAATCAACATATATATATTCAAGTGTGAATATACTTTTTCTATGTTTTTTATACATGGGGAATCCAGATCAATATGAATGAAGTCAACCTAATCAATATTTAGCAATTTATTTAGTTAGTATATGTGTTATGCTGAACCGACTACTTGGATGGTGAGGAAAAAAGTAAAAAAAGTAAAATTTATCCAATAAACTCAAGAAATCTATTGCGATGGTATTGTATGAAACATTCATGACCAAGCACAATTGGAATCATATTACTGTAGTCCTAACTGTTAAACCATTATAATGGCCAAAAGCTTTAGTACATTCCTAGTTTTCTGCAAGCACAAACTCATTCCCTTATGTAGTGAATAACATTAAAGTAGTTAACCAGGATTGTGTTAGGATACTGATCGGAATTGACCATCTATGAACTTCCATCCCCAGTACTTTACTCCTTGGACCTTCTCTGAATCTATAGCTTCCTGTAACTGACCATCATCATTGATACTACTGTCATCACTGCTATTGTCTGAGCAGTCATGAGCTGTAAACTGGTAGGGCGATGGTGGCAGACCATGAAATGCGTGTTAGCATTTCCCAATCATGATTTTCCAACCATGGGCCGTTTCTGCCTCTGCCTGCAAGTAACATCTGCCCTCTTGGTACACTCTTTGACAAGAACAAATAAATTCATACCAGCTCTGGTTTCAAACTCACACCCATTCATACCTGAAAGTTTTTCCTGAAGAGATAGATTGATATTTGCAACAACTTTGGAGAAATTGATTCATTCATGCTTGAATTGACAAATACTTCCTCAGCTGTGAAGATACCTTAAATATAATTACTTACTTCAAGATAACCATTCTAAAGTCACCCTCCCTTTAGGAGATCCTTAGCTAGCATTAGACACGGTGTGACATCGTGATAATGCAGATCCTATCCAAGTAGTCTTTCCAGGGGTTCTCACAGCTATTAGTGTGTATATCTGTTCTAGCAATGCCTCATCTCTGTGTAGAAACATTGGAGGTACATATTTTATTGCTAGGATTGTCCTCTGCTGATGATTTTTTATTTTTATTAGGAGTGTTTATCAGTCAATATACATAAATAACAATGTGATACAAACATAAAGACAATCAATAGATAAAGCTGATAGTATACTGAACCAGTAGGACATAGCCTCAGTCTTAGTCTGGCTAAGTCTGGTAAGTTGGCCATTACCTAATAGACCTTGACTTTTATCATGTAGCTGTATAGAGAAAGGAACTATCTAAGGACTAGAGAATGCTAAGGTGATGGATGAAGTGATGAGGAATAGGAGCACATTAAGTCAAATTAAATGTATAAGGGTAGCAAGCTTTCGGCCTTGGTTAGGGCCTTAAAACGTTCATATGATTCAATGTTTCTGGTTTCAGGGTCAAGATTGTTCCATAGCTTTGCTGTCTTCCTTTGTATACAATGTAAATCAAAATTCACAGTATTGGGTCTTTGTGAAATTAAAATTGGTCCATCCCACTGTCTTGTTGTTCTTCTTTCATTGTTTAAAAATTTGTTCTTTTTGCTTCTTCTGAAGGCAAAATTCAAAATATGTGCTTTCCTTCTGTCCTCAAGTTTGGGCACATTGGCCAGTCTATGAATCAACAGGGTATCAGTTAAAGTAGGTAATTTTAAAGCAACTTTTATACACTTGTTATGAAGGATTTGGAGAGAATTCAATTCATGTATGGTACAACCACTATAAGTAATGTCACCATAGTCAAACAAAGGTAGAATGTGACTCTTAAAAATTCTCAGTAAAACAAACTGAGGTACCAGCTTTGAAATTCTTCTTAGCAGATAAAGCTTATGACTTACAGATTTATGAGTTTGTCTAACTTGAGCAGAGAATTTTAATTGTGAATCAAGGGTTATTCCCAGGTATTTGTACTCTTCTACATTGTCTAGCTGTGTGTTATTAATAGAAATATTAGGTCTGACATTTGCAACTCTTGATCTTGGTCCTCTTAGGTGCATACATTTAGTCTTAGTTACATTCAAAGTTAACTTGTTGCTCTGGCACCAATTCCAAAAATTTACAGTATCCTCTTGGACTTTGGTATTAAGTACAGCTAAATTTTTATCATGACAATATATAACAGTATCATCAGCAAACAACTTAATCTTACAATGTTTGAGGCTATGCTCCGCATCATTAATATATATTAGAAACAATAATGGGCCAAGTATAGAGCCCTGAGGAACACCATAACTAATTTCTTTGACTGTTGAGGTAACATTATTACAAATAGTAACTTGGGTCCTATCAGATAAGTAATCTTTTAATAAGGACAAAAGATTTCCTTTGACTCCATATTTGCTCAATTTAGAAAGTAGAATATCGTGATTAACAGTGTCAAACGCTTTCTTTAGATCAAAAAACACAGCAAACGATGTAGCACCATTATTCCTCTCATTAAGTATATCATCAGTTAGATCAGCTATGGTATCTATGGTAGATTTCCCTTTTCTATAACCATTTTGTTTGTCAGAAATGACTTGGTTATTTTCAAAAAATTCTATCAGTCTGCTGTGTATTATTTTTTCCATGAGTTTTGCTTGTAGAGGTAATTGAGTAATGGGTCTATAGTTAGACATAATGGATTGATCACCACCTTTTGGAAGAGGAGTAACACTCCCATTTTTCCAGGAATGAGGTATACATTTTGATGAGAATACAAGATTGAAAATATGACACAAAACAGTCGGTATTGCCATAAAGACATCTCTAAACACTAGAGATTTGATATGTTTTATGTTACTAGACTTATTAGTATTTATTTCTCTCGAAATTTTTTGAATTTCTTCAGGAGTAGTGCTTATATTATCTAGAGAATTTGGGCATTCAAGGCCTATGAAGTTCCATTGGGCATTGATCTGTTCAGCTAGTGATTCACCTATTGATGCAAAGAATTCATTGAATTTGGTGGCTACTTGTGTTACTGGTACAGGTGCATTAGAGGTGCTGTCTATTATATTTATCTCTTGGTCTTTATTTTTTTGATTTCTTGGGTAGTATATTGTCTACCAATTTCCAAAATTTTTTGTCATCATCAATACATTCATTGCATAGTTGAGTTATGTATTTTCTCTTAGCCTTTCTGCACAGTTTGGTTAGATTATTTCTAGCTTTTTTGGCATGTAACCAATCTTCACGTTTTTTAGTTCTTTTAGCTTTCTTTAGGGCTTCGTCTTTATCTCTAATCATAATTAATAGGTCATCAGTTAGCCATTTCTCTCTTGGCGGAGTGATTTTTCTTTGTACAACAGGACATGTGTTGTTAAGGTTATCACTGATCATTAGTATCAATTTTTCCCATGCTAGTTGTGGGTCAGACATTTCAATTATACAATTCCAATTTAAATATTTGACTGCAGTAATAAAATCATGTGAGTTATAGTTCTTGTAACTTCTGTATTCAACAACCCTACACACTTTTTTCTTTGGCTTTTGTTTTTTAAGGGTAATGAAGGTCATTAGATGGTCAGCAACCCAAATATCAATAACCCCACTAGAACTTACATAGTCTTCTTTACTAAAAATAAGGTCAATGCATGATTCAGAGATGTGATCTCTGTCTCTCCTAATGTCAAAACGAGTAGTTTCTTTTATAAATTGTGTAAGTCCAAATTCGTGAGTAATATCAGTGAGAGATGTAACATGCCTACAATCTTTATCAAACATGTTTATATTAAAGTCCCCTGCCACAACAATATCACAGTTGTTATGATTTAGCATTTGAGATGATAAAGTACTGTGTAGTTCTTGAAGAAACAAATTACAGTCACCATCTGGTGGTTTGTATATTCCTATCAGGTGTAAATTTCTCTTCTTTTCAAATAAAATAGTACAGCAGATCAACTCTATATTTGGATTTGATTTAGACATATTCTCTTGTATTTTAAAAGTAAGACCATTTTTGATATAACATCCTATGCCTCCACCTCCTTTAACTTGGCCATTGTCATATAACACTGCTCTGTCATTTCTAATGATGTTATTGTATCCTTGAATCTCAAAGTCAATTGACCTGTCATAAGTTGTTAAGAATGTCTCTGTACATATTACAATTTCTGGGGTAAACTGAGAGATCCCATTTTTTAGATTAAATAGATTGGTTTTGAGCCCTCTTACATTGACACTTATGATACTGAAACCATTCTTATCAAAACCATGCTGGTCACCCATTAATAGTGTTGAATTGGATCACCTTATGTGAACTCCTATAATGATGAGGGTGAGAGAGGTATAGTATATACCTATGGATGAGAAGAATAATAGAGAAAATGTCTGTAGAGAGATAATTAGCTCTCTACAACTCACTAGTTTTTTTTTTGAATATGTAGACTAGGTTTCTGATATAAAAATAAAAATACATGGACTAGAACCAGTAACATGCGACAATATCTAGAAGACTAGATGAATATATGTGTCGGTTTCTGTATAACAATGAAGTAAAGTAAGATATCACCTCGCCGACACTTATAACATGAAGTGGAACTTACTGCTGCCAAGCAGTCATACTCTGTACATTTTTTTTGTGGATTAACCTTTTGATTGCTGCCCTGCAGTCATATACCGTACATGGATTAGATTATAATAGAAGAGAGGAGAAGCCCGGGACTGAACCACTCAGGCGTATGTCATGTGTAATCGTACTGCTGTCCTAAAGTCATTCACCGTACATTTGTCTATAGCAAAGCATAAGTTAAACAATATATTTATATTTTGGTTGCTGCCCCACAGTCATATACCGTACATGAGTTAGTAGGCAACTATTATAATTCATCGTACATTGATATTTGATTATACCGACTGCTGCCCTAGAGTCATACACTATACATTTGATTATTTGCTCGAGGGTAGATGCTACAAAGTAAATCATTCAGGTTGCTGTCGCACAGTCATACACCGTACATGAACTTGCCCGGGACTGAACCACTCAGGCATATTTCATTTGGTAATGATACTGCTGCTTGAAAGTCCTTCACCGTACATGATATAAGAAATATAGGCAAGATGCTGACCCATAGTCATACTCCGTACATTAGCTGAATAATATACTATATGAAGTGGTTAATATGACAGGATATTAACATTAATTAGTACCAATATCTAGTTGATTTAAGACATTAATTCGACAGATTCTGGTTTCTTTAGACCTTCAATAATAGTGGTGAAAAAGTTATTTTTCATAAAATTTAGGATATTCGCTTCTATATTCCTCCAAAAAGTACAGCTTTGTTTATTTATTAATTCATCACATGGGTGTATTCCATCTTCAAGTGAGTTGTAGTCGTGTCTTATCGATCGACCATTTGTCATGTGATTATATCTTGAGATCCAGGGGGTAGAAACCTTGTTTTCCTGGTTAATCTGTTGTATAAACCTGTTGATTTCAATGATGCTTTCATTTAATATCTGTTGTTTGTCTATGTCAAGATTTGAGCAAAATTTTTCCAGATCTGCTCCTGTGATTGGACACATGATTATTGGTGAATATGGATGACGATTCCTTAAGCGATTAGTGGTTGTTGATATTTCTGACTTCATATGTAATTGCAGCGATTCAGTCGAAGGCCATGAGAAGGTGAAAACATTTTTACCTCGTTTGTTTCTTGTTTTTGTAGTGATATCACATATACCAGCCATTAAGTACACTATTGTGGGTCCATTAGTGGAGAGAAAAATATCGGCATGACGACAGACTTGAGAGAGACGAGCACCTGGATGAACCTCAGTTCTAAATATAAAATCTGGTGGTTTGTCAAGATAGGTCCTGCTAGGGTTAAGCTTATGTTTTAGTTTTCGTCCTCGTGAGTCACTGAATATGTTGGCTATGATTTGGGAACCATATGTCGGTGAGTGATCCATTTAACTTCTTGTCTACTTTACACGAGGCTATCGAAGGACGGCCCTGACCTCCTCAAGCTTCCGCCCGAGGATGTTTCGGAAGCCTTCGGTGGTTCCCGTGATTTCTTTAGCTTTCCGGATATCTTTACCAGCTCCCCATTTCTTGTTCTCGGTACACTCATACAGGTGTTTATTGCCTGTAGACACTAGATAATCACGATGCTTTGTATTTTGGTTGAATTTGGCCACTAAGACATTACATCATCCTCTCTAGCGTTCCACTCAGCATTGTCGTTGAGCAAATTCTGTACGAGGTACTTGCAGCGCCTCGGGTCCTTCTCGTTTGTTATTGTGAGAGCAAGATCTGGGTCACCGAAGTGAATGGCCTTCTCCGCCTGGAACATGGCCTCCGCACTTTTGTACACATATCCAGTGTCATTGTCTACGATTCTACAAGGACTAAAGTTGGAGAGATATGCTCTCTCCCCTTTGGAACCAATGCCTTCGTCTCCAGTAGCTTCAATTGCCATAGAATTAAGGTTGACGTCAGCAGGAAGACGATCCCAATCGCCCCATTTAACCTTCCTATCGTTGATGGTTAATGTAAGGCCTCTGACTTTGGTCGTTCGGTAACCAGCCACTTTCCTCGCCACACAAGCGAGTCCACGCAGGTCACCCTGTTTCTTCCTATCCCTGACTGACAAGTCATCATTTAGGAATACACCATTGTAACCTACTCTCAACTTCTGCGCATTTTTTAACATGGCTGCCTTTTGTTCAACGTTTCTCAAGTGAATCATGAGGTTCCTCGCCTTGTCGGGACGTTTCTGGCCTAGTCTGAAGGCTCGAAGAGTGTCATTAGCAGTGAAATTAACCCCAAGGTGAGTTAACAAATCATCCATTTTTTCCCGGAGATCCTCATTGTCTTGCTCGGCCAGGCCCGTGATGACCACGTTCAGTGATCGCTTCAACCTGTCAGCGTCGTCAACTCGATCTGCAACGGCTGTCAGTTCACTCTCCTCCCGGTCAGACTTCGCCTCTAGCTGTCGTACACGATTCCGAAGCTTGGTGTTGTTTTTACGTTCTTCGTCCAATGTCTCTCTTAGGTAGTTCAGTTCTTGGCTATTGTTCCTCACCAAATTGTCGAGAAACAACAACTTTTTCCTGATCAAATCCAATCAAGACTTGTCTGTTTGGCACCAGCCGGCCACTCATCCAACCCTAGTAGGTCAGCCATGTTGGGTTCGCCAGCCTCGTCATTCCGCGCGAAAAACATTTCAGTTAATTGTGGGGTAAATGTCCAGGTTTTGAGGATGAAAAAGTGTTCAATGACCGACAGAACTCTTTATATGTCCGACAAACTCGATATTTGAGCAGTAATCCAGCTGATGCCCTACTTCAGTGAGATATAAGGGAGAGCTTGAAGCAACTACATGTGGTTGACTCAATAACATGGGATATAATGACTTAATGATTTAATAATGGTTATAACCTTCCACCAAAGAGGTTGTCCATGATAGCAAAATGTGTTTAGATTTAGGAAAAGGCATACTTTTAAGGATGTTTGCCAATTAGCCAGTGTTTCAAAACAAGTGTGTTCAATAACAAAGCTTCTCAAGATGATATAGAGAAAGCTGGAGAATAGGATACTGTTTACAATTTGAATTACATCCACTATAATAAAGAAAAATTGAGGAAAACTTTCTGTCCACAAAACATATATTAATCTACAGATTCTACTACCAAGTTCTACTGCTAGTATCACAGAGTGTACTACCAGATTTAAACAACAAAGTGTGTTCACCTTCCTCCAGAGTACTCAGGATGGAAGTTCACAGATGAAATAATTCCAAACTTTACTTTTGAACCTGCTTCTGGCTTCTGACCAACTACTACAAAATTTGTTGCTGCAGCTGCAAGAGTGACAGCAGCAGTCAACGGTGACTATATTACCAGTACAGGAGCTAATGATTAAAGCCAGGTGCCTTAATCACTAGGCATACTGATTGTTCCTGTTGTGTTTTATTTCAAATCAAAAACTAACTAATAATCAAAAGAGATTCTTTTGACAGTTAGGTCTACAGGAATATGATATCAATTGTGCTTCGTCATGAATGCTTTTTATACAATACAATCCCAATAGATTTCTTGAGTTTACTGGATAAAGTTGACTTTTTTTCTTTATTCCCTCACCATCCAAGTAGTCGGTTCAGCATAACACATATACTAACTAAATAAATTGCTAAATATTGATTGACTTTATTCATATTGATCTGGATTCCCCATGTATAAAAAACATAGAAAAAGTATATTCACACTTAAATATATATGTTGATTATACCCTGAGTTAGGTGTTTTTTGAGTTTACCTGATGCATTTAAGGAAGTTTTTACCTGATATTTTTCAGTATCATTATACTAACTTACTAAATTTTGATTATATTGACTTTATTCATATTGCACTGGATTCCCCATGTCTAAAAACATAGAAAAAGTGTATTCACACTTGAATATATGTTGATTATATCCTGAGTTATGGTGTTCCAAAGTTTTAGTGGCAGCCATTTTGTATTTTATTGTGATTTTGGGCATGTTTCTTGATCTATATTTTCTGGGCCTTTAAGTATATCAATAAGGGATATTAATGATACCCAAGACAGTTCAGAAACTGTCGTTTGCTATTTGTCCCTGGTTTAATTTCTCCTAAACTAAACCTGAAAGGTCATTAGTCTGAAAGGGGTTTGTTCTATTACCCCCAGGGGGCTCTGAGGGTGAGCTTCCCATGCACAGTGTTAACTTTGGTTGTCCTGATTGTTGTTTCACTTTCCATAAGTCAATTCAGCATGATAAGAGCTTTCATAAGAGCCTATTAGGAAGGTTCTATGATGATTTTGAAAATCTGACCCTTTTGAGCTGAAAATTGTCAGCCATCTTGGATTTGAAGGTCAAAGCAAGGTCAAATCATCAAACTGATATCAGATATGAATTCCTCAACCCCCAAAACCCTAATAACCATATACTGGACTGCATGGTAGGCCAAACCATTGAAAGAGCGTGAAGGATTTGAAGGTCAAAGCAAGGTCAAATCATCAAACTGATATCAGATATGAATTTCTCAACCCCCAAAACCCTAATAACCATATACTGGACTGCATGGTAGGCCAAACCATTGAAATATTAATTCTCATAATGGTTGATGGTGGCCATTTTGGATTTGGGGCTCTCACGGGTTTTCCCCGCACTTTCGCGAGGGTCGCCCCCGCTCAATTTTTTATTTACCCTTTATAGATATCAAATCCACTGAGAAACCAACCTCTACTCTCAACGGTCACAGAAGTGCTCCAGATGACCCTACTACAGACAGAAACACAAATACATGAGTGTTAATAAATTCACCATCAGTAATAATAGTCTGTTAAGGACAAAATAATTTTGGGTCGCATAGTGAGATGGTCGCATTACAGGGGCTCTAGGAAGGATCATTTAAAGCGGCCATGCTGGAACTTTTCTAAATTGTGGATGATAAAAAGATGATATTCTTGGGAATATCATTTGATTGACAAATTTTGCTTTATAAATGTCCTATCATTTAAGTAATTAATTTAAGTTATCGCAAAAGGTGGATTTGGGGTATTATCATATTCGAACAGGAGAGATAAGATTGATTCGAATGATGGTAAACATTGGGATGTCTAATAAGTATTTCTATATTGTTCATTTTTTCTGCTGCTGTTATATGTTTATACAAGAATTTAAAGTAGACACACTTGGGCAAAAACAGATGACGATAGTTGATAATAACGGAAGTCATCTTAAGAAGGATTCGTACAGGTCCTCCAAATACAAATAAGGACGTTTTAAAAGCCCTGTACCAAAATGGACAAAATCCTCCAAGATTAATTGACTTTACATGGGTTGAAAACAATGGAAAAAAAAATCTTTAACGACATTTTATCAAGCCAGCCAATCTAAGTAGGTTGCTCTGTAGCCTACAGTAATAAGCCCCCCCCCCCCCTGTCCTCTGCAACCTGCCCTCCCGACCCCGACCTCCCCCACAGCCCCCGACCTCCCCACAGGCCCCCCGACCTTCCCCACAGTCCCCCCGACCTCCCCCACAGTCCCCCAACCTCCCCCACAGTCCCCCGACCTCCCCCACTGCCCCCCCCCGACCTCCCCCACAGCCCCCCGACCTCCCCCACAGCCCCCCGACCTCCCCCACAGCACCCCGCCCTCCCCCCACTGTCCCCCGACCTCCCCCACAGCCCCCCGACCTCCCCCACAGTCCCCCGACCTCCCCCACAGTCCCCCCGACCTCCCCCACAGCCCCCCGACCTCCCCCACAGCACCCCGCCCTCCCCCACTGTCCCCCCGACCTCCCCCACTGTCCCCCTGACCTCCCCCACAGCCCCCCGACCTCCCCACTGTCCCCCCGACCTCCCCCACAGTCCCCCGACCTCCCCCACTGTCCCCCGACCTCCCCCCGACCTCCCCCACAGCCCCCGACCTCCCCACAGGCCCCCCGACCTTCCCCACAGTCCCCCCGACCTCCCCCACAGTCCCCCGACCTCCCCCACAGCACCCCGCCCTCCCCCACTGTCCCCCCGACCTCCCCCACAGCCCCCCCGACCTCCCCCACAGCCCCCCGACCTCCCCCACAGTCCCCCCGACCTCCCCCACAGCCCCCCGACCTCCCCCACAGCACCCCGCCCTCCCCCACTGTCCCCCCGACCTCCCCCACTGTCCCCCTGACCTCCCCCACAGCCCCCCGACCTCCCCACTGTCCCCCCGACCTCCCCCACAGTCCCCAGACCTCCCCCACTGTCCCCCGACCTCCCCCCGACCTCCCCCACAGCCCCCGACCTCCCCACTGGCCCCCCGACCTTCCCCACAGTCCCTGAGGGAACCTATACATATGTATAGAGTAGGTAACCTGAGGGAACCTATACTTATGTATAGAGTAGGTTACCTGAGGGAACCTATATATATACATGTATAGAGTAGGTAACCTGAGGGAACCTATACATATGTATAGAGTAGGTAACCTGAGGGAACCTATACATATGTATAGAGTAGGTAACCTGAGGGAACCTATACTTATGTATAGAGTAGGTAACCTGAGGGAACCTATACTTATGTTTAGTCCCCGTTGGTTGGTCTGAGTTGGCCCGTTATAGACGCATAGAGGGCCAGTGGTCACTACCGGTCCCGCTGGCCCTCTATGCCTAGAGAACTTCCGGTAAACAGCCCAACCAACGGGGACTAAACCCATTAGAGCCTTCGTTTATTGTCCTCGCTGGCCCTCTATGCCTTCGGAAACCTGTCTCGGCCTCCGGCCTCGACAGGATTCCCATCAGGCATAGAGGGCCAGCGAGGACAATAAATGAAGGCTCTAACTGCCCAATAGAGTAGGTAACCTGAGGGAACCTATACTTATGTATAGAGTAGGTAACCTGAGGGAACCTATACATATGTATAGAGTAGGTTACCTGTGGGAACCTATACGTATACATGTATAGAGTAGGTAACCTGAGGGAACCTATACATATGTATAGTGTAGGTAACCTGAGGGAACCTATACTTATGTATAGAGTAGGTAACCTGAGGGAACCTATACATATACATGTATAGAGTAGGTAACCTGAGGGAACCTATACTTATGTATAGAGTAGGTAACCTGAGGGAACCTACACATATACATGTATAGAGTAGGTAACCTGAGGGAACCTATACATATGTATAGTGTAGGTAACCTGAGGGAACCTATACATATGTATAGAGTAGGTTACCTGTGGGAACCTATACGTATACATGTATAGAGTAGGTAACCTGAGGGAACCTATACTTATGTATAGTGTAGGTAACCTGAGGGAACCTATACATATACATGTATAGAGTAGGTAACCTGAGGGAACCTATACTTATGTATAGAGTAGGTAACCTGAGGGAGCCTATACTTATGTATAAAGTAGGTAACCTGAGGGAACCTATACATATACATGTATAGAGTAGGTAACCTGAGGGAACCTATACATATGTATAGAGTAGGTTACCTGAGGGAACCTATACTTATGTATAGAGTAGGTAACCTGAGGGAACCTATACATATACATGTATAGAGTAGGTAACCTGAGGGAACCTATACTTATGTATAGAGTAGGTAACCTGAGGGAACCTATACATATACATGTATAGAGTAGGTAACCTGAGGGAACCTATACATATGTATAGTGTAGGTAACCTGAGGGAACCTATACATATGTATAGAGTAGGTTACCTGTGGGAACCTATACGTATACATGTATAGAGTAGGTAACCTGAGGGAACCTATACTTATGTATAGAGAAGGTAACCTGAGGGAGCTTATACATATACATGTATAGAGTAGGTAACCTGAGGGAACCTATACATATGTATAGAGTAGGTAACCTGAGGGAACCTATACATATGTATAGAGTAGGTTACCTGAGGGAACCTATACGTATACATGTATAGAGTAGGTAACCTGAGGGAACTTATACATATACATGTATAGAGTAGGTAACCTGAGGGAACCTATACATATGTATAGAGTAGGTTACCTGAGGGTACCTATACGTATACATGTATAGAGTAGGTAACCTGAGGGAACCTATACATATGTATAGTGTAGGTAACCTGAGGGAACCTATACATATGTATAGTGTAGGTAACCTGAGGGAACCTATACATATGTATAGAGTAGGTTACCTGAGGGAACCTATACATATACATGTATAGAGTAGGTAACCTGAGGGAACCTATACATATGTATAGAGTAGGTTACCTGAGGGAACCTATACATGTATATACATGTATAGAGTAGGTAACCTGAGGGAACCTATACATATACATGTATAGAGTAGGTAACCTGAGGGAACCTATACATATACATGTATAGAGTAGGTAACCTGAGGGAACCTATACATATGTATAGAGTAGGTTACCTGAGGGAACCTATACATATGTATAGAGTAGGTAACCTGAGGGAACCTATACTTATGTATAGAGTAGGTTACCTGAGGGAACCTATACATATGTATAGTGTAGGTAACCTGAGGGAACCTATACGTATACATGTATAGAGTAGGTAACCTGAGGGAACCTATACATATGTATAGAGTAGGTAACCTGAGGGAACCTATACATATACATGTATAGAGTAGGTTACCTGAGGGAACCTATACTTATGTATAGTGTAGGTAACCTGAGGGAACCTATACATATACATGTATAGTGTAGGTAACCTGAGGGAACCTATACTTATGTAGTTAGTAGAAGGTTACCTGAGGGAACCTACACAGTACTCACTACACAAATTTAGGTTCCCTCAGGTAACCTCCTATTCTATATATGTATAGGTTCCCTCAGGTAACCTCCTATACAATATATGTTTAGGTTCCCTCAGGTAACCTCCTATTCTATATGTTTAGGTTCCCTCAGGTAACCTCCTATACTATATATGCTTAGGTTCCCTCAGGTAACCTCCTATACTATATATGTATAGGTTCCCTCAGGTAACCTCCTATACTATATATGTATAGGTTCCCTCAGGTAAAGTTAGAACTACACACTACATATGTATGGGTTCCCTCAGGTAACGTTCTATTCACTACATTAGTAAATGCTCTGTCAGGTAACCCCTATACTATATAAGTATAGGCTCCGTCATGTAATCTCCTTTACTATATAAGTATAGCTTCTCTCAGGTAAAGTCCTTTACTTTATAAGTATAGGTTCCCTCAGTTTACCTCCTACACACTATACAAGTATAGGTTCCCTCAGGTAACCGGTTCCCTCAGGTAACCTCTTATCCATATAATATACGGCTAGAGCGAAAGGAGGTAGAAAAGAAATGGTAGAAAGAAGGTTTTCTTTGTCCAGAATGTTCTCGGAATGTGTTATTTTACAAACCACTTTACTCATCTGTAGAGGTCTGTCCCCCCTCTCTGGATGTCGTTGTCTGTGGTTTGTGAAGGTATTTGGGGTGGAAATGTGATTTTGAAACCTTTTTCAAATTGCGATCTCTACACTCTATTTATAGCCTGGCAAACCCCCTGTGAGATACTACGTCATTTCCCACAACCTACGTCCAGGGGGACCTAACCAAAATTTTTAAAATCGGGTAAAAATTTCCAGTTATAGGCCCATGTATAGAATCTGAATAGATATTCTAGGTGGAATCTGTCTTCCATTGTTTCAGACAGTCCAGATATACCTATAAGGAAGGAACAACAATGAACAAGAATATCTGTCTCTTCAGAGTCTGACAGGGAACATCAGCGCTCATCAATAGAGTCAGATGCCAGCGACTCTGAACTGTCCGAAACAGTGATAGACAGTTCAAACAAACCTAAAAGGAAGGGACAGCACCGAAAAAGAATATCTGTCTCTTCAGAGTCTTACAAGGAAAATCAGCTATCATCGCAAGATATTCTCCCTGAGGTAAACCTATTAAAATATAGCAAAATTGATCAAAGCTATAATGGTTGGATAGATAATAATTGTTCTATATCATGACTTTATTTTTTGGTATTCTTATAACAAAAGAAACAAGACCTAGGTAAATTGATTAAACCATCAGTGACGTATTATTAACAAATTTCATATGAAGTACAGCTTACATAATAAGGTTAATGTAAAACTTATGTCATGCCAATTTAAATTCTTGTACTGTCAATTCTAACATGTAATCTTATTATTGGGTTCTCACCTCAGGCAACACAACATTTTGTTAATGGATTCTACATTTTTTGGGGGACTGATTAGACTAATTAATGCACTGAAATCCATTTTTGAGATAAGCCAATGAGAATCTCATTATACGACAAGAATGTTATAGTAAATGAATTGTTCTGTTGTTATTTTCCAGGGCGCTCTCAATGACAGTGAAGCAACACCTATAAAGGAAGATCGATCCACCCCTACAGAGTCTGACAATACGAAAGATCTTTTTAACAGACCAATTGTCACCACCTACAGATGATGTCACTATTGACGAGGACAGTGCTCCATTTGGTGGACCATCTCCATCTGCCCCAAATGGTTATCCTCTACCACAAGCAGGGAAATTCTTATCATCTGAGGCACTTCATTCAGCAATATGTGATGGTGTGGATAGGCATGTTTCTGAAAATATTCCTACAGGGATAAAGGAAAATCAGTACTTTTATTTCAATAATGTTTATAATGTATCAAGACAGGTGAAGAAACGTCAAAAAAAACTTTGGGATGATTGTGGGGCATGGGTACGGGGACCTAGCAATACTGTATATTTTCTCCAGACAGACTCTGGACTTTCAGAAATAATGGTGAGAAAGTGCAAATATTGCAAAGAGCAGAGAAAAAAAGAATTATTCACTCCCAAGACGGCAGCCGAGCAATGACAGGACCCTCCAATGGGGAAAAGAAACCGGGTCAAATCAAGAGAAAGAGGGCTGCAAAGACCTCTTCTCTTAAGAAAAGGATTGTTTGACCAGCTGTTACTACCCAGATATTATTTGATCTTTTAGTCTATAAGATATTTCAAAAACGTCGGCTAGACCCTAGTATGTATTTCTCTAGTAAGATGGCATGGAAAAGGGCCTCATGAAGAGAACTACCTCTTGTTCCTTGCTGGATATAAATATACTAATTTGAATATGTCATGTACTGATACCTTTATAGTTTATTGTCATGAAATTGACCATGTGCAACACTATCATTATATCATATGTATATTCCTGAAATACAACTTATAAATAAATGTATTTCAACTGACCACACTACTGACTTATGATCTCTTTTATAATATTTTTCAAACCTAATTAAAGGCCAATACAAATATTTAAATCCAACGTATTGAAAAAGGCATTATCCACCATGGATGTTTTCGAGTGCTGCCTCAACTTATATTAGATTACAACGTTACCGAACTCATTTATGTAGGATAACTCTCACCCTCATGTCCCGTAAGTCAAGGAAATTATGATTATTGACGCCTCAATGATAATCAATATAAGTGTCAAACAGATCCCGATCATTAAAGCCCTGCAATCCGAAAATAATTAGTATACATCATGAGAGGGGCATCAATTAAATATTATACAACATGAGAGGGGCATGCAGGTTCATGCACCTTTTAGTCACATGAGAGGGCATGCATGTTCATGTAGGTTCGTTCAGGGGCATATGCATCTTTTAGTTACACCCCCCCGCGCCTGCCCCTGTCCCCCCACCTGCCCCCCCCCCCCCCAAGCAAAGCAAAGGCCAATTATGTAAAGTGTGATCACTTCTCCCTGGTCCCTTAATAAGTCTAGTGCGCTAGTTATTTAATCTATAGAGAGTAATAATGAAAATCAATGTAAAAGACAGTGTACTACTTTCGTCAATGACGACTGTAGAATTGTTCACTGTTAACCATGATTGTAAAAAGACAGAAAACTTGAAAACCTCCCTTAGCCGGAGTCATGTTCTCTGATAGCGAAAAAATTCGAAAATAAAAGTATCTTAATCTTAATCTTAATCTTACTCTTACTACAGATAGTTTATACCCCTTTCAAGTAGCCCTATATACCTGTAACCTTACTACAGATAGTTTATACCCCTTCTAAGTACCCCTACATACCTGTACTCCGACTACAGATAGTTTATATCCCTTTCAAGTAAGCCTATATACCTGTAACCTTACTACAGATAGTTTATACCCCTTTCAAGTACCCCTTCATACCTGTACTCTTACTACAGATAGTCTATACCCCTTTGAAGTACCCCTATATACCTGTACTCTTACTACAGGTAGTTCTTACCCCTCCTAAGTACCCCTATATACCTGTACCCTTACTACAGGTAGTTATCTCCCCTTCCTATATACCTGTACTCTTACTACAGGTAGTTCATACCCCTTTCAAGTACCCCTATATACCTGTAACCTTAATACAGGTAGTTCATACCCCTTTCAAGTACCCCTATATACCTGTACTCTTACTACAGGTAATTCTAACCCATTCTCAGTACCCCTATATACCTGTAACCTTACTACAGGTAGTTCATACCCCTTTCAAGTATCCCTATATACCTGTACTCTTACTACAGGTAATTCTCACCCCTTCTCAGTACCCCTATATACCTGTACTCTTACTACAGGTAATTCTCGCCCCTTCTAAGTACCCCTATATACCCGTACTCTTACTACAGGTACCGTTTTGAAGTACCCCTATATACCTGTACTCTTACTACAGGTAACTCTTACCCTTCCTAAGTACCCCTATATACCTGTAACCTTACTACAGATAGTTCATACCCCTTCTAAGTACTCCTATATACCTGTACTCTTACTACAGGTAATTCTGACCCCTTGTAAGTACCCCTATATACCCGTACCCTTACTACAGATAGTTCATACCCCTTTCAAGTACCCCTGTATACCTGTAACCTTACTACAGATAGTCTATACCCTTTTGAAGTACCCCTATATATTTGTACTCTTTCTACAGGTAATTCTTACCCTACCTAAGTACCCCTCTATACCTGTACTCTTACTACAGGTAGTTCATACGCCTTCTAAGTACCCCTATATACCTTTACTCTTACTACAGGTAGTTCATACCCCTTTCAAGTACCCCTATATACCTGTACTCTTACTACAGGTATTTCTCACCCCTTCTAAGTACCCCTATATACCTGTACCCTTACTACCGATAGTTTATACCCCTTTGAAGTAGCCCTATATACCTGTACTCTTACTACAGATGGTTCTCACCCCTTTGAAGTACCCCTATATACCTGTATCCTTACTACAAATAGTTCATAGCCTTTTGAAGTACCCCTATATATCTGTACTCCTACTACAGGTAATTCTTACCCTTCCTAAGTACCCCTATATACCTGTACCCTTACAATAGGTAGTTATCATCCCTTCCTCTATACCTGTCCTCTTACTACAGGTAGTTCATACCCCTTCCAAGAACCCCTATATACCTGTACTCTTACTACAGGTAGTTCATACCCCTTTCAAGTACCCCTATATACCTGTACTCTTACTACAGGTAATTCTCACCCCTTCTAAGTACCCCTATATACCTGTAACCTTACTACAGATAGTTCATACCCTTTCTCAGTAGCCCTCTATACCTGTACTCTTACTACAGGTAATTCTCACCCCTTCTCAGTACCCCTATATACCTGTACTCTTACTACAGGTAATTCTCACCCCTTCTAAGTACCCCTATATACCTGTAACCTTACTACAGATAGTTCATATCCCTTCTAAGTACCCCTATATACCTGTACCCTTGCTACAGATAGTATATACCCCTTTGAAGTACCCCACTACAGGTAGTTCATACCCCTTCTAAGTACCCCTATAGTCCTGTAACCTTACTACAGATGGTTCATACCCCTTCTAAGTACCCCTATATACCTCTACTCTTACTACAGATGGTTTATACCCCTTTCAAGTAACCCTATATACCTGTAACCTTACTACAGATAGTTTATACCCCTTTCAAGAACCCCTTCATATCTGTACTCTTACTACAGATAGTCTATATCCCTTTCAAGTACCCCTATATTCCTGTACTCTAACTACAGGTAGTTCTTACCCCTCCTAAGTACCCCTATATACCTGTACCCTTACTACAGGTAGTTATCACCCCTTCCTATATACCTGTACTCTTACTACAGGTAGTTCTCACCCCTTTGAAGTACCCCTATATACCTGTAACCTTACTACAGGTAGTTCTCACCCCTTCTAAGTACGCCTACATACCTGTACCCTACTACAGATAGTTTATACGCCTTTCAAGTACCCCTATATACCTGTACTCTTACTACAGATAGTCTATACCCCTTTCAAGTACCCCTATATACCTTTGCTCTTACTACAGGTAGTTCTTACCCCTCCTAAGTACCCCTATATACCTGTAACATTACTACAGGTAGTTCATTCCCCTTTCAAGTATCCCTATATACCTGTACTCTTACTACAGGTAATTCTTACCCCTTCTAAGTACCCCTATATACCTGTACCCTTACTACAGGTAGTTCTCACCCCTTCTCAGTACACCTATATACCTGTACCCTTACTACAGATAGTTTATACCCCTTTGAAGTACCCCTATATACCTGTACCCTTACTATAGATAATTTTCACCCCTTTGAAGTACCCCTATATACCTGTAACCTTACTACAGGTAGTTCACACCCCTTCTAAGTACCCCTACATACCTGTACCATTACTACACATAGTTCTTCACCATTTCAAGTAAACCTACATACCTGTAACCTTACTACAGAAAGTTATTACCCCTTCTAAGTACCACTACATACCTGTACTCTTACTACAAATAGTTTATACCCCTTTCAAGTAACCCTATGTAGCTGTAACCTTACTACAGATAGTTCATACCCCTTTCAAGTACCCCTTCATACCTGTACTCTTACTTCAGATAGTCTATACCCCTTTCAAGTACCCCTATATACCTGTACTCTTACTACAGGTAATTCTCACCCCTTCTTAGTACCCCTATATAACTGTAACCTTACTAGAGATACTTCATACCCCTTCTCAGTACCCCTATATACCTGTACTCTTACTACAGGTAATTCTCACACCTTCTAAGTACCCCTATGTACCAATACTTTTACTACAGATAGTTCATACCCCTTTCAAGTACCCCTATATACCTGTAACCTTACTACAGGTAGTTCAAACCCCTTTCATGTACCCCTATATACCTGTACCCTTACTACAGATAGTTTATACCTCTTTGAAGTACCCCTATATACCTGAACCCTTACTACAGATAATTTTCACCCCTTTGAAGTACCCCTATATACATGTAACCTTACTACAGGTAGTTCACACCCCTTCGAAGTATCCCTACATACCTGTGACCTTACTACACATAGTTCTTCACCATTTCAAGTACCCCTACATACCTGTACTCTTAATACAGATAGTTTATACCCCTTTCAAGTAACCCTATATACCTGTAACCTCACTACAGATAGTTTATACCCCTTTCAACTACCCCTTCATACCTGTACTCTTACTACAGATAGTCTATACCCCTTTGAAGTACCCGTATATACCTGTACTCTTACTACAGGTAGTTCTTACTCCTTGTAAGTACCCCTATATACCTGTATCCTTACTACAGGTAGTTCATACCCCTTTCAAGTACCCCTTTATACCTGTACTCTTACTACAGGTAATACTCACACCTTCTAAGTACCCCTATATACCTGTACTCTTACTACAGATAGTTCATACCCCTTTCAAGTACCCCTGCATACCTGTAACTTTACTACAGATAGTCTAAGTGTTATGTACTGCTATATACCTGTACTCTTACTACAGGCAGTTCATACCCCTTGTAAGTACCCTATATACCTGTACTTTTACTACAGGTAATTTACACCCCTTCTAAGTACCCTATATACCTGTAACCTTACTACAGTTAGTTCATACACCTTCTAAGTACCCCTATATACCTGTACTCTTACTACAGGTAATTCTCACCCAACTAAGTACCCCTTTATACCTTAACCCTTCCTACAGGTAGTTCTCACCCCTTCTAAGTACCTCTATATACCTGTACCCTTACTACAGATAGTTTATACCTCTTTGAAGTACCCCCATATACCTGAACCCTTACTACATATTATTTTCACCCCTTTGAAGTACCCCTATATACATGTAACCTTACTACAGGTAGTTCACACCCCTTCTAAGTATCCCTACATACCTGTACCCTTACTACACATAGTTCTTCACCATTTCAAGTACCCCTACATACCTGTACTCTTAATACAGATAGTTTATACCCCTTTCAAGTTACCCTATATACCTGTAACCTCACTACAGATAGTTTATACCCCTTTCAACTACCCCTTGATACCTGTACTCTTACTACAGATAGTCTATACCCCTTTGAAGTACCTGTATATACCTGTACTCTTACTACAGGTAGTTCTTACTCCTTCTAAGTACCCCTATATACCTGTATCCTTTCTACAGGTAGTTCATACCCCTTTCAAGTACCCCTATATACCTGTACTCTTACTACAGGTAATACTCACACCTTTTAAGTACCCCTATATACCTGTACTCTTACTACAGATAGTTCATACCCCTTTCAAGTACCCCTGTATACCTGCAACCTTACTACAGATGGTCTAAGTGCTAAGTACTGCTATATACCTGTACTCTTACTACAGGTAGTTCATACCCCTTCTAAGTACCCTATATACCTGTACTTTTACTACAGGTAATTTACACCCCTTCTAAGTACCCCTATATACCTGTAACCTTACTACAGATAGTTCATACACCTTCTAAGTACCCCTATATACCTGTAACCTTACTACAGATAGTTCATACACCTTCTAACTACCCCTATATACCTGTACTCCTACTACAGGTAATTCTCACCCAACTAAGTACCCCTTCATACCTTAACCCTTCCTACAGGTAGTTCTCACCCCTTCTAAGTACCCCTATATACCTGTACCCTTACTACAGGTAGTTGATACCCTTTTGAAGTACCTCTATATACCTGTATCCTTACTACAGATAGTTCTCACCCCTTTCAAATACCCCTTCATACCTGTACTCTTACTACAGATAGTCTATACCCCTTTCAAGTACCTGTATATACCTGTACTCTTACTACAGGTAGTTCTTACCCCTCCTAAGTACCCCTATATACCTGTTACCTTACTACAGGTTGTTCATACCCCTTTCAAGTATCCCTATATACCTGTACTGTTACTACAGGGAATTCTCACCCCTTCTAAGTACCCCTATATACCTGTAACCTTACTACAGATAGTTCATACCCCTTCTCAGTACCCCAGAGGTGCCAAGTAGGAAGAGGTCAGAAACGGGAGATCTCCCGTCCTGGTGGGGTCTGGGGCGGGAGCAATATAAGTAGTACTGAAAGGGGCCTCAAGGGCACACACCCTCCCCCCCCCACCTCAAACATGTTTGCATTGACATTAATTTCCTTTCCCATGTTTGTTTTACATTTATATTTCAAATGGGGTACCCAGATCAGAGGGGATTAATTCTCCTTATATAAATCAATGTTTTTACTGTACATTGTGTGATGGCAGCTATAAGAATTTTCAGGATGCTGCCTTCATCCCCAGCCTCTATCCTATTGTTCATACCCGCAGGAGGTATGCCCATATGTGATTTCATCATTAGGCCTGACATTAGGCCAACACGGGAGATTTTGATGGGGACACGGGAGCACGGGAGCAAGTCCCAAATTGGTCGGAAAAACGGGAGGTTTGGCACCTCTGGTACCCCTATATACCTGTATCCTTACTACAGGTAGTTCATACCCTTTTCAAGTACCCCTATATACCTGTACTCTTACTACAGGTAATTCTCACCTCTTCTTAGTACCCCTATGCTATGCAGCCAAGTTCATCCTAGCCCCTCCCTCCATGACTCACACCTGCCTGTCATATTACCTTGGGCCTATCATGGATAGAGCCCCTCCCACCTCCAGGAGTAGCACGTGAGCTGCTACTGTGAGGGTTGCTTGTTAATAAACTATACAATCAGTTGGTAACGGAATCTGTACGTGTCTGGTCATCCTTTCTCCTTATCTCCGATTCAACATTAGAGTATAGAAGTATACACAATCTCGACTTTATAATACTGGTGGCGAATTCGAGCAAAATTTTGTCTACAGTGCTTCAACATCAACCAACTCTATAGGACTACATATGTTTTCGTTTTTGGATTATTTATGGAGAAGAAATCAAAACTACAAAGGCTCAAGGAGGGTGTTGACTATTTTACATCCATATAATATAAAGCTAGAGCGATTTCTAGGAAAGGAGGTAAAAAAGAAATGGTAGAAAGAAGGTTTTCTTTGTCCAGAATGTTCTCGGAATTTGTTGTTTTACAAACCACTTTACTCATCTTTAGAGGTCTCTCCCCCCTCTCTGGATGTCGTCGTATGTGGTTTGTGAAGGTATTTGGGGTGGAAATGTGATTTTGAAGCCTTTTTTAAATCAGGATAACCACACTCTATTTATAGCCTGGGAAAGCCCCTGTGAGATACTACGTCATTTCCCACAACCTACGTCCAGGGGGACCTAAATACATGGATCATATTTTCAGAAAATGCACAATTGGCAGCTGTCCACATTTGATAAATTCTGCTCAATTAGGCTGCAATTTGGCTAATACTATGTAAATTTGAGTATGTTCTGTTTGGTTAGATTGAAATGTATTTTGAACTTTATTTTCGTCTGAAATTTGGGTTATTTGAGAGGATTGGTGAAAGTGAATTGTACATTTTTCTGAAAATCTGACCCACATGCAAAGGAGTGGGAGAGTGAAGAGAAAAACAGGTATGAAAGACAGAGAAGAGGGGGAGGGAAAAGAGGGAGAGGGGGATGTATTGGGAGAGTGTGACCGTCCTACATGCAGATGAGTGAGGAGTGAAGAAGAGAATAGGAGAAGGGGAGGGGGAGAGAAAGTAGAAGGCGGTTGAAAGAGAGGAAGGAGAGGATGGTTTTATTTTATATATAAAAAGCTTTTTATTCAGTCGGTCAACAAATAGCCTTCTAATTCTCTCTCGGGGTCGATAACATGATATTACATCGTACCAAGAGTGAGGATGTTGGGGAAGGAAGAGAGGGGAGGGAGAGAAAGCAGGGAGGGGGAGAATGAGGAAGAGGGGAGGGATAGGGGCGTGGGAAATTAGAGATGGGGTTGGGAGAGAAAAACAGGTATGAAAGTCAAAGAAGAGGGGAAAGGAAAAGAGGGAGAGTGGGGAGAGAGGGTGACCGTCCGGAGGACGGGTACTTTGCTAGTCTTTCATAAACACGAGGACATGTGAGAGTCAGGAAACCAGGCAAGCAGAGGTGTTTGGTAGAGTAAGAGAAGATTCAGATTTTTCTTCGGATCTCTTTGATTCTGACGATTCAGAACCAGATTTTAAATCTGTCATTAATACCCCCAGGAAGGGAGAACATTATAGTGCTAACATGTACAATCAGGAGGAAGAGGAATTGCCTCCAACTCCAGTGACTGGAATTTCGCCTCCAAAAGGCTACTGTGACGATGGTGTGTATAGACCTCGAAGCTATCTCGAGGAGAGCGACGTCGACAGGATTTTGGGTCGGCCGGAGGTGAACCGAAGCTTATTCGGTACCGGCCAGGCTGCTGAGGGGAGACCGCCGGCAACACAAGAGAGGTTGGTGGGTCCGCCTGTTGCGCCCAAGCGTGCCGGCAGCAGGATGAGCGAGATGGGCTCTTTCTTCCACCCTGGAGGAGCTCCTCAACAGCGGTTCCCTACTCAAAAGCCTGTCATTCAGCAAGTACCAATCCTACAACCATCGGGAATTTCTCCTCTGAGGGTGCCTAACCCTAACCAGCTTCAAATGAACTACCAAAATCAGGTATTTGCTCAAACTAATCCTGGTTTTGATCCTGCCTTGGTGCCTCTGGTAAATATTCAGCCTAACTATCACCATTATACCTCAAATCAGTCACAAAGTTCACCCTTGTCTCCCAACCAGCAACAATTTGCTCAGCAACAAAACATTCCTATGCAAAATTCTATCCCAAATGGCCAGCATTTCCAGCAGGGCCCTTACACTCCTCAAAATTTGTTCAACGATCCTCAAAATATGCAAAATTTCCAAAATTCTCCTCAAGAGGTGAAGCCTTTTACCTCTCAGCAAAATTACCAAACTTCTCCACACGAGGTGAAGCCTGTTGTCTCTCAGCAGGGGCCTATGCTGGCTATGCTCCAGGAGATGAAACAGATGAGAGTGGATACGTTTGACTTCATGAAAAGTTTCCTAGATAGTCAATCTGAGAGAAGGAATAAGGGTAGTTTCAATAATGGTACAAGTGACCATGTCATGAAAAAGTTTCTTAAAGCCCCCCAGATTTTTAAAGAACCAACTGTATTATA
This sequence comes from Sthenelais limicola, assembly GCA_942159475.1. NCBI lineage: Eukaryota > Metazoa > Annelida > Polychaeta > Phyllodocida > Sigalionidae > Sthenelais > Sthenelais limicola. Next base: position 13,704,450 of record OW804102.1, on the reverse strand, counting down.
CAGTTGCGAATTCTTCATGAAAGAATTCGAGGAATATGCAGAGAGGAGTGGGCTCCCATGTGGGTAGTGGGCATAAAACCCTATATTTCGGATGAGGCCCTTGTTTTTTACAATAGTTTTACAAAACAATATGGAACTAGAGTTCCCTACCCTACATTCAAAAGGGATTTCTTAGATAAATTTGCTGACCTGACACTAGATGAGAGAATGAAGGACTACCCCTTCAGAACTCAAACAGACACCAAAGCTTTTTGCAAAATTATGAGCCAATTGTTGTCTAGATCTGGCCTTCCCGAAAGGGAAAGGGCAAATATCCTCCTGGGAAAGCTGAGGGAGGATATTAGGGTGTGTGTGGCAGCAGAAAATCCTAAAACGGTAACAGCTGTCACGGATTCTGCTGCTAAATTCGAAGCAGTTATTGGGGCAAGAGCAGAGAAAAAGGAGGTGGCTGAAAAGGTACCAGAGGTAGCATACATAGGCAGACAACAGGGGGGCATATTACTAACGTTGTAGGATAGGAATTTAGGATAGGATCGGGTAGGATCATCCTATGTAGGACAGGTGTGTTGTACTAACGTAGGATCCTAGGATTTTTCCTAGGATCCGTCCTACATCCTAGGACTGCTATAGAGGTGTCCTACCAAAATACTGTCTTGCTGCCATGCTTACAACGCTTAATTGGGTGTGAATAAATGACAATAATTGATGTCATGTTGAAGAGAAGAAACCATTTTCCCTCCAACTGTTCTTGCCGATCAATTTTTAAAAAGTGGTGCATTTATATAGGGCAGCAAAAACCTCCTTAAAACCTCGAATTTGTCTCATAACAGTTAGAGTTTTTGGTTGGGGGGGGGGGCAAGGGGGCGCCAATAATTGTATTGGGTAAGTCTTTGTATATATACATGTATGTATACTTGTCCGTACATACATGTGTATGTAGGCTATATACATGTGTATCTATGCACATGTATGTGTGTACATACATGTGTATGTATAAACTATGTATGCATGTAGGTTTTACATGTATGTGATGTATGTATACATTTATGTATGTATACATATATGAATAAATAAATATATACATACATGTTTATGAACATGCATATACTAAATTATGATACATGTATCTATAATGCATACCATGTGATGTTTTACAAGTGTACATGTACATGTATACATACATGCATGTATGTATCGTCTCTATACATGTGTGTATGTATGTATACATGTATATGTATACATGTATATAATATTATATGTGTACACATGCATTGTATATACTTACATGTATATATATGAATATGCATAAATATTTACATGTTTGAACATGCATACATATACATATACATATACGGTTTCGCCTTTCGTCCAGTTGCTGACTCATTAGATGAAGGGGGTCTTCCCCCTGGGGCTGGTCATCCCACAGATGTTCGAGTGATGGTGATGTCGAATAGGCCATTGTACTTTCGCCTGATATGTTATTCGCTTCTTAATAAAGACTTAGAGATATTCGCCTTAGTTGCTTCTCGCCTGATAGGTAAATCGTCAGATTACTCGTGAGGATACTTCTTAATCGACTAGGAGTGTTGGTAGAATAATGGACAAGCTCTGTCTAAGTTAGCAGCCAGTTTTATTCTGATTCTGGTTATGACAATCACAGCTTTTATAGTAGAAATGCGGACCATAAGCAGGCCAATCAAATACAGTACAATGCCTCCAAGTAGTTGTAATTCGCCACCTAAGTACATTCGTCAGACAAGTACATTCGTCATACAAGTACATTCGTCATATAATGTTAGAGAAAGAAAAGGCGAATCGCCAGAGGGGCGAACCGTCATCTGAGATGACATCTCCAGAAAGTTAGTTATTTCTTAAGAACAAGCGAAACGTCAAAAGGACGAATAGACAACAAATACTATTATTTTGACTCTATAACATTATCCCCCCCCACTAGCTTTCTTGACCCGTAAGAAAAGATAAATATCAATACTGTTCTGGAAATCAGCTGCCACAGTAGTCAAGAAGCACCGGAGATAATTGTCTCTAATCACAGTTCAGCATACCTTATTGTTCATCGTCTCTGCAAAAATCACACAGCAAAGCGTCCATTGGAATAATTCGAAGGAGTAGATATGGTGGAAAACGTCCCAAGTTTTTAAAACTAGTCACTCTAGAGAGAAGCAACATTAACTAACACAATTGTTCTCTCAATCACATGTCTTCATCCTCTTCCTCCAGCCTGTAAGTGGCAGACACCTCTTGGGTGTAGTGAAAGTGTCCCAGCATCCGTCGGCACTTGACCTTGCTGCGGTTGACTCGCCGAGGGAAACCAGGCCAGTCGGGGAGATGTGGTGGTCCTTCTGGATTGGGGGAGGGAAGAAGAGGGTCGATAGTCTCCCACTTGAAAGTACGCTTGTAAGCAAGCTTACACACTTGCGTACCTTCCAACAATTCCCAAGTCTCGTCTTCTTCGTCCAGAAGGATGTTGGTTGGCACTATCATAGGGCTGCACTGGGGCAGTCCTAACTCCGGTCTAAAAACAGATCCACTCTTGAGGGAGGTGTGAGGGGGAGGGGCAACGTTTCTGACAGTCTCAGTGACCAGCTGGTTCAGGCTATCACAGGTCCTGGGGGTCAGACTCCACTGCAGCTGGCGTTCTCCTGGCGATTGGCCTTGGGGAGTAGAGGGGGGAGGAGGGGTATGGAGGACAGAAGGCTCTTGTCTGACAGGGGGTGGGACTTCCTCCAGTGCCAGTTGTCCACCTGGCGACTGGGACTGCTCTGGGGGGAAAGCAGGGGGGTTGCGGACAGGGGAGGTGGGAAGCCCAGGCGATCCACTCTTGGTTGGCGACTGGTCAGCATCAGGTGTGGCCGTCTCCTGCGGCCCCTCGTCTTGTGCTACTGGCCCGTTGAAGGTGGTCTCAGACGTCACTAGACCTACTTGTTGGGGAGGCAGTGGCGAAGCAGGCCTAATCATCTTGCTAGCCACTCTCACAGCTCTTGGGGGAATGGTGGAGTCAGTCAGGTCTGTCACTTTAACTACTCCCGGAGTCTGGCCAATCGCCTCCAGGGCGAACTCCTGTAGCAGCCCGTCTTGCACCGGTGACTCGGCCCTCGCAGGTGTCACTGGCTCTACCTGGGGACGGTAGGGCTGGCGAGTCGGCTGAGGTGGATACTTGGGTGAATCGGCAGGGGTGGGGGTTGGCTGTACCCTCTGTCCAGCTGGGAAATCATGCGTACATCTGATTCCCTGGTAGAAAAACTCCGCCTCTTGTTCTGTGGCGATTCGTCCGGAGAGCGGTCGCCGGCAGGTGAGCACTAGCACCTGAACCGGCCCAGGCCAGTCTAGCCTCTGATCTTGATGTACATTCTGGCGATGCTTGATGAGGTCTCGCTTTCTCCGGTTGTACACAATCTTTGGGCAGAGATCGCACTTCACGCCCAGGATCAAGTCATCATGCTTGTCTCGTTGATGTTCCTCAGCCTGGCCCCTATCTCTGGTGACATAATCGCAGGTGGGGTAACGACACTCATGTAGTTGCTTCGAAGCCATGTCGAGTTGAACTGAAAAGCCACCCGAGCCCCGATCGCTTTTATTGTTCTTGCCTGATACTTTGTAGGAACTGCTACCAAGCAACAAGTCCCCTGCACTGGCTTCAAGCTGGCCGCCAGTCCTCCCCGCCACCTCTGCAGTCGGTCTCCCTGCCTTCTCTTGGTCGTTACACAACTGCTTTATTTGATTTTTTTGGTCAGAACATAAAGTTTTGGCATCCTCTTTCTCTTTTCGTTTCATACTCCTAGTTATTGTCCTTACATGCCCTTTTTGCATTTGGATGTTTGGCTCCCGCTCTCGCCTCTCGATCCTCAGAACAGGCGACGTGACGTCATGGCAGGTCGCTATCACAGCTCCGCGCGCGGGACCTGTATCAGAATGTATCTCATTGGTTTGAAGCGTTGCTAGGTGACTCGCCGCCTGCGGTCGGCGCCCGTCTCGTTCTGGAATTAGGTCACTGTTGCTAGGTTCCCTTCTCGTAGTCAAGGGCGCTTCGCTCGGCTCCTCTGCCAATGGGTTTTCCCCCGGCGACCTAGTTTCAGTGTTGTCATAACATACACGGGTGACTCGCTCCCCCACGTTGGCTGGTTTCATGACATTTCCATGTACTACTCGCCGTTTTCTGCCTCTCTGGACCCGGTATATCATGTCACTGAGAGCCTCAACTACCAGCCAGGGGCCCGTCCAATACTGGCGAAACTTGGGGGACCGGCCCATCTTCTTTATGGGTTGGTAGATCCAAACAGACTGGCCCTCCTGATACTTAGTCTCTCTAGTAAACTTATCATAGTAGTCCTTCTGTCTTAGCCGAGTAGCTTGCATGGCTTGGAAGGCGATTGAATGGGCTCCTTCCATCATGGTGACCATGTTCTTCACATAATGTTCTCTCGTCATCAGTTCCCCTCCGGGGGTTGGGTATGCTACATCCCAGGGCATATTGGTTTCTCTGCCAAGGGACAGGAAATTAGGCGAGAAGCCAGTGGTAGTGTGTGTAGAGGCCCTGTATGCTGCTGTCACAAAACACACCCACAAGTCCCAATCACTATGCTCCTCGTCCACTAGGCCTGTTAACATGGTGGACATCGTAGAGTTAAATTTCTCCGTCTGGCCATCGGCCTCTGGGTGGTATGGTGTGGTTCTCGTCTTGTATATCCCCAACACCCTAGCCACTTCTTGGAACAGACTAGCCTCAAAGTTCCTCCCCTGGTCTGAGTGCCATATGAGGGGGGTGCCGAAGCGGCAGATGATTTCTCGGACTAAGACGTCGGCTACTGTTTGTGCTGTGAAATCACGAATGGGAAATCCCTCTGTCCACTTTGAGAATAAGTCAGTCACCACCAAGATGTACTTGTTGCCTCGTTCAGTCTCTGGTAAAGGGCCAGTAATATCCATGGCCATCTCCTCCCATGGCCCCTTCAGGGGGCGTTCCCCCATCTTAGTTCTCCTCTTGTTGTTAGGGCTTTTCCTCTGCTGGCAGGGCATGCAGGTGGAGACAAACAGGGCATTGTCCTTAGTCATATTAGGCCAGTAGGCTGATTTCCGGGCTTTGCTAAAAGTTTTGTCTCGGCCTAAATGGGCCCCCAGAGGGCCCTCATGCACTTGTTTGAGAAATTCCTCTTGGGCTGACACGGGGATGTACACTCGCCATTCTCTTCCCCCTTGACCAGTCCATCTCCAACTCCCCAATAGTCCTGACTGGATGGCTAGGGATTGGAAATTGCATAAAAACCAGTTCCAGTCGCGCCCAGGTATGCGATCACGTTCGCCTGGACACTCGTCCCTCTCCACTGCCTCTTTGAACAGCACACACAGTGGATCGTCAGTTTGGTGTTCTTCCACCCAGTTCTGTCCCACATCCCAGGTAATTACTCTCAGACGACTCGTGACTATTTCCTCCTCCTCATAATCAACTCTGTGGCACTGTCCACAGGGGATTCGTGAAAGTCCATCCGCATTCCCATGTCGTTTTCCAGCCCTATGTTGTACAGTAAATGAGTAGGAGGCGAGTTCTTCCATCCATCTAGCCAACTGACCCTCGGGCTCCTTCATCTCCAACAACCACTTGAGTGCACTATGGTCGGTTCTGACTGTGAAATGGCTTCCCACTAAGTATGAGCGATATCGCCTGATACCAAACAGGATGGCTAGTAGCTCCTTCCTCGTGACACAATAGTTTTTCTCTGCTTTAGTCAGGGATCTGCTGGCGAATCCTAACACCATTTCCCTGTCCTCTATACGCTGAGATAACACGGCTCCTAAACCACTATTAGATGCATCCGTATCAAGAGTCATAGGGAGATTGGCGTCTGGGTATCTCAGGATAGGTGCTGTGCACAGTCTGTCTCTCAGCTCTTCCATGGCTGTCTGACACTCTGGAGTCCATACGAATGTAACATCCTTCTTTGTTAGTTGAAAAAGTGGGCTGGCTATCGTGGCGAAATCTCTGACGAAGGACCTGTAGTAGGAACAGAAGCCTAGGAAGCTCCTCAACATCTCCCTGGTAGTAGGGATGGGCCAGGACTGGACTGCTTCTATTTTCGACGGGTCAGTCTCCACTCCTTCTCCTGAGACGACATGCCCTAGGAACGCAACTGATGTCCTGAATAGTTGGCACTTGCTGGGTTTGACGACTAGCCCTGCATGGTCGATTCGCTCTAGAATCACAGCCAGGCGTTCTGCGCACTCCTTCACATCTTTCCCAAATACAATCACATCATCTAGGTAGACCAGGCGTTGGTCTCCTACCAGTCCAGATAGCACAGTGTCCATTAGTCTTTCAAAAGTGGAAGGAGCATTCACTAGGCCAAAGGGCATGACTTTGAACTGGAATAGCCCTTGATGAGTACAGAAGGCGGTTTTCTCCTTACTGTCTTCTTCCATCTCGACCTGCCAGTAGCCACTCGCCAAGTCCAATGTTGCAAAGACTCTAGCCCCATTCAACATGTCCAAGGTGTCATCCATTCTGGGTAGGGGGTAGGCGTCTTTCTTCGTAATCTTGTTTAGGTCCCTATAGTCTACACAAAACCGCCAGCCCCCGTCTTTCTTCTTTACCAACACCACTGGCGAAGCCCATGGTCCAGAAGCAGGTTCTATAATTCCTCCTTTCGCCATTCGCTCCAGTTCTGTTTCCACTACTTGTCTCCTATGAATGGGGACCCGTCTTGGTTTATTCCTGACTGGTGGGTTGGTGCCTGTCATGATATGGTGTTTTGCTAGGTCAGTCCTTCCTAGTTCTTCCCCTTCCACAAAGAATACATGCAGGAATTGCCGATAGAGATTATCAATTGTTTCGGTACATTTCTCCACTAGTTCCTCATCCGTCTGAGCCCACAGATCTTTCATGAGCTGCTCCTCTTGCTCCTGCGTCCTCATTCGCCCAGGTCTATCTCCTGCTGGTGGGGGTTTCTCTCCCTCAACCCAGACGGCCATCTTGCTTCCCTTGGGCACACGAATGTCTTGATCTCCATTGTTCAGCACCTCAGCCACACTCCCCCCTGCTTGGGAAGTGTGTACAGACCTTGCCACTCTGAGGTCAGGAACGAATCCTCCGTCCTCCAAGATCAGTACTTGGTCCTCATCCGTCCTAGCTGTCCACTCGACCTTCATCATCATTCTGCTACCCGCTTTTACAGTAGTCTCATGGGCAGCATAAGCATAGCCTTCCAGTCTCTCAGGAGCCACTGTCCCATTGGTTTCCAGCCAGATGATACCGCTGCCTGTATCCACCTGGCCTTTCCTACTCCTGATCACATCCATACCTAGTATGCCTCCTTGGTCCAATTTAGCCACAATCACTGGCATTTGAATTTTCAATGTCCCAAAGTCCACCTCAATGTCTGTTTCCCCTAACACATCCACCGGCATTCCTCCAGCTCCAGTTATCCTCACAGGGGATGCTCTCAGAGGGGGTGATTCGTTCATGCTCTGCCAGACTTGCTTGCTAATGATGGTTGTACACGCCCCTGTGTCCACTAGCCACTGGATCATGACCCCTCTACATCGTCCATCTACTATTACTCCTGCTGTGGAGGGGTCCCATCGCCCTTGTACCGCGATCCATCCCTCCTTCCCACCGGTTATGCGTTGGACAGGATCCCGGTTGTTCACTGTCCTTGGTCGTTTCCCTGGGGTTGCTGGCCCTCTACAACGGGCAGTCTTGGCCGATTCGGGCAATCTCGCTTGAAATGCCCCATTTCGCCACACTGGAAGCAGCCCCTACTCCTGGGTTGACTTCTACTGGTCTCTAGACGTTCTAGCCGCTCCAGGATCTTCTCAAACACTGTCTCCATGGGGTCAGCCCTCTTAGTCCCTTCACTCACGGCGACTCTGATCTGGCCTTTTGGTGTAGAGTACCTGTCCTTTTCGGCTTGGGTGAAAGCTTCAGCATGGAGGGCAGCAGCTCTGGCCTCAGCGAATGTCCCTGGTCGAGCTTGCACCACCCATTGTCTCAGTCGTTCATCACGTAAGGCAGCAATGTAGGCATCCCTACTCAAGTCATCCCTCACCTCTCTGTCCACTCGTGGGTATGCCAGGCGAATCATTCGTTCAATGTCATCAGCAACCACATTCACATCCTCGTCTTTCTGTTGCCTCCTCAGCCTCAACTGGGTGCGGTACAATGCCAGCTGGTCAGCAGGTTGGTAGCGTTTCTCCAGTTCTTCCACCAGCAACAGGTAACTGTTTGGTGCGTCTAAGTCGACCTTTTCCAATACAGCAAGGGCTGACCCGTCGAGGCTGGCGCCCAAGTACAGTGCACATTCTTTGTCAGTCCAATCATTTAGGTCGGCAACTACCTGGAAATGATTCAGGAAATCGCCCAAGGAGGTAGAACCATCATAGATGCGAGGTGAAGCTTTCACCTTTCGTCCTGGCCTGGCCGTGGCGATGCCTCCTCCACTCCCTGGCTTTGGCTTGGTATCTGGCTTTGGTACTTCGTCCAGTACCCTCACCCTCCTATCTCGAGCTGGCTGAGAGGTTCTCCAATTCTCATACTGTCTGGGATTCACTGTAACTTCCAGCGACGGGGTTAAGGCGAAGGGATGTGGATCCGTCATGGATGAGGAGGATCCGTCTTCCTCCAGGGCATCACATATCCCACCGCTGCCACCAATGATACGGTTTCGCCTTTCGTCCAGTTGCTGACTCATTAGATGAAGGGGGTCTTCCCCCTGGGGCTGGTCATCCCACAGATGTTCGAGTGATGGTGATGTCGAATAGGCCATTGTACTTTCGCCTGATATGTTATTCGCTTCTTAATAAAGACTTAGAGATATTCGCCTTAGTTGCTTCTCGCCTGATAGGTAAATCGTCAGATTACTCGTGAGGATACTTCTTAATCGACTAGGAGTGTTGGTAGAATAATGGACAAGCTCTGTCTAAGTTAGCAGCCAGTTTTATTCTGATTCTGGTTATGACAATCACAGCTTTTATAGTAGAAATGCGGACCATAAGCAGGCCAATCAAATACAGTACAATGCCTCCAAGTAGTTGTAATTCGCCACCTAAGTACATTCGTCAGACAAGTACATTCGTCATACAAGTACATTCGTCATATAATGTTAGAGAAAGAAAAGGCGAATCGCCAGAGGGGCGAACCGTCATCTGAGATGACATCTCCAGAAAGTTAGTTATTTCTTAAGAACAAGCGAAACGTCAAAAGGACGAATAGACAACAAATACTATTATTTTGACTCTATAACAATATATATATGAATGTAGTGATTCGCAGACTCTCGACAATAATAAACAAGTCAAAAAGGCAACTCCTAGTCCGTCTGTTTATTACAGTTCTCTCAAGCGGCCCCTAGTCCGTATTCCCCGGACAGGGTAGTGTGTTTACTTACACAACACATCAAGGTGCATAAACACGGTAAGAAGTATGGCAAGACATACAGTAAAGAGATACATAAGATAAGAATGTTATGGAATAGGTAAACAGAACGGATACTCTATGAGAGTAATAAGGTAAGAGTTGATATAAGAATATAAGGGTAAATGAGGCATTTAGTGACACACAAGGTATAAATGCAGAGGATCAAACGTAGATCCCTCTGTAGGAATATAAGAGTACTAACCCTTTATGGATTGTACCTAGAGGATTATAGTAGAACTACTACAATACCCCCCCCCCCTTAATTTTAGATTTTTAAAAATCCCTTTAGAAAAATCGTAATAAAGATCAACACAGTACAAAGTACTAAAAAGGTACTAAAAAATCCACTTCAAGTGGATAAAAAAAGAATTAACATTGCGGACCTGGAAAATTAAAGTTAAATATAGGTCTTCAAGGCGACAAAAAGGAGCAGCATAAGGTGTCCTCACGATATAGTTAACAAAATACCAGGTCGCTACATCTCTAGCACATACCACAAAGTAAGAAGAAACATAAAAGATACACACAGGAGCATAAGTGTCCTCACTACATAGGATAACAACAGTTGGATAAAGAAAAATTTTCTCATGGAAAATACAATAACCCAAAAGTATCCGGAAAATGTAGAAACAAGCTTCTAGTGAAGTATCTAAACTAAGGTAAACAAAGGTTGACAACGCAACAACAAAATAATATTCTTCAAAGGCGAATGGCAGTTAGAGCATGGAAGAATTTAAAGAATGTTCTCACTGTTCTTTTAGCACAAGCTTATTCCATGGGAGTGTCCGTCTGGTTCTGCGGGTCCACAGTGTTTCCGTCCGTACCAAGTGGTTGCACGAGAGTGGTCGGACTAAACAACCAGGTTGGGATTTCAAACGCTCCCGGATTGTCCCGTACAGGGGTGCGATGAGCTTGCTGACCGACAGCTGCAGCTGGAGGCATGGCAGTGGTGGCTGGAACTTGCTGTAGTGTACACAGCAAATTACTCAGCATGAGCAATTGCGGGAGTTGTGATGGGTCCAAGGGCAAGGCAGCCACCGGATTTGGAAGTGGAGGTAGAGGAGCTGTAGGGGTAGGCACTGTAACTGTCTGCTTCTGTTCTTCTTCAACAGGGTCGACAGGGGAAGAGGAGCGCGTGTCGTCCTCAAGCAGTGACCTCAGTCTCAGGTTTTCTTCCTCCAGGCGGCGGATCTTAGAGTCACTGACCGACAGGGATCGGCGAAGTCCGTCTACTAGACCTTCCTGGCTCTTAGCTTCCTCCCGGACGTCTCCTAGCTGTTCCACGGACGTCTTTACATCACTCAGCGCCAGCAGGGGTGTAGTTACCTCCTTGAGCAGAGCTTTTAGTTCCGCACGGGCGGAATCAGCTGATGCACAGACCTGCTCCAGGGCTGCGTCTACAATGATCTCGGCTCTAGCCACCAGCTCCAGGCTGTCATCAACGGAAGGTAGATGTTGTAACACACTTCCGGACCATTCCCGAGCCCGCCTGCATGCCCGCTTAGACAGGGGAGAACCAACTTCAGATGTAGCGGGTCGGTCTCTCTTCTTAGATGAACCAGAACTCACGGATTCCTTTACCACAGAACTACTGGCATCAGTGGCCCTGGCATGGCAACTCCCTGCTGCAGCGGCAGCAGAAGAAGAAGCTCTGGACTTTCCGGACGTTGACCCGGACTCGATAGTCACGGCAGAAGAGCACGACTCTGATCTTGATTTCTTGGAGCCTCTCCTGGTACTAGTGGCTCTCCTCATGACTCTAAGATGCTGCCCGGCCATGTAGGTTGTTCGTTGGAAGACATGGTTGGTATGAATGGAGGGCAGTACCTTAACAGTTTTGTCCAAGGCATCTTTGCGGTTGAGATGATGCTGCACGGACTCCCCGTACATCAAGTGTTGTACTAGTTCGACACGTCTATCCAAAACTTGGTGACAGTTGGTAGACGGACAAACCCACACCTGGACGAATGGGGCGTGCTCCTCGCAAAAATGCCTAAACAGACGTTCACGAGTCGAGTACGCCCGGACCCCACCCGGATTCAGGGACAGAATCCGGCAGACCAAAAATGGGCATCGGTGGCCGGGTTCCCAAAGACGGTGGGCCTCGATGACCTTCTGGTAGGTTCCAGAGTCCATAGAGTCTGCTCTCAGAATCTCAGGCCAAACATGAGATTCATACCTTGCCATATGTCCGTCATTCTTGAATTCTTTGTCTTCGGAGTCGCTCTCCGGACAAACCACAACTCCAGATCCGGGCTGGTCGGAGCGCGGATCTAGAGGCAAGATGTCCGTGGCTGCATCCAGCTCCCTTCGGAAGGCATCCATACTACCTTTTCCGGACAGCTGGGCTCTCCGTCTGCCAGCGCGGTGGTAGTGGCGTTTCTTTATTTTTTTCTCAACAATCTTCTTCTCAGAGGTCCTGGAAGAACTGTGAGGCTTCTTGTCCTGTGAGTCTTCTCTAACAGTCATGACCCCACTAGCTGTGTGGCGTACACCTGGAGTTCTTCCACGAGACGTCCGTTCACGAGGAGCAGGGGAGGCAGAAGCATCACGCCTACCCGGAACTTTCTCATCCCCAGAAGACTTGGCTGCCTTCCTGGGAGAGACAGACTTCCTCTGACTTCTCCTTAGAGCGGGTGAAGTCTCAGGCTTCTTCCCGGACTTGTCCGTACCGGATCCATCCTCTTGCTCATCCAACAGAGGCTGGATTTCTGTACCAAGGGGCTTGATACCCGAAACCGTCTGTCGAAGAGTCTTGACCGCAGCCGCATTCGCAGGATCCAACCCCATGAGGTCTTCTGCTCCCTCAAGGAGACGGTTCTCCTCGGCCTTGGTCATCGGCGGAGCCGATTCATCACCCGAATCCATAGGTTCGTCCGTACGTCGTTCTTGTGACATCCTGATATCTGGCTGCTAACAAAAAAAATCTTTCCCTGTAAAAGGAAAAAGAATAACACTAAGCAAGATGGAAAATGCCAGAATCTATGTTGTGTTTACATGTAATACATTACAGTGCAAAACAATACATTACCCTCCACACCATATATTACATACAGGTGGAAGAGGGAACACAAAATCAATTATCACAGACTAACTTCTTGACAGAAGTTACCTAAAGTCAAGTATCATGAAACAAACTCTTTAGAAGAGCGATATGGGTTGGCGGATAGCCAAATAAATAAACATTGGTGGTGTAAAGAGCCCCAACACAAGCTACACTTTCACCTCATACATTCGCCATTCATTCAGAAAGCACCGGTGTCATGGCTGACGTCTCAAACATTTCACCGAACTTCCTCCTTCCATTACAAGTAATCAAAACTTTCCTAAAACTCCAACACACCGTGTCTAGTAGCAGACAACTATCAACTATCAAATTGATATCAACTCGGAATATGACAAGCAAGTTTTAACCCAATTCAACTCACTTCTTTCCTAGGGAGTTCCGAGTCCAAAGTGCGTTGGCTAGCTGTTGTTGTGCAGAGTCACAGAGGTGGAGTGAGAAAGGGTGCAACACTACAGCGCTCACGGCCAGCGTGGTAACTGTAGTACACAAAGTCGCCACCTCTCTCAGCGCCACCTTCCCGCTCAAGACCACGGCCAAACACAGCTATTTCTAGTGCTCTACTACAGGGCGTACATTGATGTTTAAGTATGCAGCCTGCTCTGATCTTCCGCGGAGACAATTGCAGATACATTGTCCATAAAGCCCACTATCCACTTAGCCGATTCAAAAGCAATTTCAACCCAATTTCTGAGCTGATTCAAGCTTCCCGGGGAGTCTTAGTTCAGTTAGAACTCAAGGGTTCTCCCAAGCTAAGCCTTTCTCAGTGCAGTTTCTAACAAGCCATACGGACTGGTTGGTTCTTTCCCAGCCACTCAATAAATTCAATAAAGAATTTCTCAAATGTCGTGAAAGGGCAGCATGACTTATCCGATATATCAGCCACCGACTTCTCGTTGTGTATAACTTTTGTGGAACCATCAGGAAAGTTCCACCTGTACTTTAAAGCCTAAGTTCCATATTGCAATCTTGATGGAGCTTTACGCGTGCGCTTAGCCCTTGCAATTACTGGTGGAACACTGTCCGTCTTCTTCACAGGAGAAATAGGAATATTTTGAACAATGTCCAAATTTTTCCTCGGCCTCCCCCTCCCTCTTTTTAAGGGCTTAGCAGAATCCGCCAAAACCAGAGGAACTGGTTGCTTTTTTACAACTGTATCCGTCTTAGCTTCTTTGGGCCTGCTTTTATTCTTAGAAGGGAGCACAACCGGAGAAATTTTTAATTTCTTCTTTTTCTTCTGAGACTTCTTCTTACCAACCCGGATAACAGCAGGACCAACATCTACTGTCTGTTTCTTGTTGGAAGAAGGAAGTTTCACTCCAGCTGCGTTTTTCTTAGGTCTACCCCTGGGTTTTACACCAACGGTAATTTTCTCCTTTTCTTTTCTTTCCGGACATTCAGCACCAGCTAGAACTTTTCCGCCTTCAAACTTCAGGATCTCGCGCCCAGCCTTCTCTAACTTACGGAATTCAGGAGCCTTATGTAAATTAACAGCCTGAATCGGTCCGTCCTCATCAAAGGCGGGTTTCAGATAATCTACATGATATCTGACGATTCCCTCAGTCGTCTCTAATTCATAGGTAGTACCCCCTATGAATCTACGCACTTTGAAAGGCCCATCCCACTTGGGACCGTACTTCTTATTAGCCTTAGGGGGACAGTACCTATACACAATAGCCCCTTCCTCAAAGCGCCTTGGACAAGCCCGTCTGTCAAAGACTTTCTTTTGGTGCACAGCAGCAACTCCAAGATTATCTCTGACAAACTGATGTCCAGTTCTCAATGACTGTCGCAAATTCTCTACGTATGCCATCCGACAAGGAAAATCCAGCCCTCCGGGCTCAACTCCATGGATCAAATCCACTGGAGTCACAAGCTCAGTCCCAAAAACTACTGAATTGGGTGTACACAACGTACTGGCATGCACCGTACCCCTGTAAGCATGCGCTATACACGGAGCGAGCAAGTCCCAATTTGAATCCGAGTAGCTGGTCAGGCAAGAGAGCTGCTCAACAAGAACTCTGTTAAAACGTTCTACCTGTCCATTTGACTGAGGCCTGTATGGGAGAGTGATTAGCTTCTCAACCCCTAACATGTCCAACAAACTTCGCAACAGCTTAGACCTGAATTCCGGCGCCCCGTCCGTTTGCAACGAAACCGGACAACCGAATCTCAGAACCCACTCTCTAAACAGAACTTCAGCACATCTTTCTGCCGTGTGGTCCGGCATAGGAAATGCTTCCGCCCATTTCGAGAAATGGTCTGTAATCACCATTACGTAGTTGTTTCCTCTAGGGGTAGTCTTAAATGGACCAATGATGTCCAACGCTATTCTACTCCATCGTTCACCATGGATTTCCTTTTTCAAAGGTGTAATACCTCGTCCGCCTCTAGATTTTCGCATGCTGCATTCAGGGCAAGCCCTAAGCCATCTTTTCAAATCATACCGCATTCCAGGCCAAAAATATTTCATTTTTGCCTTCCAGCTGGTCTTGAAATCACCATAATGGCCCTCCAACTGGGAACCATGCAGACAACGGAAAATATTTTTCCTCATAGAGGCAGGAATTATCTTCCTGACATACGTGTGCCCAGTGTTCTTACGCAGCCACCGCAGACATAAGACACCCTGGACAATCTCCAAATTATCTTTGTTACGGATGTAAGTACAGAATTCCTGCGGCTCACCAGACAATTGTTCTTTGCTGGGAACCGGACTGGATCCGTCCAATACAGCCATAACTCTCTTCAAGAGGGGATCACCTTGTTGAGCATCCCGGATTTCATCCTCCAAGGAACCAAGAACAACCACAGCCTCCGCAATTACAGCATCATGGACACCACAATCGGGACAGCCGGGATTCCCACATTTCCTGGTTGGAATTCGTGACAATCCGTCCGCATTGGCATGTTTCTTCCCCGCTCTGTGAAGTATCATACTCTGCTCCAAACCGTATTCTTGCATCGTGGCTAACCACCTGGCAAGCATATCCGTTGGATCCTTAAAGTTCAGGAGCCATCTGAGGGAAGCATGATCCGTTCTCACGTAAAAATTACGGTTGCCAAGGAGATAGTGTCTAAACTTATTCAAGTAAGATAGCACCGCCAACAGCTCACGTTTCGTAGCACAGTAATTCTTCTGTGGCTTGGTGAGGCTGTTACTAGCGTATCCCAATACGACTTCTTTGCCGTCTTGCATTTGAGACAGAACTCCAGCCATTGCAAAGCCACTGGCATCTGTATCCAAGATGAAATAACCTTCCTTTCTAGGATACCCGAGAATCGGAGCTGATGTTAATAAAGCCTTAGCTGTCTTAAAAGCTTCATCACACTTCTTGGTCCACACTATAGGTTTACTATAGCGCTTCTCAACCCCAGCGTCGGTCACAATCTGTTGCAGAGGAGCTACAATTCCACCAAAGTTAGGCTGAAACTCCCTGTAATAGGAAGCAAAACCAAGGAACTGTCTCACTTCTTTAGCAGTTTTTGGGATAGGCCATTCCTGTACTTTAACTATCTTAGCCGGATCCGCCCGGATTCCAGCAGCAGAAACAATCCTACCCAAATATTTCACCTCTTTCCGGAAGAGCTCGCATTTCTTAGGTTTGAGCTTAAGCCCATATTCCCTAATGCGATCCAATACCAATTTCAGGTTGTCCGCACACTCCTGGACAGTCTTTCCAAAGACCACCACATCATCCAGGTATACTAAACAAGCTTTCCAACGCAATCCGTCCAACATACGGTCCATCATGCGTTGGAAAGTGGCAGGGGCGTTACACAGTCCAAAAGCCATAACTTTAAACTGGAACAGACCCACACTGGACAGAAAAGCAGTTTTGTGCTTACTTTCCTCATCCATTGCAACCTGCCAATATCCGGACTCTAAGTCTAAAGTGCAAAACCATTGGTTCCCACCCAAGGCTTCAACACATTCGTCAATCCGAGGAAGAGGGAAACTATCCTTCTTAGTCACGGAATTCAGCTGGCGGTAGTCTACACAGAACCTCTGTGTTCCGTCTTTCTTAGCAACCATAACTATGGGAGCTCCCCACGGACTACTACTATGCTCTATTCTGCCTTCCTTATACATTTTCCAGATTTCAGCCTCTGCTCCATCCCGCCTAGCCACTGGTATTCTGCGATAAGCTTGCTTCACAGGGATTGCATCCCCAGTGTCAATCACATGGCGAACCAAGTGAGTGCAACCAACTTTGGTACCAGGCAAGGAAAAACAGTCTTTGAAATCATAGAGCAGTTTTCTAACTAACTCTTTTTCTTCTCTTTCAGACAGATGAGTTTCATTCACCAACTTATCTAACGGATTTTCCGGACAAGGAGGGACAACTATATCAGGAGCCAGAAGCTCATCATCCACAATAGGCGAGTCCGTCACCTGTATGGAATTAATGATAGCTGTCTTAATCATTTCATTCTCTTCCTCCTCAGGTAGGGAAGCATCGGACACCAAAGTCACAATGCTAACTCTCCCTACTATCATGTCACAATTCAGTCTAACGGTAGAACCGGACGGATTGGAAAAAGCTACCACGGACGAATTAACGTTACCCGATACGTATGTATTAAGGCTTCCCAAGGCAAAGTCTTTTAACAATCCCTGATCAGGCTCGAACATCAATCCATCTGATGTGTCAGAGCCTCTACCCAAGTCTATCTTAGCAAGTGTCACGGACCGGGGTTGGAGGACCACAGGTTCTTTCAACCTGACTTCTCCCCCGTCCACGAACTCTCTCACTTCAACAGCTTGAACAGTGGACTGTCTCAAACTTCTCTTCATGTGCTTCCATTGCTTACACATTACAGATACTGTTTGATTCTCAAGGAATAGCAATCCAGACCAGTCAAGATTACATTTGTGGACGTAATAAAAATCCGCCCCAATCAGTCCATCTTCCGGGCCCTTCAGGCCGGAAACTACTAGACATGTAATCATGTATGTCCGATCCCCTATCTTTAAAGGACAAAGCGCGCTCCCATGAGTGGTTATAGGCAGCCCATTCCCCATTGCACACACCATTTGGACCGGAACCAAAGGTGGTTTGGAAGAAAGAGAATCATAGAATCTCTTGGTAACCAGGCTAGTAGTAGCACCAGGGTCCACCAGAAAATCCCCATTCTCACTGTCTAACCCCACTGGGGCATACCATCTCTCACGGACAATCAAATTATCCGTGATCCTCAGCGTCTTTGGCTGTTGCACAGAAACTTTCTGTATCCGCGCCGACCTGTTGGGGTTCTGTCCAACCACAACGATCTGACCTTCAACAGCTTGGTACCCGTCCTGTCCCCATCTCACATGAGAATCAGAATCCGGGCTATCCAGGGAAATATTTCGACCTGAACAGGTGTCCCTTTCCGGCAACGACCCGGGTTCTCTTGCTTCCAGAAGCGCTTGACCTTGTGACAAAGCTAACTCCTTACTAACAAGTGCCTGGGCGACACCCCCAGTTTCCATACTACTAGCTAAATTCGTCCGAGCTGTAGTACTATGAAGCGGCGTCCCCAGACCCCTATATCGCTTCCTATAAGGGCCGTGTGGAGTTTTCCGAAATCTTAGAGGCGGGTACCTTCGAAGACTCGGCAACCTCCTTCAAAACCTTAACGGTCGGACAATCAGGAGAGATATGTCCGTCCTTCCCACAGAAGTAACATTTCTTGGGTCCATCCCTTCTCTGACCGGAGAATGGCCCAGAAAATGATTTCTTCCATGGTTGTCCGTCTCTACTGTCACCAGGCCTCTTCCTGAAATCCCTATAGGCTTGCAAAGCCTGACAGATAACTGCTGACACCTCCTGTGTCTCCGAACCAGAGGAGGTAACATCATCCAGGGTCTCAGTCACCTGGGCTACAGCAGCGCCGGACTTGCGGCGGGACCTTCTTTTCTTTACTGACAAGGCGCGTTCCTGAACTGGTTCAGGAGCTGGCAGCGCGGCAACTTCTTGGATTACCACATTGGGTTCGGACTCCATCAAGCATCCCTCGTAGACCTCTGACCAATGGATGGCCTCCTGTAGGTCCGCGGGTTCCTTCAAACGAGCCCAATTTGCCTGTTTCCAGTTTGTCAACCCCTTCAGGTAAGCATGAAGAGCCATTGTTACTATGGTGCTGTTCATCCTTTTCCCGAAGGCGTACCTGGCCTTGCGAGCTACCTCGTTACCAAACTGCCGGACAGCCTGTCCGGGAGTCTGGCGACAAGCATGAAACTCAGCTTGTCTCTTTACACGAGAAACCTCGCCAAAATTCGCGTCCATATGTTCCACGAACTTCTTTAAAGTCAGGCCTGCAGGCAGATCACCCATATCCGCCAACTGCCGCTTGCATCCCCATTGCAACTGGAGCAGGAACTCCTCTTCTGACCAGTTGCATGCAACCGCCATTACCCGCAACTCAGCCAGGTAAACACGCCAAGGGTCCTTTTGGTCCCACATCTTTATGACAGGTGGACGCATGGTGTATTTGCTCTTTCCCGGACCTTGGGAGTATTCAAACTCGCCGAAATCCGAGTCGTCCGTACCATCATAACTTAATCCCTGGACCAGGGATCGATCTTTTCTAGCTATGCTAGAACGTTCTCTGACTTTCTTGGAATTTTTCTTTGTTGGTTTCTTTGTTTTCTTCCTTGGAGCTGGAGATTCTGACCCAGAGGAGGAAGAAGATGAGTTGCTAGGGTCAGACGGGTCACTAGGAGAACCAGCTACTACCCGGATTTTAGGTCTGTAGACGTCTCCTCTCACTTGACCTCTCTCAAAGTCAGCGTCCGTACCACTAGCACTATCCTTTTTTCCACTCTTTTCAGCAATTTCCTCCGTCTGCGTACCCGCACTAGTAGATAAGTCACTTATCTTTACTGAGTCGGTTTCACAGGGAGTCTGTGTACTGA
This sequence comes from Sthenelais limicola, assembly GCA_942159475.1. NCBI lineage: Eukaryota > Metazoa > Annelida > Polychaeta > Phyllodocida > Sigalionidae > Sthenelais > Sthenelais limicola. The sequence goes on along the minus strand of OW804102.1, from coordinate 13,685,061 downwards.
AACTTCTGCTGGTAACAGAGAAGCTTGTCTGAGGAGGCGTTCTCTTCCTTTCACTGAACGAACTTGTTGCTGGTGGTGTAACCCAAAGAGGGAAGGTTGCAGACTCAGTCTGTGTTGTTACCGACTGATCAGGTGAAGCATTTTGCAGATGAGACACATCATCTACCCTTGCAACCTCATATTTCATTTTTTCATTTTCTACCAACAACCTTTTGATGTAGGCAGAGTCCCTCTCAGTTACAACATCCAGAGTCTCCTGGATATCTCTGTTCTGAAACACGAGTTGTTGCATTTCTGCTGCAAACTCGAGGTTCTTCCTCTTCTCCGTGGCCAAGTCTCTCCTCATCCCCAACAGCTGCAGTCGAGTTGCTTTTAGCATACTCTCCTTGTCTGACTCCACATCACTTGCAGGGGACCTGTAGTCCGTTAAGGCTGCACGGTCTTCCCTGCCAGTTCTATAGTCTTCAGACTCCGAACCTACATCGGACAAGTCCGCCAACGTGGCACTCATGGTAAGAAGCTTACCAGGCTGCTCAGGTTGGTCACCTTCCTTCCGTCCAAGATCCGGCGGAGGTCCGCCCTCTGCTCCGGGAGCTGCTGCCATCTCTGAAAGAGAATCAACAAATCAAAAATCCACGGATTTCCTAATCCGGTCAAGGCTTAGCTTAAGGAACTGGTCAAGAACTGGTCACGGCACCAATTGTAGTGATTCGCAGACTCTCGACAATAATAAACAAGTCAACAAGGCAACTCCTAGTCCGTCTGTTTATTACAGTTCTCTCAAGCGGCCCCTAGTCCGTATTCCCCGGACAGGGTAGTGTGTTTACTTACACAACACATCAAGGTGCATAAACACGGTAAGAAGTATGGCAAGACATACAGTAAAGAGATACATAAGATAAGAATGTTATGGAATAGGTAAACAGAACGGATACTCTATGAGAGTAATAAGGTAAGAGTTGATATAAGAATATAAGGGTAAATGAGGCATTTAGTGACACACAAGGTATAAATGCAGAGGATCAAACGTAGATCCCTCTGTAGGAATATAAGAGTACTAACCCTTTATGGATTGTACCTAGAGGATTATAGTAGAACTACTACATGAACATGCATACATACTCAATTATTATACATGGCTAGGCATGTATGTATACATGAATAGGCCTACATACATGCAAATATCAAAACATTTTTGCATTACCAAGACAATGTAAAATTCTACTATTCAACATCTTTGCCAAATTCATGTTATATTATTTACAACGATATTTTATATAGTTGTAGCATCTTCCTACCCCACAACAAATTCTGAAACTACAACTATAGAGGGTGTTATCATCATGAATTGTTTTTTAAGAAATTATTTTTTTCACATATCATTATGTATCAAAATTAATGATATGCAGCCATATTCTTATTTCTAAAAAAACAAAAACATATGACAAAGGTTTTGTGGATAGACTCATATACCATGACAATTTCTATGGTTCTATATGTGTTAAACTCAACTCTACTTAGGCCTAATTATCACTTTTGTACTTAGTAGGATCGTCCTATGGCGGGTAGGATCGTCCTAGGTAGGATTCCAGTAGGATCGCGTTAGTAATACAGAATTTAGGATTATCCTATATTGTGACAAGGTTCCTAGTCCTACCCTCATCCTATGGTAGGATTGATCCTATGTTAGTAATACGCCCCCCAGGATGATAGGTCCAGGAGAGACCAATACCTGAATGGAAATCAGAGAAGTTCCAGTAGAAATAGATTCCAACAGGGGAGGAGCAGGGATAGGCAATTCAATCCTAACCCTAACTACTATCAGAACTCCAACCCTAACTACAATCCCAACAGCCACAACCCCAACTACAGCCACAACCCCAACTACAACTACAACCCCAACTACCGTCCCAATAACAATTCTTATCTCTACCAAAATCAGCAAAACTATAGGGGTAGGAGCAGAGAGAGAGGCTGAAGAAATGCGGGCCATTCTTCGTAATAATTCAGGGTCAGTAGTTGGGCGAGAAATTAATCAACGCAACACACAGAGATGTATGCTTCGAATCAGTACGAGCCTTAGAAGAGGTCGAACTCACGCTGCTGTTTATTCTTATACTAGACAGATTAGAATGAATACACTGGTCCTGCGCTGATTGGCTTAGGTCTCGTTGGTCCAATTAATTGACAGGTTAGATTAGAGATCCAATCAGCCACAGGATAACAATGACAGACAAATTATTAAAACGAGGCTCAGAGTGACCACTGCCACTCTGACCAATCTCTTTGGGTGGTGACCAGGTCACGGGGTTATCTCCCCTCCCCTCTCCCTCCCACTCTTTAATCAGTATTCCCCCCCCTCCCCTGACCTGGTGGTCAGCCCCTCCCCTCCCTTCCCATGTGATCGACTTTGAGATAACGGTCAGACCTGGACCTCACCTGTACCTTTGGACTTTGGGATGATAAGAAATCCGCGAGCGTTGTGGCGGTAAGAAAGTGTGGGTAGCCTTCTGGCCGGTAGGGGCGCGACGAATGTCTGGCTGAATGAGACAACTTTAACTCAAAATTAGACAATTTAGGCTTGTCAATTTTACATACGTACCAATCTCATTTGGTTCGGAGAACTGTGTACAACATAGTTCTCCGAACCACTCTAAGGAGCAAACAACACATCGACGCAACCCTCATTTTAGTTTCTGGCCGACAATCCCCAAGTATCACCGAGCGGCGCCCCCCTTGGCTGACCGAGTTCTGCCGAACCGGAACTCCCGACCTAGAACCATAAGTGGGCTTCACTTTCTTCCACTCACGAATCCACTGCCATCCTCAGTCAAATTCTACACTCACGCTTCATTAGATTTGGAGGTTTTGATGCTCGATATCTAATTCCACATGAGAAACCTTTATTTACGTTGGGTACCTCGATCCGGCATTTTTAACCACTGGATTTTTAACCTTTGACCCGCCGGACGAATTCACGGCGGCCATCCCTATGTGGATCGAGGCTCCCTTTCTCCCGTAAGTACCTACCGGTTTGTACAATTGAAAAATGCAAAAATAAGACAATCTAGAGAAGTACAGAGGAAAAATCAACTCCCCCCAAATCAAAAAAAAAATAATAGCTAAAGATTTTACAATGCCTTAGCGTAAAATTATTACTGGAGCACGGCGAAATCCGCCTTGGATAATTTGTAAACACAGTCTCTTAAGAGTTTTCACTAGGTGGCGTATTACCGCACTGTCTTTTGAGTTTAATGTATTGTTCATCAATATCTCCGCTTTTCTTGTCTATGGGTTCTCCCCGTAGAAACGTCTCAGGCATTTTCACGCAGTCTTTGAATATTGCCTTATATTTTTACTTGTTTTTGGGCTGCCTATCACTACTTAACGTCCGTAAGGTGGCAGCATGTATCTTATACACTTTCTATGTACCTGTCGCCGTGAACATCCTCAAGGTGGCGACACTGGTACATACTTATACATTTAATTTGGGAGCCTGGCTCCTCTGGTCTAGAAGACTGACAAGATTCCTTTATATTTTCAGCCCTTCTTTCGACCCAAAAATGGCCCGCTGAGGTGTACACACCAGTCTAGCGACTACCGACCGTTCCTAGGCTGGTCTTCTTGGTATCACTACTCCATCAACAACGTGACAACCTCCCATCTTTGCTTCACCCTACTTCAGAGAACGGGTCCTTAATCGTCCTCTCTCAAGTGGTGGCTTATTCCTTCACACAACAGCTAGCTTTCTCACCCTAACTCGAGCAGAAGAGTGCGTCCCACTGCAAGCTAACACCGGGCGTACTTACTAGGTATGGATTGGTGACTAGACCAACCAATTAAATTCTACGAAAGGGGTGAGGACCTTGTCCACAGTGCAGCACTAGGCCTGCTTTAGAGTAAACTAAACAGCTTTCGTGACAACACCTCCTTTGTAATTATTACCATTAGATTCCAATTAAATTAGCACTACAAAACATTTTAAAATCAGAATCTGCTCACATTTGCACTTAAGACTAACAATATATCGGCTTACTTTTATCTCACACCATATATTCATCTGAGTCGTTGTTTTAACATACTACTCCACGGGGTACTGCAGATCTTTGTTTCATATCCATCGATCGAGGAGGTTTTGGGGGGTTGTTCTGTCTAAAGGAGGATAGGGGGTCAGTTTGGAGGGGTTGGGTCTCCGGGTTTTCGAGATCTTCAGTACCGCCAAGGGACTGGGGTCCAGAATCTTGCAGTGGAATCTCTTCAGCGGGTTGCCGTTGGGATGGGTATAGATTAGAAAAGACATTGGGGAAGGAGGGAAGAGGGGCAGAAGGTTTACTGGGTAGTCTGTCTAGACTCTGAGTAGGACGTTTACCTAAGAGAGGGAGGCAAGAGCCGTCTCTCTTCCTCTTCACATACACCACCACTCCTATCAATCCAATCACGATTGCTAGGGTGAGCATGAGGGTCGCGAATCCCCATGTGGTAGATGCGGAGAAGGAAAAAGGCTGTACCGTCGGAGGAAGGGGGATATCGGTCAGGGAAATTAGGGGGACGTCGATCCTGCTGTTGAACTGGAGTTGTTGCTTCAGCTCAGGATAGTCTTCGAACTTTCTATAGGTTAAGTTGAGAGAGGGTAGGGACAGGGCTTTGGGGGGTGGAATTCTGATCGTGGAATTATGTTGCCCGATGCTGCGCACCCTCCAATCTTCACTATATAAGACGCAGCCACTGTTTACTGTGACCCGTGTGTGTTTGGTAAAAACATTTCTTATAGGTTTCTTACTGATACACCTTAATACAGTCTCGACTGGAAAGTATACTGCAAGGATAACCGATGACAGTTGTTCAAAATCTCTGAATATTTCGTTACTGACATTGCCACGCTTCTTAATCTCTATCTGACACTTTACTGGACCTTTGCCTAAAATTATTTCTGTTTCACATGTTGGGTTTAGGTTCTCCAATGCAGAGGAACATACAGCCGGGCTGTATCCCATGCAGTGGTTAGGAACAAAAGAGGCACCACTAGAGACACTGTCCATCGCTAATTCAGCGATGCCCTTGATGATTTTGAGGTAGGATGGCCCATAAGGGGTAGGAAAATACCTTAGTTTATAGTGTAAATACTTAGTAGCCGAAACTGCAGGGATGACCACCTGATAACCTAATTGCTTGTCTGACTCAGATATGATTTGAACTTGTACACTTCTGTAGTACCAACGAACATCGTCTATCGGTTGGTGTCCCCTCTCACTCAATTGGTGAAGAATTTCATTTAAATGTACTTCAGGTAATATTTCATCAGTCAAGTACCGGTGCTCTAGGTGTGTTCTCTGGCGATGGAATAAATCAATTTGTCTATAATATACCAGCATAATGTGGTCAACTTGGCTTAGGGCCTGATCAACCTCTCTTCTCATATGCATACGATGAATATCTCTAGAAAAACCATTTAAATGATGAACAATTTCAGATACCTGGTCAGTCAGATTTTGGCTTATCTCTTGCTATTTTGGCTTATCTCTTGTCGACTCGATTCTCTCGTAGGAACAGACGGGTCTGGTTTACCACAGAAACCATCTCTGACTGGAAGTGAGACATCACACTGAGGCCTGCCTGCGATGCCTCCACTGCTGCTCGGAGCTCGTCGATCTGGTCTGTGGTACCTGTACCAAAGAGAGATTGGCTGATCATTCCTACCACTCCTAGCAGAGCTCGCTTCGTGCGAACTGGTGGAGTGGGTAGATGATCTTTGATGAATTGAACATGAAGCCGCCATGTTCTGAGGTCGGTGATTCCTACCACTTGCTGCTCGTGTAGTCCTTCCATCTTAGCTTCAAGGATGTGGAGCCACGACTCCATAGGCGGAGGAGCAGGGGGCTGGAGGAACATTAATGCTGTCCATGTTGCTGTGAGGGCCCTTACCTCCCCAGCCGAGTATACCAGCACACCTTCTTCCTCAAAGATGTCTGCTTGGCTGCAATTGAGGTAACAGGTGAGCAACAGTAACCCCTTAGTCACTGTCCCCACCGCCATCTTGTGCATCTGGTGCTGAGGTCACCTGCGTGTCAGGTGCTTGGTCGGTAGATGCTGATGTTCTTTTTGCTCTCTTTCCAGGTTTAGGCTCGCTCTCCTTCAGTGGACTAGGTTCTCTAGGGCTAGCAGGCACTCTCCGCTTGGCATGGAAACGCCTATGTAAGTGACGCTGAGGGTTGTCTGGTGGGAGCACAATCCGCGGAGCTGCTATCAAGGCCCTTGTCTGAGACCTGGTGCGTATATGAGGAGGTGGTAGAGGAGTACTTGGAGTCCTAGTTGTTGCTCTTCCAGTTGGGTTAACTGGAGTCTCTTCTATGTTTGAAGGAGTCCTGTACCTCATCTGAGGTGGTGTGAACAGTGCTGGAGCCGGTGGTGGAATGACCAAGGCCTGGTTCTGGTCAGCATTATAAGGAGGACGATGGGGCGGATCCGGAACCTCTGGTTGGTCCACGTCACTACCCATATCTTCGTCGGCTGAATAGAATTCTTTCTCGACTTCCGGTACCATTTCTACGTCCGCAGCGCCACCTACAGCTGGATCTTCCGCTTGGAGATAGACTTTGCCCAGGAGGTTCAGGGGGGAGTGGCCTCGCTGCCCGAGCCCGTATTCTCGCCTGATTGCGCCTGCCTTGGCCTGCCCTGTTTTGCCTATTTCTAACTGTATCCCAAGCAATATCCCCAGATACCAATTTTATTCTCTCCCATTTAATTAGTTTTCTCTGACCTTGTGGGTCTCTTACGATCACTACAGCTGCCCTTACACCTAGGACTGTATACCCATGATCCCATCTAGGATCTAGGGGCGCTCTGGCGCCTGCCAATACAACTACTGAGTCACCTACACATAAGTCACCAGCATTTGCCCGAGCTCTAAGCCTCTCATAATTATACTTACGGCTAGCTTCAGTATTTTCTGCAGCTACCCGGAAAGCGTCTGTGAGGGCTTGTAATCGTTCACTTAACACTTGGGGTTCTGTACCATCCGGCCCAGGGAAGATCTTAACAAAGGGGACCGGGGGTTGATGACCAAAGGTGAGAAAATAGGGAGTGAAATTCGTGACTGAAGAGGTGGAGACTCTATGGGCCCAAAGTGTGGGTCCGAGTTGATTCTCCCACTCTGCTGGTCGCGCATTGATGAATTTTTTTAGGATATTCTTAAAGCTTTTGTTAAACCTTTCTGTCTTACCATTAGTTTGGGGGTGCCAGCCAGAAGTGTGTCTGACTTGCGTCCCAATGGATCTTAAATAACCTTCGACTTGTTGGTTTATGAATTCTAGACCCCTGTCAGTAATGATTACCTCTGGGGGCCCGTACCGGGGTACATATTCATTTGCCAGATAGTCAGCTATATTTTCCCCAGTTTTTCTATCAATGGGTTTTACCTCCGCCCATCCACTACAGTGATCAATTACAACTATAATATAGCGATTCCCATTGTCTGAAACAGGAAAAGGACCACATAAGTCCATTCCGACTATCTGACCTGGGTACCTTGCTATAGGCATAGCGGTGGGAGCAACCTTATCTTGACCTGCACGATTTACTGCACACTTATCACAATTACTCAACACACGGAGGGTATCTTTCCTCATAGTAGGCCACTTGTAGGCCTCTAATATCCTATCAAGGGTTTTTCTCATTCCCTGATGGCCCACTTCAGTGTGTGCTCTTCTTATCACTCTGTAACGAGCTGATTGCGGCAACACCAATCTAGGATAAGCTGGTTTATTGGGTGGGGACATGATTGTAAACAACAATCCATTGATTAGTGTGTAATCATCCACCTCCTCCAGGCCCAACTGATACTCAGCCATCTGTTGCTGCTCTGTTCTGACTTGTTCTCGCTCAAGCTGATCAAACTCCCAGGGGATTTCCTCTGTTTCCTCGAGGGCACCTACTTCAAAATTACTGAGAGCGTTCCCCTCCCCCTGGTCATAAGTTTCATGAGTCTTTATGCGAGATAACATATCAGCCCGTACATTGTTCTTACCTTGTCTATATTTGATAGGGGCACCATATTCTGCTATTAAAACAGCCCAACGCTGAATTTTTGTATTTTTAACCTCACCAAGAAAGAGCGATTTGAGGTGTTTATGGTCAGTATAGATGGTAAAGTCACTGCCATATAGATATGGCCTAAGTTTAGTTAGAGCATAAATAATGGCAAATGCCTCCTTTTCTATAGTCGCCCATTTTAGTTGGGGACCTGAGAGTTGTTTTGAAATATACTGAACTGGTCTTTCCACTCCATTCTCATCAGACTGGACGAGGATGGATCCCACTGCCTATTGACAGGTATCTGTATAAAGCTTATAAGCTTTTCCAGGTTGTGGATGAGCCATGATTTGGTCTGAAGTAAGAACGTCCTTTAATGTTTCGAACGCTTCTTGTTGTTCAGGACCCCATTTAAATCTAGCATGTTTCTTCGTTAACGCCACCAAAGGTGTTACAATTCTTGCATAGTCAGGAATACACTGACGATAATATCCACAACAGCCTAGAAAAGATCTAATGGCGGACACACTGTCAGGCGGGAGCATTTCTCGAATGGCTTTGACTTTGTCCGGATGTGAATTTATCCCTTGTTTAGACACCTGAAAGCCCAGAAGATCAACCTTGTCTTGACAAAATTTACATTTACTCTTTTTGATGGTAATACCATGTTCGGATAAAGTGTCAAAAATGATTTTGAGATGTTTTTCGTGCTCCTCCCGTGTTTTAGAGTAAATCACCAGGTCATCAATGAATATACCAAGAAATTTCCCAATATATTCGGCGAATATCCGGTTCATTGCCCTTTGAAACACAGCCGGGGCATTAGTTAATCCGAAAGGCATTCTACGCCATTGAAATAAACCTCTATGGCAGACAAAGGCCGTTTTCTCTATGCTTTCCTAGGTACTAAAGTTATGGGACTAGCCCATGGTGACGAGCTTGGTTCAATCACACCTAACTCAAGCATTTCGTCAATCTCCTTATCTACTATCAGCTTTTTGTTTAAGGGAAGGCGATAAGGTCTCTGATTAATAGGGCGGGCATTCCCCGTGTCAATCTCCATGTATACATCTTTTACTATGCCTAATTTACCATTTTTGCCAAAAACTTCTGGGTATCTTTCCTCCCAGATTTCTTCCTCTGTTTTGAGGGAAGCAAATTCAGAATCTATTTCTTCTTCTACCGCTTGACTTTTATATTCTCTACCTCCTAGACGTATGATTCTTTTTCTGTGCCAGATTACTGAATCCAAAATGTCCAGAGCATCGTCCCCTAGTAGGAGATCGTGTTGGAGGTTTTTAACAACGTATACAGGAAGATGACTACCCCCAGCCTTAATTATCGCCCTGCCTGACTGCAAAGCGTGACCACTCAGTGACCGTAACTGTTCACCTTGTTCCAAAATTAACGGTCGGTGGTTTACCTTATTGAAATGTTTCCACAAATCATACTTAACTAAACTTCTAGTGGCGCCGGTGTCGATAAGTGCTTGTGCTTTCCTTCCCGCCACAGGAAGGGCCACACGAAACCGCTTATCCGGCGAATTTATTCCCCCGAAGGGAGAACAAAGGGGTTTGTGGGAACTCTGGGAGTTAGGGCTTGTATAGCCGCTATAACGGGTTGCATTTTGTTATCCATTACTTCTTCCATGTCTGGCCGTACAGCCGCTCTCATTTGTGCGAATCGAGTATGGCATTCTCTAGCAAAATGTCCCTCCAATCCACATTCATAGCAAGTATTCTTACCTCTAAACCTTTTTCCCCCCTTCTGTGCCCCTCCCTTCCTTTTCTGACCCTGTTGTGACTCTACCTGATTAGAATTGGCAACCGGGGCAGGGTTTGGAGCGCTATAAGGCGGAAATGTAGGCAAATAGGATGGTTGTACAAAGGGAAACTGAGTCTGGTTCTGAACTGGTGGGGCATGAACTGTTACTGATGAAGGTTGAGATCTTTCCCTCCCCAAGAGTTCTACCATATTTCTTAATGCTTTTAATTCGTCCATCATAGCTTTTGTTCCAACATCGGTCTCCCCAGTAGAGGTCGGTGGCGTCAGAGTTTGGGTTGGCGTCCGAGGTTTTGGGAGTAAGGCGCCTATTTCCATAGGTTCCTCTCTCCTTGCACCTCTGGCTGGAGCATCGGCTAACGTATGGGTATACGCTGCCGTTGTTGCCAGGTCAATTGCTTCCCCCAAGGTCTCTGGTCTGGTTGAGAATACCTCACACCGTACCTGTCTATCGGTGAGCCCACGTATAAAATCTCGAGCTAATTGTGACTGAATTACAGGCAAGGCCAAAATGCCTGGTTCATAAGCCCTTAGAGCTGTTTCCTGGTATTTACGGCCATAAATTCGTATGTCTTCGTATGGGAGTTGATGGATCCCCTTCAACTTCTCTCTAAGTTGAGTGGTCTCCTCTTCTCCCATAAACAAGCGAACTATTTCCTGTTTTACACCCTCCCATGTGCGTTCCGCTCCCTGTGCTTCTACATAAGATTCGATGGAACGTGCTAATGATCCCTGGGGTGCGTTGCTCCGTTATTTGATTAAACTTGGGTTTTAATGCGAGCTAACATGAGTACAGATTGCGAAAAGTTTTATAGTGTTGCACCGCCGTTGCTCCGTGCTTTCCTGACCCTAACGATTGCTAAATTGACTTCATAGTGTCCTTTCACTTGAAAATAACAATCTCTAGCTGCCCAAAACCCTCTCTGAGAGGCTAATTCTGAGAGGAGGTCCAGACCTCCTCGTAACCATTCTCGTAATTTGGGAATCAGGTGTTCCACAACTGTTGCAGTAGTGTTATATCCATGATAGACCGGGAAAGAGAGGAAAGGAAGATAAACGGCAGATAACAGCCTATGACTATTCTGAGAGTAATATGTATATTGAACTGGCGGAAAACTTGTAACATGTAGCCATAACGGGGGTCTAGAGGGGGTCTAGAGGGGGGCAGGGTTCTGGAGGGAGGAGGAAAAATTAGTAGTACAAACTGATTAGAAATATTATGTGTACATTTGTATTATTTTTTTCTAATTTATATCCTTATTTCTCTTGAAATATGTACCTTTCCCCTGTGCCCTTACCATCAAAATCCAGGTCACATTGTCTCGCAAGCTGCCCTGACCACAATATTTATGATTAACGTTCTCAATTTCGTCTATATTACCAGCAATAGCTATTCATATATAAGAAAAATATCAATAGAAGCAATTTCTAAAAAGTATCAATTTTCAGCCATGCATGGCCAATGAGGCATTTTTGGTGGAATTGCTCATATAAGTATGGGGATATCATTGTATGGGCGATATCATCTTTTTCTAATTTTGCACGTAGAGAAACTGTGGAGAATAGAAAATGTGAGAGATGAAAACCTGAGAATACATCCACATCATGGACGCACAAATTTGATAACAACTGTAATTGTATTGACCAATCTGAATGAGAGGAGGAGGGGAGAGACAGTAGTTCAAACATAATTTTATCTCATCACAGAAATGTGTTAATTGGGTGCTGTGGTGTAATGTGGTAATTGCAGGAGTGGGGCAAACCTGGCTTATAACTTTATCCCCGATGAACGTGTGCTCAATATATTTTTTGAATAGTATATTATGTTGTTGTGGTATGCAACGCAGTCTTAAAACAATCTGAAAACCAATTATGACTGTGGGACAATTATTGATACAACTAACACTATTATTTGTTTCAACTTATATATTTCATTGGTTTAACTTACAATAAATCGTTTAGGAAACACGCATGTCTCACTCAATAACAATTGTACCTCTGATTGTATTGATTGCATTTGCACCGGTCAAACCAACCATTCAATGTGCATAATAAAGATATGCATTTCAATGATATTTACAACAGAGCAAATTGGGAGGGGGGATATATGGGATAAACAAATGTATTGTGGGGATGTAGCTCCCCCCAGCTAGGTAAATTGGCTGTGGTCTAACAGGATACCAGGCCTGAAAACAATTGTCATTCAACCATTATTGGACACTGCAACATTTGACAAGGATGTCAGAAGAAAGGAGAATACCGCGAGTAAGTTTGACTATTTATCTTACTATACTTCTATATAATATTTAATGACTATCATTTGGAAATTAGGAGTTTTGTTATTTCCGAATTGTGGCAAATTTGTTTTGGTATATATAATATATATTATGGGGTACGTTTTCTACATCTTCGTTGTCCAGTGTCACTCATTCCGTTTACTTGGAACAACGTCACATGTACAGACATTCAATGAATATAGATCTCGTGCTTTGGATGTATACAGTCGAAATTTAAGGCAATGCGGTATTAACACTTAATTCAAATGGTTATACATGCATAGATATATAAATGTGTGATATACAGAAATAATAAATTACTGGTTATTTGTGTTACATTTTTACAAGGTGGATCTCACCAGTCCTAATTTTAGAAGCGGTGGACATTTCAACTTTTTGCTTTGGTAAACAAAACCCCCATCTATGTGTAAATAACGTATTTATTTATCATAATGATATATACAAATAAATGTTATATACACTATAGTCAAACTACAATAATAGAATTAAGTTGATGGGGAGTGAGGTAGATATTAACGTTTGGCAGTAGTGGCTATTTTATTCTTGCAACTATTTTGAGGAGAAAGAGGACTGTAAATTGTACATATATGCACTGGGGGGGTGGTCTAAAGCGGTCGATTGGGTCACTGCCGTGAGTGGCAGCTTATTTGTTTAAACATGGATGCACCTGCATTTACAATATTGCTCCGACCCCTCCCCCCCCTCCCCCACCACACACACAAGCACTTGCCGGTACTTGAGTAAGACAACTGTGAGTTCATGTAACAAAATAATTAAACAAAATGGTAAGGCTATATCCATACTGTTAATACTGGAATGAAATTTGGGATAAATGACATGGATAAGAAAGATATACAGACCGTGATATCTAATAAGAGGGAGAATGAAGCGGATCTGAACAATGCATTATTTCAACAATTAAGGCCTAGTCGTAATTGATGTGGCTGTGCACAATGGGATCTGCGTTACATTTGGGATGAATGCAATCATTGTTTCTTTTAGTCTAATATCAGTGTGTGAGTCTTGTGATACCAAAAGTATATGTTTTCTCTTATAGATGCGTGGGAAAAAATGGGGTGCAGATGAAAACCATTGCCTTATGCATGCCGCCTTAGACAATGGTGACATCTTATACACGAAACATAACACACACTCAGGTGGATATGAAGCGCGCCAGAAAGCATGGGTGGATGTTGCAGGTACTTTATTGATCAACAAATTACAATATATGACCATTCTATCTAATTTCCACAGAATTATGCATAGCTAGTATTCATGAGTGATATAGAACACAGTATGTGTCTAAAACTAGTCTGTGTTGCAGTAATTGCTTTCCTTTCAGTTCTATTTAATCAATTTTCTGTTGCAGGTATTGTCAATGCATCCCATAACAACTCCAGGAATGCCAAACAATGCGAAGATAAGGTGAGGTGTTACACCTCACAGACGAAATCTAAGGTAAATTAATTACTCATCTAGTCATTCTAATTAATATAGTAAATAAATAGTAATTTTATGAATCAGGCATCGAACAACAACCAATATCACATCATATAGATCTATATATCACCTACATAAAATGTGATGCATTGTATGTAAGTAGGCATGTATACATGTGCCATATAACATAATATGATTATCTTATTATATAGACATAAATTGTATGATTTATTCAGTATGTCAGCATTGTGGACAGCCTCAAACTAACAGGAGCTGGGGCCGCCGATGTTGTCAAAGAATTTATGAATGACACAGAGTGGGCTGCATAACAATATCTTGGGACCGTCGCCCTAGAAGGTAATTTGATTGGTTATTTTGCAACAGTATTATTACCAGCAGTAATACCTCAACAACACTATTCTTCGTGGTCCAAACTTAATGTACCTCGTTATTTGTGTAACAGAATATTACTGAATTAATGTCACTTCATCACATGTCACTTCATCAATGCTACAAACATTTTATATATTGTATTATGTTCTATATACGGACTCACATGAAAAGGCAAAAACCAAAAAATAATATTAATTTAAGTTGAATGACAATTGATTATGATAATATAGTAGTAAAACATACTGATAAGAAAGTTAAAGATTAAAATATAGAAACATTGTACATTATATATCATTTGATTTGTATCTCTTGAAAATATCAATGTATGGACGGTAAGTACAAAAAAGATTTATTTAAAAAACTGTTATTTCAGGGATTGAGGGCATTGAACCCACCCAAACGTCCCTAGGTGGGCAGAATGAGGAGAGTGGGGAGAGAGAGGAGAGTGATGAGAGAGAGGAGAGTGAGCAGAGTGAGCAGAGTGAGGACAGCGAGGAGAATGAGGACAGTGACTCTCAGACTCACAGACCACCATACCCATACATCACCTCTACACCAACTACCACCAAGACGTCCCGCTCAACCTCTGCCAAGACTTCCCCCTCAACCTTCGCCAAGGCCACCCCCTCAACCTCCGCCAAGACTTCCCCCTCAACCTCAACCAAGACTTTCCCTTCCTCAGTCAAGACTTCCCGCTCAACCTCCGCCAAGACCTCCCCCTCAATCTTTGCCAAGATCTCCCCCTCAACCTCCACCAAGACTTCCCCCTCAACCTCCGCCAAAACTTCCCCATCAACCTCCTCCAAGATTTCCCCCTCAACCTCCACCAAGACTTTCCCTTCCTCAGTCAAGACTTCCCGCTCAACCTCCGCCAAGACTTCCCGCTCAACCTTCACCAAGACTTCCCCCTCAACCTCCACCAAGACTTCCCCCTCAACCTCCGCAAAGACCTCCCGCTCAATCTCCGCCAAGACTTCCCCCTCAACCTCCACCAAGACCCCCGCCTCTACCTCCACCAAGACCCCCGCCTCTAAATTTCCATTTAACTCCCTCTCATACTCCACCTCTAACCTTGCCTCTGCCTCGACCACTGCCTTGACCACTGCCTCGTCTTCCTCCTCTACCTTCAACTCTAACTCTGACAACTCACAAAAAAAACGACACAAGTACAGGCGGCCATTTCCCATTGAGGAAATTGGTAAGTAGCTGAGTACACCATTTATACCATGCCAAAGCATGTTTTAATTGATAAAAGATATGAATTTCACATAGGCGAACAATAGCGGTAAACTTAAACAGTAGAACAGTAAATCTAAATGTATTATTGTGATTGTTGATGTAGATATAATATATGTTCATGAATATACCATCACTACACAGCTTTTCTCTTCTTTTGGATATAAGACGAGTTAGTAGAAAGTGACTCCGATAGTGGAGAAGGGGAGGTTCTGGCCTCGCCACCTAAAAAGATAAAGCAAGTCCAAAAGATGTTCAAAGAACTACAGGAGCAAATGACTACAATCCAGAAAGTCCAGGAATCAATCTTGAATAGGATATGCGCCATGGAAAAGGTCCTGGAAGTGGGCGGTAAATATATTTCATATATTGATTTTATATATGATTTTACTCTTACTTTTAAGTAAAATCAGCCATTGTTGGTATGTGTTTGTTATCACACCCATGAAATATACATGGTTTTCCCTACTTGTGTTTGTGGAGGTAGGTCACTAGAGGAAGGTGTCATGTAATAATGATAATTATGATGAAGGGCTATTTGTCCCAAAAGCTTATGCAAAATAAAACCAACTATACCAGCAAGTTTATTATAACTCTTCTGACCTCATCAATTACCAAACGACCAAAATCGATATACAGTGATTACACCTCCCTCCCTCTATCCTATTGTAATCATGAATTTTACTTTACATGAACTATAAAAAGAGTACTAAAAAAAATGCAATGAACACATGACGTAATAGGTAATAAATAATACATTCACATTTACTATTCTACTGTTTAACTTTAATATTAAGCAATATTACATTGCAGTAAAGGAGGGTAAAATACACTTAGCAGAAGCGGAGGGTGTTCAATGGGCGTCGTCAGTGGAATCATCTGAGGTAATGTTGTTTATGATATACAAGTGAATGCTTCATTATAATTTAAAAGTAAAAGGTGTGTTAAGATAAGATAATTATTTACTTTTCCATACATACAAAGAAGGAATATGATTCTAGGTTTGGCACCCATGTCGTTCTCATGGGAGTCATATTTATACAGTCAATGAGCAAAGGTGTGCATCATTACATTAATTAATGTTAATAACATTATTTATCAACATAATGTCATATAATGTCCAATGAAAATGTGAAAATAAAATGTGTATGTCTATTCAATTTGCATAGTATTATGTCTGATTTCGTTCCTTTACATGTACTCTTACAGTCGTTGTAACATAAAGAAAAGTAAGATGGCAATTGTGGATTACTACATTGAGGACCTGGGTCTAATACATGATCATTCATAACTTGTGGTTACACAGTTCATATAGAAACTTTCTTTTATTAGGAGACCATGACAGACATACTGGCGCCTCAAGTGGCCACCACATCGTATGCTCGTGCTCGACCACATCGGAGTTGCACACGGAAGGATTAGGTGGACCGCTGGACATTATTATTAGAAAACAAGGGTGAAATAAAATTGCAATTCATAAGATTACTTTATTTTGGACAATTTGTTTATATTCTTCATGGTAATAATACATGAAAATCGATTTAGCAATTATATATTATCTACAGACAGATGTAGGATACACACTGGTATACATTATATAGAGATGACCAACAAATTAAGCCAGATGAGTATTACCATTTCGATAAACTTAGATATACAGTATTCTTATTGATAGACAACACACTTTTTTATCGCCGGAAACGGGTTTCTATGAGCCTTCGGCGGACATCGGCACCTGTTTGGTCCTGTTGTAGCCGGTCACGTCTCGGCATAAAGACTGCAGCGCCAACTCGAGCTCTCCTCCTCCTATTTGGCCGCTGCTGTCCATCAAAGTCATTGTCACGGCGAAGTCTAAGAAGTGATACAAAATGTACCCGTAAAACAGTTTTAGATGTACTATTAAAACAATCTTAGTTGTTGGATTGGGATGATAGAGGAATGATGAAGAACACTGCTAAGAGAATTTATAACAAAACAAAAACACCTATATCAGACTATATACAAATTTGAAGAAAAAAATTATAAAGAGTTGGGATCCTCACCTTATCCTGTTATTAATTGCAATGTTGTGCAGTACAGCACAGCTAACAATTATTTTGGAACACCTTGCCGGCGCCCCCATCACCATTACCCCGCCACTCTCGTCAAGGCACCTGGATGAAAGGTGACAACTAATAAGAATTAAGGGGTGACGTCAAAAATAGGGTCACAATGGCTGCGACCATGGTCGCGTCCAAAGTGGGCTTATAGTCGCGTCCAGCTGAGTGGCTAGTACATATGTGACAACTAGGCCGCGCCCAAGTCACATGCAGGACGCAGCCAAAGTTTCCGACTTGTATGGATATCTATTACAGTCCCGCCGCCTTAACTCAGTTGGAGACGAAGATGTGATGACATATGAACCCATGCACTGACCACAGTGGCACAGAGGTCTCTGCACCCTTGTATATTATTCGCAGAATTGATATTTTTCAAAGTGTTTTAGTTATAAGATATCTTTGTTGGAATGTTCTGATTTTTGGAGGGTTTAGTCACCCTTATTCTCCGTACCAACCTCACTATCCCCCTCAACCTCCCTCTCCTGCTCCCCCTCCCCCCCCCCCCCCCCCCCCGCCCTCCCTCTCCAATCTCTCTCTGTCCCACCCTCACTTTCACCCTCCCGCTCACCCTCCCGCTCATCCTCTGGGAATCTGTGTACCAAGTCTCAGGACATTGAATTAAATATATCCTTGGGTTTTGAAGGTCTTCGTATGGAGTGTATTTTGTTACTTTATTGGTTATTACCCACCCAGAAACATTGCAAACGTTTTTTTAGAATAAAAATATGAAACGTAAAATATAGGAATATTTATTAAGTGTCCTAGTGTTTAGTATCATTCGAATCGGCTTGATGCGCTCTTTTCAAATATGGTGGTATCTCAAAAATCCATATTTTGTGACTTCTAACTCATTTCCCTAAAATGGATCACATATTGGCATTCTACTTCTAGAAAGTGCTTATTCCTCGTTACTTAATTTACAAATATGGTCGATTCTCATGAAACGGTTCCAAATGGGTATTTTTAGAAAGGTCATTGGAATGAAATGAAATTGCTAAAACCCTACATTTCTATACCCTGAAACTGCGTTTTTTATGTATGGAAATTGTTGGAAATATACCCTAAAATATCTTGCGTCATGGACGGTGATGGTCACAAAGATATTTGTCATCATTTCATTCATTTATAGAAAAATAAAATGATTATCACTTTACATGATTCCAAAGAAGGAAACAATACCTTTCGAATGGTATATATGGGAAACAAACCTACACTCATGGGATCATTATGGAAATCAAAGAATAAGTACTGTCATGGACGGTGACGGAGAAAAAACTTCCCCACTTTGGAAACCTAGATCTTTTGAATAATTAGAAAAATTTGACCACACAGGTGGCGACCCTGTCACTGAAATAATGCCACCCTATTTTGACGTCACCGCTAAATGGTACAGTATTCTCAGAATCCAGCAGGAAATCAAAAAGACACCACAAAAGTCTACCTACCTAAATCTGCGCTTTAGGACGCCAAATGACCTTTCAACGGACGCACGTGTGGCCTTATGAACGCGATTATACGCCTCCTCTGACAGAGTCTCAGGCTCAAGGACAGGAGTCATCATATAGGGCTTGAGAGCAAACCTGAAAATATCAATATTAAAAACTAATATCAAGATGCACAGAGATTCTTTCAATAATATGAATTCTAATATTTTTTATTTGATTTGAAAGTTGTTTATTCATCACCAAAGATACAACAATTACGAAATTAAGGGACTGTTCATTTTTAACCTCTAGGGGGGGAGGAGAGGAGAATTTTCAGGGGGGGGTCACCTGTTTTTGCACAGACTCTGAAGGGGGGATCATCTTTTTTGGCACAGACTTTGAAGGTGGGGAGGCACCTTGTTTTACACAGACCTAAAGGGGGGGGGCACTTTTTTTGCACCAACTCTGAAGGGCAGCGCCATTTATACTTGTGTAAACCTTGGGGAAACCTGGGTCAAGAAAGAAGATTAATGTATCTCAATCAGAAAATTCTCTGGTATTTGGACATTCTTATTTTAATTCTATCCATCAAGCAGACTGTTCTCTAAGGCAGTCAGAAAGTGTCTGAGCTGTGGTGGTCTGGAAGTATGGGAGAGTTGTGGTTTGTAGTACATAGTCTAGCTGGTGGTTTATACCAGATCAGAGGAAGCGTGCAAATCTTATTCATCACTTGTGCTATTTCTGAGTCCCTTGCCCGCCTCTTGTTGATGAAAGACATGGCTGTTGTGTCATCAGAATAGACCATTACTTGTCCATTCATCGAGGTTGGGCTAAAAAGATTGGCTCAAGAATTGCTGATGATATACTTGTCATTGATATATATATGGTAATATAAATTGTCAATGAAGTAGTGTCTGACTGGACCACTCTTCAAGCCCAATGACAATTGCCTGCAACCTGGTGCCGCTGTCACTTTGAAAATCTTTGCCACATAGTTGCTCAACATGTCCACGGTGCTGATGACTTTATATAAGGGTAACGCCAAGGTTCGGGTTCTGGCATTTATTTCCATCCTGAGGAAGTTGTTGACCTGGGCAGGGCCAATAATCTTGAAATTAATACTGAGTCCAATCCACCTACATTCTACTTTCTTTGATTTCTAGGATATTGGAAAGTAAGTGTTTTCCTCAATGTTCTCTAATATCTGGTTTAATAATGGCATAATCATATTGTTCACCGAATTCATTATGAGCTTTCTCTATTTTTATGAAATTATAACTGTATGATGAAGAGAAATAAAATTACTTATATGAGGCTTAAGATAAATAAAATCAGGTACCCTGAGTCCCCCAGCAGGACATATCCCCAAAGCTGTCCCCCTTCCCCCGCATGGTACAATGGCGATCTTCTCATAACATATGCGTCGTTGCTGGCCCCGCCAAATCGGGCATCTACATAAGTAAACCTCAGGTAGGCGTCACATACTGCCTGAAATGTTTAAGATGGGAGTCAGTAACAGCTTTATAACTAACACATAAAAGAAACAGCAGTAGACATGGTCTAAGGCTTTGTTATGTGTCAATAAAATACGATAAGAGGTTTTTTATTTGTCTTTAAAGATGTTCTAAAATATTTTGCTTATGAGGAAGACAAACTGGTCGATATACCCTATGGGAAAAATCTGATGACTTAGTGTCTTGACTTAGTGTTACATTTCTACATGACTTAGATTTAGACATGTTAATAAAGTAAGAGGACATGTAAAGACATGTATATAACGATTCCATACAATACAATATGTTTCGTTAAAGTGAATAAGGCCACCTAGGAGTTATAACACTATACATATGGTATGCAATCCATACAGAACAGTACGGCATTTAACAGTTTTACAAGTACATTTGAAGGTATAATAGAGAACATTAATCACAATCCACCAATCTACAAAACACGATCTACGCGATCCACACGATCTACAAAACCTTGCTCAACCTAATAGCCGACTTTACAAATAGGTAGAAGACAGATTTAGCAGTGGTGACTATGCCCCGAGGACAGGCTTAGCTGCGGGCACTATCCCCATCAGCTAATACCTTCAGTATAGGTGTCAAACTTTGCCTCCTTATTCTTGGAATACAATTTGCTCTTTGACTGGATAGCTGTTCCAGGATTATCAGATCACATGTTGAGAGTAGTTTTGCCTAAACTCAAGTACATTTTACCCGCTAGATCTTACAATATAACAACTTTTGTCATGAGAATCCATCAAAACATAGGGTGAGAAGAAGCATGCACACAGGCATGGAAGCGCAGGCAGAGGAGCGGGACACAGAGACCATGCATAGACTTGCAGTATGCCTCTAGGGGTTCAGAACTAGTGTGAGCGTACAGTGCATTGTATATAGAGAGAGAGGGACTGTGCAAGTCTGGTGACTGGTGCTCTGGTGTGCGCTGCCCCTCTCTCCCTCTCTGAGCCGTCCCCACTCCCCCTGTCTCAGTGCCTGTATTCCAGCCACCTCTGGCCAGTTATGACCTGCGCGGTGGGAGTATCTTAGGACGTCCGGTCTCCTCTACCATAATTTGTAAAGTCCGCTATTATATTCATATTAAATATTAGTTCACACCCATTCATTATTATCATATTTCCATAATCGTTAATCATGCTGATATCATAGCATTGCTGTATGCAAGTCTACTAGTCAGAAATGCCTCTAACATAATATTTCTAGCATCATGAACAATGCCCGCAATACATATCACTGTACAAGGATACATATTTGCTCCTTACAAATGAGAGACAATTCTCTGATCTAAATGAGATCACACATCTTTAATTTGGTCTCCCTTTCTGCTTCTCATAATGAGTACTTAACAGGTTCTCACCATAACATTGATGGAGTGATAACCCTTGCGGTTGACGAACGATCTCTCATGAAGGGTGGGTGCCTGGATGGCAACATGGGTGCCATCTATGCACCCTATCACGCAAGGGAAGCCAAATAAGAGGGCAAAGTCCTGTGCCACTGTAGGGAATTCTTCAGGATCTGTAAGTAGACATAAGTGACAATAATGTTTGTTATTAAATTAATCATCTTAACTCCTTGAAGGCTGAATGTCTACCCATTAAAGAGCCAAGTATAGATGTTTATTGTTACCTCATGTAACTTTGAAACAACCATAATACCAACGAGTTAAACAACGAATTTAAAACACCAAGCTCGTTGGTGTTTTAAACTCGTTGATAATACCAACGTAATAATTAGTTCAGAATCAGTTGGCAATTTATATTACATACAGTTTATTACAGAATAATATTCGAAAGAACAGAAAATCATGTCTATACCACATAACTAATATTTTCACCAATTAAACATAACTGGGAAGGAAATGTATTCTCCTTTTATCTCATATAGATAATTCGAAACGTCTCGAACCGCCCGACACACTGTAGACTTGTGGACACCCTGTGTGTCTCGAATGGCCTGGTAAAATGCTCCGGTTGCGAAATTTCGCAATGCAAGGCAAACCTACATTAAATAAAATAGTGGAATTAAGCATTGTAAGTGATAATAATGATGTACAGAAAAATGAGTCACTAGTCGTCAAAAAATGTATTTTGAGATACCTTCAAACTTAACAAGAGAAAATCGAGTGCCACGGCACTCATTAAGAACGAGATTTCTATTATATAATTATAATTATAATTATAAGTATAATTATAAGTATAATTATAAGTATGAGAATAATTGTCTGGATGTACAATACTTACTATGTTCGTTGAAGTACATCCTTGATTCTTGCTCTGCAGTCAGCCGTCGGTGGTGAGGACATGAGAAGGGGAACGAGGCTAAGGCAGGAGAAAAGGTTCTAATCTTCCTAGACCTCCAAGGAAGATTAAGTTTCCACCACAACAAATCCTCATGAGCTGCTGGGGAAAGGTACATCTTAGTTGAAAAATCTCCTTTGTGGAACACCAAAGCACCGATTTTGTCAATCTCCAAGTTCTTATAATGTGCCAGTCCATAATCCACTCCACGGCACAAATCAACTTGAGTACCAGTAATCGACGATACTTGTTGTATGGAGAAAGCTTTCTCTGGATGGTTAAGGAACTGATCAATTTTATCCAGAGTAGCAGTCCGTTTCCCATCCGGTGGGAACACAATCATCTCATGAGAGTCAATGAAAAAGCCTAAGAACTTCATGACTCTTGAAGGCACTATAGCTGATTTCTGAGGATGAACTAGGAATCCTACCTTGCACAGAAGCTCCAATGCAAGGCACACAGAATTAGCACATTCCTCCTCCGATCGGCCCCAGAGAAAACAATCATCAATATAACTAAAACCGAGACCCCCCTGTTCATGAACAGAGGAAAACACAGGTTTCATCACTCTGGTAAAATTAAATGGGGCAGGTGACAATCCAAAAGGCATCGCCACAAACTTAAAGTACTGGCCTTCCCATGGGAAAGCAACAAAAGGCTGTGCTTCACTATGTAAACGGAGGGAAAAATAAGCTTCTTGTAGGTCCAACGATGCCATATAGGAGTCCGGTCGAAGCATTTCCAACGCTGACTGCAGATTGTCCATCTTGAAATGCACTGGAGGTATTAGCTTATTCAACTCCGTTAGATCAATGATCAGTCTCCACTTGCCTCCGGGCTTCGGGGTTACAAACACATTTGACAAGAAAGAGATCTCAGAAAAGTTCACAGGAACTACAACTTTCTTGGTAATCAACTTTTGAACTTCCTCACTCACCGCAGCCCTTCTTTCCGGGCCAAAACAATATTGATGAGGGATGAAGTGCTGAGAGGGTGGCTTGATAAAAGACACTCTCACTCCTCTGACAATATCTAAAATATCCGGGTCTGAAGCAATCTTTTCCCATTCTGACAGATGGCGAGAAATGCTTCCAGGAGTAAATGACAACACAGATGGACCCTTCGGTGATAAAGTTACAGAAGATGGAGAAACAGACGAAGGTAAAGAATCAAGGAGAGATTGTACCTCTAATATCTCCGAGAATCGCGATGACGATAATAATAATCGTCCCTCGGCTGGCACTCCCTCGATCTGCTGTACCTCCTGGAGTATTGGTACCCCCGTCCGCGTTGATTTCCCCTGGAACCCCTCCCGCCCCGGCGAGAGGTGTTCTATTGATAATCGTTGTTGTTCTGTTTCTTCTGGCCCCCTCCCTGAGGACGGTAAGGAGGCCGATCCGAGTTTTTTTGTTGCTGTTGAGAGCCCTTCTTTGAAGTATTAGCCTGAGGTTTTGGCTCCGCAACAATGGAAAGCTTCTTGCTTCCCTCCAAAGACTTAATATTCGCATCCAAATCATCCCCCAAGAGACAAGAAGGGGAAGAAGGAAAGCGCTTCGGGTTCGAAGCCAATTCCTTGTAAGTTTCCTTGAGATGCTTAGCCATTTCTGTACGGCAACCCTTGGTCGAAATGAACATGTTATAGAACCCAGCAATGGCAAGGGCATCACGACAGTGGGTGAATCCCTGGTTCACCTTTTCCAAAATGTCCTTATCAAGCACACGACTCTTAATGTCAAAGAACACATCAGTAGCATAACACATAGCAGTGGCCTGAGCTAACAACATCACCTGAAACTTCCTGTGAGTAGAATCGAAGCGTTTAGGATCTTCACCTAGAGCTGACCAGACTAGATGAGGGACCTCAGGAGTCTTGAGAACTTCCACATTGGAAGGCCTCTTATTCCTAGCCTTTACTTCGTCGAACACTTTTCCGGTAGGAGGTGAAGTGAAAACTTGCTGCAGATACCGTTGTAACTCTGCACTGACAATCGGAGGACCCTCATTTCCTTTCTCATTCATCTGCTTGACAAATGAATCCAGAATCCCCGAACAATCCTCCACCAATTCACCTTCCTCTACTTCAGGGGCCAAGGTGTTGGTGTTTACATTGTTACCGGAAACAGACCCTCCGCCATCTTGGAAGGTTACACCACCACTTCCGGAAGCCTTAGGTGACCCAGATCTCGGGGGCACAATGGCGGACGCCTCACTTGACGAAAAAGAATGAGTACGCTTACGACGTCTATCTCTCCTAGGTCTCTTCGGACTGGGAGAAGAGGATGATGAATCTGATGAGAAATACCTTGAATGGCGAGAACGTTGATAAAAGTCCCTGTAGAAGCCCTCTCTCCTCGAGATACGACCCGAAGGGCAAATGGATGGTGACCTAGATCTTGACTCACGAGCACCACGAGGTTCACTAGGTTTCTGTGTCGTAGTGTTCGAAGGAGAACCCTGTTCAAGGGTAACAACTCTTTTGTTCACACCATTAACTGCTAAATTGACCATGTCCAGCTTAGGACTAAATCCCTTCATGGACTTTAGAATGTCAGCTAGAGTTGGCTCCTTCTCGACAGCTGGACCATCAGGGAGAATGGCCGCCTCGTGCTTTTCAACATCCGACATCTTGGAAAGCTGGCACATGTGTTGCACAGAATCAAAAGTCTCAAAAATGGCAGAGAGGGAACGGCAAAGTTCACCAAACTGGAATGAGATAGCAGCAGAAGGTCGATACAAACAACTTTGTCGCTGGAATTATGCTGTAGAATAGTTCGTAAGATGATAAAAGCGCTGAAAAATGCGGAGGACTTGCTCCCGAACGTTGACCCTTGATGCGTGATCCCGTAAACTGCCTTAGCCTCGTTCCCCTTCTCATGGGAATTTAATAATAGCATAAGTCTTAGAATAAGTTTATTAATGAGAAACGGAGAGAGAGAGAGAAGGGGGGGAAGGGGAAGAAGAAAGTACCATATGACAACTCATAAAATATCCTCATTAAAATACTTGCAAAATATTCGAGGGGGGGCTATTGCCCCCCCCCCCCCCCAGCCCCCCCCCCCTCCCACTTTACCAGTGGTTTGGGATACATGCATGTGTCAATTGGAAAAGACACTTTGCATTGATCCTTGCATGTGAGAGAAAAAGAGAGACCCTACATACACCCATAGAAGTACTAACCCAAAGTGATAGAGACAGACAGAGAGACATTTCCGAACACAACCAATTATACAATGAGAGTCATTCAAGCATTCAAGTCATTCATTCTCCCAGTGAATTGGACGTTGCATAACACACACATAAGCATAACATAAGCATAACACACACATAGCACACATAACACCCGCATAACACCCGCATAACACACACATAACACCCGCATAACACACACATAACACACACATAACACCCGCATAACACACACATAACACCCGCATAACACACACATAACACCCGCATAACACACACATAACACTCGAATAACACACACATAACACCCGCATAACACACACATAACACACACATAACACACACATAACACCCGCATAACACATACATAACACCCGCATAACACACACATAACACCCGAATAACACACATAACACCCGCATAACACACACATAACACCCGAATAACACACACATAACACCCGAATAACACACATAACACCCAAACAACATGCACATAACACCTGCATAACGCACATAACATACATACAGTGAAGTACCATTCTAAATTTACAGTCAGATATTTAGAGCAAATATCAGGAGAGAGAGAGAGAGAGAGAGAGAGAGGAGAGAGAGAGAGAGAGAGAGAGAGAGAGAGAGGAGAGAGAGAGAGAGAGAGAGAGAGAGAGAGAGAGAGAGACAAAAATAACTATTTTCCAGGGCCGGGTAAGCCATTTTAAAAAAATTCTTTTCCAGGGTCAGGAAAGACATTTGGCTATAGCAATGCAGTAGGCGTCCAATCATGCAGAGGAGGAGGAGGAGGAAGAAGAATGAGGAGGAGGAGGAGGAGGAGGAGGAGAGAGAATCATGTGATGTGTCACAGTAAAATGAGTCAGCGGACTGAACGGAGGGGGAGAGGGAGGAGGGAGGAGGAAGGTGAGAGAGAGAGAGAAGGAGGAAGAGGACACTTGGCAAAGTAGGCTTTTACTTACATATACTATAGGAGAAAGAGAGGGAGAGAGAGAGAGAGGGGGGGGGAGGAATAGCAGAAGGAGGAGGAGATAGAGGAAGACAAGAGATGGGAAGAGATAGAAAGGAGAAACTTTTCCTTACAGACTTTATGAAACACACACATCCAGCCATTCAAGGGTAGGGAAAGCCATAAACGAAGTAGGGGTCCAATATTCATATCAATACAAATTTGTCCTCCCCAACTTTATGCAACAGTCCCACTAAATCCTATCACATCATTGGTTGGCCAGTATATCTACCCTATACTACGAGTATGTAAGTAGTACATGGAATTGGGAATTAAGCACCGTAAAGTGGATTGGCCTACCCATTTTGGTCCCCCATCGACGGCACTTAATATACAAGCCTAAAAGCCCAAATCATGCGAAAAAAGCAACATTGATACATACCCTATCTTGGGCCGAAATGCCACTTAGGGAGGGATTGTGGTGGGCACTGTTGCCAAACCCAATGGCCAGCTCCCTCACTGCTTCTTTGGTTAGTCTGTAGCGGGCAATAAATTTGCCATCAGAATAACGTTCAAAAGGGTTAATTCTGGGGAAGTATTCCCTTCTTCTTCGCCCAAGGGCATCTCTCTGTCCTTGTGCAGCCATTTCTTTCTGCCACCCTAGTATGTTGCATACATCGCTGGATGAGAACCCTAATATAGCCCTTATGATCCATTGGTTCAAGTATCCTCATTGTTTACACTGAACAACGAAGGTGGTTCAAATGATAATGTAAACAAATGTTATATCACACTTCAGAATGCCCTGTGATTAAGTGTAGCGAACCATAGTATTAAGTAATTATTTGAAAAATTGGTAATGATTGGAAAATACTGCACTCTATATGCCATTGCATAAACCTATTGCATTTTAATACTCTCCCATGTTGACATTATAAATTGAACTATAAATAATAGAATAAGTATAGTTATTAAATTATTAATTTCTATGCATAGTATTGACAAACTTAATTTAATAATTTAGAGAGGTCGAAATGAGTATATAGGAACATGATAAATTCTACTTATATTAGTGTGCAGCGTATCCAGAGAAGCGTGCAGTACAAGATGCCCTCCATTGCTTTATAGAAATATATGGCAGATGCAAGATATACTCTCATGATAATTTCAGTCCTTAAATCGCCTGCTGCCAACACAGGGAACTTTATAGATAATTCATTTTCCCCATTCTCCTTGGTCACCATGAGGAGAATGGTGGATTAAAGTAAAGCTAAAGTGTGATACATCAATGGGTGGCATATGTCTAGTGTTTATATGCATTTCCATACAACCAGTCTATAGTCTAGGGCTAAGATGCTGGACTCACAATCAGTACATTGGGGGTTCAAATCCCAGCGCAGCCGGCCATTTTACATTTGTCTCATTTTTGAGTTATTTCATTTTTGAATTTCACCAATATCTTCACCTCTGGGAGTCGGATTTATTTTAAACTCATACATGTAGATATTGATGCAATTCCCTTTCGCTTGGTGAAAGAATTAGAGAGACTAAGATCGAATTAAGGGAGAAAAGTCTGTTGGATAGGGTTTTGCTAGGGTTTGGTTTGGAGATATATAGGTTCTCTTTTATGGAGGCATCTGTGGCAGTACACAAAGTGATGTATTGATTTGTTTATTGGTTAGAGCTTTTCAGTGCTACCATAGAGGCAAAAATCACACTTCTCATATAATCTTTTAGATAAGAGTTTATTTAATACTGGCACCTATTCCTTTCTACCCCGTTTTCTCCTAGTTTTTGAAGCTGGTCCACCCTTGTCTCCACCTTGTCCCAAGGTTTGTATGTGCTGTAGGTCTCCAACCTCTACTTCTTCTAATTCTGCTGGTTGCGGATCTGTAACAGCCCCGGCTTTAACTGAAATGTATGATCGGCGAATATGATTATTCAAACATATACCCAAGAGGTTAATTGTCTCCCCACCTCCGCACATTGCTAGCTGAATTCACACAACGATATCCAGTGGCTCATTGATCTAACAACCGAAGAGCAGCAGGTTTGGATGACACTTTCCTTTTTCCATTTTTGTTGTTTCAAGTTGACAAATGCCCTTTTATATCACAAAATCGAATGGTATATTTGTTTCTACTAATTAAGCTGTTTCGATTTCTGCTATTTCTAGTCAATCCCCATTTTAATTTTTAATCTTTATATGTTTATGTAGGATTGATAAATCAGAGATATTCCCATATCTTTGGTAGTCACATTTAGCAAAGGTTCTCCTATTCCGGGGTTTGTTTTATTTGAAATGTCTTATTTCAAATGATATATATTATATATGATATTTGATATTTTAGTTGAAATGATATGAGATGTCAAATATACCTGATTCATCAGTGAACAGGATTAGAGCCTTATGGTCGACATCGTGTGAAAGGCGTTTGGCGAAAGCAGGGCGATTTTGGGCGAAAAAAGTGATAAAATCGGACTCTCCATCTTCGCCACAACGCTCTAGAATTCTTGAAAACTGGCTTTCTGCTGCACGAATGCTTTTATACGTAGATATCCCACGGGCCTTGGTGTACAGTACACGCCAACTGTCCTCATCATATGTCTCGATATAAGCTTAAAATCAAAGCAGTAAACATATTAGTGTGATTTTAATGGGCAAATAGGACATTGGACAAGATACCTCTTGTTGACAGTGATAACGTGGAATGATACGAAGATGAGCAAATTTGCAATAATTTATTAATAATAACATAAGTAATAATAATTATTCATCTGATTTTTGAAAAATATGTGGCAGACAGGTCATTCTGAATAGTTATATGTGCTTACAAAGGAAAATTTTCTTAAGGTCCTCAAGCTCCGACCGCTCAACCAACGATGGCTCTTCCTCTACCCCACCATTAGATGTAGGCTTGTGGTCCATTACCTCAGTGCTATCTGTCATCATCGGTACCCTACCTGTTGCAGGAATACACCAAGTTATTTCCAATGATAAATACCCCTTTACTAAAGTCATTTTATGAAATATCATGTACAGACTATCTTTTTAACAAGAAATGATAAATTATAATGTTGATTTACCTTTTATGGCATCTGCAACTTGGAGGATGGCCGTCCTTAAGCCAGCCACTTCTTCCTTGACCCCTGCCATGGTTGTATTTAGGGCCTCAATCGCTTCGCCCAGTTGAGATACAGATGATTTTCCCGAAATCTTGTCAACTTCCTCCTCATCTTCTGAAGCGTGTGTATGACCTGTCCCATTAGAATATGTATTAAGTATACATTATCATTGGCAATCGGTGGAAGAACTACTTAGACCCTTGTCTATATAGACAGCCGAACAACCTAATTGTAATAAGATCGAAATACAATAAAGAATACTTGAATTGAATTGAATTGAATCAATACATTCTTGAGAGACCATCATAGATAATGTTGTGATTCCATTTCATGTCAATTCTATTTAAGTTCTTCCCACGTAATAACAATATTAACTATTTAGATTTGATTTATCATACATCGATCTAAACATAATTGTCAATTAAGCTGGGCTTACATAGAAGAACTCACAAAACTCGGATGAAATCTTAAACAAATCTTTAAAACATATTAAGGCCCAATTCGGATCAGAATTATGGGCCAATGCATGTACTCACAAATTAATATTACCTCTGCCTGTGAATTATGTTATTTCATAAAATGCATATCTAATTACTCACCTGGTGTTGTCTCACTTTGCATGAGTATGTGAGCAAGATCGATCAACTCAACTATGGGACCCTCTGCAGTCACGTTGCCTTTTTTTACACTGTGCTTGAAGGACTTTATTTTCGAAAGACAGGAGTTCCTGTCTCGCTTCACTGGGGAGACTTTATTTACAGCAGCTATTAAATAAACAAATACATTTTGTTAAGATTCATTTATTTTTTGGTATAAAGCAATTTCATTTGCAAATAATTTCAGGATTAAGTTGATATTTTCATGTTATTCAAAAAAATGCAATGTTATTTAAACGGTTATAAGAAATATAGAAAGTATAATTTCAATAGGATCTTATTGATCTACAAGCTAGAGAGGGAAAATTATCATTTTCAAAGTAGAAAGATGACTTCAGTCAACTTACCCAATACTTTCTCCCAACATTCGTTGCGGTATTGTTGCCCTCCTGGACCTTTGTACACACCTATTACGACATGTTTGTAGACTATAGAGAGCCTTAACAACTCCCTTGTTTCTTCAAACAACCAATTTGTCCTGATAGTTGACCCACTTGCAATAGCATCCTATTTAGAGAAGTTAAAAGGCAACAACGTTTTGGAGTGATGTATCAATCAGTTCTATGAATGATTGTTATTTGTTAAAATTTAAAAATGATAAAATGCTATATTTCTGAGAAAAGAATGATGTCATGAAATTGGTTCTCCCTTAATGTATATAATCAATCACAAGAAAATGTCAAAACCCCCCACTAGATTCAATTTAATCATACAGCAATATTTTGATAGGGTGGCACACAGGTTTCGAAATAGTTGCAACACAAGTATGATTTATAGAAAATGATTATAATTTATGCCGAGGATGTGTGAATGTTTTTCCCCTCGTACTCTTTCAGACAATTCATGAGTCCCTTATAATGATTCAGGTCTGCATTTATCCTAGTATGCAATTACAAAGGTTGTTGGGTTCTATTTATACTATCACTCTTAAGTAGCCGTGGGATCTATATATAATCTGACTCAATATTGAAACTTATACGCGTTGTTAATTCATTAGAACAAACAAGGAATTTAACCCTTTGCTATATTGGAACCAAGTAAATGGCTCATGAGCTCATGCCCTCAATTCAGAAGAAATATACATTATCTGATTAGAGATATTGAATATATAATGCCGCATGGTTTGTATATGTGATATGTCACTTAGAAATGAGTCACTAGTCACAAGAAGTTGTCATATTTAAATAGATGAGATCAAGCCGATTATAATGATGGTTAACATTAGGACATCGATTAAATATTTAAATATTTTCGGTTTGCTATTTCTATTTTTGAAATAGTATACAATATTTGTTGATCAGCAATTACTAGAAAAGTAACTAAATCAAACTCTTGAAAATGGGTAAATATATGGAAATAACCCCAAATTCCCACAAATAGATCTTGTGAATGAATTACTAGCATTTTTTCGACTTGTGACTCTTTTTCCTTGAACACATCACATATTAGCAATCTATCAGGCAACCCACAAAATAAATTGTCTTCCGCGATACCCTTTAAATGATTGAAATGGATGATGGTTTCATCTATGACAAACTAAGTGTTATTTCGATACACACATATATATAGAGATGAATGAGTTTGAATTTAATGAAACTGGAATATTCAAGAGTGCAGAGAGTTTTGGTCAATTATACTAAATTAAAGGATGTTCATTTTGAAACTCACAAAGATCACTTCAACTTACCTCTTCATGAGGAACGTCCGCACACTCCATTTTGATTGAAGTAATGGTGAAACTACTGGTTCAGAAAATCGATCATTATGTGCTGTCCCCTCGGACCAATCACAGGCAGTTCACCAGTGATATATTAAGGATTTGCGATCAATAATAAACAAACACATATTCAATTGGGGATGCAATAGTCCTAGTGGTTGGAGTAATATATATAAGGAATTCCCTATCCCAGTGTAATACAAACATACTCTATTTTTATTAATAATTGTCACAGTAAATTGGGTTGTACAGTCTATATATAATATACATAATTCGTTGCGATATAGTAGTATCATACAAGAGAAAAAGCTTGAGTACATCGGGATTGCCACAGCAAGGAAATAGGAATGTATTTATAAGTTTATCAAGCTCTCCGCCCTATTTTCTTTACTCCTCTCCCCACCCCCTCCCTCCTTCTGCTATCCCCCCTTGCTTATTATAAAGATACCCTCTGGAAGAGCTGTGGCTGCCACAGAAGAGGATCGATCCATTTCCGATGTAAATTATCTATACTTTAATCATGTACGTCTTCGGAAATAAACAATATACATACAAAGATGTGACAGACATGTGTGAGGGGGAGGGGGAGGGTGGGTGATAAGTGTTTGGACACAGAGAGAGGAAAAGGGGAAGGGGGGTGGGGGGAGAACGAGATAGGGTAGGATGGGAAAGGATTTGTTTCTCCCATTTGTTACATTTATGGAATTCAATCTACAATAAGACATTAAGAGAAAAGCTCTTATCTTGTTTTGGTACAAAGAAAGGATGATATATCATAATGTAATTGGGTTATTTAAATCACTTGAACTTCTTACATTATTTTTTCCCACCCTCTGAACTCTCCCCATCTCCCTTGTCCCTTTCTCCTCTGTCCTTTTCCGCCTATGTTTTAATCTACTGCCAACCACATTAATTAATCATCTAAATCAAGGGCTGTTCTACAACTGTTGCACCAGTGTTCTACAATATACGACAGAGAGGGACTTCTGGCACATTAGTACAATTTGCCTCCTGAGCTAAAAATTATATTGGGGGGCTTCCCCCCCCCCCAAATATTTCTTTCACAATGTGAAAATCTTATTGTTCCCCTCCTCCACCCCTCCCACAGGCCCCTTCTCTCCATCTTACTCTGCTTCTATATTAATGTCTCCCTCCCAAGGGTATCGGCAAAGGGTATAAGAGGTATAAGACATGGGTGAGAACTAATCTGGATCATCCATATGGATGATCCAGATTATCATAAAATTATTTTTTGGTTTGAGGCTGTGAATACTCTCAATTAAAAATCCAATGTTTTTGCGAAAAATGAGTCGAAAGATGCAAAATTGGTATTTTCCAAAGTGATTTATTCACAAGATCTGTTTATGGAATGTTCCCATTTTTGTAGGGCTTTGTGCCGATATGGACTTCCAAACAAGATACAGATTAACAAAGGACTTGGTTCGCAATCTTCCTTCTCCTGCCCCACCTCAACCACCTCCTGGGGGAGTGAGGGGAGGAGGATGAGGACAGAAAGATAGGGTTGGGGGTGCAAGTTCCTTTCCATGAAACCCTCTTATATCTGTCATTCTCATCTCTCCCCCCTCTCTTCTCCTCTCTCCTCAAGTGTACTCTCTCTCTCACCATCCCTTCTTTGTCTATCTATTGCGGTCTCCTTTATTTCTTATTTCCTAAAATTCTTAAAATGTTAATCTTAAATCCTCATTATATCTGTTTTCAAATAGGTTAATTTCCATTAACTTCAGCCTGTACCTCCTCCTATACCTCCAGTAACCGCCTCCAGTAACCTCCTCCAGCACCTTCCCCAGTAACCTCCTCCATTAACCTCCTCCAGTGACCTCCTCCTGTACCTCATCTTCCAGTATTGAGGTAATGTTCATAAATGAACACGGGGTATTAACCATCTAAATCAAGGGCTGTTCTACAACTGTTGCACCAGTGTTCTACAATATACGACAGAGAGGGACTTCTGGCAGATTAGTACAATTTGCCTCCTGGGCTAAAAAATTGGCCTCTAGAGATTGCTATTTCATTGGAGCAACACTATAAAATCAAATATTGCGATTGCTAAGCTCAGATTGGTTAACGAGAAACGGAGCAACGCAGCCCTGAGCTAACAATATAACTGCCTCTATGGCTATGTTATCATGCGCCCCTACTGTGATTCTAACTCTGTCCAACCCCTCTAACCACTCTCTGAGTGATTCTTTGTTGGTCCCATCGTTAGGACCCAGCAAGGTTGCATGTCTCTCCATACGCCTTCTAACTACTTCCATTGACGCATAGTGTGCTTTACGATCAGCATCATTGAGTGCATTTACCTCTTCGGCGGTGATTTCCCAGTTAATGGGTGTTGTCAACGCCATTTCGGAGGTAATTGAATTAGCTGATTATATGTAAAGATGAATTACTATTACCTGCTTGATTTGGAATATTCTATTTCTATATAGAGAATTTGGAATATTAATTTTTGCCTAGATCCAACGTAACAATTTTTGTGCAGGTATTTCCAAAAACAAAAATTTTGATCTCTTTAGTCCCTATTCTTACCCATTACATTTTATCCCAGTGGTAAGACATAGTGTCTAGCTGTTCACTGCTGAACTGAATCACACTTTCAGAGGTGCCTACGCAGTCGTTCCAATCCTCTGGTTCTGCGATCGGTGGATAACCATCATTGAATATCTCCTCTAGGAAAATATCCTCAGCTTCGAGGTATTGTGGGAACTCTTCCACATACTCAATTCTTTCTGCCGGTGGCATGTCTAAAATACTATCTCTACAGGATAAAGCAAGATAATACTTGTGTGATCAGCTAATGCACCTTCCAATAAAAGCCCAGCTCAGAGTCCCAAAAACACAACACCCATAAATACAATGGCAGTTTTGAAAAAGGCACACTCACCTGACTCCTTTTGCTTGCTTCCAAGGTCGGATACTGATCTGACCAACTAACTAGTCCCTAATCATGGTCGCCAATGAAGAAATGTGGGCCATTCTTCATAATAATTCAGGGTCAGTAGTTGGGCGAGAAATTAATCAACGCAACACACAGAGATGTATGCTTCGAATCAGTACGAGCCTTAGAAGAGGTCGAACTCACACTGCTGTTTATTCTTATACTAGACAGATTAGAACGAATACACTGGTCCTGCGCTGATTGGCTTAGGTCTCGTTGGTCCAATTAATTGACAGGTTAGATTAGAGATCCAATCAGCCACAGGATAACAATGACAGACAAATTATTAAAACGAGGCTCAGAGTGACCACTGCCACTCTGACCAATCTCTTTGGGTGGTGACCAGGTCACGGGGTTATCTCCCCTCCCCTCTCCCTCCCACTCTTTAATCAGTATTCCCCCCCCTCCCCTGACCTGGCGGTCAGCCCCTCCCCTCCCTTCCCATGTGATCAACTTTGATATAACGGTCAGACCTGGACCTCACCTGTACCTTTGGACTTTGGGATGATAAGAAATCCGCGAGCGTTGTGGCGGTAAGAAAGTGTGGGTAGCCTTCTGGCCGGTAGGGGCGCGACGAATGTCTGGCTGAATGAGACAACTTTAACTCAAAATTAGACAATTTAGGCTTGTCAATTTTACAAGGCAATTTCCAGCCTCCCAGCCAGCAACCTTATTATGCTCCTCCACCCTCTTATCAACAATATAACAATAATTTTTCTGGCCAGCCAAGGTCGCAAAGCCAGGAAAAAAGAAGTTTTCCTCCCAACAGAAGTGGCAGCCAAGATAGAAGGGGCTGGAATAATTCTCCATGGCCACAGAACAATGTTAGGTTTGGCTCCAAGGACAGGAGTCAACCCAGAAGCCAGAGCCAGGAGAAGGGGAGGACAGGCCTTTCATGTGAATGAAGTCTCAGGAGAAATAATGAACAATAGTGAACAAATCGATGAAAAAAAACGGGGGAGAAGGTCAGGAAGCCTTCCTGACCTGTCCAGAAATTCCACAAGAACAACTTTACCATTACTACCCAGAACAAAACTAGGGGTAAGTGAGACAAATTCCTCAAATTATTCGAATCCCAGCAATAAAAATAAGATCATGTACACCATGTTGGAATTAACTTCTCTTTCTAAGACCAGGGGAAGAATTTTCAACGTGGTAAAATTATCAGATGCCAGAGTAGAGGTTAAGGTAGGAAAATATATTGTTCCTACCCTTGTAGATACTGGGGCCAGTGTCTTTTGTGTCGGATCAGAGTTCAGTAATGCTATTATCAAAGATAATCCAAAGTTTATTGTAGCTGAAACGTATTTAAAGCTGTACATGGCAAATGGAGATTATAAAATAGCCAGAAAGGCTATTAGAGCTGTGTTTGAAATAGGAGGTGAAACTTATGTCGAATGGTTACATGTTGTTCCAGGCCTGAGAAGGGCTATGATTATTGGTGTCGATTTCCTTGACAGGTACAAGGCAAACATCAGGTTTGGTGATCCCAACCAAGGTTTATTTGTGTTGAGAACAGACAAAGACATTGTGTTGAAACCAAGAGCTGAGAATGTTTTTTCTATTCGTATTTCTGGCTTCCAAAACCTCAATGGGAAGGTAGGAATAACAGAAAATTTAAACAGGAGTAGACCTGTTCCCTTTATTGCTAAAAGGTGCCTGGTAAGAGCTAATGAAAACAATTCAATTCCAGTTGTCATTGCTAATTTATCAGAAACCGAATGTAAGGTAAGAAAGGGAAATATTTTAGGCCTTTTTAGAGTAAGAAATGAAAACGATTTCTTCCCTTTGCTTCGAGCAAGCCCCCACAGTGTGATTAACGAGCTAGGCACGTGTCAAACAAGTACTAAGGCGTTGACAGCTGTGGGTGATAAGTGATATGAGCCACTCATGGCCGACAAAATACAGACGGTGGGGGGCTCATATCAAATGTCAGAGAAACTCACGAGGGAACAACAGACTCAGCAACTTGATATTCTGCTAAAATTCGATCAGGTTTTCCACAAGGAAGAGGTACCAATAATACATGCAGAGAATTATGAACATCAAATTGATCTAAAGGAAAATTTTAGACCTGTTAATAAAATGCCTTATAGACTCAATCCCCAAATGACAACGATTTTGAGAAAACTAGTGAAAGAACAGCTAGATGCTGGTATTATCGAAAAAACAGATGGTAAAGGTTTGTTTTCTAGCCCATGTTTTTTAGTAGAGAAGCCAAGTTCAAGAAGATCAGGAAATGTCAAGCATAGACTCGTCGTGGACTTTCATTCTGTCAACACGGAAGTTTTACCTCAGGCTATACCCTTTCCAAGAGCTGATGAGGTGATATCTAGGGTTGGAGAAATGCGTGGAAAGTATTTTACCAAGGTCAATTGTTATAATGGTTTTTATCAATGTAAGTTGAGAAAAGAAGATCGCCATATAACAGCTTTTTCCACGTGTGATGGTATATTCCAGTACAGGAATATGCCAATGGGTTTGAAAACAAGCCCTAAAAGCTTCAACGCTGTGATGACTCAGATCTTGGAGGGGATACCTAATGTTAGTTGCTATATTGATGACATAATTTTGGCTTCAGATAGCTGGGAGGAACACCTCCTGAGTATAGACAATTTGTTTTCTACTCTTGTTAAAGCTGGCATTAGGTTAAAGAAGGAAAAATGTTTCTTTGGTCTTGAATCTGTTTCATTTTTAGGCTATGTAATTAACAGGCGAGGTCTCCAACCTGAGCATTGTAAGGTGGATGCTATCAGGAGTTTCCCCAGACCTAGGAAAGCCAAAGATGTGAAGGTATTCTGTGGCCTGTGTAATTATTATAGAAATTTCATTCCAAATTTTAGTGAACTTATGATACCACTGTACCGAATTACCAGCAAGAAGAGAGAGTTCAAATGGGACCCTGAAAGTGAGAGAAGTTTTGAGCCGTCAAGAGGTCCATTTGTAAAAATGCCTTGCTACCACATCCAGATTATTCCAAGGAATTTTTTATCACAAGTGATGCAAGTAATTTTTCGCTTGGCTGTTCTTTAAATCAAAAGGATGGAAATGGGTTTTTTTTTTTTTTTTTTTTTTTTTTTTTTATGGAAATGGGTTTCTTAGGCCCATAGAATTCGCGGGAAGGGCCCTCACAAAATGTGAGAGAAACTATAGCTGTTCTGACAGGGAACTGGCTGGTTTGAAGTTTGCTATGGAAAAGTTCAAACATTATATCTGGGGGAGGCCCTTCACCATATACACAGATCACCAAGCATTGCTTGCTTTAAATAGCAAGAAAAATCTTACTGGTAGGATGGCTAGATGGCTCGATTTTTTCAGTAACTTTGAGTATACTATCCTTTAATTCAAGGGCTCCCTGAACACGGTTGCTGATATTCTCAGCAGGCGAGATTACAGCCTTGAAGGGAAGGAGAGCCACGTGCCTCAGAGCAGGGGTCATAGTAAAGCTGTGGCTTTCTCTGAAGTACATGCCATTAAATATTTTAGACCGGAAGATGTGGTAAAAATTACCCTGTAAGAATGTTTAGGCCACTTCCTATAATTTCCATGAAGGAGGACCTCACAGTCAACGACCAAGAATGTGAGGAGGAAGCTCCTAGAATTCCTGTAGTGAGTGGGGAGAAAGCCATTATGGCTATTGAAACTAGATCCTCCACACGCCAGGATACAGACAGATCTAAGGAAAAAGCCCTCCAAAGATCAAGGGATCAGGAGAGGAAGAGGAAGCAAAGGGCAATAAAGAATAAGCAGGCTAGGGTAAGCAGTAAATTGCCACATTTTTCTAGGTCTAAGATCAGTAAAAATGCCGACAGAAGAAAGGCTATAGCATCAGCCACCCCCCGTCTGTCAGGTGATTTATTTTCAGAGGAATTGACAGGAGGTGAGGCTGTGGGAGTTAAGGATCTCATTTCAGGACAGATGTCTGATCCTGCCTGTAGATCAATGATCAACTACATCAAGTCTGGAATGCTTCCCCAAGAGAATGAGGAAGCGAGGCGGATATTGCTGTCCAAGGAACAGTTCTTTATGAGAAATGGCCTCCTGTGATGAATTCCTGGGAAGCTGAGGTATAGACTGATGCCACAGGTGTACCAGATTGTGATACCCAAGGATCTGATTAATAAATTCCTGGAAAGGATCCATAATGGGGTAGGCGGTGCACATGTGGGGATCACTAAGATGCTTCATTTGATCTCCAGCAGGTTTTTCTGGCCAACTATGGTAGGAGATGTGGAGAAATATGTTTCAATTTGCCACGAATGCCTAAGTTCAAAGAAAATGAATAGAACTATCCGCCTGCCTATGGAGATTAGGGATCCCACCCCACGCCCCTTCTCATGTTTTATGGTTGACTCTATAGGTACCATCACAAAGACCAAATCAGGAAATTGCTATATTCAAACCTGTATCGATATGTCTACAAAATTCTTATTTGCTTGGGCTACTGATTCGATCAGTAGTGCAAGTTTTAGGAATGAATTCTTTGAAAAAGTTATCTGTTCTGTAGGTTGTCCAAGTAAGATTTACAGCGACAACGGGACGACATTTACAGGGAAAGATTTCACCTTATTCTGTAAAAGATTCGGAATAGAACAGATTTTCTCCTCTCCCTGGAAGCCATCTTCAAATGGGCTCATTGAAAGACAGAATAAATCGATGGGAGAGAGGCTGCGTACCTTCTGCTTGGCAAATGCTGAGAACTGGGATCTCTATGTTCCAGGAATTGTCATGGCTCTAAATGCCACAGATAGTTTCAGTGCTGGAATAGCCCCCTATACACTAGTATATGGGCGTGAATGTCAAATTCCTTCTCAGGCATGTCTGATAGATGTGAAAGATACGATCAAACCAATTCTGGAACATCTGTTGGACGCGGATGAGAACAGGGAAAAATTGACCCAGCTAGTAGAAAAGAACATTGAAAGATCTAATGTTAATATGAAACAAAGGTATGACAGAAAGATTCATTTAGACAATATCGAACCTGGTTGTGTGGTGTATGCCAAAGTTCATTTCTTCAAGAATGGTTTGAGCGCTAAAATACAAAGCCAGTATTCTGGACCTTATTTAGTGGTGAGAAGGCCATCAAAATTCACTGCTAAACTGAAGAATTTGAGCAGCGGCAAGATATTGAGTCGACCTGTGCATGTACAATTCCTCAAACTAGTTAATAAGAAATATACTCGAGATTTCCTCAAGAAATTGTTGGGGAAATAAGTTCATTTATTTGTATTTGTCTAGCCATAGTCTAGGCGTGTGGATACCAGGGCTTATTGGGGAATAGCCTATCGGTAGAAGCAAGCCTAGGCAGCTTTTGTTTCATCGGGAGAGCGGCCGACTGATAGAGTGGCAGTTTTCACGGCACGGAAGCGAGCAGGGCCCGGCGAGCGTCTTCGGGGAAGCAACAATGCGGTGTGCAGTAGCATTCCCTATGTGAATATATTTCCAGCTGGAAAGTGTCAATCTGGACACCTCTTGTCACCCGCCCATAGGCGCTAACGTGTTGAGCTCGTACACCTGTTCACTCCGACGTCCGCGCTTTTGACTCTAGGCCTATAAATAGCCGGCTGCTCAGCGTTAATTTATCGCCCAGTTGGGAGTATGGGCATAATGCTCTCCCTTGCTAGACACCGTGTATGACCACGTCTGGCAATAATGTGATGCTTTAGGCACTGCCTAGAGAAACAGCGGCCAAAATCATTTTATTTGTATTTCCCAGTTCAGAAGAAAACGCTCTGTTTCTGAGCGATTTGGGACATTATTTTATTTATTTATTCATTTTCTGGAAATCTTTAAGTTGCCAAATACTGCAAACCTTTTGCAGCTTGGTCACTTGGCATTGTTTGCTGCTAATTTGCTGCAAACTTTTGCCAACCCTTGGCAACTTGGTAACAGAAATAATTATTTTGTGGTTGCTGAATCTCAAATGGCAG
Source organism: Sthenelais limicola (assembly GCA_942159475.1). Lineage (NCBI taxonomy): Eukaryota > Metazoa > Annelida > Polychaeta > Phyllodocida > Sigalionidae > Sthenelais > Sthenelais limicola. Next base: position 13,644,002 of record OW804102.1, on the reverse strand, counting down.
CATGCAAGGGGGCGTGCCCACTTGCCTGTTGTGATATTCTGGCCTGCCTGAGGTGTCATATGGGGGAGATATTGTGCTTAAAACCCTCCTGTTTTGTAGTAGGATGAGTGTTTCTGTTCCTTGGTGGTTTTCAGACTATTTTTATGACAATTGCAAGTGTTTTGGAGTGAATTTTTTGTGCGATTTTGAGCGTTTTTCTTGAACTTTTGAAAAACTTTGAAACTTTTTATCATTTTAAAGTTGATATTTCTTATCTTTATTTACTCTAGTACAGAATGTGATGACTTTAGGCCATTTTCTCTGGACTTTTTCTTAGTCATCACCATGTAAGAACGTTTGTGAGCCAATGAAGCGAAGATTTTAGGGGAGAGGGCCTGTTAAAGATATATGCGGGTGTCATCACACACGCCACCTAGCGGCTCCTATTTTTCTTTGAAATAGTTTATCATCATCATAAGTTGAGATGTATTTGTGCTCCATTTTCGATATCAACAGGGTTTATTTTTATTAAAGCAGTTTGGAGTCATGTTTTTCAGGATTCATTTTTATTGATTATGCTGTTTGATTACTAAATTTGGGTGATGTGGTCATCTTCAAATGACCACAACTTTTTTTTAACCTCGTCAACATACTGTTTTTCTTTGGTAAATCTGTAGCATAATATACAAAATATATGTATAGAAAGTTTTGATGTAAAGTCACCGATCATTATTTTTTTATATATTGAAATGTAAAAAAAAAAACATTTTCCCATAGACTTCAATGCTAAAGCACTGTTATTTTCATGGGGCTGTAGAAAAAAAAATAAGTCGTTGACATGTACTTTTTTTTTCATTTCTTGCTTTCTTATGTAGTCAGGAATGATCCCTGAACGTTTCATAAAAAAGTCACCGACCAATTTTTTTTCCATTGAACACCCGCATATACCTTTAATTTAATTTGTGGATGATTTGAAAGGAGAAATCTCGCCCTGAAGGGACTAAAGGTAGGATTTGGACAGTCGTAGGTACCGGTGCTAGAGTGGGGTGAGCCTCAGTGCAGAGGAATGCGCGTGGCGTGGGCGTTGCTTAGTCCTTCCTTCAGGGGGGCGTGGCATCGCACATGCTGCAAACCTCTCGTGCACCCCACAGACCCTAGTGTTCCCTTGATGGAATGGGCCTGGGTCACCTACTGAGCCAGCAATGAGGGGTTGGGGGCTGTATTGAAACCCCCCTGACACTTAATCTGGACGTCGCCAGGCCTAGTACCGCACCAATCCACCCTGGAGGGGTTAATGTAATGGGTACTACCCTAAGGTTTCTCTGACTAGACCACGATCACTCAAGGTCTGGAGATTCAAGATGGATAGACGGAGGTATGAGTTGCTCTCTGATATATTTTTTCTTTTCTTTTTATCTTGATTTCTCTTGTAATTGGTTACCTAATTCGTCGTTCGACTCATTTAAGCGTCCATGCTAATGATCTAGAAATGATTTCTGGGAACTTTAAATTATTTATTCTGTACTAAGATTTTATTTTCTAACTTAAGAACTTTTTGCCACTCCCCACATAGACAATGGGGATCGTGTGAAGCCAATGTCTAACTGAATCAAGTAGATAGACTTTGGTGTTAGCTATTTTACTCTAGTTAATATTTTTTCTTTATGTTTGTATTATTTGTTTTTAACTTTTTGCAATTGTCTGAGAGGGTGTCTGATTTTCTTTCACTTACAGGGTGCTTTTCCTGCTGGTCGTAGCGACTGTGTCTGTTACGGGACACAGGCTGCGACAAAACATGGGTGTTTTCCTATACAAAGAGCAGGACATCGTGGTCAATTGCCAACAGAAGTCTGTGATTTTGGACCTACCCTTGCCTAGGGTAGAAGACCCTGTTATGCCTTCCCTTTGCGATTCTGTTCGACTAGGAATACAAGAGGAGGATTGCATTGCAATTAATTACATGCAAAATTGTCTTTATAGAATTGCAAATGGGACATTTTTCAAGTTTTCTTCTATTATGGAAACTTTGGAGGCTTATCACTCTACAAGATCAAAACGATCTGTCTTGCCTGGGGTAGGAAAAATTGCAAGAAAACTTTTTGGTGTAGCCACTGAGGATGAATTAGCTGATTTCAACAAAGCTGTGCGAATAATGTCAGGAGGAGTTGGAACTATTGAGGAAACACAAGAGGCAAGAGATAAAGTCATCAATGGACTTGTACTGAATACAAATTTGCTTTTGGATTTTTCTCTGGAACATTTGCTGGAAGTAGACAATTTGATTTTAAATTTAACAGCGACTATTGGTACTGTGGCTAATACTAGCTCTGGAGAGCTCCTGTCTGCCATACGATTCATGCACCTCAATTTTAGAAAGCTGTCTTTCCTCTCTGCAACCACCCTAGACATCGTGGCTCAGGCTCAATACGTGGGAACAGTGAGGAAAGTGCTGACAGCGGTCAAGGGTTTATTAGAGGGGCATGTGTCATTGGATCTCGTGGAGGACAGGAGTCTGGACAGGGCTAGAGGAGTCTTGCGGGAATCCTTTCCTGAAGGTTACCATATGGTAACTACTTTGGACAGGGATTCTCTGCTAAATTTCCATGTGGATAAAGACCAAATTTTTATTTCTCTGGGGGTCATTGTGGCTCCTAGAAAATCAGTTTTTTCTCTTTTTAGACCCATTTTTATTCCTTTACCCTTACATAGCCATTCTCACAATGCCTCTGGATTTACTAAACTGGTGTTTGCCTCAAAATATTTTGCCATCTCGAAGGATCAGACCCAGTACTTGGAACTAAACAATGAATTTATGGAGACATGTGTCGACTTGGATTATGGTAGGTTTTGCAGAGAATCTATTATTTTGAGATCTGTTAAACTTTGGTCATGTTTATCGTCCCTTTTCTTTGATAATGTAACTTCAGCCCTTGAACTGTGCCCCTACCACTCGTTCCTCAACATGCTGGTGCCCCTGACACACCTATCAGTGGGTAATGACAGCCATGTCATCGTTGGTGCAGGCCAGACGCCGAGGTTTGAGTGCCCTGGGGGTCATAACAAGGAGATTAGAGTCCCCCCTTTTCTTGTTGTGTCTTTACCCTGCCGATGTGTTTTGAAATTCGATAAGGTTGTCTTTGAAAATAATCAAATTGACTGCGAAGAGCCAGAAATTGCTCATATTAGGATCAAAACAGGTTTTAATATGCCTATGGCTGCTTCTTTTGGAATCGATATTTTAAATATCTCTGGGGCAGAAATCTTTCATGCTCCTGTTGAATTAAATTTACCCACCTCCGAGGAAATTAGAAAGCATTTAGGCCACCTTGGAGACGATTTAATAAATAAAGGTATTGATTTAAGACCAGCGGTAAAGGACATGATGGAAAAGCAACAAAAAGTAAAAGAAATTTGGGAAAATTTGAAGGTCTCTCTGCAGAATCTTCCTAAACATCATTCGGTAGGCATTACTGCTACAATGATCAGCCTTTTTAACACAATAATGTGTATTTATTTATTCTGTAAGATGCATCGTTTGGGAGCTATTTTTCCAATTGTGCGCCAGGCAGATGCTTTTACTATTATGAATTTAACTGATCTGGAGGCTGCTAATGTCGTTTTTTCACCGAATGCCAAGTCTATCACTGATTCTTCCTTTAATTATTATTCTTTTTACTACGATTATTCTGGTTATTTGGTTTCCATTTGCCTCTGTATTTTGCTCATATTTGTCTTAAGAAAGATTTGGATTTATAGAGTTTTTTTGAACATGATTTGCTGTGGGGGGAGAAACGAGATGTTAGACACCCCTATGCTTCACTTGCGATTACAGAGCAGTGGAAACTCTTTTGATTTTCCATTGGTCAGTTCTATTTTTTCTCATAATGCGATGGTCAAATCTCTTGCTCCTGTAGTAGTCTCTGCAGAGGCAGAGATTTCTTGCTGCCATTTGGGGAGATTTATTTTCCTTGAATGGAGTGATGACCTTTTGGTACCCAGCCAAGGCAAAGTGTTTAGAGTAACTTTGCCGACAGCTGTTAAAATCCCTTTTTATTCCTCTTTTAGGCTAAAAACAGCCTTGGCAAGTCAAGAGAAGATTTGGGCTCTATTTTGGGTCCCAAAGAACTCTAGAGCTGTGCAGATTTTGCTAAAAACCCCCCTTAGTCATTCGAAAAGAGGATTAACCTCAAGCAATATTTCTTTAGCAAGTGTAGGCAATGGGGCAGGTCTGAGAAACAAATGCGTTTCTTTCTCAGATCTCCATGAGAGAGATGAGAAAAACGTCTAGTTTTTTCCTAAAAGCAGTTCTTCTGTTGATTTATTTTTTCTCTCTTGTCTAATCTGCTATATAGACTGATACAGCTGTTTCAGTGTGTGACCGAGTATGTGGGTCACCCAGTTATGGTGACTGGGGTCACAGCATGACCCCATGAGGTATTTTATTATTCTACCGACCTAGAGTGTATCTGGCCTTGTTTCTCTGGTATATGGTGTATTTATAGCTGGGTATTTGAATGAGGAAGCAAAACAATAACATCTGTTTTGTAGGTCTCACTTACAGCCTTCTGTGCTGCTAGTTGTACTGTTTATAATATGCCTTTTGACCATGTTTCTACTTCCAGTTGGTTTTCACTGATTTTTCCTGTATTTTTAAATTTTGAATTTTAAACTTTTGACTTGATTAGCTCGTTGATAACTTTCAACGATTTCACAGATCTAAACTTTTGGATCTGTTTTTCTCTTTTCTGTATTTCTTTGAAACAATTGCATTGTTTTTGTATTTGTGTGGTGTCATTGTATTTGTATGTTTACTTTACTGTTCTATTTACCACGAAATCTCACAAGCGATGAGTCATTTCCTATGGAAGCTCCCATAGATGAGATAATGTACAAATGTGGATTTGCTGCCTTTCCGATTTGAAAATCGACTTCTGAAATGTTTTTGGTTCACTGCATAGCGCTTTCAGCAGATGTCATTGATTTAAAATTGCGCCCCTTTTGTGTTGGTCGCTATAGAGGACCCATATTAAATCTCACCGACCGGGCGCTATAGGCCATCATGCTGAGTGCGGGGACGTCATAGGCGGCAAGGTTAAACTTGTTCGCTCTAGACAGCAAGGTTGAGGTATGAACCACGCTCTGAATGATTTATTATTTATTTATGTTTGTGTAATGCTGGAAAGAGCGGATTTTGCCTTGCTGTTAGCAATCTTTGGTCGACTACTTTCATTTTATGTTCTATTTTATTAATTTATGTTCACTTTTGTGAAACTTTTTTTAAATTATATTTTTTTTTATTCCTTTTATTTATCTAATCCTTTTGGAATTTTAAAGGTTGGAAGGTTAAACTTGTTCGCTCTAGACAGCAAGGTTGAGGTATGAACCACGCTCTGAATGATTTATTATTTATTTATGTTTGTGTAATGCTGGAAAGAGTGGATTTTGCCTTGCTGTTAGCAATCTTTGGTCGACTACTTTCATTTTATGTTCTATTTTATTAATTTATGTTCACTTTTGTGAAACTTTTTTTAAATTATATTTTTTTTTATTCCTTTTATTTATCTAATCCTTTTGGAATTTTTACTTTCTGGCTTTTTGCCTTGCCTGTTGGCACATTTCTCTTACTTTTTGAGGACAATCATCCACACAAGGTCTTGTACATGCCTGGGTGATCATTCGCAGGGCATGACATGACATTGTGCAAGTTTGGAGGAGATGTGTTTGTAGGCTAGTCATAGAGAGTTTACAAATTGATAGAAGTTACTTTTAAAACGTTTTCATTGCAGATAACTATCCTTTACCCCACCTTTTAACTTTATTTTTGCCTTTTGGCCAGACACCCTTTGTTGTCAGAAATTTTTGTCTTACCTAAGTGCATTTTTCCAGTCTTCACGAGACTAAAAATGCCTCTCACTAGGCCGAGTTTCAAGAAATTGGATTTCACTTTGGGTCCCCCTAGGAGCCCAACTGTGGGCCCTCTTTACCAAGCCCCCAAATCAGAGATAAACTGGATAGGTATTGTCGCAGTGGTTTTTATTATTTTCTTTTGCTTGCCAAAGATTGCTAGATGTCTTTATAAGTATATGTATGTTTGAAGGCCTGTTGCCTGTGCTGTTGTTGCTGAAAAGCCAACAGCAAGGCCAACAGAATTTGTCTTCGCCTGCAGCAGGGAGAGAGGTGCTTAGAGATTAATCTCTCCTACACTATCTTTGAGAGGGAGACCCTCTCTGCTGCAGAAGCCCCTCGCATGGCAGGCCGAGAGGGGTTGCTATCTCTTCTCCTCAGTGGGTCTCCGCTGGAGTGGTCCCCTCAGGGTAATCTACCAAGGAGGCTTGCTGGAGATTGATTTGCCTCGTCAGAAATCTATTTCTTGTAAAAATTATCATGTGCTGGCGGCCATGCTAGAGGAAGGCGAGGTTCGCTGGACTTTAATATGGAAGCCAGTGGATGGATGTCCCCTCGAGCTGGAGGTGGTTTAGAGGCGAGGCACTTCAAACTTTTCTCTCTCTCCGCTGAGAGAGAGAGGGGGAAGAGAGTGATTCTCACTTTTATGTGAGCTTTTTGTATATTTTTAGTATATTTTATTCTTCTTTAAGGTTTCATGTACGGATAGCCTTCTGCTATATTGTTGTATTCTCTTTATATTTTCTAAGCAGAAGCAGGGAACACTTATGTTTCTCTCTAACAGATTTATCATATTCTTATTATTGCTTTTGGTTAATTAAAGAAGTTTCTGTGAGGGCCAGTGTCAGGCCCCGTATTCACTGCGCCTCGTCGGTCTTCCTACGGCCAAGATTTATGTTTAGGGCAGAATGTGTAGTCGCATACGCCGGCGCTGTCATTTGAGAAGGCCGGTCGCCGATGCAGGCTCTCGCCTTATGCCATCCCTGTGCGGCCTGTCAAGTGTTCAAGCTAATGATTTCCTAACTCTTGTGTTTAAACCATCTGTTTATTCTAGCTTGTCATTGTTTCCTCAAATGTCTAGTAAGATGCTTTTATATACCATATTTATGAAAAAGAATCCGTATGTGATCACCTTCTTGATTATTCTTTATCTAATAATTATTCTTGGATATTATGTATAATTTGTTCTTTAAGCAGGTGTGCTTTATGGAGGATCGTCGGGGTGGCGAGGGGGTGATGCTATACAGCCAAGTTCATCCTAGCCCCTCCCTCCATGACTCAGACCTGCCTGTCATATTACCTTGGGCCTATCATGGATAGAGCCCCTCCCACCTCCAGGAGTAGCACATGAGCTGCTCCTGTTAAGGTATGAATGGAAGAATAGCAAACGAACGTGTGGTCTTTGTGAGAAGAACTAAGCAACTGATTTAATGAACTAGAATCTGTACACATGTTCCTTCAGGATGTGGTAAGAGTAGGGGGCGGAGCCCTTACGTAATACCTATGGCTTAGCTGATATCTTTTTGTACATAAATCAAGCAACATTTGAATGATTAGTGAACAAAAATACTTACCCTCAGCCACAAATCTGCTTAATACATTGAACCATGTATTGGCAACAGCAGGATTATCATTAAAGCCATGAGCATTAACATACCTGCAAAAGAAATATGTTATTTAAACAAGTAATACAATGTGTCAGTGATTTATAATTATTAGGAAGTAATTTTTTTGTTCTCTGTCCTTCCGAAAATGTTTGCTAACTGCTTAGATTATTTATTGCATAAAATACTATTCGGGTATGAACCAACACCAACCTCCACAAATGTCAACCAATAAATAATGGCCTTGTGGTACAATTTCGGGAAATACCCGCACAGCTCTCAAATGGGTCTAATTTTAAAAATGCCTGAATGATTACGTCGCAGGTCTTTAGGACACTCTCAAATTAGGAAAAAAATACACAAACAACCTTTTTTATATCATATACCAAAGAGTGTGTAACACTCAATAAGGCATTGGACAATGTTGTGCGATATTTTAAAGACAAATTATGGCCATTCATAGAAATTCAATAGAAAATGGCTAATTCATTGAGTGATTACGTCGCAGAAGTCTTTTCTTGTACTGTTTAACATAAAGCAACAAAATCAATCTAATATAAGATTAAAATGATCCATTCAGTATAAGCGTTCATTCCCAATAGTTTCCTGATTCTGCTACTATTATCCTGTGAATAGCTGAGAGTTTAATGTGTGGGAAAGGTTATGCGTGATTACGTCGCAGGATGTGTTGCAATTATGTTGAACTGTATATGGGTCAGATCGTCCGAAAATGTACAATTGGCAGCTCAGGCTGAGAAAGGATAACTACCTTGGATATTAGAATATATTTAGTATGGTGCTGTTTTAAGGTATCGGTTCTGTTATGTTAAATTGCAATTGAGGTTTATTTCTGTCTTAAATGTGGGTTATTTGAGAGGATTGGTGAAGACGAATTGTACATTTTCTGACGATCTGACCGATCTGACCAGACACAGTAAAATATAATATGGATCATGTACTATAGTTCTAATTCACTTCATTTCACATGAGAAACACCCATTTTCTTCCGCCTCATTGTAAAAATGGCCCATTTTAGTAGGTTTTTGAGAGCTGGAGTTGTGAATATTTGTTTGAGACCCCTAAAAGTGGGGTTCGGATTGTAGCATTTTCAATGGCGGATTTAATGAACTGCAGAAATCATGTCTAAAGTCAATGTCCCTGAGGATATGATGTAAAAACCTAATGGACGCCAAAAAAAGAGAATTGACCATTTATTCCATGATTTGGCCGTGAGCGTACAATATAATAGATATACTTGCCGCTCACAAGGTGGACAATATAAATTCCCTGTATTGTACAGTGACGTCACGACCGTTTGAGAGTGGGGGGACAACACAGTTTGATGAAATTAATGCAAATAAAGTTGTTTTGAGTTAAGAATCATGAAATAAAAGCAAGAATAGCACAGTATCACGTCTTCGGTGGCCTATATTCTCCTTGTATGGCCGAAAAACAACTCGGCCTACGGCCTCGTTGTTTTCAGCCATACTCAGAGAATATAGCCCCCCTCATACGTGATACTATGCTGTTCTTGCTATAATATATATATATATATAAAAATGGGGAAATAAGAAGTTAACATAGCAACTGTTGTAAATGACGACTATTGAAAAAATAGCCACTATATAGATGAAAAAAACCCAACTCAAATAGTGGCACTCATTTATAGCAACATTTCCACTTTTTATGGTTGGGGTTTCAGTTTATCAATAAAAGCTAGGAACAATATAGATATTCAAACGTACAGTCAATGCTCCTAATTAAATGAAGTGGTACAAAATGACAGGTTGTCACTCATCAGGCGATTATAAACACAAGTAGTCAGACAACATCTGATATACGAAATTAAACCATTAAAATGTTGCGATAAGGTGACTATGGTAGTGAAAGGGTTAAAGATTGGTAGAATATAAATACTCCCTTGTGCTTTTTGTCAACTGTTGGGTTGACTCTCATCGCAATGACTACTAATTTACGGATGTGGCACTGACGGTCAATAACCTCATGTAAAGCAACACATCCGGAATTAATGGAATTCATACCATTATTTGTAACGCGATTCCATGTGTCTTGGACACGCATTTTTGGTGGTGGTGTATCCGCAGAAGACTCGGTAATATGAGAAAAAAATGTATGTTTGGTGGTTGCCTCAAAGGGAACTACTCTCACTTTTATCAGGGAAACTCCAATGTTCCAAGCCCAAATAATAACAGAAATACTTATGACCGCTGCATTCAAGCCCATTATGCTTATGAAAAGGGTGACTACTAGGTGATATTTGCGTTAAAATTTGCGACCATTATTCTGCACCCAATTGTCTCCCATCCCACACTTTTTAGGACATTGATGCAGCCCCGGTGAGAAGTCAGCAGTAATGAATAAGGTGACTTAAAGCTACCTTCTTTTTTTTGTCCAGAAGACATGTGTTTAGCAGTGAGTTGTAGTTTTTCCTCATAACGATCAACATCATCTTCATTATAGATACTGTAGAGGTGCATGTTACTTCCATAATCGTTCAGGAGTTCTCTTCCATGCTGTTGCAGAAAGCCTTTTGCATGCTGCCCTGTTTCAAGGTACCTGCAATATAGATGGTGATGTTATTGCTATCCTAAATTGGCTAGGAAAAAATGTTGATTATTTCATGAATAGTTTAAATAGAAGGTCTTTCAATGTTTTCTGATTAATTATGTTTTATTTCAACTTTCTGTAAACGGTATATAATACATATATGATATATCCTAAAATATATTATCATATTCCCTCCATTTTTTCTATTTTCTTCATTTCATCATATCCTCTAATTAATTTCCTAGAAAATCAGGGAAAAAACTGAAACAATTCGGTGACAATATTATAGGACCTTTTGTAGTTATTAACAACTCAGATTTCAACAATCATATTTTGATAAACATTAAATGAGGGACATTTTGTAGCTAGGGCATTGGATGGGCCAAAGTATTCAAAGTATGACAAAGATTTCTTGCTCACTCACAGTTATTATGTGCAAATTTGCTGTGAAAGGACAACAAAAAAATAATTTGAGTGGTCTAATTAAATGTTAGCCTAACATGTCAAAATATTGCATAAACAACAATGTTTAATAAAAATAAATTATGAGATTTGGGGTGAAGGTTTATGAAGACAAAGCACCTCTACCATGACCCCTTGATTTTTTTTTGCATGTTAAATGTCAAACAAATTATAATAATAGATATAGATTGAACACTATTTTCACAAAGTAAAGCTCCAACCACCAGTATAGATTATAAGTGTATAAATATCAAACCATCATAATATGCATTATCTGAAAGAGGAAGAAATGCAGCTGCGAATCAAATTACAGTCAAAACAATCAAAAATAGTTTAAGATAATAGATTAAGATATTTCTTACAGTGCATGGGTGTTGTACATACATTGCACTATGTTCTCATATTATTTTTGACTAAGTGCCATGGACCCGTTCCATTAGAATTGACTTTTAAAATTGGCAAGGAATTAGGTAATATCAATATGATTTTCATGGAAATAAAATAATTTTATTAAAAAAGTGCTAAAGATGATGAGAGATCAAAGATGTTCAGGTTTATGTGGGGGAGTTATCTATTCCAAGACATGATGTTATATGGTCAAAATCAAATATGTTTTCCCAGAGAAAGGCCAGAAGAAAATTCCAAGCAGTGTCACAAAAAATGATGATTCATTTGTACCACAATAAAAGGTAAATTAAAGTGCTACATAATAATATTATATCGACTTTTGCAAAGTCTAGATTGAGAGAAATATTTAACCCAATGGTGTAAAAGGTGTAATGGTCTAATGGAAGAAGTCTAACGAACGTGTGGTCTTCGTGAGAAGAGCTAAGCAACTGATTTAATGGTAACTAAGATACAGGCTCCTCCAGGAGGGTACATGCATAATAATGAGTGGGCGGAGCCCTTACGTAATATCCATGGCCTAGCATGTATAAGTAGACTTGCACAGTCCTAGCTAGTTAAGTATAATTAGCGATTTAAAGTAATGTGATAATAGGTGATAATTAATAATAATATAAATATAATGAGGTTACACAATGTTACGTAATGTTACATAACACTGCCCCCCCCCCCCGCCCTCAATCAGATACGAAGTATCGAGTGAGGGTGTACCCTAAAAACTTACAAGAAAATTTTTAGGAATTTTTGAAAAATTAAAATATTAAGAATTAATAATTTTAAATAGCTGTGCTGTTACCTAGTTATCCATACCAAGCCATATGCGCGGTTACATTGTGCGCAAAAAGATATTAAATACATAGAAGTAAATCATACGATTTAATTACCATTTTGTAAAACATTTTCAATAAATTCATAAAGATTTAAAAACGTCCTTATGAACATGTAAGAGTGTAAACTCAAAAAGTGAAAGAACTGCTAATACTAAGGTCGTAATAGCTTGAAAAAATCTGGCTAATATCCTACACAAAGGGTTTCATGTCATAAAAAAAATGACAAGATCTGCAAACACCGCAAGTGTTAACCCTATGAAAAACCAAATTCCAGTGTTAAATTCCCAATAGTACGGTCCAATCTGAGAATTTTACTCTAATCATACATAATAAAAGAACATCGCGTATACCAACACGCGTGGAATCCTGAAATATATTGGGATCCTATGTTAAAATCTAAATAGTCCGGTGCAAACAGGAACAAATCTACGTCGCTTTAATTTTTCCTATGTTAAATTCCCAATAGGTCGGTCCAAACAGTGACACCAGCCGGCGCCACCGTCGAATCGGTTTTGGACCGGACACCTACCAAGTATAAATAGCTGGTCATTTGTGCGGTGAACCATTGAGAACGCCACCGCTGAGCCGAACACACACCCGTACTAAGGGCTACAAAGCTTTTCACAAAGAGATTGTTATATTCTACTGTTGTCTACCTACACGCACATAGGCAAGGATCCATTGCCGAATGAGCAAGAGTATTGGTATATTCCAACTACCCGCTTCCCATTCCTGGTCCATAGCCTATTCCTTATTCAAAATTAGATCTTGTCTAATCTAGTAATATACAAAAAAAAGTTTACCGATACATTTAGTTATCTCCTTTTTAAATAAATACCCGGAGATAAATAAATTCAATAATCCCGCAAGGCCTGATATGTAATCAACTGGCCTCGCTTGTTGGTTATGTAACAGGTTAACCCCATCCCCTTCTACTCCTACAAGGATGACGGTTCACCCCGTCGCTACGCTCGATTTTTCAATCGCATAGCAAAAATATCTTCTCACTGCATCTACTTGCAGTAAAATACATGCAAAATAATTACCCGTGGGTACATATGGCTAGCTAATAACACTACAACATCAAGTAATAAAGCGACTGATCCGCTAGACTTAGTATTGCTGACGTATCATATCCATCCTAGTCATATGATCATATAAATCTCTTGGTCTATGGTATGTCAATCCTACTCACGCCATTTACACGAGTAAAAAGAAACCATCTGTCCTTACTGGAAACAGATCTAGTGACTCCTTTAAGAGTCTGCACTTACATAGTCGTCCCCTGTTGGTGTGATTACACCCTGGCTTATGGCCATCGCATCGTATCCTCAGGGGGTATCCTATTACGTAAACAGTACTTAGTGCGCGGTAAATCACTATGCACCCATATGCCACTGTCGTGTGGCGCTAAATAAACAAAACACTTAAGAGAGCCATATGGGTTATCTCAATCCTCGATGTATAAATCAAAGTAGTTCCCCTAAACGTATTAACTGTTATGTCTGGTAATTAGACCTACACTAAAACTACACATATACCAAGAGAGCTGAGTACCTACTCAGTGTAATCAAAGCAAACAGAGTCGATGATACGACCTAATCGTAGGCATTAATGGCCTAACCAATCCTGTATGTACATAAAGTCGTCATCGATCAACACATATAAATCACACACAAGTAAGAGAATCAAAATAAAAGCAAAAAGAAATGCAATGAATAAAATCAGACAATAACGCTTGTCTGTTGCATGAAATATCATTTAAAGTTATCGACTGAATTCCAAAGAACCCAGGAAAAAAAAATTTTTAGCTTGTATAAACAAGTAAAGTCCTTCCTCTCGTTCAAGAGAAATTAATGTCAATATTATTTAGTAAAGGTGCTGTTGCTGTTCACCTTGACAAATGGGGGCGATCCATTTGCCACTTGAATTAAATATTAAATAAAATGTTAATGTCCTTGTAATGTAAAATTATATCTGGCGCTCCTAGGGTGATCTTGTCACATTCGTGGCGTGGGGAACTATTAGCATCTCCTCTTCTTGGCCACTTTCTCTTGCCGACAAGTACGCCGCCGTGCTCCTGTAAGAAAGCATCGACCACATACCAATGACAGGTTGCATAATACTTTGGGTATTTTGTAAATGATTATTTTAAAATTTCACAGTTCTTTTGTGCCAATATTTCCCATGAAAGCCACATCACAGAAAGTAAAACATCGATATACATTAACAAGAAGAAAAGACGGATATAAGATATTCGTGAGAAAAGAACACCCTACACGTCTATAAGGGCAAGAATAACTATTGTTTCAGTCCATATATTAATTATATATAGACTTACATGTTCACGTTGGACCCATTGGGGTCGTTGATCCACGGGATCTGGTAGGATCCGTTCCTGGACTCAATCACCAGGACATACATTGCCTCTGATGATGGCTCCATGATGGCTGCCAGTTCGCTTCTGTACCTCCTATCCACCTTTACGTTGGTTGGAAGCAAGATCTGTTTGTTGGCCCTATGGATTTTCAGGGATAGAGCAGCCTTCCAACGGAGGTCCAATGATAGATTGCAACAGCAGCACCAACTGACATGAGACTTTCCCAACCTTAGAGGCGGGGCTGGGGAAGATCCAAGTATAGAATCCACTTCAAATGGGATTTGCATCAAACGTATTGAAACCAGACTCTCATCCGAGTGCAATCTCAGAGTGATCCAAGAGGCTGATTCATCGTTTAAATCTTTCGTACACCTTTTACACATGAAACATCTAGGCAAATAATTGCAGATACATCTCCTGTTTTTCCACAGGAATCGCAGGATCTTGAAGGCAATAACTGCTGCAACTATTTTGAGAATTGCCTGTGTTGGACTTGGGGGCTCGTATGGCAGTAGGTCTTGAGTCATAGGCTGTGGGGTTGGGATATCGAAGCCCAGATTTATGTCCTCGAAGACTGGGGCCGACAGGTTTAATCTAAATGCTTGTATGGGCCTCACAAACGTGCAAATAATTGCCAGTTTGTGAATCCTATAAAATAAATAAAATGAAAATATTGTCACACCAAGACTGATAATCAACGCTATGTTTATAGTGGCTGGATGAGTCGACATGGTACTAACTGACTTTTTCAGAGTTTCCCACCGATCATTTGCCATTTTGTCAGCCACTAATAGCTCGTTAGCCAGCCTCTCTGTGTTCATTCCCGACTCTATTATCGATTTGGGTAGATGTGACAATGCTGCATGCATATCTTGGGGTGTGGGCAAATTTAGATGAATTCGTGATCCATGTTTGGTTTCTCCAGTTAGATTTTTGAATGGAATTTTAAAAATTGCTGCTATGGCTAAATTAAATCCTGATTCAACAAATATACTGGTCTGGTTCCAAGTAATACATCCATCCCTAGGGGCAGAGATTACTAAAGATCCACTAACTAGGGCACAGTCGCAAGGGACCTTGACTATAGCCAAAAGGCTCATAGCCATCCTAGTTCTGGGTCGTTTGTGACAAGCCAAAGTCACTTTGGTCGTACGACCAACCAGTAGGTGTTGCATCCTATTCATAGTTAAATGAAAGAATGGGGTTGGTTTAGTCAGATATGTGTGGAATACACATAACCGAGCAATTTCAGAAGCTTTATCTTTAAAAATGGCCGAATAACAAGTTTCTTTTCCCTTTAGAATATGAGTCGGAGGAGTAAAACATGCCACTGAATTCTTTAGCTGTGTGCATTGCTCGAACGAATGAATTTTCATTTCGAAATAAATTCCCTGAAGGGGACATTTTGCCAGAATATGGGGTATTTCGGTCTCTAACATGGTATACCCTGTTGAATCGTTCGAGCTACTGTGAATAGGTATGCCGAATTTCAGGGGTCGATATGCAATGCAGTTATCGTCATTATGTGAAATTATTAGTGGAATCGTCATTAACAGAGAATTGTTCTTAAAGGAAAAATTTTCTACTCTAGTGTAGGAGCTGTCCAAGGAATCATCCAAAATCCTCAAAGTGGGAGATTGGACTTTCAACTTGGTTGCTAAAGGTTTCAACAATTCTCTTAGGCCTCCCATCGGAAGAAATACATCCGACAAAACACCATGTTTTAAATCGTCCAATCCCTTCAATAATGTTCTAGCTGTGTCTATATATTCTATTAGTACTAACAAATTTAAAGTTGCTTCATGCAGCATCGCATGTAAAGCCATGGTGTTAGATATTTCTGAAGTTAAGTTAGTTACAAAAGCATCGATCTGGTTTGTCAGATCCTTAATTTCGTCGGTAGAGTTTATAAATAATTTCCCTACCTCACTATTGTGTTTAGAAGCGTGCCTGAACAAGTTTTTCAATTGTTTAGTAAGACCTAAAACTACTTTATCCCTGTTCACATCGGATAATTTTCCCAGTGATAAAGTATCTATTAAAGCATCAAGCTTGCTTTCCACCAAAGCCAAATGGGGGTCTGTAGCTAAGCCTAGGGCTGCAGAAACTGTATCGCCTTTAGGCTGTAAAAAAGCTTTTCTCTTATACCTATTGTATCTGTGGTTTGCCACATTCTCTATCTTATCAAATAACTCAAGTGCTGTCCCATAAACAAGCTGTAATAAGCCTTGGATTTTATCTCTAATAAGTCTCATGTCTGATGTTGTATTGTAGTGATTTTCCATCCTAACGATTGTTCCATTAGGTGGCAAAATCACTGTTGGTATTGCTATTTGGGCATAGGTTTTTTCCACGTCCGTCAAGATAGGTTTCCTCGTTCCAGCAAATGCAACCCCGTAGTTGTGTTTCACTACAGAGTCCGCATCTGCCCATACGGTGAGGAATAAAAGCCTAAACGAAGGTAAGGAAGAAAAGAAAAATTCTCGTAAACTTTTGTGTTCAGAATTCAAAACTAAAGCGATATTTTCCCAAGAAAGTATTTCCCGTCTATATTACCAACTGGGTTTATGCTTAATCTATTTCCCAGAGTGAGGCCATATGTTGGGGCCTCTTGCCACTAAATGACTTATCTCCACTATCATGCTCACATATAAGTAACAACATACGATAAAAGAAAAAATATTCCGGTGTAATCCATGAGTAAATCCTTGGCATTGATGGGTGTCCACATAAGTATAAACATCAGAACAATCATAAATCAAGTCTCAAAACGACACTTACCAGATTACAAGACGAAACATGGTGATGAATCGTTGTGCCTATTGTGAAGCAGCTCACTATCAGTGAAAAATAAAACGATCAGCTCAACTCTCCCCGATGGTTTTGGTCACTGCTAAGGAAGAACTTGAATTCGGCTGGTCATATAGTAGTGTCCGCCTCAAGCCATGAATAATCTTGACCAATAGCAGCTTAGGACCCTGGAATTGCTCTTCCTGAGGAAGACATTCCACACCATATATAGCAAGGGGGGCGTATACTAGGAGCTGTCGTGCCACCATCACTCAGCATCATTTACATAATACGATTGCATCGTCCCATCCTACTGGACTTGCATAATAATGCCGCCTATCTGACTCAAAATAGATACCATCTGTTCAACCCACAGGGACCCCGGATCCTTGTAATTTACTCTAAGATATATCCTGTCGACCAGAATTATTTTACTATTTATTTGCTGTTTCTAGTATTTTGATAAGCTTATTATCAATCGCACTGGATTTCTTTATAAATTGTACATGTACTGGCCTTTTTACCTCTACCCCAGTCTCCAAATTCCTGATTTTCACAGTATATGGGGATGGGAACCCACACACAACGAATGGTCCAGCAAATTGTTGCTGCAATTTCTTTGCTGTATTTTGCCTTAGCAAACGATGTACTTTAGCATAGACTATAGATCCAACGTCTAATGTGTGGGGTTTGGCCTTCGTATCATGCTTCTCTTTCATTTTTCTTTCCCTCTCTCTTCTGCTTTTATTTGCAATTTCAGCCGCTTCAGCCTTTGTTTTCATTATTTGTAATAATTGATCTATTACTGGCTGAGTGTGGGCTATGTCATCTTGCAGTTGAGCCTCTGAGGGAATGATTGGGTTTTTGCCGAATGCAAGGAGATAGGGCGATATGCCAGTGGTGTAGTGATCTGAAGCGTTCAGAGCAAATTGAATATTAGGTAAAAATAAATCCCAATTCGTCTGATTTTCATTCACCATCGTCCTTAAACAACCAATAATCGACTGATTTTGGCGTTCTACCTCTCCCTGTGATCGACTTAAATATGGCGAACCATGCACTTGTTTTATTCCCCAAGCTTTGCATTTTTCTCTAAAAGTTTCTCCTATGTAACAGCTGCCATTATCGCTCCTCAAGATCTTAGGGACACCGACGTATGCTATTACATATTTATGGAATTCAGCTGCCACCCTTTCTGCTGTAATAGCTGGTGTCGGCCATATAAAGCAAAACTTTGAAAAATGATCAGTCACTACCTGGATGTAACAATTATTCCTCTGTGTTCTAGGTAGAGGGCCCATTGCATCTATCATCAAAGTTGAAAAAGGTGTGAAAGTCGTTTCTCTGATCTTCATGGGGAGCTTATTTGGATGCTTTACACTTTTAGATTGAAGACACTCATGGCATGATGTAATATGGTCTTTCGTATCTCTAGCCATCGAATTCCAGAAGAATCGGGCCTGGAGTAAAGTGTTAATATATCTATATCACATATACCAAGGAATTCTGAGTTCTCTCAAGGAATTCTAAGTCAAACCCTGATTTCTCTAATTACCAAGCTTTCCTAATGACAGATGGGCGCCGCCCAGTCTGACTTCTCTTATTAATACCTACCCTTGTTTATCCTACTGTTATTGTTTATTGTACTTAAACCTAGTTCACTGACATATGTAAGGTAAGGCCAGAAGGCAACATATGGGCTTAAATAAAAGGTGGTCAGCTTAGATGAATGTTTATGTAACAGGGTTAATTACCATGAGGGAGCCAGTTGGCCCAGGTATAATTATGTTTGTAGACAGGTTCATTGATTGGGATAAGACACCTTTGATGCTGTGAACAGCAGGCACCAGCATGGCTGGGTCTCTGTTATTGTTGGGGGACTGGGATGGCTAGGGGAAAGCTTTGTTATCCCAGACAGCCTGGAGCCACATAATTACTGTGAACTAGGATTATATCTTTCATCTAGCTTATTATAATTGACATGACTTTACTTACCTATATACCCTTTTAACATGTGTTTCTCTATATTAGACTGACCCAGGTAATGATGGTATGGCCCGAGAGCCATGGGGTCACATGACTTATGTAACCAGCCTTATGATTGGCTTATGTAATTCTGCCTAACTCTTACAGGGTTCCCCTTTACTCTGATTGGATATTCTCTTTGACTGTATATGATGATATGAGCATATAATGACATGTTTGACTGACAATAAACAGAACGGGTTTATACCACAAACAGGATACACCAAGACTCCTTATTTATTATACTACTACATGAGATAGAAACATTTATCTCACATTGGTGTTTAGAACCCGGGCATATAAGATTGATTCTGAAACGCAGAAAGGAACTATAAGTATTTTATTTTGAAGTCTATTTGATATACCGCAACAATGGACGAAGCGCAACAGGAAGCGTTTTACAAGCGTCTAGGAGAGATGCACGAGGAAATGAAGACCACTATCACGGGACTAACGCATCGAATCAACACCAGCCAGGAGTCGCGTGACAATGAAAGGACGGCTACGATGAAAGGCTTGGCAGATGTTCATGCTTTATTAGACAAGGAAGATGGAATACACCTCCATCATACAAAAGTGGCGTCCATGCTTGGACCGCAAAGATTTTCAGGCCGCAGTGAGCAAGATCCGGAGTTATGGATCGAGGACTATGAGGCGTTTATCACACATAACGAACCCAATAGAGTAAATGCTATGAAGGACCAGTTGAAACTTTATTTAGACGGCTCAGCCCGTAGGTGGTTTACTGACCACAGTATCGGAAAATTAGCTACTTTTGATGAAATGAAAGTTAAATTCTTAGCGCATTTCCTGCATTTGTCTCCAGACAAAGAGGCAGAACTTTTCTATATTAAAATGGAAGTAGGCGAGTCAATTGAAACCTTTTGTCAAAGAGCATCAACCGCCTATAGGAAATTAAAATTAGAGGGAAAGGACAAGCTGCAGCATTTCAAACGCGCGCTCTTGCCTCCATATCGGATAGAAGTTCTCAGGGGAGAGCCAAAGACTTTCCAGGAGGCTTTGCAAATGGCAAAGGCAGCAGAACATGTGATTTCCACGAGTAATAATCAATCAGTAGCTACGGCGGAATTCTCAGCAATGCAGAAGCTGGTCAGTCACATGGCTGGAATGATGGAATCGAATCGACCAGTTGCTAGTGTGAACCAAATAGCAGTGGCTAACCCAAACAAAGAATTGGAAGGACTTAGGGAAGAAATGAAGCAACTTAGGTTGCAGGTAAGCGGTGCAACGGCTGTAATGCCAAGCTTACCAGCTCCGGTGAATAGCCATAATAATGCTATGTGGGAGCAGTTAAATTCCTTGACCAAGGAAGTGCGAGGAATGAAAGTCAATGCCATTGGATCAGCACCGGTCAGCCATGGAGCTAGTGCGCCTTTCGACAATCGAGGACGGTGTTATACCTGCAACGGCATCGGACACTTCGCCAGGGACTGCCCGACGGGCAGAGGAGGTGGTGGCCGAGGGCGCGGTCGAGGACGCGGTCGCGGTGGAGGCAACCACGGCTATGGGAATCATCAGGGCGCGCCGGGCTTCTCCCAGGGAGAGAATGTTAACCCGGAAAACTAGACTGCCCTTGTGATAGTGGAGGTGTTACAAGGTGCAAATGTGATCGGAACCGACAGATTAAAACGAACTATGGACATGAATTTGATAATCCAGAGGCGTGGCGTACACTGAGACCGACACGTCTAAGGATCAACCAGATCAGCATGAGACAACAGGAGGAGTTGAGGCAGGGTAAGTGCTCATTTAAGCATTCATTAGCTTGGGACAATTGTGTTAATGTATGTGTGGGTTCTGTTTGCACTCCTTCGTTAGTAGATACTGGGGCTGATCATTGTTGTATGGATTATCAATTCTATGAAAAGATTAAGGAAAGCGGGCATATCATCAGCACCAGTCCTTCCCAGACTTTCTGTACCTTTGGGGGCGGGTCTGTTGTTGATGCTATATGCGATGTGGTGACTACTCTTACAATAGATGGAGTTGTATATGAGGCTACATTTCATGTTTTACCCAGCCTAGGTTTCGGTTGTATAATGGGCAGGGATTTTCTACGTAAATATGGGGTAACCATTAGTTACGAGGGAGAATCTTCTTTTATGTCCAGGTGTAGCTCGGTAGTAGTATCCTTAGATAAGGAATTAAGGATACCAGGTGAGACCGAGGTATTGGTGGGGGTCACCATTACAGGTAGAAAACAAACCGAACTAGAGGGTAGATTTATGAAGTTTAGCGAGAGTAAGATCCACAACAGCGCTCAGGTGTTAGCAGCTAAGGCTTGTGTCAGAGTGAATCGCCATTCAATCCCTGTTCGCCTCGTCAATACAAAACCCTCAGAGGTGAACTTGCCGGCTGGCACAGTGGTGGGAAGTATTACCCCATTACTGGAGGATGAATGCGTTAGAGTGTCCTCTGCCGCAATGTCTGTGAAGCAAGATGGTAAAAGTAAAAGTAATAATGTATCATTCACACCAGCAGTTGATTACTCTAGGTCTAATGTGACGCCTGAGCAGAAAGAGAAATTAGACCAATTATTCACTAAATATTGCAATGCATTTGTTGGGCCAGACGGCAGACTGGGTTGCACTGACTGGATAGAGCATGAGATCGATCTCGTACCTGGAGCTCGCCCTGTTCAGCAGATGCCATTCAGAATGTCGCCTACCATGCGAGATGAACTTAAGAAGGCCGTAAACCAGCAGGTCGAGTTAGACATTGTTGAGCCTGCTTATGGGGGATCTTGGGCAAGCCCTGCATTTATGGTAGTCAAGAATTCAGGAGGTCATCGCCTCGTTTGCGACTATAGAAATCTCAACAGTCAGACAGAACCATTATATTTAGCTATTCCAAGGATCGACGATACCATAGATGCAGTGGGACAGATCAAACCCAAATTCATCTCAGCGTGCGATCTCCAGATGGCTTTCCATCAGATTCCGGTTAGAGAATCAGATCGTGATAAAACCGCGTTCCTAACGCCATTTGGTAAGTTTAGATACAAAAGGATGAGTATGGGACTCAAAAACGCAGCCAGATCTTGCCAAATGATAATTGATATGGTTTTGAAGGGACTGAGGTTTAAGTCCAGCCTATCATATATAGATGATTTAATCACTTTCTCGAGTACTTTTGAACAACATCTCAAAGATATGGAGGAACTCCTGAAGCGAGTAGCAGACTCAGGTTTAAAACTTAAGGCTAGCAAATGTATAATAGCAGCTCAGGAAGTCCCATTTCTAGGCCATATCTTAAGCGAGACCGGAATCAGGCCCAACCCAAACAAAATTAAGGCTATTTATGACATCAAGCCTCCAACGACTCAAACCCAAATAAGAAAATTCTTAGGGATGACAGGGTTCTACCGCAAATTCATAACGAATTATGCTGTCAGAGCTCGATCCCTATACGCATTGACCAAAAAGGATTGCCCCTGGAATTGGAGCGACGAATGTGAGCTAGCATTCCAGGATTTAAAGAGCGCTTTGGTTGATGACAATTTACTCTTATACCCAGACTTTAATAAACAATTTATCGTAACAAGTGATGCTTCTGCCTTTGGGATGGGCAGGACGCTCAGTCAAGCTGATTCTGATGGGAATATCCGTCCAGTGGCTTATGCAGCAAAATTATTTAATCCGGCCCAGCGGAATTATAGTACTCTGAATCGTGAATTAGCTGCTATTATCTATGTTTGCCACGAGTGGAGGGTTTATTTAGAAGGACGTGAGTTCCTCATCAGAACTGACCATGCGCCCCTGCAGTTTATTTTAAATCCCCGCAGTAAGCTGAGCCCTAGACAGATCAGATGGGCAGCTGAGATTCGTCAATTCTCTTTTGTCGTTCAACACCTGAAAGGGAAGGATAACATCGTACCTGACAGTTTATCTAGATTAGAGACTACTGTGTTTAAGGAGGAAGAAGAGGACGCTGAGTTGTTCTCTACCTTCCCAAAATTGTGTCAGATACGTGTAAATGAGGTACAGACAGCGTCTCCCGCTTTGACAGACCGGATTCCAAAGCGCGAAAGGAGAGCAGCTAGAAAGGAGAATAAATCACAGAAGCAGGTATCACATGAATCTAATCATATTGCTACTATACCAAATGTTCCATCTTCACCAACTGAGGTACAGGTAAATGTCATCGCTAATACCAAACCAGTGTCCACCAAGAGAAATCGTTATAGAGAAGTAGTATCTCAAAAGGGGCCTTTGCAGCTGGAAGGATTGGGAATCGCTGCAAACGCTATACGGCAGGCACAGCAAGAAGATCATGCTTGCTCAGAGGTGATTGAGTTTATTACCAAGGGAAATCTGCCTAATGACCAGAAGGCGGCCAAACTAGTAATTCTCAGGGAACAAAATTTCATAATTGATAATGGAATTCTTTATCATATGGATGTAGGGTTAGGCGCCAAGGCAGAGATCAACCCTCAGGTATTTATCCCTCTGATTCTAAGAGATACGGTACTGCAGATCCATCATGATGCAGTACAAGGAGGACATTTGGGGGCCAGAAAAATGATGACTTCTATGAGAGATAAATACTTCTGGTATACTATCACCAGGGATATATTAGACTATTGTTCCTCATGCGATATTTGTGCACAGACCAAGCGTATGACACACCCTATACGTCCGCCCCTCACCATCAGGGATATCAGCCCCAAAGCTTGGGATACCATAAGTCTTGATGCCCTGGAGAGATTGCCACGCACCAAGCAAGGCAATTCTCACGTAATTGTAGTGGTGGACTATTTTAGTCGTTTTGTCATATGCGTCCCTATCCCAGATATGACGGCCCATACCTTTGCTAAGAGTTTCTTTGATAAGATTCTATGCAGAGTAGGGTGGGTTCGCAATATCGTGTCAGATAACGGAAAATCCTTCGCCAGCAAATACTTTGCGGCGATATGTGCACAGTATCGTATTTCACATTCCTTCAGCTCAGTGGCTCACCCGATGTCCAATGGCCTTGTCGAACGCGGAAATAGATCCATTCTAGGTGTCCTTAGAACATATATCAACTCTAAACAGGACGACTGGGATACTTATTTGGACGCGGTTTGCTATGCCTTGAATACCACTGAATCTTATGGCACTGGGTACTCGCCTTTTGTTCTCCTACATGGGCAGGAACCCAATTCGGCCATGAATGTGAATGTGAAACTCAATATAGAGGGTCCTGAAAGTGTCCAAGCTCAGTTTGCTCAATTGATCCAACGACAGGAGGTGATAACTAAATATGCAAAGTTGCACCTTCAAGACGTTCAGAAGAAAATGAAACAACGATATGATCAGCGCGTATATGATCCAGCGTTGATAGAGGGAGACCGTGTGTGGCTATACTGGCCTAGGATCACTGATCCTCAGACTAAACTGAAACTGGCCAAACAATATCATGGGCCGTTTTATGTAGTCAAATACCACACCGCCACAACTGTTTTCCTCAAGAATAGCCGCACTGGCCAATTTATGAATAAACCAGTCACCATCATGCGGTTAAAGAAGTCCCCAGACAGGGAAACGCTGGAGGAACGTTGGTCAGAGGAAATTGAGCTATATGAAGATCCAGCACCTTTAACTGAAGGTGATCTTCCTTTGGACAGCTTTGAGATGGATACCCCTGAGGAGGAACAACCCACTGTATCTCTCGAGGAGGAGGAAGATGATGTCGCTTTTTCATGTGATGAGGGCTTATCAGATAGCGAGGAAGAGGCAGAGTTTATACATGATAGCTCAGCCGATCATCTCCGAGCAGCCAAGACTATCAAACCAGGAGAAACCCCGGCTTATCATGACATCCAACACATCAGGGATATATGTAAGCCTAGAGGGGAACAGGTAAAATATCTGGTTGTCTTTAAGGATGGGGATGAGAGGTGGCTACCAGGGGATAATTTTAATGAGAAGGCTCGTGCTAAATATATAACAACTGAAAGAGAAGCGCGAGAAGTCCCCAAAACTCGGGCCAGATCCAGCTAACAATAGCCTACAGATGGAAAAGCACTGTACATATTAATTGTAAATAATAATACTTAAGATTGTAACCAACTCGTTTATATTTACTGGCCATTCAAACATGGTGCTTCGAATTCAAAACTCATATGGTGCGAGCCAGCCTAATAGGACGAGACACAGACATCACCTCATGATTGACAATTGTAATATCGACTAGACAATACATGGCATGGAGAGCGCTCATTACTAGACTAGCCAACTACTTAATGCGGTGCCACTGCCATCTCACAGCTTTTGACACATGCACTCAAAGCCAGTGGAGGGAGATATGCCACTAAGCGACCGACCAGAATGCCGCTAGCAGCTAAAAGTCGCGCCTAGTCTAACACTCCCGACGCTGCGCTACTAATGAGTGAAGCCAGACTAACACTTTAGATGCGACCACCCAGACCAAAGGGAAAGCTTAGTCGCCACCTAAGACCTGTCCCTAAGCATCTGGCAGCATCATCTCAATTATTAGGCATTTTACCAGGAGGGGAGGGTTTTGTTCTATAGGAAGGAAGGGTTTATAAGGATTCAGTCTGGAGAGGGAGGTCAGTTCAACGCACCGCACCGAACAACACACATCATGCAGACCAGTAGCATCATAGTCCTAGTGGGACTAATTGCGGGTATCTACGGGGATTGGCCAGACACCAAAGAAAGGAATAACCTGGGAGTTATTTTCCAGAAGAATCACAAAGTCTTGTTGAACCCCGAAGGAAGTCAAAACATCGTATTAGTGACCCCTCTGCCAGGAAGAATCGACATTGAAGCCACGGCTCTGAAGAGCCCATGTCTCCACCCAAGTCGTGAGAAGGGCGCAGGAGAAGTGCGCAGCCTGTGCAGACATATGAGGCCATTTCTGCAAGTGCAAGAGGAAGCATGGGAGGTCATGAGAAGGAAAGTGGCAAGTAAGCAGACGCAGTTGTGGGAACTGCTGGATAACCCTACAAGAACACCCTTAAAGAGAGTAGCTAAAGGTGCGCCATTAATGTTCATAGGCGATTTATCAAGATCAATATTTGGAACGGCGACCATCGGCGATGTAAGGAGATTAGCGAATATTGTGGGACAGATAGGAGGACAATTTGGAGCGATTGAAGAGAACGAAAGGTATCTCCAGAATCGCACTTTAATACTGGTACAACAAACAGCTTCTTTTATGAATCAGTTCCACGAAAGATTCTCGAGAGCAGAGTCGGTAATGAACACCACTAGAAATGGATTAGAGCGGGTAATTACTTCATTAAAACATCTAGCTGACAATACGGACTATAGGCAGACATGGAATGCTTATTTTACTTTATACACTTCTTTTACAAATTACCAATTCGAGATCTTGGCGGCATATGATAATGAACTTGGTACCTGGATCCAAGCAATAGAAGATCTGCAGGAAGGGAAATTAAATACCCACCTAGTATCACCAGTCTCGTTCAGGAGAGCTCTCAGAGGATTTCAGAAACGGCAAGAGAGACAGGGCTGGTATACTTGCACATCTCAGATATCTTTCTATTATAAGGACCAGATACAGCAATTTAAATACTCAGATTCTCACCTTTACATTGATATTAACATTCCTATATCTACTGGAGAGTGCGAGTTTGCGCTCTATCACATCAAGCAATCACCAATAATTCTTCATCCTAATGTGTCCAAGGGATATACCAAAGTTGTTTTATCTTCACAAAATCTGGTAATAGCCAAGAGCGGACAAGTGTATGGACTCATAACGGATAACTATTTGCAACGCTGCCGTCATACTCATTCTATTCTATGTAGCGAATTATTTCTTAGAAGACAGCCCAGAAGCCAGTCTTGTGAATGGGCCATATGGAACGATAAAGGTGTGAAATCCGAGTGCAGCTATTCCATTGTATTGACTGGTCAGGTTGTCCCTGAAATCATATTTCTACATGATTCTACCTACGTCTTTATTAATCCAACGGGAAAGCTTTTAATTTCTAATTCCACCAAGGACAAAGCTAGTGTTTTCAATTGTACCTATTGCCGAGTGCAAATACCTTGTGGCAATACAGTCTGGATGGGAGATATGTTTACTAAATCTTCTAGTAACTGCGCTGTCAGGAAGTATGTTTATCCGGTGGAAATGATCAACCTGCCGCTACTTCATTCTTTCAATGTCTCCATCAGCGGCCTAACGGCCAAGACAGCGACCAATACTTCCCTGGACCTGATATTACCACCTATTACTTTTGAAAAATACGATAATACTGCCGAGCTTAACCTCAACTGGCTCGCTAAGGACTTGAAGGAGACCCAGTTAAAATCGTTTAAATCTAGCTTTGCCACCATAGCTTGGGAAGAAGCTATGCCTTATCTCCCTTATTTAATTATTGCAATTACCGCGCTACCAGGTTTATACACTGTATTCAAGATACGTCGACTATCGGCTACTGTAGCGCTATTAGTTATCAGAGCTAAACAGCTGGAGGCAGCCCCGACTCTTGAAAAACAAAGGATAGAGCTCTCACCAGTACCAACAATAGCGCCAGAAGAAAGGTCAGGCATCTTTGACTTTCTTAATGAACTACAATATAGAGATCACCTCATGACCGCTTTATTCATCATGCTAATCTGCTACTTCGCTAGGAAGCAAATCTCTCAGTTTCTCTCCTGGGTACTAAAGAAGATAGACTGTACAGGAGTATGCACTTCGACCGATTTTGTGCATCAGACGCACGAGGGAGCGTTTTTCTTCCTCAAGATTGGTACTCCTAGTAACCATATGTGCCTGCCTTTAATACAGATAATGGATGGAGTGAACGTATTAAAGGTTGTGAAGGTACCAAAAGTGTCGGGTATCGTGGTTCTTCGAGGTTGCCTAACCATGAAGGTCATCATTCATGGAGGGGGACATTTTATTTTAAACAAAGCGGGAGAAGAGCTGAAAGTAGATTTACCCCGTGCTCTAAAGGTTCCAAGGTGGGCCGGCAAGCAACTCAAGGCCATTCTAGCAACAAGAGAGCAGCCTGATTTCAGAGAGTTGTTCTTAATCAAGGTAGGACCCATACTCAGAGAGATCATTGATCGGGTACCCTACCCAGCATGTTTGCCCACTGAGGACACCGTCCCTAATATCCCCGTAACAAATCTCCCCCATTCTTTGGCCATGATGACCCCGTCACGAGAAACCGATTTAAAGGCCCAGCCCAAGAAGCTGTGGGGCAGACCGGAGACTTATAGATTTGACATTGATGAAACGGAAGAAACAAGCTTAACGAAGAAAGTCAGTCGTCCAAAACAGTCCCCAGCTTGGGTCGTGGAAGCTAACAAAGCATATGGTGCCATGAGGCAGAAAGCCCTCGAGGCACAACACGTTTGAGATTTAGTTTTAGCTAGGAATTAGTACATTTTTATAGGGGGTGTGCAAACAGCAAAGTTTTCATTTGTTCATTAATCATTCAGCAATTGTCCCTGCTATTTGACATGTTTATCTGAGTACTTTCCAGGTTGCAGCTCTTTCTGATTTTTAATATGTGCTATATCGTTACTTTGATTCAATTGTATGTTTTATTTTAGAATCGGAACCTGAGAGTCGGTATCAGGCTAAGATTTCAATCCTCCCATTACTGTTTTTAATTTTAGGATTCTTTCGGTAGTCTCAGACCGAGGGTAATTCGACAATTTCCATTTATGATCTCTGCAAAACGTACGTGGTCCAGAGCAGTTAATTATTATCTTTATTAATATTTTACGATTGCAATGTTTCAATTATACATGTTCCTGTATATACGTTTCAGGGTATGTTCGATACCTAGGATGAGTTTCAAGTATTTCTGCGTATAAGGGTACCGTCCCTTTTAATCAATCACTGTATTATGTACCTCACAGCTCCCCAATTTGTGTGGTTACTTTAGAGTGGAGAATCTTGATCTATATTTTGAATTTTATTGTGTTTTATCAGTCAGGTCGAGTTTATTCTTTTGCATAGTGTGAATGCAAAAACCAGAATGTCTAAAGGAAAATGTTAATATATCTATATCACATATACCAAGGAATTCTGAGTTCTCTCAAGGAATTCTAAGTCAAACCCTGATTTCTCTAATTACCAAGCTTTCCTAATGACAGATGGGCGCCGCCCAGTCTGACTTCTCTTATTAATACCTACCCTTGTTTATCCTACTGTTATTGTTTATTGTACTTAAACCTAGTTCACTGACATATGTAAGGTAAGGCCAGAAGGCAACATATGGGCTTAAATAAAAGGTGGTCAGCTTAGATGAATGTTTATGTAACAGGGTTAATTACCATGAGGGAGCCAGTTGGCCCAGGTATAATTATGTTTGTAGACAGGTTCATTGATTGGGATAAGACACCTTTGATGCTGTGAACAGCAGGCACCAGCATGGCTGGGTCTCTGTTATTGTTGGGGGACTGGGATGGCTAGGGGAAAGCTTTGTTATCCCAGACAGCCTGGAGCCACATAATTACTGTGAACTAGGATTATATCTTTCATCTAGCTTATTATAATTGACATGACTTTACTTACCTATATACCCTTTTAACATGTGTTTCTCTATATTAGACTGACCCAGGTAATGATGGTATGGCCCGAGAGCCATGGGGTCACATGACTTATGTAACCAGCCTTATGATTGGCTTATGTAATTCTGCCTAACTCTTACAGGGTTCCCCTTTACTCTGATTGGATATTCTCTTTGACTGTATATGATGATATGAGCATATAATGACATGTTTGACTGACAATAAACAGAACGGGTTTATACCACAAACAGGATACACCAAGACTCCTTATTTATTATACTACTACATGAGATAGAAACATTTATCTCACAAAAGAGAGTGTCTTTGCATAGCCAACATGTGCATTAATCGAATTACCATGTACATAATTGATCAAGGGGGCCTGTAATGTCTGTGGAATTACCACTTGAAAGGAATTTGCCATCTGAGCTATCTTAGTCCTCTTAGGTAATCTGCAGAGTATGTTATCCTGAATGAAAAACATATCGTGTGTGGTCAGAATTAACCTAGTCAACTCATGATTCTTGGGCAATTGTTTTCCTTCAATGTAACCTGACATTAGTTTACAAAACAAATCATCCCCCTGCGCCAGCTGTAATTTCAGCTTATCAAATGGCAACTCAATCGTATGTTTATTCGCCATTCCATCTCCAGGATTTGGGGTATTTATCCTGTTCCTGGAAGCGTATTTTCCTGGTCTGATTACAGGTCTTGCCTTTGTTTTCCTAGCCTTCTGAATGTTGCTTCCCTTAGATACACAAGCTGGGGTAGACACTTTATCCCTACTAATCCCATCTGGCTTGCTAGTCGAGGGTCTTGTATCAACATTCCCTAATTGCTTTGCACGATTTTGAGCTCTCGTTTCCACTGGAGCAATTAGGATTTCCTCTACAGTGTTTATCGCTGGCTCATCGTTATGCAATTTTCCTGGAAGGTCTGGAAACTCAGGAATTTGTGAATCTTCATTATCTAATTCCTGCACCTGTCCTGATGTCTTAAGTATTTTTCTGCTCTTGTAGAGCATGATGGGGTTATTTTCGCAAGGATCCTCCTGTTTATAGTGTTTAGTGGCTTGGATGGGATTGAATGTGACTGATTTCTTCATCTCCACATGTGGGACTGCTGGTATATTTGGATCATATATCCTTCTCGATAAAACATCTGGGATGATGTTCAATTTTCCCTTGATGTATTTGACCGAAAAATCAAACTGTCCAAAGAAATCTAGCCATCTAAACATTCTACCAGTTAGATCCTTTTTAGTGTTAATTGCAGTAAGGGCTGCATGATCGGTAAGAATCGTGAAATGCTTAGACATAACATAATGTCTAAACTTTCCTAGGGCGAATCGGATGCCTGCCAATTCTTTTTCTGTGGCACTGTATTTTTGCTCAGCTGGGGTTAACCCTCTCCCAGCAAAGGCAATTGGTCTCAAATTCCCATTAATATCGGCTTGAGAAATGCAGGCCCCTAAACTTTGGTTAGAAGCATCTGAAGCCAAAATAAATTCTTTTGAATAGTCTGGATATACCAAAACTGCATCCTCCAGAATTGCGTTTCGAATTTTATTAAAAGCACTCTCTGCCGCAGACGTCCATACAAATTTAACCTTTGCCTTGGTCAGCATATATAGGGGCTTCATTATCTGACTAAAATTAGGAATAAATACCCTATAATAATTAGCCAGCCCAGCAAACGAACGTACTTGTTTCACTGATTTTGGGGTTGGAAACGATCGCAAAGCGTCTAGTTTTACTGGGTCAGGATGTATCCCATCCTTGTCGACAATGAATCCTAAAAAGGGGACTCTACTGAGACCAAAGGAACACTTTTCCTTTTTAAATTTGATATTTGCCTTATCAAAAGCTGTGAATACATTCTTGATATCCTGCACGTGAGAATCCCATGTAGGTGATGCGATCACCACATCATCTACGTAATAGAATGCATTTGGGACTGCTCTCAATACATGTTCTATTAGAGAATGAAATGCTTTTGGAGAAGTTTTAAGTCCCATTGGCATGACTTTATACCTATACACTCCTAGAGGCGTATTAAATGCTGTAATAAATCGATTTTCTTCCCTTAAACCCACCTGATGGAAACCAGCAAATGCATCTAAGCGAGAGAAAAACCGACCTTGTGTTTGCCCCACAGCTTCGATAGTGTCGTCGGCGCGTGGAAAAGGTCTTATTTCGTCCTTTACAGAGCGATTTATTTGCCTATAGTCAATCACAAGACGCCAGGCTCTTTTACCGTCTGTTGTCATTGGTTTTTGTACCAAAAAACAAGGTGAACTAAATTCTACAGGATCCACACATTTTTCGATTAAATTTTGATTTACCTGATCCTTCAGAATTCCAGCCATAACCTTGGTCATGACTGGGTTCATTCGGTATGGCTGTCTCATTGTGGGACTAAAATCTGGTTTTAAATCAATGCTGTGTTCGTACTCTGTAGTCAACCCTAGTTTTTTATCCTTACCGACAAAAGAATTTTCATGATCATGCAATAGACTCAGTAGCTCCTTTTTCTGTTCAGGATTCAAGTCCTCGCCGATCTGAAAATCAACTACCTTATCATTGTTTTCACTCGATTGTGCGACCAATTCATTCAAATTTTCCACCTCTTTGGGGGAATAAAACTCGTCCTCGTGAGCCAATGTATATATACCCAGAATTGTTCCTCTCTCAATAGTTGTGGCTGCCTTGGAGGCATTAAAAATGGTTATAGGCACTTTATTTTCTCCAAATGGTTTGACTAAAGCGTGTTTAACAAGGAAAGAAACTGGCCTCTGTCACTGCAAATTCTCAGTCACTCCTATTGAATTTAACATATCTTCATAAGAAGTGATTGCCGCGACAGTGGTGTATTCAGTCCCCGGAGCTATCACAAACCTACGTGCAGCTCTGATAGGGAACACCTGTTGTTTTTGTCCTGATTTGAAGCTAATCTTTGCTCTAAACTTTCGTAAAAAATCAACTCCCAGTATCATGCTTCTGGTTAACGCAGGAAGAACGATAAATCTATGAGTGAATTGTTGGCCTTCTATCATGAAATTTAACTCGATTTTCTTATAACAATGATGTGCTCCTCCATCTGCAACAAATATTTTAATATTACAGCGTAAAACCTTCCCATTGGGTATTTTACTTCGGATTTTCCTGAAAAATGCAGAACTAACACAAGAAATAGTGGCACCTGTATCAACAAGAACTGGCATATTCAAATCTTTTACCTCGATTTCTATGCAACCTTTATCAATTGGAGCAGTGACCGAAACTTTCTCACCTTTATGTTTGGCTTTCCTCAGCTTCAGCACTGCTTGGCAATTGTCGTCGTCCTTTTCTGTGTTGGTGGAAGAAATAATGTTTTCTTTGTACCAGCAAACTTGCCTATTCTAATTCTGGATATTCTGTCTTTTTCTGCTACCGATTTACTAGGAGAAACACACTCTTGTTCCTTGGAAATGTCCATTGGCTTGCCTATTTCGTCAACAATTTCATTTAAGCTGTGTCGGTCGCCCTCCCAGACACAGCCTATTCGTTTAAATCATCACTCTCTTTGGAGGATGATCTGTGGGGGGTGACATCTCTCCATTTGTTTTCACCTCCCTTTGGCGATTTAGATCTATGTTTCTTGTCCTTGTTGAAGGACACCGATTTCTCTTTGCTATTGCTTCTAAAATGCTTTTTGTCCTTTTTGTAATACTTTTTCTCATCACCACTTTTCTCCCTGCTGGAGCTTCTGTTGCTAAAATTGCTGTGGCGACTGGATGACCTCTCTCTGCTGCTATCGTAGTAGTCAGAGCTATCATAATTCTTGTGCTTTGATCTGTATTTCTGAGGCTTTTCTCCCTTCTTTTCCTGAGTTTTCCTAGCCTCTCTATACTTATCAGCTCGAGATCTGTGATATTGCTCTCTTTTACGATCACTATCCTCGCTGTATTTCTTTGTATAATTCTTTTCTTTCTTCGAATACATCATGTGTATTGCTTCCTCCATAGGCATGTGGCTAGGGGCTCTGTCTGAGGCTATCATCCCCTCATGTTTGGCTGCTATTTTTGAGGCTTGATCTAAAGTGGTTGGAAACTCGGAAGCCACTCTTCCAGCCAATTCTGGTCTCAGATTTGTAACATAGAACCTGATCTGTACATGTAAGGGAACATTTGCCTTGGAGAGTAAGGTTAACATATCGTTGTCATAATCTATCACCTTCTCGTGCCTGCCCTGCTTTCTATGGGAATAATCCCTCAGCACCTCAGCTAAAGGAAGCTCACTGAATTTAGCAATAAAATCGGTTTTAATGCGATTATATGGCAATGTGTCGCCATATACACCCACTATTTGGTTGTAGAAGGTTTTAGCCCTCCCCGACAAGTATTGGACCAGGGTGGTAACCATAAGCTGGTTATCTTCGCGAATAGGCACTGTAAATGCCTCAAATTCATCGAAGAATTCATTCACAGGTATCATAGCTGTGGGCTTGTCGAAAACCAAGGGGGGCTTCCTGTATTGCTTGGACAAAGCTGCTGTCGAAGTGAGGCCAGTAGCCTCTGCTTGCCTTCTTAAGGACACATCCAGAAAAGCAGTCTGATCTAATCTCATCTGCTTTATTTCATCCACCAAATCGTAGAGATGTTGACCATAGGGTGGGGGTGGTGGTCTGTACATCCCTTGTTGTACGTTTGGCAATTGAAAATTCTGTTGCTGTCTATTTGGGGTTTGGTTCCTAGGATAATTCTGCCTAGGCACCTGTCTGTGAGGGGGTGTATTCCTACCCCTTCCCTGTCTTTGTCGTCCTCTTTGGATCCCCTGATCAAAGTTTCTTGGCTGGGGAGCTTGATTCACATTAACGTTGGGATCTGGGACTTGGTTTTGCTGTGGCTGATTCACAATATTTTGAGGCTGTTGTGGCACTGCATTTTGTGCTTGTTGTTGCACAAAGTTTTGTCCTTGTTGTGCCACATTTTCACCGTATTGATGATATTGTCCTTGAGGTGGAACATACTGGTAGGGGGTATAGAACTGTTCATGTATACCAGCATTTCCACCATCATGCACGTGCCTGGGAGAAGGCAAACCTCCCTGTCTATTCGCCATATCCCACCAGTTTTGATATGGATCAGGTCTAAGTGGGATTTGTTGCTGTACGTGATGGGGGGTTATCACAGGGGGTCCTGGACCATTCACGTTAAACACTGGGGCCTGTGGGAAATTCTTCAGAATAGGCCTCTGTGTCTGTTGTATAAGCTGATTCAAAGTTGGTTT
This sequence comes from Sthenelais limicola, assembly GCA_942159475.1. Classification (NCBI taxonomy): domain Eukaryota; kingdom Metazoa; phylum Annelida; class Polychaeta; order Phyllodocida; family Sigalionidae; genus Sthenelais; species Sthenelais limicola. The sequence continues at coordinate 13,609,253 of OW804102.1, read as the reverse complement.
TGCAGGGGTTTGTAAAGGGGTTTGAAAGTTGTCGTTTAAACCAGGGGTCTCAAATGGGTAATAAGGCCCTCGATTAGCTTGATCTGCTTGGTTTACCTGATTAGCTGGGTTAATCCTCGGAGAAGGAGGTGTTGGCTCCCTAGGAGTTAACACTCTCTCTCTGTGATTATTTATGTCCCTTTCATCAACCTGGTTTCCTTCCACAACATTTCTTTCAATATTATTATCAACATTCAAACCAACCTGAGGCTGATTTTCCTGCAACTCCTCCTGTTGATTTTCCACTGGATTAGCTGCTTCCACAGCTGGTTCAGGCTCCTGCTCTCCCTCTAAGTTAAGGTCAACTCCTTCGTGCTGGTCTTTCTTATCTCCAACGAGCTGCTCCTCCTCGTCTGACACGTCCTCTATGTGTTCCTCGTGCCCAATATTGTTTCCAGCCAACTGCTGTACGTTTCTGTTAATAATTTCGTCAATTAAGTCCACATTAATATCGTTGTTCACTACCTCCTCCTGTTGATTTTGACGAACTGGTGGTGGAGGTAATGGAATTGCTCCTGGGTTTAATCTTGCATTCACATCTGGACATTTTCCATGTCCTGAGGCACCTCGTATGGGTCTTCAACAAAGTCCAATTGCCTCGGCTGCTGGTTCAAGATTTTGCCTCTATTCTCTCGTCTCTGTCCTCTCGTTACTATTGCTTGCGGTAACGCTGCTAAACGCTCAACGGAACGTTTAATCTTGTCGAACAGAGCCAACTCAGGCGTATTCGCAGCCTCTTCCATCGCTCAAAAACATGCTTCAAATTGCAAATGAACTCGCTTTTTGTGAGGGAAAAAAAAATCTCTATGTCCAAGATCGAGCGGGTTGTCCGCCAGTGTAATGGTCTAATGGAAGAAGTCTAACGAACGTGTGGTCTTCGTGAGAAGAGCTAAGCAACTGATTTAATGGTAACTAAGATACAGGCTCCTCCAGGAGGGTACATGCATAATAATGAGTGGGCGGAGCCCTTACGTAATATCCATGGCCTAGCATGTATAAGTAGACTTGCACAGTCCTAGCTAGTTAAGTATAATTAGCGATTTAAAGTAATGTGATAATAGGTGATAATTAATAATAATATAAATATAATGAGGTTACACAATGTTACGTAATGTTACATAACAAAGGTTTCTATAAATTTAACAGCATCCATATGATTCATTTCAAATTAGAAGTAAAACATTCAAAGTTTTAAAATACCTTATGACAGTGTGCTCCTCATTCTGGATGACGGCGCAATAAAGCAGATGTTGGCAGACTTGTGAGTTTGAGGCAAGGTGAATCACTGCCCTCTCAAGTTTAGCCAGAGGTTGGTAGCAACCACAGGAGATAATGGACTCTTCAACATCATAAATTGTTTTCATAGCGTTGTTACAAGATCGAAGAATATTTTTCAACATCTGTACTGTGTCTAAAAGATATAAGAGATATGAGAATATTTCCAATCGTCCATTTCTTTTTTGTCATGCTATTAGTCAATCATCACATGTATCTCTGTTGAACATTCCATAATTACGTTTGATAGTTTATGTTGTATATTTGTTGTACACAATGGTGATATAATGTCGAAGGCAATACATTGGTCTTCGAGAGTCATGAGTGACATAAAGTGAGATGCATTATTTCTAGTTGAACTGAGCGGAATGTGTTTTCATGAATGTTTGCTTGGAAAGCTATTTGTCTTATGTCACAATGTGCCCATTTTAAACTATTTCATTTGTATCATCATAATTTATGTACAAGATATTATTTAATAATGAATGTTTCACTATAATTGTTGTTCCCATGATTTAATTCACAGGATTGTAAATGTATTGAGTAAATGTATTAAGAGTTTTAAGGGTGTATACCTCGAATGTCAGTAAGAGTTACTTCTGCAGAAGATTCTTCATCCATTGGAGTGTCCTAAAAGAGAAGACAAATAAATATGGGTGAATAGAGCAACATGTTTGGTTTGTTCTCACGTCTATCACACCAAATTCAATTTGAGGAAAGCAAATGAGCAACTCAACTACATATAAACATTACTGCAATTATAGATATTTTAGAAAATGAGACAAAAAAATGAAATACGTCAATGGCAGAAAGGAAACCGAAATGCACTGGCTGTTCATATTCTGATATGGCAAGTATTTCCGTGTGATTGAAAGGAACATTTGGTGTTGATCTTAAGGGTGTTGGTTTTAAGGGCTGAGTCATTTCTCATGACTGATATAGATAGAGAAGATGTATATCTACTTAAAAGTACATTCTGATGTTCTCCCGATGATGTTAGTAATTTTACAAGTGGTTCAAATTTCCCATGACTTCTGTGCGTTCAATATATTATGCTTACATTAAAACATTATTGAATATCAGTTTACATATATAAACCAGCACAATAAAAAGTAAATACATAAAATAATTGAACAATAGATGAAACATCACTTTTCAATAAATAATATAATAAGGGGCCATAATGAATTGTCATATGGTGTAGATCATATTGTAGTGTTCTTCCAACACAATCCAGGTTCGGACTTAGCAAAGAACAACCAGAACACAAGCTTAACTTCATTCTTGGTTTATTCACACAATCCTCCGCCGGCCTCTTGCCTGAAACTAGGCTCAGAGGGCTCCTAGGTAGTTTAGCTCCCTAAGAGTTCATGGTGTTTAATGGAAACATACAGCATACATACACAATGATATGATGAAATAGTACATGTTGAGGGATGAAGCATAAATCACAGACACTTATACACATATTGACACATTATGGTAAATAGTATTGAACTCCATACCTATGTCTTGATAGGTAATAGTTACATTGATCATGTAGATTGATGAGATATAAAAGCAATGGCTTCAGTAGTACTACAAATAGTAGCGACCTCTTGTGTTATTCAGTGGAACTAACACCAACAGTACCAAACATAAGATACAATGACCCCTAGAGTATTGAATATCACTACAATATTATAATTATGTAAAAATTGTCATGGTAATTAAATGATAAGTACCATTTTTTATGGATATCCTCACACAGGAAGGTGCAATGTGTAGCTCCAATCACACTGAAAGATATAGTGAGGTAACGAATAAATGTTATTTTAAACAGGTCATGCAATATTAGGACAAAATGAAGTAATAATATCGTCTAATTGAAGTTTAAAAGTAACTAGTTACTAATTAATGTGTAACTGTTTAAATATTAAGGAACACATAAAAAATCAGCTTTGAAAAAAAGAGGGGATATCTACTTGTACTTGTAAATTTAGGCCTTTTGGCCTTTTTATCGCGGTCTATGTTAGTTCATAATAATAATAAAAGTCATATTTTCAGATGAAGAGTAATGACATAATAAGCATAGTTGGGACAATAGAAGTGTGTGAAGATAAATCATCATGTGTTCATCATTATTCTAGGTGATATACATGAGCCAAATAACTTATAGTAAAGTGTCAGAATATGGCTTAATTATTGAATGTACAATGGTGAATTAACAAATGAAATATATTAAAAAAAAGTTTGAGGCCAATATGTATGTCTGGATTATTGGTAGTTGTAAACAAATGCATTTTATTTTATCTCAGTTGAACAGATTTATATTAGGTTAGTTAATTAATTCATACCAATAAAGGAAATAAATTGATTTCAAAATGAATGTAGGGGTTACCTGTCAGCTGTGCTTTGGTCAATATTTTTGTAGTTGTAGGAATAATATGAATATATTTTGGATCAAAATGAACAAAATTCGTACTTCAATTGTAGAATATCATCCTTCTCTTCTATGTTTATTTCACCATTGCCTGGGGAAAGAAGAGTATTAGAGTGGTCTGAGTCATATATATTGTATATAGTTGTGAAAAGTAAATATTAGATATACATTATATGATACATGGATGGTCAATTTTCATCAATAGGAAGCAAACTGTATAAGCAATATATATAGAGAGAATGGGACGAGCCGGCAATAATCGAAAATTTATTGGATGAGATTCGTCCACATAAGCACGATGCTGTAGGCAGAGTGCTTGTGTGGACGAATCAAGTCCAATGAATTTTCGATTATTGCAGGCGAGTTCCATTCTATATTTATTATATGTGCATAAAATTTGATCATATATCATTAGATATTACTGAAAAAATATTAAAGAAGTCTCAGAAAGCCCCGCTGAGAGTCCCGCTGAGATCCCCGTTAGTAGGGTACAACGGTGCGCTGTCAGGACTGTGATCATGCAGTATTTGCTTAGTGACATTGTTGAATTAAAACGTTCATATTGCTTATATCATTCGATAGAAAATTTAATGTTCTATGTAATGATGTGGGTTTTATTATGAATTTCTATAATTATAGTACCAGACTCACAGGTGGATTACCGATAGCGGGGGTTTGTTTAGATGCTTCACGGAGAGCCAAAGCTCCGTGAAGCATATAAACAGAGCTATTAAAAAAGCATATAAACAGAGCTAATCAAAAATCAAAAATCAATAAATCAATAAAATAAAAAACAATGTAAATATCATTGGACCGCCCCTCCTCTAGTCTAATCAAGACAGCTTAAGAAGGGAAGAGGAAAATATCTAACAAAGCACCTGATGAGGCCCATAGCCGAAACTGCTTCTATACCAGCCATGAAAAATCAAAAATATAAAAACAAAAAATAACAAAGACCTCTAGACACAACTCCCCTTTTCCCCCCCTCCCCCTCCCCCTCTACTCTCTCCCCACCCATCCCCTCGCCACCTCTAAACAATAAGTTCAGAGGCTTAGGCAAGTCTAGAGCAAGTCTACTACAGCCCCACCCACAGGTAAAACAATACCCAGGCACTGGAAACCAATGGACTGGACCGAGGTCACATGACCTAGGGATCGGAGATCTGGCGGGAATTCCAAACCCAAAAACTAAGTATAAATAGAGCTCAGCTACACCAGATTGTCATTCAGCAGTCGTGCAGGTTAGGTGTTACAAGCTTCGTCTACCTACTAATAATATGATTGGTATAATTTACTCTCATTAATACATCTTGCTATACAGAAGCAGTTCATTATTCTTGTAGTCTGATTAATCCCATAATCACTTGACATTTGTGATAAGGTGCAAGTTGTTGCAATTTTGGTAAGATACAGGTTGTTATAGTTCATAAAATTCATGCTACGTTCGTTAGTATAGTATTTATAAGATACAGGTCAATACAGTACATAAGAATTCATACTAAGGTCATTAGTAAGCATTTATAATTATAGTACTTTTACCGGGAATCGTGACACAATGAGTCATTAAGATAGTATTCCTAACGATACAGTTAAGAATTAACCAGGTTATTTTAGATATTACTAACTTGGTTCAGATGTGCTAAAGAATTATTGAATCAGGTCAATGGTGTTATAATGTTTTCTTCGTCAACAGTAGATATACATAAGGTAACTTACACAACGTAAGATATAAAATATAGTTGATCCTTGAATAAGGGTCACCCCTCCCATCCTCCCCTAATGATCTTAGATCTTAATGATCGGATGACTTGTTGCAAAAATAAATTTTAATATCTTGGGAGGTGTTCAGACTGTAGGGCTCACTGCCCAACCCCCTGCTGTTGGACGTTTGGGCCCACCACCTTCGGACATTAGGGCCCAACCCACATCGGATGTTAGGACCCACCCACTTTCAGACACTAGGACCCACCCCAGAATAAGCCATGGGCCCTAATGTCTGAAGGTGGGTGGGCCCTAATGTCCAACGTTTCTGAGCCCTAACATCAGGGCCCTATCATCATTGCATACCCCGCTGTGCATTCAAAAATCTGCCACTGCATGCATAAGTGCATCTGACCAGTCACAAAAGTGCAATCCGCACAAAAAAGCAGTTTTACACCTGATTATTCACCTGGTGAAACGTGCATCATCTGATGCCCTTCAAAATGTGTATCATTCTCAAATATCTAAATCGGGTGCAAATGCACATGCTGCATGCAGTTGGATTATAAGAACATTTGTATTTAACATACAAAGATTTATATTAATGCCGAATTTTTGAATTTTTCCCCTTTACTATAAGGATAAGTGAAAAACGATGTGAGTGTAGTTTTTACATCTTAATAGGAACATGAATCGCAGTGCGAATAACTGTACATGTGTAGGGCAATAATCATATTCAATAATACATATAAAATAAGTATCTAACTTCCCCCCCCCCCCCCCCACACACACACATTTTATTTATTTATACTTCTTCGCACTGCTGTGTTGTAGCAGGTCAGGATGCCCTTTTATATGCGCATCAGGATGCTCTATTGAAATGTGCGTCAATACATGCATCAATTGCGTGCTCTTCTGAGATGTAAAATCAGCCTATGCATGAACATTTACCTGCATATATAAATAAATAATTCTACAAACTAATTTGTGAGGACAAAACGATGTAAAATATAATAACTACTATCAAAGTATACAACACAATGAAGCCACACCAGGCCGCAATACCTGACACTGCTCACTCGCACCTAGCATTCACACTCACTGTTACACTACACTCTCTGACACCTACACTCAGTCTCTGACACTGAGTTATCCAAACCCCTACACACAACTAAACAATGTAATGCTACCTCCATATTAGCCAAATAATTATCACTACTCAACTTCTCCCACTGATTTAATTCGCCCTTTTATATTTCCCCCCAAATTTTTCATGTGAAATTAAATGACCACTCCCTCCGCTTAAACATAACCACTCATCATATATAAATATTTATTAGTTTATAACTATGCCGAATATATGCGTAACGGTTACGCGCGGTGGTAACGCATCCCTGCTACTAAAGAGATCAGAATGATGCATATGGGTGAATTCCTCATTTCCCCAGCTTTCTGTAGGTATAAAGTTTGTGTATGTTAACCAAATCTCGAAGAAATAATAAGAAATATAAAACAGGGAGGGAATTAAATGGTGAAAGCTTAGGGCTTGATTGTAAAAGGTAATTAGATGCAAAAGAAATTTTGAAGCGTTGTTCTTGGTCGTTTCTTTGAGAATTGATGTCTAGATGTAATACTGACAGAAACTCGACGCTGAAACAAAGGTAGGGATTAGATGAAAAATATAAAGCTTTTGGTACATATGTCGCATCACATTTAAGGTATTTATAAAAAATTTGAATGATAAAGGTGCGTCGTCATTGCCATTAAATAATGGGAAGCTGATAAAATAAAATACTCTACAATGCAAGCTTCTAGACAGTGCATAATGAAACATGGCAAGCGTCCATTTGCAAGATCTAAATGTAATAATTATTGCCAGGTCGTAGACAGTAATTGAATGGAAATATAAATGATATAATGCAAATATTGAGACGGGTCATAATTGCCATAATTTTTCTACCTTGATTGTAACACTGTAGGAACTACATCCATTTTCAATACATGGTGCATATCTCAATACTGTTACCATTGCGCCACTTGTACACACCAGGTGTCATAGTACCTGTTTTCACCAGGTGGCGGGTCAAGTCAGCGGGTGGCATTTGCAATTTCCTTAGCAATGAAAATCACATACTATGTTGGATTTATACACTATAGTTATTCCCCGTTATCTACTTAGAAATGTTACAAGTAATATCCTACAATAGTTCCTTTGTGCAATTTATCTCTTGATTTTAAAAAGTTCATAATCAAAACACCCCCTATAACTGTATACAGAAATGGTATGGGTGCTCCAAGGGCCTGTAGGCTGTTGTACAAGTAAACATACACCAAGACCACCTATGGGTGGTTTAACCTGCCATGGTGGTGAATGATGGCAATAAAAGAGATGCAAAATTGAGGTACTGTATATGGCAGAAGATGGTAAACAGATCCCTATTACAGGTATATGGGATATATTGAGAATAAATCAAATTGTTATTTATGAATTACAAATTTACATCCAGTTGACAGTTGAAACTTGGAGCAGCAATTAAAGTGCTGCACTGAATGCAAATAAACTGCATAATTACACCTGGTTCTGAGAGCATTTTTGAGAGCAACAAAACTGCATTTATAGATCGGGTTCAAAGAGCATTGTAAAATCAAGTTTGAGCCTCACAACTGTTTACGATTTCCACTAGTAAAGCACCAGGTCAGAATCAGGTGTAAATGTCCGGGTAAAAATCATGTTAGAACTGCTCTATTGCACATCGGGACAACTCCTAACGTCTTGGGTACAGATCATTGGGCCCTGGGATCATTGGGCCCAGACCATTAGGTCCCTGGCCTGGACATTTGAGCCCCAGCTAAAAGACATTTAGGCCCGGACATGAACGATTTGGGCCCTCGGCCCTCGGCCGGGATGTTGGGACCCCAGCTAAAAGTCGTTTGGGCCCCGGGACTAAAAGCGATTCCCTTCCCATTTCAAGCTTTCAAATTTTTGTATAAAAAAAGGGCTTGTCGGGCCCAAACCTCCAAGGCCAAGGCCCAATGGCCCAGCCACAACAGGGGCACAGACGTCCAGGGACCCAATGGCAATTGACAGTACCCAAACGCCCACATTCCCTCCTCCCTCCCCCCCACAGCCACAGCCTCCCTGAATGCATTGGGGTAGGTGCATAAAAAAGTCGTAAGAGTTACGATAATGTCGTAACCCTTATGACAATGTCGGAAGTCATATCTGTATGAATAAAAATCCGATGATGTCATAACTTCATGTCGTAACTTTTTTTTCAGTCGTAAGTGGCACAAAAGTTATGATGCCCTGGGTGGGGATCATAAGGACTTACGACATGATCATAAATCCTAAAATTGTTGAAAGTGGCGTTATTGTAATTGTAATTGATGTAATTCTCCCCAATTTATTGGAATTTCGTTCGGACGATCTGTTTGGCCTTTGTCAAAATGAAAAATAAATAATTTTTTAAAAATGGGATTTTGGCTGGTAGTAGAACCCTGTGTAAACCCAAGTGAGTTTGGGAGTGCATTAGGATCTCTGCATTAATGCAGGTCTTCCAACGACCTCCCATTAAAATAATCGACCCCTAAAGATTAACACTGGATGGGTGGGGGTGGGGGTGATTAATTCATTGAGATATTAGTTATTAACATCGATCATTTTTTCAAAACATGTACAGGTGTATTAATTAGGTTTGATTAATACAGAGCAATAGGAGTAGAGAGTGAAAGTGAGGAATGGGGTTGAGGAATGTGTGAGATATGAGACTCCTCCAATGTATTTAGGAAGAAAGGATTTAGCAAATTAAATTCGAATTGTTGTTAAAATGTTGATGTTTAATTCAGTCTAGGCTCAAATTTTTGCAAAAAAATTCGCTGGAAAAAAATTTCTGGAAAAGACCATTTACAAATCCTATGACCAATTCTCCGACATTCATAACACTTTTAAAACGTTACGATGGCTACAACCATGTCGGAATTTTGTGTGCAGCATCAGTGGTAGCAGCCCGGGGGGGGGGGGGGGTACTTGAGTTCATAGTGTATACAGGTATGTGCCATGGTAAAGGCCCCCCTTTTTCAGCCCCAGCCACTCCCAACAGCCCCTATACTTTTTGCCTGAATCAGCTCCCAAAGGTCCGCTGTTTTCAGGCACCAAGCTCCCGAAGGTCAGCTCCTGTGCCCATTCATTAACATTCGCTTTTCAAGAAACAAGACTTAAAACAGAACCCACAGGTAACCAACCCACATGTAATATTTAGATGCTCCGAGTTTCCTGTGTTAAGAGCGATTTAACCCCCTATGGCTATGGGATTTAATCCCCTGTGGGCAAGATCAAATGACCAAGACGCACACAGTAGAGGGAATTTGCTCCCCTGATTATCTCTATCATAACTTTCCCAAGCTTGAATGTATAGATGAATTTGGGGACAATTGTATGCATGAAAGCCAAGCTAGGGGGGGCACATTCTTTTTTGAAAATTAGGAGTCAAATGGTGCATTCTGGGGGTAATCTTACCACATAATTGAATTTTAGAAATGGGAGGATTTATTGAGTGACACAGTACATGAAGTTAAATAATTTTTTTAATTTTTGGCAAGTGATGGGTAGGCCTACCCAAACCTGAATTTCCAGGTACATGTATAGAGCCTGAATAAAAAGCTGAGACGGATGCTAGGACGTGCTAGGACGTGCTATGCCGCTCCGTAGATAATTTTCTCCAATTTTTGGGGCTATCTAACTTTCACTGCCTACCAAATGGTATGAAACTATTCAGCTATTGCTATGGATTACAACTATCTACATCTCACGTATAGACTCACTCAGGGCGCCGAGTAATCTCCTCATCAAGCCACCGCGCAAGACAGACATCGCGCAAAACTCGCTGACATCCTTGAGGCATCGCCCTTGATATATTATCGCCCATCAACGACCACGGTATTTTTCTAATATTGACTTTATCGAATACAAACTCACAGGTGATTTGAACTATATGCATTCAACATGGCTCAAAGGTCCTCTATGACGGAGTTATTTACTAGTCTATTAGGGTTTGACAAAAGTGAGGACGAAAACTTTACGACCTCCACACCAGTGTTAGGGAGCGGAGGCTCGAAGGAAATATTGAGCCCTTCGCCCACCTCACTCTCCTCTAAAACAGACCAGATCTCGTGTGAACAGATGAAATCCACAATGTCATCACCTCATAATATTGATCACCTACCTCAAGTCCACTCAAAAGTGGCATTTTCCAACGAATTAATTCAGATCAAATTCGACCAGAACAATGCCCTGAGGGAAAAGTTCCTGAAACTTCCGCACACGGAATTCTACGAAATGACGGCCGACCGGAGGTGGGCTGCAGGTCACAATCTACCGAGGGTCATTGGGAAAGACGGTCTCCGGTCATCAATACAACTGGAGATGCTAAAGGGCACAAATCATTGCGGTAACATATTAACTAAACTCAAGAAAGACCTTTCTCAGCAGGGCTATAACTGACCATCTCATTTGATAACTTTATCCGCTTAGAGACAGGATCCAGAGCTGCCATTGAACACTATCTCCTAATATCGCTCATCATGTTTACATTATTGATCATCGGTGACTCCCGTGCGGGCTCCTTATCCCAATCGCTTCGACATCACATACGTGCTGGAACTAGTGTTACCATCTCCTCCTGCCCTGGAGCTAACCTATTACAGTCAGTCAAAAGATCAACTAGCAAGCTTCACAGAGTAGATCCTGAACACATAATAGTTGTGTCAGGCCTCTGCTCGCTAACTACAAAGAATCCTATATCGAAGGAAGTCACTCTAGTCACCACATCAGACAAGGATGCAATGATCTCGCTGAGATCAGAGCTCCTTGAGTCCTACATCATACGACGGGTTCGCCAAAAATCAGTTTTGCTCCTATCACTGGTATGAATCTGGCTTTGTATAATAATAGGAAGGAGGTCGCCAGTGGTACACTACAGGTAGACGACCTACCTCCACATCCTCTACAGGACACTTTAGACCACCAAGTTGAACTTGCTTTAAAAATAATCCTGGACTTTAATATTTCTCACCAAGTCAGCACTCCATGGACGCAGCGATTGATCCATAGATTCCATTCAAACACACAATCATATACTCATAATTACGATCATATGTCGCCCGATGGTTGTCACCTTTCACCCCATCTCCAGAACTATTGGGCTAAAGCCATTGCCAAGACCTACTCCTCCAATCTTAACCTTTCCTGACATTCACAAATTAATCTTAGGCCAGTCGCCTAATATATTTGATACTTCATCATAAAGATTACTGTGTTGAATTCTCAAGGGATGTCAGACAGTACTAGGTGTAACTTGCTTAGTGCCCTAGTACTCTCTTCTAATACATCCACTGAGGATCTCAGACTAGTCTATATAATAATGCGAGATTTCTAGTGAACAAACTCAAATGATCCTGTATGAATATTCTTCAAACTTTATGCGTCAGTTATTTAGGTGCTAAATATCATTAGCCAATACTGACTACTCTGTTAATTACTATACCGATATACTGTGTCTCTCCCCATTGTCTTTCAGAAATGAGGTCACTTGCTTAGTTCCTCATCTCGACACACTCTGTGGTGGGACTCAGATATCTTTTACATCTTTCTCTGTAGCATGTTATCAAAGATGCTGCTTCAGTGTTTCCATTAACATCTCTCTAGCATGATTATATCATATTAGTGTCATATCACGTACCTATATTTGAAGGTATTCTATTGATGGTGCCTAGTGGTCATTGACCTTAATAGTATAGGGGTCTTCAACCTCGAATCTCCTGTTCACTTAGGAAGAAAAATATGTGTGGATGCAAGTATCTTATTTTGTTTTAATTTTTTAATTTATTTTATGATATTATATAATATTATCTTATAATATTATATAATATTATCCCGCTTGTGGTGTACTTGTCTATATGTATACGAATATATATTATATGTATGCTTTCTTTCTCTGTCTTCTCACTTGACCGTAGTAGATTGATGTGTCTAATTTGCACGATGTTAACTATCATCTATTCAACCCAAGGATATTTGTAATAAGGTTGAACATTTTTACTGCTGTCACTAACCCCCCAATGAAATGTGTGGAAGTGTGCTTCCGATATCATGGTGTTTATTACTTAACTGTGTGTATATATATCTGTATACTAAACTCAATGGTAATATTCAGGTAATCTAATCTAATCTAATTACTCTGTCCAAAGTTGATTACCTGGATTAATTATTAATTCAAAATATTTCAAAGTCTCACTGTTTATTATCGCTGTTGATTATCTCTTTGCACCACAATTTAAGTTTATATTTATATTTATACTCGTCTCATTTGATTATGGTCTGAAATAATGGTCTAAAATATAATGGTCTATTCGATAATCAACAATTGCCCTTGATAAGAACAACCTGATGTTTCTATTAGGCAAATGATCTGGTTCTGGTTCTCTTATAGCCGATTCTGTACCGAAGCTACTGCAGTCAAATGTCGCTGCTCACTCTTGTACTCTTGTACGATCTAATTACTGTTAGTAACGCTATCAGCTAAACACAAGAGAAATGTTAATCATATTATCATTATTGTACATCCATGTCTATGCATTCATTGCATTTAATAATATAAGTCCCCTTTTATTCTCACTCACGTTCCCCCCTTACTGTTACGCGTAGAAGGAAGTTTGCATTATCATGATGTCAGACATTGGCGGCACGATGCTGCACTCCTTCGCAGAGTTAAGTAACCTTAGGGGTATCAAAATGGTCTCATGGAACATTCGAAGCCTAGCTAAACATTTTGACCAAGTAGAGCTCTTAACATCTGGTCTTGATCTGGACCTAATTTGTTTTTCTGAGACATGGCTCAACTCAAACACGCATGATAACTCGCTAAGGCTTCACAGTTATTCTTTGTACAGATCTGACAGAGCTGTCAAGAAAAGAGGGGGTGGCCTCTGTACGTATTTTAATAATAATTTGATAGTGGACACGGAGAAGTATAAACATCTTAATACGTCTGATAAAAATCTTGAAATACAGATAGCACAGATAAAGAAAGGTTTCAACAAGACATGCACGATTCTCAATGTCTATAGGCCACCTAGTGGCTGTACCAAAGTTCTCATCGAGAAACTTCATTTTATACTCTCTAAAATTAATAGTTCTCATGACACCTACATTATGGGTGACTTTAATTTGGATTATCAAAATATTAAAGAATCCAAGTCCAGTATCTCTACTGAGCTTCGGAATTTATTGGATGATTTCTCTTTAATCCAATACATTAAGCAAACTACCCGTTCCACTCTAAAATCGAACACAACCATCGACCACCTTTACACAAACTCTCAACATGTCAGTTCTGCAGGTATAATTGATATTTCGGTTTCGGATCACTTTCCTATTTTTATGGTACGAAAGAAGCCAAGGACCAAATATGTCACTGGGACCTTCTGGGCTCGGAATACAAAGTGCTTAGATCAGAAAATGCTTAATAACACCCTAAAAAATTTAGACTGGGGGGCCTTTTTTAATAACCCAGACCCTGAGAAATGCTGGGAGACTTTACTTGAGAGAATTGTCTTTTATTTGGACATAATGTGTCCATTAAAGGAATTCAGAAACGTCCGAGTCAAACCAAAATGGATGACAGAGGACCTAGTTTTATTGATGAATGAGAGGGATCGATTGTTTCGGGTCGCAAAGAATACCAATAATACGGATATGTTACAGCAGGCTAGACTCCTGCGAGCTCAGCCTAATAATGCCTGTCGTGCGGCTAAGTCTAATTTTATAAAGTCAAATCTAGAGTTTCACGACAAGAACCCGAAAAAATATTGGGAGTTTTTGCAACCATTAATCAGCCCATCCAAAATCAAATCTAATAATAATATCAATATTGAGGTAGATGGACAAATTTTAGATCAAAAAGATGTACCAGATACATTTAACGAATTTTTCCTGAATGTGGGTCCAAACCTTGCGAATGAAATCCCTTCCCAAAGCACTTCTACTCCCGTCCCAGAAGACAAAGAATGTTTCCCGGATACGGTTCCTAACTTCAAATTCTCACAACTTACTTCTGATGAAGTGAGGAAGATAATTTTGAAGGTTTATATAGCAAAAAATTCTGGTATAGAATTTTTGCCTTCTAGTATATTGAAATCATGTTTATTAGTTCTTGTACATCAGTTCACTCACATCATAAACACCTCACTGTTGTTAGGCAAAGTTCCAAAAGCGGTTAAGGAGGCAAAGGTTACGCCTCTATATAAGGCGGGTAATAGGACAGCAACTACAAACTATAGGCCAATTTCGTGTATTATGTTGCCTGCCAAAATTCTTGAAAAGGCAGTGCAGCAACAGCTTTCGCAACATTTTGAAATGAATGACTTATTTAATAATAACCAGTATGGATTTCGGCCGGAACACTCTATTCAGCAAGCACAAACAGACTTTTTGAACAAAATATATACAAATCTTAATAGTAAACTTTTGAATAAAACGATTTTTCTTGATTTTAGTAAAGCGTTTGATACCGTTCATCATCAAACTTTATTGCGAAAGCTGGAATTGTATGGTATCCGAGATATGGAACTCCTTTGGTTTTCTAACTATTTAAGAGAAAGGCAACAATTTGTAACTGTAAATGGACGAAAGTCCAAAGGGGGAGTGGTCACGTATGGGGTTCCTCAGGGTACGATCTTAGGTCCTATTTTATTTACTATTTATATAAATGACCTTCACACGGTCATCAAACATGCCAATATACAGCATTACGCTGACGATACCGTGCTCTCTTATCACAACTCAAATGTCAATGTACTCTTTGATAATTTACAGCAAGATTTAAATAGTGTATTCTCCTGGTGCGCTATTAACAAACTATCCCTTAATGTATCTAAATGTAAATCTATTTCATTCGGAATAAGTCATCAATCTAAAACAAAAATCCAAAACTCAGGTCGTCAATTAAAAATAGGCTCCACTACCCTTGATGAAGTCAGTGAATATAAGTATCTAGGATTTATTCTAGATGAATTTCTTACCTTCAAACCTCATGTACTAAATACCTTGAAGTCAGTTTCCTCTAAAATTAGGCTTCTTTACAAAGCAAAGAAATCCCTCACTTTTCAAGCAAAACGGGACCTATACAAAATGGCCATTCTCCCCAACTTTGATTTTTGTGATTTTGTTTACGACTCCGCACCCCAGTCTCTGTTGAAAAAGCTTCAGTCGCAGCAAAATCTGGCACTTCGTATAATTTTTAACAAATGCAAATTTGATAACATGGATAACGAACATAAGCTTTTAAATTTATGGCCTCTACAAGTTAGACGCAATAAACACCTTCTAGATATGGCATACTATATGACACAAAATCCCCTTAACCTTGACACTTGTGCTCTCCCAACAAGGAGTCACGCCAAGGGGAGGAGGAATCTTAAAATCATCAACACCAAATCTACAAAAATCATGGATTCTCTTACCTATAAATGCCAGATTCGCTGGAACGACCTCCCTCAAGAAGCACATTTAATTGACGATGCGGTAGTTTTCAAGAAATTCACAGAAAAATTGCTATCCCCATTCTAATTTTAATTTTGAAGCTTATTTTTTAAGCTAATGTATATTTATGTCTACCATATAACTGTAACCGCCTAGAAACGCTGTATATATTGTAACTCTTATTATATATCCCTCAATGCATTTGAAAGGGATACTGCCTTATGGTACTGTCCTACCTCTTGTCCAACACTCATGTTTATGATATCATCTCATCTCATCTATCATCACATAAGCACTGTAACTAAAATTGTTGAGTGTATACTATATAACTCTAAGTATGATTACGAAGTACTTTATTCTTTAAAGGCCGGGCACAGCATATATAAACGGCCTATGACTCTGCCCAGCAGTCCTCCCTATACATTCAAACCATTGACTCATAACCAACTAGGGGTAATATTCTTCCAGATAAGATGAATTATAATGAACCTCTTACCTACAAAGTTCCTGAACATATACATGAATGTATACAGGTTATATCCTCACAAATAGTTGATTTAGTCATATCCATAGAGAAGTGTAAATTCAGTTTTTTCATGAAAAATTTGTAAATATGAGAACCGTTAGCCAGGGAATGATTGACAGGTAGGTATCCATAGTAACCATGTAGCGTGTGTATACAGACACACAAGGCACATGGCTCTCCCTGACCGATCTGCCCCACCCCTCTCACACACATCCTAACTAACTCAAGCACACATTTAGGCCTTATATCTCTAGAATAACTACATCCTTCAGGCCCTGACCAAACAAAGTTTCGTCAGACATATTGCAAATGACTCAATGCAAAATTATTGAAGTGGCTAGATAGAATAAATTCAAAATCCACACAGCTGATGGGTGTATCCCTCAATAGCCTGTATATGCCCAGAAAATTACTTCTATGAAGCAGCACATCCAAACTGAACTGAACCTTACTCTGAGACTGAACTGACCAAGTCCTATCTTGGTGTTATCATTTTACAAGCAAGTATCTAAAGCCATGTCCGACAGTGTATTCAATGATTTATGTTGGAAGTTGTAATTAACATGAATACTTAGATAAACATGGTGGTGTGCCTATATATGAGGGGGCAGATTAGGCTGTGACACTTGTAACTGATGAACAAACATTCCCAACGGTTGTAGTCTCTAGACTCAACTATCCAAGATACTCAGTGCAATCCGACCTCTTTATTTTCGTAATTAAAGATCTCCAATCACCAGATATTAACTGATATTAAAGTGTACCTCTGTCTATATGCCACTATGCTGCAGCAACGGTCACTACTTCTCCATCCAAATCCCAAACAAAGGCTTAGTAGCGAGGGGGGTGATGGGATAGGGTCAAAGTTTATCCCAGCCATATAAGGGGTGTGGGGAGGAGTTTGACGTTAATCCCCGACCGGTCGGTCTACAGACGGATCTTGTGCCCGGCCTTTAATCGTGACTCTTATGTAACAATATGTCGCGATGTCTCTACGATGATTAGATACCACGGCTGCCCCTTGATATGATCTTCAGTAATATAATCAATCTCTATTATAATAATATACCTTGTCGGGCTAGACCGTTACTATTATACTTCCTCTATTTGGATACTGCTATTGTACCCTCTAGTTATGGCTATAGCTAGCCTTATGTTACTGTTCTTGTTATTGTTTTTCTCAGGCTATACTTAGCCTCAAGCTACTGTTGTTACTGCCAGCACTCTTGTAAATGCTGAAACTATAATTTACTTATAGCCGTTGTTTTCGGCCTCCTTCATACCCTATGTTTAAAAATTTTGTAAATTTACGAAACTTTGTACCTGCACCATAAATTACTTGAATTCGATAGAGGCACTCGTTGGAGGAAATGATATTCTTATCATGACAGACGTAGCTACCTGTTATTGTATGTACCATCTTTACAAAATAAAGAATTCTTGAAATGAAATACAGGTGCGATAGTAAGTGTTTATACTTTAAAAACACTCCATGGTAAAAACCTCTGGGCGGCAGATAGACCTACAAACTACGGTACTCATCTAGAACATGTTTTGCACGTCCCAAATTTTAAAAAAACGTAGTCTTTGTCATACAGATCATAGCATGGTATTTTGATGCTGAAATTGCCTTCTAAACAACCCCCCCCCCCCCCCTTTTGACCAATGACAATGATCAGCTCCCGTAGGTCCACATTTTACTGATAACCAGTTCCTGAAGGTCCCGAATTTTTACCTGCCGTGGCACACCCCGTCAACTTTTAACTCAAGTACCCCCCCCCCCCTCCGGGGGTAGCAGTGGTCCCTTGGTCGTAGGATTAGTAAATTTTTGTCGGAAATAAAGTTACGACATCGGAACTTACAACTTTTTTATGCTCCACCCCCATTGAGATGTATCTCAACTTTGCAACAAATGACCGTAGAAAGACGATTCAAGATTCATCAGATTCGTCTTGGAGAGAGCTTTTCAACGCCGTATAGATTGTTTAGGTCCGACTCGTCGGCGGGGAGGGGGGGGACGGGCCGTAAGATTTGTGGGTTGTACAGAGTCATTATAATACATAGTTCAACAGATTAGGCCACATACCTTTAGTAATGATTCATCCTTGTGAAATTGACTTCATCTGTGGAGTTTTTCAATCATTGACCATTCTTTCTGGGAGTGAGAGCTGCACATGATGGTACCGTACATGTAGGCTTATAGCAGAAAACGAGGTCGAGGTCAGGGAAGCGCGGGTGAACATGAACCCCCACCTTGATCCCCTTAGCTAGACGTTGATGAAAGCTGCATTTACCGAGCTCCTAGCGGTTACACTACGGGTCTCCGTCTCACTCTGTCCAGATAGCCTATCCCGGCCGCCCTAAAAGGCACGAACCAAGGGAAAGTTCTGAAGTGTCCTTTCGGACATGAGTTTCCGTTAACTCATGTGTCACAGCTATCGTGACAAACAGGCTCAAAGAGTACCAAACTCAATGAGAGACACTCCTTCTCACAGGGTGTCAAGAAACTGTCACACACACACATCCTGGTGCTCTGGAAGGGTACAGCCACATGCATACAGATCTATAAACCTGCTCCCAATCATGGAAAGCGGCCCAATGACTGCAATATCATGTCATTACTGCAACCTGAATCTGTGTCCCACTCATCCCAACATGAGTAGCGCCCACAAGATTCTACCCCAGAACACAGCCGCACAAGATGTCCGGTTGTGACTAGACTTCTCTGTCTTCAGTGAGACATGGGAATACAGAGTATTCCCCACCAATCCAAAGTAGGACTAAACAACCTGGATTTACGGGCAGTTCCCTGCTCAGGCTGACCAATCCTATTCGTACGGAAACAACTCATCCTATAACCACACTGTATCAGCCCCAGCTGACACAATTGTGGGGCAGAAGAGCCTATATTCCGTACGGGATTCCAACCCTGAGACACAAACATGGCCATATCCAGATTGGTACAACTAACATCGTATATGGGTTTCCCCATAGACCTCACAAAATATGAGCCGCCTCCGACTCCTTCTGTAAGATTCCAGTACTCGCACATTTCTGCTTGAGGAGTCACCCGCCCTCCTCCAAAGGTGATGACAACCTAGTTGGAGACAGCTTTGGAGCGATCCCGCAAGCAAATGCAATGTGCGATAATAGCTACGATGCAGATTCCAGTATTCATGAGTATACATGAGTCATAGCCATGAACTATGGATACAGGTCACACGGACACAAATATCACAAATCATACTGCCATGAATCTCATGCATACAAGTTGCACAGACACGAATCCCATGGAAACAATCCTGCGGACACAAATTCCATGGATACGAATCTCATGCAGCTATCGTCGGCCCAGGTGGAGCTCCCAACGATACCATGAACTGGCAAGAATCCTATGGCCATGAATTCCATGGATACGAATTTCTTGCGACTATCGTCGGCCCAGGTGGAGCTCCCAACGATACCATGAACTGGCACAAGCCTGCAAGGGTCTGCTGCACGGAAATCCGCGATCTCACGAAAGTCCACGATCTCACGAAAGTCCGCGATCTCACGAAAGTCCGCGATCTCACGAAAGTCCGCGATCTCACGGAAATGCACGATCTCACGGAAATGCACGATCTCACGGAAATGCACGATCTCACGGAAATGCACGATCTCACGGAAATGCACGATCTCACGGAAATGCACGATCTCACGGAAATGCACGATCTCACGGAAATGCACGATCTCACGGAAATGCACGATCTCACGGAAACCCACGATCTCACGGAAACCCACAATCTCACGGAAACCCACGATCTCACGGAAACCCACGATCTCACAGAAATCGTGAGCCTGCACCAGCCTGCACCGGTCAAGATGTTCCATAACCAGAATATCCCTTTAGGTCACTGAAACAGAGTAACAGTGCCTGGTCATGGCTCCAATGTAATGAACCTGGGATAGTTCTGCACAGTCAGAACAAATAACCAAGTCAGAGCTGCAAAAGCAGGGGCTGCAAAGCTTTATTACTCATAGCCTGAGTTACAAGACGCTAAGTGGCCCAACAAGAGAACCTAGTGTAAACTAGTATGCTCAAGTATCAGAACAAGTGGAAGTTGGCCCTGTACTGGGTAGTGTACATATCTGCAGGTCTGTGTAAAACGGTGTCTCTACTAGTACTGTTAAGCCTGGGTTCTATGACAGCTGACTGGAATATAGGTTTGTGTTGAATGGTGGCGCCGCCCTAGTGGAACTTGGGTGAAGCATCCCTCTGCTTGCTGTGGTAGTCCCTCTGCTTGCTGTGGTGGCTCCCTCTATGGGGTAGTGGTGGCAATTGGTGGTACATCAACCAGGGAAGCTGCTGGTTCACTACATATGTAATTAACAGGCGAGGTCTCCAACCTGAGCATTGTAAGGTGGATGCTATCAGGAGTTTCCCCAGACCTAGGAAAGTCAAAGATGTGAAGGCTTTCTGTGGCCTGTGTAATTATTATGGAAATTTCATTCGAAATTTTAGTGAACTAATGATACCTCTGTACCGAATTACCAGCAAGAAGAAAGAGTTCAAATGGGATCCTGAAAGTGAGAGAAGTTTTGAGCTCGTCAAGAGATCTACTTAGAAAAATGCCTTGCTACCACATCCTGATTATTCAAAAGAATTTTTTATTACAAGTGATGCAAGTAATTTTTCTCTTGGCTGTTCTTTAAATCAGAAAGATAGTAATGGATTCCTTAGACCAATAGAATTCGCAGGAAGGGCTCTCACAAAATGTGAAAGAAACTACAGCTGTTCTGACAGAGAACTGGCTGGTTTGAAGTTTGCTATGGAAAAGTTCAAACATTATATCTGGGGGAGGCCCTTCACCATATATACAGATCACCAAGCATTGCTTGCTTTAAATAGCAAGACGAATTTAACTGGTAGGATGGCTAGATGGCTAGATTTTTTCAGTAACTTTGAGTACACTATTCTTTATCTCAAGGGGTCTCTGAACACTGTTGCTGACATTCTCAGTCGGCGAGATTACAGCCTTGAGGGGAAGGAGAGCCACGTGCCTCAGAGCAGGGGTCAAAAGAAAGCTGTGGCTTTCTCTGAGGTACATGTCATTAAATATTTCAGACCGGAAGATGTGGTACAAAATTACCCAGTAAGAATGTTTAGGCCCCTTCCTATAATTTCCAAGAAGGAGGACCTCACATACAACGACCAAGAATGTGAGGAGGAAGCTCCTAGAATTCCTGTAGTGAGTGGGGAGAAAGCCATTATGGCCATTGAAACTAGATCCTCCACACACCAGGATACGGATAGATCTAAGGAAAAAGCCCTCCAGAGATCAAGGGATCAGGAGAGGAAGAGGAAGCAAAGGGCAATAAAGCATGAACAGGCTAGGGTAAGCAGTAAATTGCCACATTTTTCTAAGTCTAAGATCAGTAAAAATACCGACAGAAGATAGGCTATAGGATCAGCCCCCCCCCCCCACGGCTGTCAGGTGATTTGTTTACAGAGGAATTGACAGGAGGTGAGGCTGTAGGGGTTAAGGATCTCACATCAGGACAGATGGCTGATCCTTCCTGTAGATCAATGATCGACTACATCAAGTCTGGAATGCTCCCTCCAGGAAATGAGGAAGCGAGGCGGATATTGCTGTCCCAGGAACAGTTCTTTATGAGAAATGGCCTCTTGTGCAGAATTCCTGGGAAGCTGAGGTACAGATTGATACCCCAGGTGTACCAGATTGTGATACCCAAGGATCTGATTAATACATTCCTAGAAAGGATCCATAACGGGGTAGTTGGTGCACATGTGGGGATCACTAAGATGCTTCATTTAATCTCCAGCAGGTTTTTCTGGCCAACTATGGTAGCAGATGTGGAGAAATATGTTTCAATTTGCCACGAATGCCTAAGTTCAAAGAAAATGAACAGGACCATCCGCCTACCTATGGAGATTAGAGATCCCACCCCACGCCCATTTTCATGCTTCATGGTTGATTCTATAGGCACCATCACAAAGACAAAATCAGGAAACTGTTATATTCAAACCTGTATAGATATGTCTACAAAATTCTTATTTGCTTGGGCTACTGATTCGATCAGTAGTGCAAGTTTTAGGAATGAATTCTTTGAGAAAGTTATTTGTTCTGTGGGTTGTCCAAATAAGATTTACAGCGACAACAGGACGACATTTACAGGAAAAGACTTCACTTTATTCTGTAAAAAAATCGGCATAGAACAGATTTTCTCCTCTCCCCTGAAGCCATCTTCAAATGGGCTCATAGAAAGACAAAATAAATCGATGGGAGAGATGCTGTGTACCTTCTGCTTGGCAAATGCTGAGTACTGGGATCTTTATGTTCCTGGAATTGTCATGGCTCTAAATGCCACAGATAGTTTCAGCGCAGGAATAGCTCCTTATACCCTAGTATATGGTAGGGAGTGTCAAATTCCTTCCCAAGCATGTTTGATCGATGTCAAAGACACTATAAAGCCAATCCTGGAACATCTGTTAGACGCAGATGAGAACAGGGAAAGATTGACTAACTTAGTAGAAAAGAACATTGAAAAAGCTAATGTTAATATGAAGCAATTATATTAATATGAAGTTCATTTCTTCAAGAAAGGTTTGAGTGCTAAAATACAGAGCCAGTATTCTGGACCTTATTTAGTGGTGCGAAGGCCATCAAAATCCACTGCTAAACTGAAGAATTTGAGCAGCAGTAAAATATTGAATCGACCTGTGCATGTACAATTCCTCAAACTAGTTAACAAAAAATATACTCGAGATTTCCTCAAGAAATTGTTGGGGAAATAAGTTCTTTTATATGTGTTTATCTAGGCGTGTGGATACCAGGGCTTATTGGGGAATAGCCTATTGGTAGAAGCAAACCTAGGCAGCTTTTGTTTCATCGGGAGAGCGGCCGACTCTTGGAGTGGCGGTTTTCACGGCACGGGAGCAAGCAGGGCCCAGCGAGCGTCTACGGGAAAGAAAGAACACGGTTGGCAGTAGCATTCACTATGTGGATATAGTTCCAGCTTGAAAGTGTCAATCTGGTCACCTCTTGTCATCCTTCCATAGGCGCTAACGCGCAGAGCTCGTACTCATGCTTCCTTCGAAGTCCGCACTATGAACTCTAGACCTATAAATAGCCGGCTGCTCAGCGTTAATTTATCGCCCAGTTGGGAGTATGGGCATAATACTCTCCCTTGCTAGACACTATACATCACTACATCTAGCAATAATGTGATGCTTTAGGCGCTGCCTAGAGAACCAGCAATTCAAATCTTTTTATTTTTTATTTTTTATTCCCAGTTCAGAAGAAAACGCTGTTTCTGAGCGATTTGGGACATTATTTTATTTATTTATTTATTTTCTGGAAATCTTGTTAGTTGCCAAACACTGCAAACCTTTTGCAGCTTGGTCACTTGGCATTGTTTGCTGCTAACTGGCTGCAAACTTCTGCCTACCCTTGGCAACTTGGTAACTGGAAATAATAATTTTTTGTTGCTGGATCTCAAATGTGCTTAAAACCCATTTATTTTGTAGGAAGATGAGTGTTTCTGTTCCTTGATGACTTTCAGACTATTTTTATGACAATTGCAAGTGTTTTTGAGTGAATTTTTTGTGCGATTTTGAGCATTTTTCTTGAACTTTTGAAAAACTTTAAAACTTTTTACCTTTTTAAAGTTGATATTTATTATCTATAATTACTCTAGTACAGAATGTGATGACTTTAGGCCATTTTCTCTGGACTTTTTCTTAGTCATCACCATGTAAGAACGTTTGTGAGCCAATGAAGCGAAGATTTTAGGGGAGAGGACCTGTAAATTTAATTAAAAAATTCTTGTCCATTCCTCCCTTGTGGCTTGTGTTAACTGTGGATGATTTGAAAGGAGAAATCTCGCCCTGAAGGGACTAAAGGTAGGATTTGGACAGTCATAGGTACCGGTGCTAGAGTGGGGTGAGCCTCAATGCAGAGGAATGCCCGTGGCATGGGCGTTGCTTGGTCCTTCCCTCAGGGGGGCA
This sequence comes from Sthenelais limicola, assembly GCA_942159475.1. Taxonomy (NCBI): domain Eukaryota; kingdom Metazoa; phylum Annelida; class Polychaeta; order Phyllodocida; family Sigalionidae; genus Sthenelais; species Sthenelais limicola. Next base: position 13,584,745 of record OW804102.1, on the reverse strand, counting down.
TGGCATCACACATGCTGCAAACCTCTCGTGCACCCCACAGACCCTAGTGTTCCTTCGATGGAATGGGCCTGGGTCACTTACTGAGCCAGCAATGAAGGGTTGGGGGCTGTATTGAAACCCCCCTGACATTTAATCTGGATGTGGCCAGGCCTAGTACCGCACCAATCCACCCTGGAGGGTTTAATGTAATGGGTACTACCCTAAGGCTTCTCTGACTAGACCACGATCACACAAGGTGGATAGGTGGATAAGCTTCAAGATGGATAGACAGAGGTATGAGTTGCTCTCTGAGATATTTTTTCTTTTCATCTTGATTCTCTTGCAATTGGTTACCTAATTCGTCGTTCGACTCATTTAAGCGTCCATGCTAATGATACCGAAATTATTTCTAGGAACTTTAAATTATTTTTCTGTACTAAGATTTTATTTTTCTAAACTTGAAAGAATTTTTTGCCACTCCTCACTTAGACTATGGGGATCGTGTGAAGCCAATGTCTACCTCACTCAAGTAGTTAGAACTTGGTATTACTTGTTTTTACCCTAGTTTACTTATTTTTAACTCTGTTTTTATTTTTTTATTTTTTATTTCTGCAATTCTTCCTTTACAGTGTACTCTTCCTTCTGGTCGTAGCGACTGTACCGGACACAGGCTGCGACAAAACTTGGGTGTCTTCTTTTACCAAGAACAGGACATCGTAGTCAACTGCCAGCAAAAATCAGTAATTCTGGATCTACCCTTGCCTAGGGTAGAAGACCCTGTGATGCCTTCCCTTTGTGACTCTGTTCGACTGGGAATACTGGAGGAGGATTGCATTGCAATTAATTCCATGCAGAATCGATTATTTATGATTGCAAATGGGACTTTCTTCAAGTTTTCTTCACTAATGGAAACTATGGAGGCTGATCATTCTAAAAGACCCAGGAGAGCTATATTGCCTGGAGTTGGCAAGGTAGCAAAAAAATTATTTGGTGTGGCTACTGATGATGAGTTGGCGGATTTCAATAATGCTGTGAGAATAATGTCAGGAGGAGTTGGAACTATAGGCCCAATACGTGGGAACAGTGAGGAAAGTGCTGACAGCGATCGAGGGATTATTAGAGGGGCATGTGTCGTTGGATCTCATGGAGGACAGGAGTCTGGACAGGGCTAGAGGAGTCTTGCGGGAGTCCTTGCCTGAAGGTCACCTTATGGTAACAACTTTAGACAGGGATTCTCTGCTCAACTTCCATGTGGATAAAGACCGAATTATTATTTCTCTGGGGGTCATTGCGGCTCCTAGAAAATCAGTTTTTTCCTTATTTAGACCACTTTTTATTCCTTTACCCTTACATAGTCATACTCACAATGCCTCTGGTTACACAAAACTGGTGTTTGCCTCCAAATATTTTGCCTTATCATTGGATCATACTCAGTATTTGGAACTAGAACAGGATTTTTTAGGGAGGTGTATTGACTTGGAATATGGTAAGTTTTGCAGAGAATCGTATATTTTGAGATCTGTTAATCTTTGGTCATGTTTATCGTCCCTTTTCTTTGATAATGTAACTTCAGCCCTTGAGCTGTGCCCTTACCACTCGTTCCTCAACGTGCCTGTGCCCCTGACACATTTATCAGTGGGTAATGACAGCCATGTCATCGTGGGGGCAGGCCAGACGGCGAGGTTTGAGTGCCCTGGGGGGCATATCAAGGAGATTAGAGTCCCCCCTTTTCTTGTTGTGACTTTACCCTGCCGGTGTATTTTGAAATTTGATAATGTTGTTAAAGAAGATAATCAAATTGAGTGTGAAGAGCCAGTAATTGCTCATATTAAGATCAAAACAGGTTTTGATATGCCCATGGCTGCTTCTTTTGGAATCAATATTCTAAATATTTCTGGGGCAGAAATCTTTCATGCTCCTGTTGAGTTAAATTTACCTACCTCTGAGGAAATTAGAAACCATTTAGGCCACCTTGGAGACGATTTGGTAAATAAAGGTATTGATCTTAGACCAGCGGTAAAGGACATGATGGAAAAACAACAAAAAGTTAAAGAAATGTGGGAAAATTTGAAGATTTCTCTGCAAAATCTTCCTAAACATCATTCGGTGGGCATTACAGCAACAATGATTAGTATTTTTAACACAGTAATGTGTATTTATTTATTTTGTGAGTTGCATCGTTTGGGAGCTATTTTTCCAATTGTGCGTCAGGCAGATGCTTTTACTATTATGAATTTAACTGATCTAGAGGCTGCTAATGTCGTTTTTACACCCAATGCCAAGTCGATCACTGATTCTTCCTTTAATTATTATTCGTTTTACTACGATTATTCTGGTTATTTGGTCTCCATTTGCCTTTGTATTATGCTAGTATTTGTCTTAAAGAAGATTTGGACATATAGAACCTTTTTAAATATGATTTGCTGTGGGGGAAGAAACGAGATGTTGGACGCCCCTATGCTTCACTTGCGTTTGCAGAGCAGTGGAAACTCTTTTGATTTTCCACTGGTCAGTTCTATTTTTTCTCATAATGCTATGCTAAAAGGCCTTTCTTCCGATGGTTGTTTCTGCAGAAGCAGAGATTTCTTGCTGTCATTTGAGGAGATTTATTTTCCTTGAATGGAGTGATGACCTTTTGGTACCCAGCCAAGGCAAAGTGTTTAGAGTAACTTTGCCGACAGCTGTTAAAATTCCTTTTTCATCTTCTTTTAGGCTAAAAACAGTCTTGGCAAGCCAGGAAAAGATTTGGGCTCTATTTTGGGTCCCAAAGAACTCTCTAGAGCTGTGCAAATTTTGTTAAAAACACCCCTTAGTCGTTCGAAAAGAGGATTAACCTCAAGTAATATTTCTTTAGCAAGTGTAAGCAATGGAGCAGGTCTAAGAAACAAATGCGTTTCTTTCTCAGACCTCCATGAGAGAGATGAGAAAAACGTTTAGTTTGTTCTCGAAAGCAGTTTTTCTGTTTATTTATTTCTTCTTACTTGTCTATTTTACGTATCTAGACTGGTACAGCTGTTTCAGTGTGTGACCAACTATGTGGGCCACCCAGTTGTGGTGACTGGGGTCACAGCAAGACCCCATGAGGTATCTATTAAGGTGAACTCTACCGACCTAGTGTATATCTGGCCTTGTTCTCTGGTATGTGGTGTATTTATAGCTGGGTATTTGAATGAGGAAGCAAAACAATAACATCTGTTTTGTACGTCTCACTTACAGCCTTCTGTGCTGCTGGTTGAACTGTTTTTAATATGCCTTTTGACCATGTTTTTACTTCCAGTTGGTTTCACTGATTTTTCTTGTATTTGAATTTAAACTTTGTTTTTTGACTTGATATGATTAGCTCGTTGATAACTTTCAACGATTTCACAGATCTATACTTTTGGGTCTGTTTTTCTCTTTTCTGTATTTCTTTGAAACAATTGTATTGTTTTGGTATTTGTTTGGTGTCTTTGTATTTGTATATTTACTTCTCTGTTCTATACAACACAAAATCTCACAAGCGGTGAGTCATTTCCTATGGAAACTTCCATAGAGGAGCTATTGTACAAATTTGGATTTTATTCATATAATTATCATTTTTTCAAGCGGAAAAAAAGTTTTGGTAAGAGGGGGAGAGACGAGAAAGGGGATGAATCCGTCTGCAAGTCTCAACTCCGCCATGATTCTGGTCTCAATGAGACCCGGTTTTGTGCCCAGTCGCACTTTTAGACCCGATGTTCCAAATCAAAAAATTTAAAGTTGTAAGTTGTTCAAACTATTTAGAGAGTCCCGTCTGTGAAGTCGGAATCAAAATCGGTACATAAATAAGCCAGTTATTAGCGATTTTGTAAATTTATATTTTTAAAGTTTGCTACCTTTCCGATTTGAAAATCAACTTCTGAAATGTTTGTTTTTGGGTCCACTGCATAGCGCTTGAGCAGACGCCATTGATTTAACATTGCGCCCCTTTTGTGTTGGTCGCTATAGACGACCCATATTATATTTCACCGACCGGGCGCTATAGGCCGTCATGCTGAGCGCTGGGACGTCATAGGCAGCAAGGTTAAACTTTTTTGCTCTATACAGCAAGGTTGATTTATGGACCACACTCTGAATGATTTATTTATTATTTATTATGTTTATTTAAATGCTGGAAAGAGCGGTTTTGCCTTGCTGTTAGCAATCTTTGGTCGCCTACCTTTATATTATGTTCTATTTATTTAAAATTATGTTCACCTTTGTGAAACATTTTTAAATTATTTATTTATTCTATTTAATTATTTAATCCTTTTGGAACATTTACTTTCTGGATTTTTGCCTTGCCTATTGGCACATTTCTCTTACTTTTAAGGACAATCATCCACACAAGGTCATGTACATGCCTGAGTGATCATTCGCAGGGCATGACATGGCATTGTGCAAGTTTGGATGAGATGTGTTTGTAGGCTAGTCATAGAGAGTTTACAAATTGATAGAAGTTACCTTTAAAACGATTTTTCACTGCAGATAACTATCCTTTACCCCACCTTTTTACCTTTTTCCTTTTAGCTAAGACACTGTTGCTATCAGAAATTTTTTCCTCATACCTAGTGCATTTTTCTCAGTCTTCACAAGACTAAAAATGCCTCTCACTAGACCAAGTTTCAGGAAATTGGACTTTACCTTGGGCCCTTCTAAGAGTCCAACTATTGGTCCATTGTACCAAGCCCCCAAATCAGAGGTAAACTGGATAGGTGTTGTCGCAGTGGTGTTTATTGTTTTCTTTTTCTTGCCAAAGATTGTTAGATGTCTTTATAAATTGTATTTGTGTTTGAAGGCCTGTTGCCTTTGCTGCTGCTGCCGAAAGGCCAACAGCAAGGCCAACAGAATTTGTCTTCACCTCCAGCAGGGAGAGAGGTGTATAGAGATTTTTCTCTCCTCTACAATTTTTGAGAGTGAGACTCTCTCTGCTGCTGAAGCCCCTAGAATGGCAGGTATATATGCCGATAGGGGTTGCTATCTCTTCTCCTCAGTGGCTCTCAGATGGAGTGGACCTATAAGGGTAATCCACCAAAGAGGGCTACTGGAGATCGATCTGCCTCGACAGAGATCTTTCACTTGCAGTAAATACAGGGTGCTGGCTGCCATGCTGGAGGAAGGCGAGGTTTGTTGGACTCTAGTGTGGAAGCCAGTACAGGGAAACCCACTGGAGCTCGAAGTGGTGTAGAGAGTGAGGCAGGCTGATCTTTTTTCTCTCTCCGCTTAGAGAGAGAGGGGGAAGAGAGTGATTCTCACTTTATTGTGAGTCTTTTTGTATATTTGTATTATATTTTATTCTTGTCTATAAGGTCTCATGTACGGATAGACTTCTGCCATATTTTTGTATTCACTTTATATTTCACAGCAGAAGCAGGGAGCACTCATGTTTTGCTCTAAAGATTTATATCTTATTATTATTGTTTCTGGTTAGTTAAAGAAGCTTCTGATACTGCCAGTGTCAGGCCCCGTATTCACTGCGCCTCGTCGGTCTTTCTCTGACCAATGTTTAGGGCGGAATGTGTAGTCGCATACGCCGGCGCTGTAATTTGAGAAGGCTGGTCGCCGACGCAGGCTCTCGCCTTATGCTATCCCTGCGAGGCCGGTCAAGTGTACAAGCTAGTGTTTAATCAACTCTTCTATTTAATCTCCTTATTGTTCTAGCTTGTCCCTGTTTTCTCAAATGTCTAGTAAAATGCTTCTTATACCATATTTATGAAAAAGATTCCGTATGAGATCGCCTTCTTGAGTATTTCTTTATTTGATTTTAATTTTGAAATTAATGTTTATATTATTCTTAAGCAGGTGTGCTTTATGGAGGGTCGTCGGGGTAGCGAGGAGGTGATGCTATACAGCCAAGTTCATCCTAGCCCCTCCCTCCATGACTCACACCTGCCTGTCATCTTACATTGGGCCTATCATAGATAGAGCCCCTCCTACCTCCAGGAGTACCATGTGAGCTGCTCCTGTGAGGGTTGCTTGTTTAATAAAATATACTTTAGTTGGTAACGGTATCTGAACGTGTCTGGTCTTCATTCTCCTACTCGACGATTCAACATTACATTATAGAAGCCTAAGACAATCTCGACTATATAGGTAGACGAAGCTTGTAACACCTAACCTGCACGACCGCTGAATGACAATCTGGTGTACCTGGGCTCTTTTTATACCCTGGTATTGGGTTTGGAATTCCTGCCAGATCCCTGATCCCTGGGTCATGTGACCTCGATCCAGTCCATATATGTGTAGTGTTTAGACTTGCACTAGATTTGTGCTAGACTCTAGTCTTGTTGAGTAGAGTTGGCAGAGGGGATAGAGAGAGGGAGGGGGAGGGGGGGAGAAGGGGTGGGGTAGTGTTGGGTGTTTTAGGGGGGAAAGGGTAGTGTGTCTAGTGTTTTTTTACACATTTTATTATTTTTATAATTTCTTTTTGAAATACAAGATGGCTGGTTTTTTAGAGCGGTTTCGGCTAAGGGCCTCATCAGGTGCTTTGTTAGTGTTTAGTTCTCTTCCCTTCTTACACTGTCTTGAGTAGACTAATTGAGGGGCGGTCCAATGAATTATTTTCTTTGTTCTATTATTTTATTTATTTTTCATAATGTTATTCAAAGGATTTTTTCGATGGGAAAGTGAGGTAACATTGAGTAGTTATTCACTCATGTCATTCAAAAGAGTACAGGTATTGGTGTGAGCCTAACCTCATTAGGGATACTTTTTGTAAATCTTTTACCTTCTTTGGAATCTGGATGGGAGCTATTACATAGTGTGCAAGTCTGGTCCAGATCCTTGGAAGTGGCAAAAAAATTTTTGACGTGGCTTTTTGGTTCGAGGTTTTTGGCTCATTTGAATTCGGAATCCTTTACATTCATACCATGTGGTTGGTATGTCTGTAACCTATGGATCCAATTGTGTGCAATCAGAATCCTCAGGTCTTTTGCTCTCTTGCTCTCAGGGTGTTGGTATATAAAGTCTATTATCTGTATTTCAAAGTCGTGTATACCTTTGTGGTTTGGTAGGTTGAAGTGTTTCCCCACCTCTGACTTGGTTCTATTGTGTTTTATGTCTGCCATGTGTTCGCTTGCTCTCTTCCATAGGGTTCTTTTTGTCTGTCCTATGTACTGATGATTGCATTTTTTGCATGAGATACAGTATATTATATTGGAGCTGCCGCAGTTCACGTTGGTTTTTACTTCTGCCTTTCTTTTGTTTGTTCCCTTTATGGGATTTTCTCTGTTTATCTTTGGGCATACTTTGCACTTCTTGTGCTCGCATTTGTTAGTGGTTTTTTCTTCTTTTTCCACCTTTTCTTTTTCTGGGTGGTAATCTAGTTTCGCTCTCATTAGGTGTTCTCTTAGGTTTTTGGGTCTTTTGTACCCGCATATTAGGTTCTTTTCGTGTAGGCTTTTTGTCTGTTTTGACTTGCCTAAGAGGTGCCAGTTGTTCTTAAGTATTTTACTGGCCTTGTTGTAGTTGGGTCTGAACATTCCTATGTGGTGTATGTTATTTTTCTCTTCTTTTTTGGGGTCTTCTTTCTGTTTTTCATCCTTTTCCTTTTCCTTTCTGTCTTTTAGTGCTTTATTTAGTGCCTTTTGGATCACATTTTCCGGGTAGCCCCTTCTTCTGAAGTGTTTGCTTTTGTCTTTGCTGTGCAAATGGAAGTCTTCTTCCTTTGTGCAGATCTTGTTAATGCGTGTGAATTGGCTATAGGGTAAGCTTTTCTTGCATTGTGGAGGGTGGGCTGAGCTGTAATGCAGATAGTTGTTTTTATCTGTTGGTTTAGTGTACAGGGTTGTGTACAGTTCGCCGTTTGTGTCTTTTCTGACTTTTGTGTCTAGGAAATTGATCTCCTTTGTGGAGTATTCGGAGGTGAACTTTATGGAATGGTGGAAATTATTTAGTTCGTTTATGAATCCCTGGAGTTTTTCTTCTCCGTGGGTCCATATGAAAAAGATATCGTCTATGTATCTCTTCCATACGGTAGGTTTGTGCGTTGCTTGTTTTAGCATTCGTTCTTCCAGGTCCCTCATAAATATATTGGCATATGAGGGTGCCAATGCCGTACCCATGGCTGTACCTCCTATTTGGAGGTAGTTTTGCCCATTGTATTGGAAGTTATTGCACATTAGTACCTTTTTTAGCAGTTCACTCAGAGTTTCGTTAGTTGGGAGTTCGGTTTTGTTCCTTTTTGCGTTAAGCATTTTTTCTACTACTTCGATTCCTTCCTTATTGGGGATATTAGTGTAGAGTGCACTTACATCTAGTGTGCCTAGGATGTCCGTGTCTTTCAGTTTATCTGTGCTTTTTATCATTTCTATAAATTCTCCTGTGTCTTTTATGTATGACTGCCCTTCTTTCACTAAGGGTTGTAGGAAGATGTCTACAAAGTTTGATATCTTTTCTGTGGGGCCACTGTTTGAGGAGACTATCGGTCTCCCTGGTGGTGGTATTATTCCTTTGTGTATTTTGGGTAAGAAATATACCTGTGGGGTTTTGCATTTCTCGGTTTTGAGGATATTCATTATCCCCTTGTTTATTTCGCCTCTTTTTTCCAGGGTTTCTATGTATTCATTTATTTCCTGGCTGTACGTTTGGGTTTGATCGGTTTCCACCTTTTCATAGTATTTGGTGTTATTTAAGTCTTTTTGACTTTGTTCTATGTATTTCTGGGTGTCTTGTATGACTAGGGCCCCTCCCTTGTCCGCCTTTTGAATATAGACTTCTTTGTCTTTTGAAAGTGTTTTTAGGGCTTGTTTTTCTCCCTGTTTAAGATTATGTTTTTTCACCTTTTTGATGTTTGTTTTTGAGATTTGGGAGTCACATGTTTCTATGAAAAATTCTAGGTTTGGGGGACCTTGGGGGGCACTCTTTGTGCTCTTTTCTTTGAACTTTCTTCTTAGTTTTTCTAAGGCTATGTTCGTTTGTTCTTGAGGGAAATTTTCGAGTTTCTTTTTATTATCAGTTTTTTTCGATTCGTTTTGTTTTTCGAAATGACAATGGAAGCGCATTTTCCTATATAGATCTTCGGTTTCTCTAACTACTTGGGCCACGTCCGTATTGTTGGTAGTGGGACAGAATTTAAGACCTTTCTTTAAGAGATTTTCTTCGTCTTTAGATAGGATTCTACTGGACAGATTAATGATATCACCTTTTGTAAGGATTTTCGATTTCTCTGGGGTTTGAGATATGTTTGGTAGGGTACATACGGAACAAACACTGGTTTGCTGACACTGCTTTTTATTCATTTCCATTTCACTTTTGTCTTTTTGACCGTTTGCACTACTTTTAGACTTGGAATTATGAATGTTCGTGTTTAGTATGGGGCCATACGTCTTCCCCTGGCTGCCCTTCCTCGGGCCTGTCCCTGTCCCCTGCCTCGTCCCCTTCCTGTCGGGCGGCGGGGTTGTGGTCGTCCTCGTTCCGGAAAACCCGATGGCTGGGCACTCTCAAGGACTCTTGTTGCGGGATCGATAATTTGTTGTTGGGTGGGAGGGTTAGCTAGCAGGTTTGCCTTCCTCTCGTCCAACTGCCTGTGTTCATTCGTTTGAAACTTGGCGGTAATCGCGTCCCAAGACTTATATGACTCTTCCATAGTCACCTGCCCTTGCACCACGCCCAGCGTCTTCTCCGTCATAAGCTCGGCCGTGGAGCGAAGGGCGATGGAGGTGGTCTGATTCTGGCGTGCATTGCTTTTGAGGGCCGCAGCTGCTAGTCTCATTATTTCTGCGGCTTGTCTGTTCCTTAGCGTATGGTATTCCTTTCTGAAAGTTTCCATTTTCAGAAGGAAGGTAGGGGTCGTCTCCAGGGCATAGGCCCATGGTTCCAACACATTATTGGTCGCCGCTTGCTCGAGATATGAAGCTCTTAGGAGCTGCTTAATGGCTTCCAAGTGGGTGGAACGCGCCTGGTTCCACGTACTGAGGGCCTCGGCCGGGATTCCCTGTTTTGCCGTGGGCTGAAAGTACAGAGGGGTTATGAATGCATAATCATTAAGGTTTCGTTTTATAATTTCTTCTAACCTTTTATTCTGGTCAAATGTGTAAAGACTTTGCTCGTCATTATCTTCTTGCTCTAGTTCTAATAGGTTTTCTAGAGTTGAGTTCAAATGCTCAGTTTGTTCTGAGTTTTGTTGGTTAATTATATCTGAGTTTTGTGTAACCTCTACGAAATTAGAGTCTTGAGGTGTAGTTTCCGCACAATCTATACTGGTTGTGTCCACACAATCTGTACTGGTTGTGTCAAATGTTAACTTTCGGTGCTTATACACAGTTAGGTTTGACTCTAGTATTTCATTTGTGGCATCGGTGCTGCCACCTAGTAGGTTTTGGTCGTATACCCGATGTTCCGCGGAGCGCGTGCGTTTTTTACCTTTTTTGGTACTCCCCGGTTGTATACTTCCGGCTGCGTCATGCGCCACCGGCATGGATTTTACTGCCATGGTTCGGCTTTTAAACCAATCCGTTATACGAGGAATATGACTCTTATGTTTGGAAAGTATTCTTACCTCCCTCTGAGTGTTGCTCGAATGACTCCAACTGAAGTCAGGGGCCGCTTGTTGGGCATCCCTCTGTTCCAATCTCGCAATACGACCTCCGTCGTCCTCGCCTCTCTGGCCGTCATGATCTTTCGGCAAGTTCTCTTGGTGAGATTTGCCTGACTTGCTTGCTTTGTCATCACCCATCGTGATCGATCGGAGTCGAGGTGAGTACTTTTTCTTTCGTCTTTGTGATCTGAAAAAGATATAATATGTGTGTAGTATGTGTAACTGAATTCCGATGTACTTATTGTACTGTTCGAGAATCAAAGCTATGTTTCTTAATGAACTCAGAGCTTAGCCTAGTAAGGCTTGGTGACTTTAGTAGTCAAATGTAGTAGGATCCGACTTCAAAGTGGAAGGAGATATATAGGTAGACGAAGCTTGTAACACCTAACCTGCACGACCGCTGAATGACAATCTGGTGTACCTGGGCTCTTTTTATACCCTGGTATTGGGTTTGGAATTCCCGCCAGATCCCTGATCCCTGGGTCATGTGACCTCGATCCAGTCCATATATGTGTAGTGTTTAGACTTGCACTAGATTTGTGCTAGACTCTAGTCTTGTTGAGTAGAGTTGGCAGAGGGGATAGAGAGAGGGAGGGGGAGGGGGGGGAGAAGGGGTGGGGTAGTGTTGGGTGTTTTAGGGGGGAAAGGGTAGTGTGTCTAGTGTTTTTTTACACATTTTATTATTTTTATAATTTCTTTTTGAAATACAAGATGGCTGGTTTTTTAGAGCGGTTTCGGCTAAGGGCCTCATCAGGTGCTTTGTTAGTGTTTAGTTCTCTTCCCTTCTTACACTGTCTTGAGTAGACTAATTGAGGGGCGGTCCAATGAATTATTTTCATTGTTCTATTATTTTATTTATTTTTCATAATGTTTTTCAAGGGATTTTTTCGATGGGAAAGTGAGGTAACATTGAGTAGTTATTCACTCATGTCATTCAAAAGATTACAGGTATTGGTGTGAGCCTAACCTCATTAGGGATACTTTTTGTAAATCTTTTACCTTCTTTGGAATCTGGATGAGAGCTATTACATAGTGTGCAAGTCTGGTCCAGATCCTTGGAAGTGGCAAAAAAATTTTTGCCACACAATCTCGACTATATAATAGTACGGTAATATTTAAATTCTTATACATTTCAGTGTCCACTACTAGGTCATTCATAGACCACCTCCTCTCTTTCTTACAGCTCTGTCTAACCTAATGTATAGTTGGGGAGTTGTATCATGTTGCCATGGGTACTGGCATTAGCCATATTTCACTGAAACCCAAGTAATTGATGAGATAATACTTGGATTAAATTGGTTTTTCACAGCTAGCTTTCTGATGAGTACACAAATGGGGCTGAGTTTGCCTGAGTAGAGGGTGTGTATTTGTCCCCCCACCACTGTGACTTCATCTGTGCTATGCTGGGTTGGCTAAGTATTGTCTAATAGCATTTATAAATACATGACAATGGCGGCCATATTTTCATTTGAATTTTGATATGAATTCTTGATTGTTTTTCATTATTTAATTTCATGTGTACACGACGGCTGGGTCCATAGTCATTGCCATAGCTGATCTATGGCGGACCCTTGTTGTTATTGACTCGCACGCAAATCTGATCAATTATCATAATAATAACTGTAGTGTAGCGGCAACAGGCAACATCATTTGAATTTTGATATGAATTCTTGATTGTTTTTCATTATTTAATTTCATGTGTACACAATGGCTGGGTCCATAGTCATTGCCATAGCTGATCTATGGCGGACCCTTGTTGTTATTGACTCGCACGCAAATCTGATCAATTATCATAATAACATCTGTAGTGTAGCGGCAACAGGCAACATCTCTACCAGAGCTGGGCACAAACAGCGGTCTCCGGCCAGTTCCACCAGGCGGCGATGCCCTACCATCATGACATTGTTGCTGAAGACACCCTTCTATGGATGATAGGAAAAGTCTACACCTCTAACATTGTGGAATTTTGCAGTCGCTTAACACAACGAACTCGGACCGTGCTGAGGATTGAGATACTTCTGTTGTTCAAATTAAGCTCTTGCACTTTAAGCTTGTAACTGTGTTTTAGGGTCAATAAAACCCGGTCAAACAAATTTATCCTTGTTTGTTGCTTTCTTTCACGATATTTGCGACTCATGCCCACAAATCTGTGGTTCATTACATTGGTGCCATGAACCTCAGGGCCAAGGAGGAATTTCACCTGGAAGGAAGGCTTTTGCAGGCTATATGATGGTGGCTTCACCATCATGGTAGACCACGCGAAAGACAATGCGGAACACAGGATCAAAGATCCCACGGCTGGAGGCTGAGGCAAAAGCCAACGAGATCCTTGCAGTAGTGCTGGCTAAGCACAGGGATGTCGCGAAGAATTTCACAATACAGGCTTTTGCTCAACTTGAGGAGGCAGTTGTGCATGTTATGGATATACACAAAGCGTCGCAGACAGTTTCTGATGCATCAAGGGATTTGGTCACCCAGCTGGTCGCCAATATTCATGGTTTCCGGTTGTATTACGATCCCGACACCTATCATGCCTTGAGGGATAAGGCGGGATATTCAGTTGATACTGGTGAACTCGATACCGCGAACGCTGAAACGGAAACAGAGTCAATCCTGAATGGCGAGTCGCCAACCACGTAGGGAGATAAACTCCTTATGAAGGATGGTGAATCGCTAGAGAGTGACGAGCGCGAGTTGGCTGAACGCGACTTGCTTTTCCTCTCTCAGGCTCTCACGAGTTTAAATACCACTGGCAAGTTGCCCGCAGACATCACAAAATCTGTGCTTGAGGAGAACCTCAGCAAGGTTTAGTTGCTAAATCACTTCGTGACTAGGAAATGGCTGGTGCGACTCTTTTGGGGTTTTAATAATCATGAATTGTGCCCAAACATCGCCCAGCGATCGCTCATGCCAGAGATAGATGCAAGCATCATGTATGATGAGGATCATCCTATGACCATTCGGTTAGGATCCCTACGAGGTGGTAAACCAAAGCCTAAGTCTCTACATCCTTTCAGAAAAGGCAAGGACTGAGAGGAATTTACGGCTTTAGCCGGCTTTAGCCGTAAATTACGCGGAACTATTCAATTGGTCCCAAGATACCCTTATGAGGGAACTCATAATGGCTACTTCCAAACACGTGAATCAATCTGTGTGGGGAAATTCATCCTCCCTCTCTCTGAATGATGTGGTAAATTGCTTAAAAGCGGTATTAGACACAAAAACGGAGGAGGAGAGATTGAAAGAATATTGGTTGCGTAAACAACAACTGTGTGAGTCACTCCATCACTATGGGGAGACACTCATAAGCTTGTGTAAACAGGCATATGAGGGTCAATACCTTGAACATATGAAAAAGGAGGGAATTCGCATTTTCTATGCGAGTCTTAAAGACCAATACCTAGGTATGTGGGTTCGGACACAGAGACCTAAGTCGATGCAGGAATGTGTTGATCTGAGAACAGATTCCCTATGTGCGGGGGGGCCCTGCGGCTTATCAATGCGTATTGGGAAACACTGCTCCAGCAGCTACTCCGTCTCTGATGTGGCTGATGACAGTCAAAGAGCCTGAGCACATGTTGGCGTGATGGCTACTCGATTTACAACAATATGGTGTTACTAACAAGAGCGATATCCAGCATCGCCCGGGCAAAAAGCACAACAATGCTGATGGTCTTTCTAGACGGCCATATAGTCGATGCAAATGGGTTGACTGTGACAACTGTGGTGCTCACAAGGCTGCAGTCGCGAGCTTTGTGGGGGAGGAGGCAGTCGGCATCAGGTGGATGATATGATCAGTTGTATCATTGAGCTGATAGAACTAAAGGAGGAGCCAACAAGTCCTGCGAGTAAAAGCAATGAGTTCACAGAAATCTGGAGTCGTAAAGCAGACTTATGCCTGAGGGAGGGCATACTAAGCTATTGCTGGGTACAACCCTCTACAGTCAAGGTTTTCAATCACATTGTGTCACCAACATATGGAGATGTTCCATAAGTGTCATGGGCCAGCATCAGCTGGGCACTTAAGAAAGAAAACAGCTTTGAGGAGAAGGTTCTATTGGCCAGGACAGTCGGGTGACATCAAGCGATGGATTTGTTTATGTCCTGAAAGTAATGCAAAAAAAAACCCGATCAGGGGTGGGAAAATCGCCCTTGACTAAGAAACTCACTGGGGAGAGATTCAGCTGAATCTCCATGGGTAACCTCAGTGGTTTCAAGACTAGTACATGTGGTAATACGTGTGTACTAGTAGTGGTGGATTATTTCTTCAAATGGTCGGAGGCTTGCCTGATCATAAGGCGACTACTTTTGCATGGACTGTTTTCCATGATTGGATATTACAATTTGGAGCACCAGCGGCGATCCAGACAGATGGGGGACCAGAGTTTGAGGGTATGGTATTCAAAGAACTCTGCAACCTATATGGCATGATTAAACAAACAACTCTCCCTTATCAACCTCAGGGGAACAGGCAGGCAGAAAGGTTTAATCATGTCCTTGGGAACAACTCTCGTGCTATGTAGATTACAGGGCTGATGATTGGGATTCATATATCCCGTGTATCGCAGTCACTTATAAGCGATAAGCGCGAGTACAGTATGTACACACTATTCAGTAGTATTTGGAGCTGAATCTTATACCCCGGCGGATTTGATTTATGGAGATCTTGGATACACTAATCCTCTGAAATTGCCCAAAATTTAAAATTTAAAAGTAAAGGATAACTAAAATTGTTGGGTTTGTTTTTTTTTTAAAAGGAGGAAAGGTGTCTAGGGTGGGTGTATGTATCTAGGTACATGACTATAATGTAAACTAAACAATAATATACTAATGTAGTGTGAACACACTGAGGTGTAGGCATGGTACAGTATGACGTGTGTTAGTGTCTACAAGGCTATTAATAGCCGCCCAGGGTGTTTTCCGCAAGACCTGTATCGCCCTATTAAGGTTAGTGAACTTGGCATTGTCGCCCTGTTACCTGGCAACATGTCCTTGCTGCTTGGTAGCTTACAATAATATCTTATACCTCCTTGTGTCATGTATATATATATTTTAGTAACATTATACAGGAAATCCTCTGTAAAAACAAGCATGTACACTGTCCTTACAATGAAGTTGTAGTAATATATACACTCATACTACCTTATGGGTCAGATCTTCAGAAAATATACAATCGGCAGATAATAAGATTAAATCTTTAGTAAATTCTGCTAAATTGGACAGAAAAATGCTGTAGTGTCTTCGTTGTGAAATGGTTCTGTGATGGTCTTCTGTTACAAGTTGCAATGTATAATAGGCTTTTTGTGTTGGTTTTGTAATGATTGCGAAATTTGTAAAATAATAGCCCTTGAGAATTTTCCTTAAAAGTAAAAAGATTCCTCCAAACAGTCCTTGCACCTTCTAAATGATGAAATTAGTTTTTATTTAACCCCACCCCCAAACAACCTTTGGCCACAACAGTGACCAAATGGTTCTGGAAGTGTGACCAAAGTGTGCCACATGATCATGATCATGATGGGTCAGATCTTCAGAAAATGTACAATTGGGAGATGATACGATTTAGTATTATTACCCGTGAACCCAATATCCTCATAATTATGTACATAAGATATGATAAGATAAGAGGTTTTTTATTTGTCTTTAAAGGGTTGCAAGTACAGGTATAGAGTATTTGCGAATTATGTAGGGAAGACAAACTGGTCGACATACCATTATGAATCTAACAGAGAGATCATTTCTTCCGCCTGATACCATGACATGACATCCATTGCTCATACCATTCCCTGTACACTGTGCCTGCCTGCCTGGGTTCAACTGTCAGGGTATGGGAGAGTGACTTTATTAAATTTCTGCTGAATACAAAAAACATACCAATACATCATGCGGCTTGCAGTGCCTGCTGCTGGTGGCACGGCTGGTTCCACCCCACTCTTGTCTTGTTGGCTGAATACAAGCATGTATAATAGTTCTATTGCCAGATTTTCATCACAGTTACATTGATTCATGGAAAAAGGGATAAAGAACTATAAATACTAGTATATTCAAAACCGTCTGTGAAATCACAGGGCTTCCAGGTCTCCCCGAATTACAAAGTTTGTTAGATTTCCATTTTGATTGATCGATTAAATTTGTTTCACTGTTTAGTATGGTACTACGTTTCTAAATCGATATAACATAATAATACATTCCTTCTGTCTTTTAACGTTTTTAACGTGATAACATATTTAATTAGAGAAACACCAGACAAGCAATATACACAGAACACAACGGAACTCTTTCAAAATGTCGTGGGATGTTCTTGTGCTTGGAATTCGCTCCACTGCGAGCGTTTGAGAAGATGTAATGTAGTGTATCATCTGTAAAAGTCGTCATCAGAATACGTTAACATATTCCTTGACTACTTTTAGGGATCCTGGTGGGGAATAAGGAGAAACACGAGTATTTCTATTTTTTAACAGGCTATATTTCCTTACAATTTCACAATGAGCGTGATACAGATCATGTAATATATACTGTTCCAGGTTTATTAATGGTAATCTCTGTTCGGCTGTATACTGTACTAACACTGAGGGTACTCAAGAGCACTGTGGTACTCGATTCCAACAAAAGACTGCATGCCTACTCTCTCAACTCACAATTCCAAAACTAGACTGCCCCAATCCCTACCCACGGTAGATTTAAATACCCCAGGCTGATTAACATTTAATTTAAACCAAAGCACGTTCCAACACAAAGGTATGGCTTTCAATGCCCTGGTCCTCCTTGGTTATACATACAGCTTCCCCCTCCTCCAGGTTTACCTCCTACAACGCCCCCCCCCCCTCTCCCACTGGCTCTTTAAGCAACTTCCATAAAATGTGTAGATATACCTCACCCACCAGTGTGAGGTGTCGATATATTAATGAACTAGCAAAGTACCCGTCCTCTGGACGGTCCCCGGGGAGCCCTCTCTCCCCACACTTCCCCCTCTCCCTCTTTTCCCTCCCCCTCTTCTCTGACTTTCATACCTGTTTTTCTCTCCCAACCCCATCTCCGATTTCCCCCCTCTCCCTCCCCTCCCCGCTTTCTCTCCCCTTCCCTCTCTCCCTTCCCCTACATCCTCTCCCCCGTCTTCTTTCCCTCCCCCTCCCCCTCTCCTATTCCTCTCCCACTCCTCTGCATGTAAGACGGTCACCCTCTCTCCCCATACTTCCCCTCTCCCTCTTTTCTCTCCCCTTTTCTCTGACTTTCACACCTGTTTTTCTCTCCCAACCCAATCTCCAATTCTCCCCCACCTCTCTCCCTCCCCTCTTCCTCATGCTCCCCATCTAGTAATCTAATAAGTATTTCCAGATTTTAAGTTTGATATTTATATTTTTGAAAAAAAAAGTTTGTAATATTTCTGGTGGGGGGGGGGGGGGCAATAACCAGTAAAGTAACTAAATATACACCATGTATTGACCTTTAAAACGAAAGGATATATTACATACATTTTCCTGAAATTTGATACATCAATGTAAACATAAGTGATAAACTCTCCACGAATCAGAACATTCCAATAAAGGGATCTTGAAAATAAACACTTTGAAAAAAATCATTTTTGCGACTTATGACTCATTTCCCTGGAACACATCACAAATGTAATGGTTATAATTATGTCTGGTCATCCTAAATACTGATTGTAGATACCCGTGGCTGGAAAACCAAATGATGCCTTAATGAGAGAATTACTCATATACTAAGTACTAAGTTAACTAATTATCAAGTTATGCACCGATTTGATCAACTGTTAACATATTTAACTTTGTAATCAGTGTCAACTTAATTCATATACTTGGCGTTTCCACTGGAAACGATTTTCTCAGCCACAATCATTTGTGCCTGATGTCAACTTATAGTTATATCCCCAATCAGACAAGACACAGTAATTAGGTTGCGGCAAATAGCCGGCGATATGACGGTCGCCAATGCCAGATGCTTTTAGATGATTTCTATTTAACTAGATATATTTCTCTCCACATGCCAGTTCACAAGCACTACTCCATCCATGGAGGGACACACATCAACAAAAAGTTGACTTATTTTTTGAGAGATCATTAGCAACCACCTCCTCAACTGAACTTTTCCTGTCGAAGGTTGATACAAGGTAAGTAAGGACGGCAAGACTCTTCCAGTCGCCCATGAGTGGTATGTCTTCCAACGGTACGCCCAACAAATGTAGGTAAGACGCCCCACTGCGCCTAAGGGAGTGGATACCGGCCAGTGAAGAATCAAGTCCAATCAGAGACACACAATCCTTGAAGAAGCTCAGAATCTCCGGGTACGTGATAGGTTTAGATGGGGACTTTGGATTCATGAAGATGGGGTCAGAAGCAAGCGCCGGAAAATGGAAAATGTGTCTGTCCAACAAGGACACCACACATAAGGCGGGATCGCTCACCCTGTGAATAGGGATAACAATCGACCTATCCTCATGCTGGATTGTTTTAGTAGATGAAACATGTAAGACAAGTCCTACATCAGTCCACTCGATATCACTTCTTTTCAAGGTGTGGGATGAGTTGGGGTCTGGCACAAGGTTCGACTTGCGTAGTAGCGAACGAAAACTTAACACAATAGCAGACCAGCACGCCATGTTGTAGTTGTTCTTCTCAAACTTGTCATAGATAGCACGAAGATGATCAGGGGTCAATATCAACTTTGGAGTTTCTGGACAACCAAGCTGATGCTTCAGCCCAGACAAGATTAGCTTAATAAGGAACATCTCCCTATAGTTAATATCATGCCCATAGAACTTCTGAAGATTAGTGACAGCTGACAGGAAGTTGTTGATTGACACAAATTTGTAGGATCTGGCAAGCCAGACGAGGAAACGAACCACAGTAGCAGCATCCGCAGGGACAGGAGAAACTCCGAGCAGGTCACAGAAACTCAGGAACTTCCTCCATTGAGCGTTCCTTGTGCGTATGGTATTTATTGACCAAGCGTGACCCAGGGTAACAGCCACCTCCTGATCCAACCCCGACACGCCCACTGCAACAGAGATATGAGTAATCAGCTAGAGCATGTAGAGAGTTTGTCGAGTTAACACGAGACAGCATATCAGGCAGAAAATTTAAATCTCCAGGAATGTGACGAGCAGAGATGAACACATTATGAACCACACACAGCCAGAAAATGGATCTGAGAATGGCCATGCAAGTCCCATTACTACTACGTCCCTTGTTGATCATAACAACCGCCTGGCTGTTGTCCGAGTAACAGGGGATATGAGAGTCACGCAGCCTCGGGGCAAACTTCTTCAGAGCCTCCCAGAGAGCAATTAACTCCCAGAGATTCACATTATTATCAGCTTGATCTAGTAGGGGAACATCAAAGCTCTTCCAGTGACCATGGGAGGGAACTAACAACTCCATACCGTCAGGAGAGCAGGACGAGTTGAAATATCCCGCGCACCAATCATCCATGCAAACAGCGCCATACCCATTAGCGCTAGCGTCTGAGTAAATACATGTAGCATTGGAGATATCAAACTTGATGATAGAAGCAGTCCCATTAAAGAATCCCGCAAACCTCCTCCACCACTTGATGTCTTCCCTGAAGTTCTCATCCAACGCAATGCGTGTGTTGTTCTGTTGATGGCCCTTCAGCAGGTGGATTATACGCTGGGAGAAGGTCCTACCTCCTTTTACTACTGTCGAGCAGTGGCACAAAATACTGCATAACCGTTGAAGTTGATGGAGGGAGGCGGATTTCTTCTTGTCAAAAAAGGCTAAATTGTTGTAAAGTTTAGCCAATTTCTCCTCTGAGAGAGAGAGAGTCATAGAAACTGTGTCGATGATAATACCAAGGTACTGTATCCTAGTTGAAGGGGCCTGACACTTCTTCCACGAAATGCAGAAACCCAGTGACCCAAGAAGATTCAGAAGTACCGATTGGATTTCCAGACATTCATCAAAGGTGCGACCAATCACCATATAATCATCGAGGTAGGCATTGACTCTTGTATAACTGCACCTGGCCATAGCTCTGACAACAAATCGGCTGATTTCCGTGAATATAAAAGGGGCACATTTCACCCCGAAGCATAGCCTGGTGTCCCAGTATTCCTGCTCTGAAGAATCCTGAGGAAAATGCCAATTTATACCCATTAAGGACCAGCAAGAGGGATGGATTGATACAGTGCGGTAAGCAGCAGTCAGTCAACTGAGTTCCTGAAGCAAATGAGAAATAAACTCATAGGGATCCTGTTTCAAAGCAGAGCTATAATTGGAGCACATATATGGCTGAATCACATCTACATCATCCACAACCATAAACCCATCACTAATGCCTCGAGTGAGGAACTGCTTCAGTTTCAAATCATCTTCATATTCCAACTCACAGAGCCACTTCCCAAGCTTTAGTTGCAAATGGCACCCACCGATAAGGTGAAAGTCATTGATTCTGTAGGTCGGATCATCCAGGCAGAAGACATTATTAACACTATCCACACCACATGAAGGAACCAGTAACTCTTTGTATACACTGGTAGAATGGGCAGCCAAATCCGGAGATGAATTCACATTATAAACACCGATTGACAACGGTTCACAGTTCCAGCCCACAAGAACTGGGTCACTACCGTGTAATGATAAATCATTAAACGACTGGGAATAATTATCAAAATCACCGGGTTCCGCCGACACATCTTCCTCAAATTGATAGGGAAGATTCACATCATTATAGGCGACTCTTTGTCTAACCATAGTTGGCGTATCAAGTCCACATTGAAGAGGAAAGGCAGATTCCGAGAATTCCGTTAGCTCCGATGCAGGCAGAAAACAACAAGAGCCGCCATTACCGGAAGAAGGTCTCGGGTCGGGGGTCATTTCTGGGTCAAGATCCGTGTGTTTTAGTTGGCCGAGGTCAGACAGTCAATCTGACTTACTGCGGGAAGAACAAGCAGACGCCTTGTGCTCCTTCCCACAGAAACGGCAAACGTGCTTCCTTGAACATTTACCATTACAGTCTTTAAAGTTCCAGTAGAAGCACACATCCTCTGGGAAATCCGCTGGAACAATGGAAGACTTCTGGGCTTTCTTGGCCTTCTTCTTGCGCTTCTCATCGTCGGTAGAAGCAGACATAGCAGAGGGGGGCGTGGCCATGGCCCCGGGGTGTAGAGCCACACTCTGGGCCTCGTGATCGGCCGCAAAAAACTCTTCCAGTTCACCTTCAATGATACGATTTACTACTTCTCTGTCATAGAGGACTAGGGCGGAATCTTGATAAGTACCCAAATGGGCATGCTTAGCGACATAGGTCATATGGTTAACATAACACAAGGGATCCTCTCCGCGCTTAATCAACTCCTTAAGGACCCTGTCTCTGTTGTTCGCCAAATTGAAGCTTTTGAGCCTTAATAAACTCAGATAATGATTCGTCAATCGATTTAGGCTTGTCGGGAGATTGAGCGCCCGAATCCTGATCGTCCCGGTCATCATCTGGTATAACCTCCAAATGTTCCAGAAAATCAGCCTGGTCAATCGATTTAGATTTACAGTATGCAATAGCCTTTTCCACATACACACATACCGTTTTCCCGCAGGGTCTAAGGTGTTTCCTTTCGCATCCAGAACAGTAAGGCATGTTGAAGGCTTATTGGAGTCGTAATTCAAAAGAATGTATATGTCCAGCGACTATAGCTTGTGGCCTGAGCAACAGCTGGACGACGACTGCCGAATGAGAGGTAGTGGTGTTGAACGTGGATGGTGGCGCCACCTAGGGGCTTCATTACACATATATATCTATATGTCCCATATAGACCATATACATTAGTTCGATTCTTGAAGAGGGAAACAGTGTGCAACGCAATAGCCAGGGCTGTAAAAAAAGTTGGTTAAAAAAAAAGTTGTCGTTAAAAAAAAGTTGGTCGTTAAAAAAAAGTTGTCGTTAAAAAAAAGTTTATCGTTAAAAAAAGTTGGTCGTAAAATAAAAGTTGGTCGTAAAAAGTTGGTTGAAAAAAAGTTGGTCGAAAAAAAATTGTTAAAAAATAGTTGGTCTGAAAAAATTGTTGTTAAAAAAAGTTGTCGTTAAAAAAAGTTGGTCGTTAAAAAAAGTTGGTCGTAAAAAAAAGTTGGTCGTAAAAAAAAAAGTTGGTTGTATAAAAAAGTAGTAAGCTAGGCTAGGCTAAATAGTTGGTAACTTACTTTTAAAATTCAGAAAATGTGTTGGGCAGCAGTGTCCATTTGAGCACCTGAGGCAGGTGAGGGGGGTGGTGGGCAGAGGGATGGTGTGGGAGGTGGGAGGGCCTTCTGCAGACCTATCATGGTTGGAGAAGCATCTAACTAACAGCCAATCAACTCCCTTGGCTAAACCTAGAAAGGCTGTCAATTATGACTGATTGAATCAGTGTAACTATAACGACGAAGTGTGAAATATAGGACCTGATCGAAAGGATTAGATAAGGCATCCTTAAACACCTCACAGACAGCTAAAGAATATTATCAGATGTAGATCCAGTATCAGTGATTGGCACTTTTCATAGTGAATCATATGTTTTCTCAGCTATAAATAGCTGAGAAAACAAAAAGGCTTCAAAATCACATTTTCACCCCAGATACCGTCACAAACCACATACGACGACCTCTGGAGAGGATGGACGGACCTCTACAGATAAAAAAAATGGTTTGTAAAACAACAAATTCCAAGAACATGCGACATTAAAAAATCCCTCTTTTCTACCTCTTTTTGTAGAAATCACTCTAGCTTTATATTATATGGATAATGTAGACAATGATGAGAGAGTGGGAGATCCTGTTGGTAACGTTATTCTCCCTCACTGAATGAGGCGTGTACATGTACATGGTATATAATAGTTGAACAATACAAATGAAGTACAATGTATACGAATAGGACAAATGAGTAGTGTCACTGGTAGGGATATATATAGATATATAGGTAAAGGCAGGACATGTGCTGATATTATGCTGATATGGATACTATTACCTAAAGTTTTATCACATCACTGAATAATTGACAAACATATTTAATGAATCATAACTAAGGACAAAATGTTCTCATCATACAAATCTTCAATTATATTTTGGGCTAAGAATTAATTAAAGAAAACATTGAGAAAAACAGATTTAGGTGGATTTAGGTGGAATTGCTGCTTTAATCCATGGATAGGGACGCAAACCACGACCGTCATTATCCCACCAGAGTCTTATGTACTATATATATAAGGCTTATACTACAAATATTCACTTCTCCTAGGTATAAAATAGTCTTGGTTGTGTGTAGCGACAGTTTGTGTCTCCGTGTGAATAGACTGGCAGCGTGATGTGTAGACATGAAGGTCAAAGAGCTTAATTGAAGTAAAAACGACAGTGATACCGCCGCTGCACCCTGTAAACATGTGTCTGTCATAAATAATGCTTTACCTTCATGTTTAGAGAAAGACAGGCAGAGAGATAGAGATAGAGAAACTTTCTTAGTTTAAAAAGGATTTACAATGAATGTATCATGCCACTACGGCCTCGACTGATTATTGTATGGTTTGAAAAGAACTATATTAGTGAGGCCAGAATGATTTGCTCATTGAGATAGGCTGAGGGACTTGGTGCTAGTATAAGAAACATAGAGAGGGACAGAGACACATACTCAGAGACAAAGGCACATAGAGAGAGAGACACACTCACAGTGAGCGAGGGAGAAAGGGGGAGAGGGAGGGGAAGAGAGAGAAAGAAAGAGAGGCACAGAGAGAGAAAGAAAGAGAGAGGGGGAGAGAGAGAAAAAAAGAGAGAGGCATAGAGAGAGAGGAGAGAGAGGGGGCAGAGAGAGAGAAGAGAGAGGCACACAGAGAGAGAATAAGGGAGAGAAAGAAAGAGAGGCACACAGAGAAAAAGAGAGAGAGGGACACAGAGAGATCGAGCGGGACCGAGGGACAGGGGAGAGAGAGGCACAGAGAGAGAGAAAGGAAGAGGCAGAGGAAGAGACAGACATAGGAAGACTACATTTTTACAGTGCACATGGCTACTAGTCCAGGTAACATATGTATACTCTGTATGTGTACAGTGTAGATGATTAGTGAGACACACATGAGTTGCTGCTGCATCCACACCTCTCTATATATACACACATGAGAAACAACTCGCCACCATGACAGGTGCGTTACCTTTACATTATCTCCCCTGCATCTTATCACACAATCAGGCCCACCTGCTGCTGTATTCACAATCACTATATAATGACCATCTTGTTTGATTATATACTGTGGCGGTGTGAAAACATTGCATTCCCTGCCTCAGAGATAGGTTGAATAAACTGAGGGCCGCAGGTTGCTGTTTGAGTGCTTGTGGAGGTGGTATCTGGGGAGAACCGCCTGAGAATGTACAATTCCTCTTAACCAATCCCCTCAAATAACCTAAATTTATGACAGGAAGGAGGTTCAAAAGTCCAACATAACCCAACAGATTATAAGGCTCATGATAAAGTAATACTTTCAAAACATCTACTTCTGACTTTAAGCCATTTCTCTCTATACTTCTTAGAGTCGGCATGCAGACGTGTATTAACGACTATTTTCTCACCGATTTCTGTTCTGTTGTTATAACGATTAACCTTGTAGTTTTTAATGCCCCGTACTCTCACAATTGGAACATTTTAGAACATTACTTATTCAGTTAACTTATCGACTCAGCTATATAATCAGATATACCCACTATTAATTAAATTTTGTCATTTTTTAGTCAATTTAGCAGAATTTACTAACTCTTATTATCTGCCGATTGTACATTTTCTGAAGATCTGACCCAGGAGGCTTGATTAAACACCCAGCACACTTTGGTCGCACTTCTAGAACCATTTGGTCACTGTTGTCGCCAAAGGGTGTTACAATTGTTTGTGGGATTTTTAGAAAAGGTGCATTATTATCTACAAGGACTTCTATACTTCTTAGCATTAGAGGAATTTCTTTATATTAAGGAAACTTCACAAGGGCTATTATTTTTAGAAATTTCGCAGTCATCACAAAAACAACAAACAACCACCACAAAACTCCTATTATACATTGCAACAAACATTGCAACAAAAGACCATCACAGAACCATTTCACAACCAACACACTACAGCTTTTTATTCAACCGGACTTCGCCAATCTTTCTCCTGAAAAAACTCAAATTTAAGACCAAAATGAGGTTCAATTAAAATGCAGTTCAACATAGTAATAATTAATAGAGCAGATTTCTTGAATACGCGACATTAAGGGGTCAGATCTTCAGATGTAGACTTCAAGTGCTCCACACTTATCGGAAATCTTGCTGAATCAGGCTGAAAATGGTAAATACTCGGTGTCTTTTTTCTTTTCTTTTTTTTTATTGCAAAATTAAGCCAAATAACATTTAATAATCATATCAAAATACGCATGTCGACTCTGTCGATGTTTTGTTGCGTTGCTAACAATGTTTATAGAAATCTTTTTTTAATGGATTTTCAAGATTTCTCATGACATTTAATCCATACGAATTTCACTGTGCTTCTAGGCTCTAGCACTTATTTCACCCCTTATCCAATAGCTAATTTAATCAAATCATGAAATTTGGCCTTCTTCTGGTTGGCAGCTGGTATTCCTCTATCCCTGAGGAATTTTTGCAGCTCTTAAACGTTTTTTTTAGTCAACTTTTCCAAGGTATCATGAAGGAACCCTATGTTATTGTATAGGGTTAGATAGGGAGTAAGCCAGTGCGTGTACCCCTCTTGTACCCATCGCGGTCTGCGCCCTTAATGAGAATGGTCTGGGGGTATAAATAGCCACGCTCGATTCGAACCTATTGTACATTTTCTAACGATATAACCCTATAGCAGATATAGTCCAGCTGGCATAGTGAATGTGAATGCGGAATGCAGAATGTACATTGCCTGCTACCATTTCACAACCAACACACTACAGCTTTTTATTCAACCCACCCACATGTCGACATGCCAGCAGGGAGTAGACATGCCAGGCGGGGAGGAGTATATATTTAAAGATTTTGATGCAGTTTTTATATCATTTTATTGCTTCTTGGACTGTCACCACCATGTTATACAGTTTCGGTTATTATAATGTATATGTCAGTCATATGGAACATACATGAGTCGCTGTCTTGCCGCAACGTTTCCTAATGTCGTTTTAAATTCCATCAACGTTGTTGCCAACGTTGTACAACGACTATCAATGTTTAATATCCCCTTGGTAAAGCTAATTGCCTTTCCCCTATGTTCATAAACAACATTTTGTTCCAAAATAAATTCCATTTATATTTCATAATTGTATTCGCAAAGTTATTCAATAATTAAACATGGTTTTATCAATCATGAGAAAACATACTAGTCAGTTTTGATATTATATGTTTTGTAACATGATTTATAACGTAAGGATTTGTTTAATAACTTTAACGTGTACTATGCCCTGTTTGCTTTATAACGTAAGGATTTGTTTAATTACTTTCAACTTGTATTATGCCCTTTTAGTATATGTCTTTAGCCAGTCTCTCTTTTAGTATAGATGTCTTTCTATTATGGGTCATTCTCAGAAAAGTCTTGCAAATGGTGTCTTTGCTCATTATGGCTCTCTGAAGCTAAGGAAAATATAGCGATTGCTTTTCTGTGATTCAACATTAATTCCATGAGTCATGAGCATTTTTTTAAATGTACAATTTGGTATATCTGTCAAGGCCACGTCAAGGTACTTTTGGGGTGAGTATGGAAACCCCCCTATAAATAGTATGTCGATATTCGAGGACGATATTCAATATTTATAGCCGAAGGAAGATATAGAAAAAAATAAAATGATATGAAAAATCACCATAAACCAATATAATAGATTCTTAACTCTTGAAAAAAAGAAGATATAAATTCATGATATTTGATTTCTCACTGGAATACGCCAAAACCTATTTAGTACAGGGGCTGGGGGTGATTCCGTGTGCAAGTCTGAATGTACTAAGTTTCTCTCCAGAATCATTTAGAGGGTACCCTGGGATGAAATAAAATCGAGGGTGACTGTCCTGAATCATGGGCATAAGTTGGGAAATCGCAATTGAAGTTTGATAGCCATGGATTAGCCCTAAATATTTTGATTGAGTATCTGAAAATGAAAGATTGGAACTATTCCAATAAAACTTTGTCAGATTATAGCCTTTAGAAATGTCAATCTTTTCAAATATTTTTTTTTTTGCATAACCAACATGTTCACTTACAGTTTGAAATTAGTTTTATCCATATAATAACAAGGGGTTGATATTCTCTTAGAGTGCATAAAATGAGCTTTAATTTGATATATGAAAAATGCCTCTAGATTTATAACAAATGGAGTTATGATTTTTCAAAAAATAAATTTGTCCAGTGGTGTAGGTTGTGACCGAGTGCCGGTGTGATATCGAAAAGTGACCCCGTTGAAAAGTGACCCGTGGGTCGATTTTGGACGTCGAAAATCGACCCATGGGTCACTTTTCGGCAATCGAAAAGTGACCCACCCCATCGAAAAATGACCCACCCATTTATGCAGAGATATATAGACATAACTTTTATACCATATTGAGCGTTCATTTGTCAGCAATCATGAAGCTACATGGAGCTAATGTAACAACATGGAATGTGTTTTAGCTCCCGAATATTGTCGCGCTAAATGTTACACCTATTCAATCACCCTAGGTGTTATAATAGGCTGGCTTATTGTAATAATGCCCTCACCGTGTAGAAACTGAGGGAGGATAATTGTTACTATTAATAGGTATTATGTATCCAGATTATTTTATTAGATTTTAAAACTAGGAAGTGTCTATAGATGTTATGGTAGAAATTGCAGTTACAACGGATATTTATTTCTCATTACATTATTATGTATACGTTATAAGTTATTATACTCACTAGAAATTTTATGTTAAACTATCTATCAAACAACTGAATTAATATACAATATCAGGCATCGTAATATATTATTTCAGAACATTAAGTTAGAAAAGAAGAGGGGGTCGATTTTCGATGGGGTGGGTCACTTTTCGATTGCCGAAAATCGACCCATGGGTCACTTTTCGATGGGGGTCACTTTTCGTCATGACACCAGCCGAGGCAAGATTTTCATTATTCTACAAGAATGGCTCATCTGACAGCTTAGACTTCATTAACTTTTTTGTTCAATCCTGAACCTTGTTCTTCAATCCTGAACCTTGTATTGTATTCTGTGATCAACTACCAGCCACCAGGGGGCAGTTTTGTCCCTAAATTGCACCTACAGTCCAGATTTGGGATTTGGGGGTCACGCGAAACATGCATGTTTCGCGGTATGGATGAAGTTTTATTGTTGATTCTGGTAATATAACATGTCCTGAGCAAAAATCATCCAGGTGCTGCTTTTTATCTCTTGGGGAAAATTTGTTATGGGCCAAAAACAAAATGGCTGCTGGTCATCCAGGTAGTTGATCATCAATACCCGATAACTTCCTTATTATTGGTGCTAGAAACATGATTTTTGTGTCTACACCTAGGTTTTCTGGGTCTAGGAAGTCAATAATGTACAAGGATTACCCATATCTATAATATAAATGAATAAAGTTGAACTTCAGATGTGATAAAGATATGAAACTTTATTCAGCAATTAAAGCCATTATTGAAAATCAGTAGTTCAGTCTATATTCCCTCCTCAACAAGCAACAGTAGTATTCTAAGTGACTGGATAAAAATGAACTCTATTATATCCATACTAATAACAACTACATAATATATTACACATGCATATACAGGAAATAATGCATCACAGTGTCATATCAGTTCAACAATAAGTCAGAATTGTTATGTTAAAACAAGGTGATGTTTTTTTAGGGTATACCCGGTATCAAATTGAGTGGCAGCTCCTTAAAACCTCAATAACTCAGGACAGAATGATTTAATTTCCAAATAAAAATAATTCCTTATAAGGATTGAATGTTCCTTTACAAGTATACCAATCCATAACCATGTATCCTCCAAGGTTATTATGTGAGACATGAAAGCAAATGGATTACAATTCTCCAAAACAGGAGCGTTTTGATCAGAAACATATGATTTGAATATAAATTCAATAATGCTGTAGTTATTGCTATCAACAGGGTGGAAACCTGTTTTCTGGCAACATATACATCCTATCCATCAATATAGCAACTTATAACTTATTTATCATATTCAGTTTCCCTGAGAAAATTGGTAATAGGAAGCCATCTTTGATACCGGGCATCCCTTTACATATAATACCGGGCATCCCCCAGTAAAGTATCTTATATCTGACCTCTCACTGTGGCTACAAAAGTGGACAAAACCACTTTAAACCTAGCAAGTACATGAACAGCATATATTTTGTACACAATTGATCTAAGTTCAAGTCACTCCTTGACTAAATATCACCTCACTTGGCCTGAGACAAACACCTTCTCAAATATACCGGGCATCCCTCTATATACCGGGCATCCCCCAGAAGAGTACATATTATTTAACATCTCACTGTGGCTACTTAGATGGGTACAATCACACGAAACCTAGTAACTACATAAGAAATATGTGTGGTAATGGATGCAGGCTCTTAAATCAATGATAAAAAATCATTGTGATGGATTATAAGATTTTTTAAAAGAATTAAAACACATTTGTCTCAACATGCCTGCCCCCCTAGTCCTTAAAGTATGTTGAATTATACAAATGACATTTCTGACTAATAAAAACTAACTTAACATGATCCCCATTGAGAAATAATTGTTAAATGTGCATAGAAATCATGTTAAATAATGATGGTACCGGGCATACCCTCTTGGATTCTTGTTAACTGTGAGTCTATATTAATCTTTCCTTGAACATAGGACAGGAAAATGCTTCACTAAGAATTGTTGAAAATAACTTTTTAAACATATAAATAATGATTAGATTGATGAATATCACACTGATGGTTGATTCCTAAACATCTTAACAATAATTCCACACCATACAAGGGCATGTATAATCTTTGGTCCTTCTCATTCTGGTTGACAATGTCCAAGGAATCCCATTAATACCTACCCAATAACTATATATGGTGGTTGTCTTGGTTTCCAAAGAAAAAAACAGAGGCTTGGTTATATAAAAACACTTTGAATGTGTATCCTAGCTGTTCCTTTCCTGCCATACCGGGTATCCCTCAATATACCGGGTATACCCCTGACATCATTTGCATTCATATCTCCACAATAGATCTTTTTAGAAGAATGTAATTTGGGGTATATATGAAGATACATACTGGGATTATATAAACGGAAATTTAGTACCATACTACCAGTCAAACTTGGACTACATTATAATAGGGTACAGGGCATACCTGGTATGTAATAGTATAAAATCTCCAGTTTGGTAAACATTGAACCATGGCCCTGTTAATGTCTGCATTACTGGCTAAATTGTACTAATATCGCATTAATGATATGTTAACGTGTATTCTAGATAGTTTAAATCATATGCCAAGGATATATTCATAGCCAGTATACAAGAACCTGTGTTTGATACCGGGCATACCCATGTGACTTCTGAAAATTGGAGATTTGAGTATAGGACTGGCATAATGAGATGAAAGCTAGTAGAAGGCTGTAATGTTACCAAGCTATCAGAAACATGCATAAGGACTGGAACCTGGTGAAATTTGATACCTAGAACGTTTACTTTTTTTCAGGTGACAGGTACAATGGGAAAAATTAGTGAATTATAGGGTGTTTTTGTTATAATTTCAACATTTATAGTGATTTATCACATAGAAATCCACAAATACATGCATTAATGTGTACATTTTCGTAAAGCTTAGGATGTCCTCTCGCCAATGATACTAAGTTCATTAGGATAGATTTATTTGCGTGCAATACCCATCCAGTATAATGTGCAAAGGTTGGGAATTTCGCAATTGTACATTCTAAAAAAATTTGACCCATATACACCTGCGGATCTGCGGAAGTTGCACAAATATGTGCGTCGTACGTTGAAGAAAACAGCCATCGCACAGAAACACCATTTTGATATGTCCACTAATAGCCGGTCATTTGAAGTGGGGGACTGGAAATATCGATATTACCCACCAAAAGCGGCAAACAAATATGGCGCGAAGTGGGATGGTCCGTTTAAAATAAGCCGTGCATTAGGAGGAAACTCCTATGTCGTGGACACCACGGCTGGTGGTGTCAAGTGAAGTGGAGATTTAATGAAATCTGTTGTTGACCCTGACAAGAGGGGAGAGCTCAGCAATGCGACCGGGTGTCACTGGAGAAGGGCAAGGTCGTGGCAGGTCAAGAGCTCGCTGAGTCGTTAGAGAAAACACTTCTCCAGAAAGTTAATCTCGCGAACGGGCCTGGCCGACCACCTAAGCACAGAAAGGGGTTTCTGGGGTGACCTCTCTACTGAAAAAGCAGGACAAGGGAAGGAAACCCTTGGTATCTAAGGCAGACAAGCCCGATAAGCTTGTACGACGGGGTACGGAAGTGCAAAACCCCACGAGGCCGCCCGATGTCGCGACGCGGGGCATTGGGAAACGTGTCTCCAAGCGGCCGATTAGGCTTGGGATCGGCTAGCTTGGGGGGCAGTTATAGCCTCTCTAAAATGACGAACACAAAGGTCTGTTAACCCGGTCGTGTCTGTCGAAGACATGGGTAAAGGAAAAAAAAGTACACAACGAGAAGTCATTTTGGTCAATGCGCTAAGAGAGTGGACACCTCTGTAATGACCAATCCTATACAGCAATAGCTGTACGAAGCTGATAGGCTGAAACCGCTAGTATGGATCCATGATGTGGACAGTACCGAGATCGGACTGAAATCAACCATATTCGCTAGCAGTAAGAAGCCTGAAGCCAAGTATATTTCCAGAGTCCCTTAAAACTGCAATAGTACCTTGGAGCAGCCCGTCTAGGGCTGTACATTAACATATTTAACTCGAAGGTGTTACTAATCGTGGTTTAAGACCATGTACTTACATATGTACAACCTTCGTATAGATCACTTATACGGAATACGTATAGATCACTTATACGGAAGTTAACTTCTTGGAGGCTGCGCCTGATGAGGGCGCCGGTGTACGGACAGAATCCCGCCAGTGAAAACCCCCCTAGCCAAAACCCTGCCGTCAGAACCCCCCCCAGCCAAAACCCCCCTTGCCAATATCCCCCCATGCCAATACCCCGCCAGCCAGAACCCCGCCAGTCAGAACCCCGCCCTGCCTTTATCCAGCCATGCCATAACCCCGCCAAAGTATGTATTTAACCAAAACATTGAGGGAGAGTATTATTTCAGGCAAATAAATTGTGGCGGTCTTGCTCTTGGTCTTGTTTGGATTTTGGTAGCACATGGGAGTGGGTGGGTGGGTGAGTGGGTGAGTGGGTGAGTGGGTGAGTGGGTGAGTGGGAGGGAGTGATGTCATCTCTAAGCTGTACAGCTTGTGTAATCTTAAATTGAGGGCCTGGAGATAACAACCTTGACTTTAACCAATTTACACCAATAAACTCTAACAACTTTGTTTCCTTGCCATTCATTCCTCCCCGCCCTCCCATCAGAGGGGGTCTGTCACCACAAAACCACAACTTGCCCTACCCACCCCTTGATACCCGACCCCACCCAACAAATAAGGAACTATGTCATGATGGCCAGTATAAACTGATATAATTGTATCAGGAGAAAGTTGGAGAACAAGAGCGAGAAAGACAGACAGCAGGGAGAGAGTGATGTGGAGAAGAGAAATTCTCATCTCCACCCATCAGTCTATTATCTTTATTTGATATGAGGTTGTAAAAGTGGTGCGCATGGATTGGCGTTGTGGTTTTGCTGCATGTTTGGTGTTGATGTGTTTACAATGGGAGACAGAAAAGGTTGGGGCCTTGAATCATGATTCTCTGTTTCTATTAAACTTGTAATGGAAATCGGAGGGGTCTGTGGTAAAAGGCGGACTGGGCTATAAGTGTTTGGGGTGTGGGTTGGGGACGGGGGTTCGGGTGTGACATGGGCCACTGAAAACAGGAGTAGCGTGTCTTTGGCGTGTCCAATGATATTCGTTGGTGTGTCCTATAAATTGGCAAGATATGATAAGATCTTAGAGAAAGCATCTATATAATATGTCCTTTACTCTAAGATAAGATTCTGTTTTAAAAAAAAACATTTTCATCGGATTCCCTGAGGCCTCTTCAGTAAAATACTCTTGTATATGGGCAGTTCTCATGAAACGTTGACAAGGGCTCTATTTACACATGGAAAGAAAATATCAAAGTCTAAGCGTCATATCTCTTTTAAAAGATAGAATAGTTATATAACCATACAATTATAGGAAAGTGGGATATTTAATGTTTTTGAAATTTTGTAAAAAAAATCTCTAATGTAAAAGTATACATACTATTATTTTTGGCACCTGTGTGCGTGAAAAATATGCACAAATGTGCGCAGCATGACGCGGAATGATGCATGACGCGAGATGACGCGAGAATTGTTGGTGTAAGATTATCAATGAGACTAAGGGGGGTAATTTGAACCTAGAGGGGGTCATTTAAACCTAAGGTCTAAATTACCCGGGGGTATATTAGATGAGGGGGGTAATTTAGAACTGTTACACCGGTATTCACTTACACGACAAAAATGTCACTGACAATCGGTCACCTAGGGGTGACCGATGGCCGGTCACTAGTATCCACTTGCACGATAATCGTGTACCAGCACCTTTTTGTGTACAAGGGCTTGACATAATAGTATAAATACCAGATATAAATTCTGGTAAAGCTTGTGGGAAGATATCATAATAAATATACTGAATTAATATGTCCACTAAATGTGCAAACATGTATTTCTTACTTTCTTAACGATTGAATATTTAACTCTTCTATAGAGATTTTGTTTAAGGGATTCATTCAAATATTCCTGCCATCTGGCATATACATGACTAAAAGCAATATACGTTTATCCGATTTTATATTTCTTTTTTGGTATTTTTGAATTTTCTAACACTTCATCTTTAACAATTTAATGATTCATTACCAAAATTCAACATCATTTCAACGATTGACCAATGTTGTCTCATATCCAAACCATGTTTCTATATCTTATACACCTGGGTTATTTGAGTGGATTGGTGAAGGCGAATTGTACGTTTTCAGATAATCTGACCCAAATATGACATATCCATAGGTGCAGGGGGGGGGGGGCGTCATCATATAACAATGTCAATATAAATATATATAATATATATATAATCATACAATTCTATACCTACAAAGAGACTGTTTTGGTGAATATTCATGTAGAGTAGTGTTACATCATGTTATGTAAGAATAACGTAACAATGATTAATCACTTTAATGATCATAATTAACATTTATTGTTAATGATGTAATTTAATAATTAGACCAAACATTCTGCACTCAAGTTATAAGGTAATAAGAACCAGAAATTTATTGCTCTAAATACGGTAACAGGTAGAGGAGTGGGTAACACCCACCCCTCATTAGATATTCCTCCAATGGGTTATAGGCACATGTATCAACAATGTAACTGTATACCGGTTCTACAATAAAGACCATTCTAGATCTTAGGATCAAAGCCTTAGGACTTCTTCTGTACACCTCTTATACTTTATACAATATTTCTATAACTAGTCAATAGCAAAGATAGACAAGCCTTCATATAACACTGGTGGATTAGAACCCGGAACATCTCAGTGTACCTAGGAAATTAGAGGAATTAGTAGTAATAGAGAAAGTCTATGGCGGCAAAAGAGAAAAAGGAGAATAAGGCTTTATTTGACCGCCTATTGGATTCAGTGGAACGCTTGGCTAAAATCCCACAACGAATTACAAGAAGGGAGAGGAAAGCCATTACAGATGTGACAAAATTAGGGAGCCCAGCACCAGATCAAGTTAGGACAGCGTTGGATTTTGATAATGCACCAGAGGAGGAGAACTTCTATGAGGAACCAGTGAATACGGAGGTGAGGGGGCATCAAAATGTACCAGAGCAACAAGAACAGATACGGGTGGAAGAGCAGCTTGAAAGGACAGCTGAAGATCGAATGCCTATGCTAGATTGTTTTCATATATTTAAGCAATTGTGAACGATGTATTGGTCTAAAACTTATCACCCATGTGTTGCCCCTAATAACCCCCTTATCAAAGATGGGGCAATGAGCCAGCATACATTGTGAGGTTCTGCTCTTTGATAAAAATCAGGATTTTTCAGAACGGACAATTTTAAGGGAGAATTTACGAGCTTTCTTTCCATTTAAAATTAAGATATTTCCTGTTTTTGGCATTACCTGGTATGTTCAATGGGTTTGGGGCTAGATCTATTAACAAATCATATCAAATATACACATGAACCATGTTACCTCTCTTAAGCATAGATTTATTATGCTTCAGTGGAAACTTTCACCTCATTCCTCCCCTTTCTTCTAATTAATTACTGATACTGGAGGAGATGCTCTGGAGGAGGTTACTGGAGGAGTTCATTGGAGGAGGTTACTAGAGGAGGTATTGGAGGAGGTTACTGGAGGGGGTTACTGGAGGGGGTAGCAGGAGGGGGATACTGGAGGGGGTTAGTGGAGTGGTTACTGGAGGGGGTTACTGGAGGGGGTTGCAGGAGGTGGTTGCTGGAGGGGTTACTGGAGGAGCCTACTGGAGGAGGTTACTGGAGGGGGTTACTGGAGGAGGTTACAGGAGGGGATTACTGGAGGCGGTTACTGGAGGAGGTTACTGGAGGAGCCTACTAGAGGAGCCTACTGGAGGAGCCTACTGGAGGAGGTTACTGGAGGAATTTAGGTTCTGGAGGAGAGTATTGGAGGAGGGTATTGGAGGAGGGTACTGGAGGAGGGTACTGGAGGAGGGTACTGGAGGAGGGTACTGGAGGAGGGTACTGGCGGAGGGCACATTAGAGTGCAGCACTGTGCTGCACAGCACATTAGAGTGCAGCACTGTGCTGCGCAGCACTCTAGAGTGCAGAACTGTGCTGCGCATCACTTAAGAACGCAGGACTCTGCTGTGCAGCACTCTAGAGTGCAGAACTGTGCTGCGCAGCACTCTAGAGTGCAGAACTGTGCTGCGCAGCACTCTAGAGTGCAGAACTGTGCTGGCAGCACTCTAGAGTGCAGCACTGTGCTGTGCAGCACATTAGAGTGCAGCACTGTACATTAGAGTGCAGCACTGAGTGCAGAACTGTGCTGCGCAGCATTCTAGAATGCAGCACTGCGAAGCATATTAGAGTGCAGTTCTCCAGTAACCTACTCCAGTAGGCTCCTACAGTAACCTCCTACAGTAACCTGCTCCAGTACCTGCTCCTGTAACTTTCTCCAGTAACCACCTCCAGTAAACTCCTCCAGTATACCATGCAGTAATGAGATGAAAGGGTGATAGATGAGGTGAAGATTTCCGCCTAAGCGGATCCAATCTATGCTTAATAAGAGGTAAGGTGGTTCATGTATACATGTATATACTGAAATTGATGACTGTGGGTTGAATATATCCATGCATATCTGAAATTATACTAATAAGTATAATTAACTATCAGTCACTATATTTTAGATCCAGTATTAGGAAATTATTTTTTATTGATTAAATTACATATCATTAGCATACTGAATGAAAAAAGAAATTGGTCATTTGGGCCCAAGACATTGGATATGACTATAACTAGTATCACATATTAGCCAAGCATCGTTCTCCAGACTTTACCAAACTCTCCATGAATGTAACATACCTGATAATGGCAACAATGGGAAATAATTTAATTTTAAATGAAAAGAAAGTTTATAAATCCTCACTACAAGAGCAGGACCTCCTTGCCATGTTAATGTATGCTGGCACATCGCCCCATCTTTGATAAGGGGGTTATTAGGGACAACGTATGGGTGATACATTTTAGACCAATACATCGTTCACAATTGCTTAAATATAGGATTATTTATTTCATGTTTTTTCATAAATTAATCAGGACCTAACTCAGAAATCGCTGTGTCTAAAAAGTTAGCTTTTAATGTCTCCTATATTATCCACTTGGTTGTTTTAAGGTATTCTAGGAAATGTAATTTATGTGAATTTATGAAGAAAAAAATAGAACATACTGGTGGTCAACCATAATGGCTCATTCTAATATCATTAAGCAAGGGTGTGAGGGAGGAGGTTATAAGGGCAAAGGGTATAAGGGAGGAGGGTGTGGGAGAGAAGGGTGTGAAGAAGGAGGGGTGGATGGAGAAGGGTATAAGAGAGAAAAACAATCTCAAACAATCTCAAATAAGTTTTACATGGATGAACTGTTATTCATCAACCTAAATGATGCATTTCTCATAGGATTGCTCATAAGTATCAGCATATAATATCAAAATGATCACAAATGAACATTTTTAATAAATGAATTCATCTGGTTAGGTCTCTTTTTATGATGTGTTTCACCTGCATCACATGCAATTGTGGGTTTAAATGCTAGAAATATTGATCCACATATACAAATGTATATGATAGGAATCCTCAACGCAACACCATACAGTGGAATTGATTTCGTAAGAATCGATCATATATATATATGAATGCGTGTATATATGGGTCAGATTTTCAGAAAATGTACAATTGGCAGCTGTACACTTTTGGTAAATTGTGGTAAATTAGGCTGCAATTTGGTCAATACTAGGTAAATATGAGAATATTCGGCATTGCATTGATTCTAGCAACTGTTTGGTTAGGTTGAACTGTATTTTGAACTTTATTTTCGTCTGAAATTTGGGTTGTTTGAGAGGAATGGTGAAGATGAATTGTATATTTTCTGAAAATCTGACCCATATCCATACATGCATTCATATACACATATATAAATATACATTACATACATGTACCTTATACATGTATAATAATTGAGTACATGTACATGTACACATGCATACATGTATGTACACGTACATACACCTGCATGTATACATACATGTATACATACATACGCATGCACATTACATATCGTCATTCTATGTGTATAATCAATGACTACAATAAACTCAGGTATATAAACAATATACCTCAAACCAGCCAGAAATATCATACGATCTAGAACATAGATTACACATATCTCTCTTCTCTCCCTCCTCCCTCCCCCTCCCCCCCCCCTCTCTCTCCCTCCCCCCCCCCCCATCTATCCCTCGATACATGTATATATGCAGAGAGAGATAATTTCGCCGTCTATTTGGCTTAATTTTATTTTAAAAATTGGACCCAACAATCGGCCGATATAGCGGCCGACAAATTATTTATTTACCGATAAATCGGCCGACAAATAGGCCACAAATCAGCCAATCAAAATGCACCAAGTGACCGATTGTCGGTCCCCGGTATCCACTTGCGCGATTGTCGGTGACCACTGGTGACCGATTGTCGGTGACTGCTAAGTGACCGATTATCGTGCAAGTGGATATCGCGCTTACTCTAAGCAATGAGACTGAAATGAGTATTTACCAAAGGAGAATCTTTGGGATTTACTCTTGTTGCTCTAAGGACTATCATTAGTTTATGGCAGTGGTTCGACGAGAGTGGACAAATCCCTTAGATAATTTAACTTGTTTCACTCGTTAAATTATCTGGGATTGTCTACTCTGTCTTGACACTGCCATGAACTATTCAATAAATAAACTACTAGGAATACAACATCATAGGTAAACTCTAATCTAGGGAAGGATATGAAGCTAGGAACGGCTGGAGACAGTCAGCTTGATAATAATTTTGACACATGTCAACAGGGCAGCAAAGGGCCCGCCGAGTCCGCAGTGGTAAAAGAGGTATGTAGATAAGAGGTATGTTTTACCACATACCTCTTATCATAGATGAAGCTTTTTATGGATTGTAAAACGGTAATGAGAAGGGGCGAGGATGAATGCAGCGGGGTTCCACCGTTCTTGGAGGAGGACTCGCCAAAGGAATGTATGATATGTATCACCCCCACAATCATCCCCCACAATCATCCCCACCCCCACCCCCACCCCCTCCCCCATCCCCCTAACCCTGACCACCCGCCCTGCCACAACCCCGCCAGACGATTTTATTCAACAAAAACAAACGTGGAGTGGCAGCATAGTAAGTTATTTTAGACAAATATATTATTGCAAGATTCCTCTACTACTGGATTCAGATTAGGGGACTTGGCTCGGGGAATATATTGAAAGATATTACAATGTTTTGTTGATTTGGGTAGGCCTACATGTATTTTAATCTTATTTCCTAAACAAGCAAGGTGCTTTTATTCAATCTCGTTGCTCTAAAGTTGGAGGAACCTATAGACTCTAGTACAGTTCCACACTACGGCTTTAGTGGTCTCAACAAGATTATATTGAGACTGTTAAATATAATCTCGTTGGTGGTCTCAGATATAAGTGATCAGAAGGAAGCGATTCTCATCTCCAGATCTCGTTCCATTCTCATTACATATTGTGGTCAAGATATATGGGGCTGTAAATGTGGTGGTTGAGGTGCGGACACCTGTGGTGATTGTAGGGCGGGGGATGTGGTGAGGGTTATATTTTGTTTTAAAAGATTTTATTTCAACTGGGTTTGCAAATCGTTCATATAGGATTAATGTACTCAGTCATATACGTTATGTTTTTAATGTATACTATCATGGGATTGCAAATGGACCTTACAAGTATCAAACTTCAGTAAGTTTTAGTAGTTTCCTGGGAAAAATAGTTAGGAAGGAGACTGATAAGAGCACAGTGTCCCTTTTTTTTATTTTTTTTTTATTAGAAACGTTTATTAATCGATACACAAAATAATATGACAATATACAATCTATTCTTGCAGAGTACAGTGACATGTGTATAATTGGTAGGAAATGAGCCTCAGTTTTAACCATTTGAACGGTTAAATCTGGTTGAGTGGCTATTACCTTGTCCCTACATAGCCCTTTGAGTAATATGAGAACTTTCTAAAGAAATATTATTTCTTTCCTGTGGAAATATAGTACAATAAAAAATAGATTGATTTCCTTGTACCATATTCACATATGACGGCGGAGAGAAGGAGCGAGGACAGGGGCGGGGGGAGGAAGGTGGAGAAGTCAGAAGGAGAGGTAGATGGGACGAGAAGGGGAGGGTGGCATAGCTTGGCATAGAAGGAGGGGGGCGGGGTGAAAGGGAGGGAGGAAGATGAGGACCAAGAAAGAGAGATGTGTCCACCCATAAGTACATTATCTGCATTTACTGTGGTCGAGATATGAGGTTGTAAAAGTGGTGCACATATGGTTGAACGTTGTGGTTTTGCTGCATGTTTGGTATTGGTGGGTAATGGGAGACAGGGTTGGCAGGAAAGAGGTTTTTGAGAGAGAGAGCGTGTGTGACACCCCCACCACCCCCTACCCCTACCACTACCCCTACCCCAACCCCACCCCCAAGCACACAAAATTGGTTGGGTTTTGGCGGGGTTTTGGCTGGTGGGGTTTTGGCTAGGATGGGTTCTGACTGGCGGGGTTGTTACTGGCGGGGTTATGGCATGGCGGGATTATGGCTAGGGGGATTTTGACGGCGGGGTTTTGGCTAGGGGGGTTATGGCTGGGGGGGTTTGGCTGGCGGGGTTTTGCCCTAGAACCGAGGGCGCCACCTTCAGGCGATCTGTTGATCACATGACCTGATCTTGGAGCATCTGCCTCCGAGACAGTCAGTCAAGCGAGAAGCGAGTTGGTGGCCACACGTAAGTGGCTCGCATCAACCGCATTTTTGGCTTTACAAAGAGCGAGGAGAAATCCAGTTCACTGTAAGTAGCAGCAACCATTAGCTTTCATTGTTGGATCATTGTGATATTGAATATGAAAACATATCATTATGTTACCATTGATGAATAACGATTGTTGAGCTCCGGCCGCTTCTTCATAGGGTGCTAAGTCATACCGCCATGTGCATCGAGTGAGCGAGAGAGAGGTTTGTGTCCACACAGACCATCTTGATGAACCTCTTTTCGATATGGGATTTAGTCGTTGAGAACTATTCTTGATTCTCACAAGTTGCTTTGGGAAGTGATGAAATAACATTTAGGAGCTCTTTATTTCCCGTGAAATGTAGTACATTGCTTAAATCTTTTGGTTTCGATAGTCAGCGTGAAAGCTGCCTGCCATGTGCGTAGGGGTGACCATATTGCACTGCCGGTGGTTTCGGTTGCTGATTTTCTTGACGCCAGGTGGGGTATGTCTGGCCTAGTTTCGTGTTTTCATACGGGTTCCGGCAATGTATTAAATAAAGAAGCCAGGGTGGAAACACGAACACGGCCAGATAAAGCATTTCATGAGTGGTGTCAGCCCCTGTCGCACAGGCTGTTCATACGGCTGTTGTGACTTGCAAACTTTCACGAGTAGTGTCAACCATGGAACCAAGACGGTTGGCCACGGCTCCCGGGAGTTCGTGAGCGATGTCAACAGCTTAGGTGTGACTGAGTTGTCTTGGCCGGGTGGCCGCCTATATAAGGACCCTGGGGGGAAGAGGAAGGTAATTAATTTTGACCAATACTTGTGGTTGGTTGTGCTCTCTCTCTCTCTCGGCATACTGCTGGTTAGGCTGTTCGTGTGCGAGATATTCTTGCGACTGTGATTTGAGTGTTTCACTTTGTATTGCAAGGTATAGGTTTGGAGTCATTGGACGAGTCGGAGCTAGACGGACGCACGGGTTGGGGCTGTTGTCGTGACAGTCCTTCTACCAACTTGGTAGTACCCCGCAGTCACACTCAACATGAGCGATGACAGCGAGAACTCGGCCGCAGACGCCTACGAGGAGTCTGCAGCCAATTGCAAACGACGGGCTTGAAACTTGTACCGATCCCCGTAAGGTCTTACGAACGGTCGACCTCCAGCATTCGTTCGAGGCTGATCGTAAGCTACAGATGGCTATGCTTCTGGAATCACGGAATCGGATATGGAGATAGACTCTCACGAAGAGTTGACTGTTCAGATGCAACAGGAAGAGGCCGCACGGCAGCATCGATTTGAACAGGACCGCGCTCGGGAAGAGAAGCTCCGTATCGAACGGGAAGCTGGTTTGGCCAAGAAGCGGATGGCAAAAGAGGCCTTGGAACGGAGACTCCGTGAAGAGGAGGCTCAACGCCAAGAGGAAGAGCGCCGACTCCAACAGGAGGAGGACGCTCGTCAGCGGCTAGCTGAATCCACAAGGAAGGAGGCTGAGCAAGCTGCATGGCGGCGCCGTCACGAGGAGCAACAAGCCCATGACCAAGCTTACTTCCGTGAGCAGGAAGAGAGGGAAGAAGCTGAGCACCAGAAGGTGGCCCTGGATCGGGAGATCGCACAGCTCCACGAGACAGAGCGTCTACGAGTTGAGGCTCTCAACTCATGACAACCGGCCCTTACTCTAACCCCCGGGTTAGTGATTCCCTTCGTTCAGGTGGTGGACCCTGCGGGGACCCCTATGGAAACGGGTGGCATACTCATCAGCATTGTCGACTTGACTCGCAGCGGGA
This sequence comes from Sthenelais limicola, assembly GCA_942159475.1. Classification (NCBI taxonomy): domain Eukaryota; kingdom Metazoa; phylum Annelida; class Polychaeta; order Phyllodocida; family Sigalionidae; genus Sthenelais; species Sthenelais limicola. Next base: position 13,541,795 of record OW804102.1, on the reverse strand, counting down.
AAGCCAGAGCATGAGTATGGACACGGGGCTCACCCCGCAGATGTCGGCAGCTACGTGGGGGCCTAACCTGCTCCTGAGTAGCCACTCTGTGGAATCGTGTGAGAGGACGGAACAACCAAAAGTTGTCGTCTCCACGCCCCGTTCCTCGGCAACTAAGCATCTCTCTTTCATAAGTGAGAAGTCTTTGGTAGCCCGGCCAGATCCGCCTCCGAGCGGTGATGGCTCACCAAAGCTAAAGGGAGCGCTACCTTCGGTGGACACGTCCAAGAATGAACCATTGGTAACCGAACCAGCGGCACCTGTTCCCGAAACCGTGCCTACGGATGCGGGTACGAAAGAGGTAGGGTGTACGGCACAGGCTATCCCATTGCCACCTCCTCTTTCAGTAGAGCGTGACGGCTCCGCGGAAGGTCTGGAGGCAGCGGGCTCGGGCTCTGACAATTCGCTAGAAATATCAGACGGGGAGGAACACGAGCTGCTGCAAGAATCGGACTCTGACACAGAGATGATCTACGACCGTCTGGGACAGGAAGACAACGTGATCACTGTCCCGGATAAATGGTTAGACCCATTCGATGAAGCCCTTATTGGGAACCTGTCGCTTCACAGCATCTCCAAAGCAGAGGCTGAGGCGGAAGCGAACAAGGCGGGCGAGTTTATCTAAAACTCCCCATAAGGGCTAGGGTTTCGCACCGAGATTCCCCAAGGCGGCAGTCTCGTGTGGGTTCAACTCACAGCGGGGGGAGGGCTCTCCTACCCGCAGGTGGTGGTTTTATCCGCAAGACCAGTATAGTTCACTGGCCTCGCTTTTAACAATAAAGCTTGTGCACGAAATATTTTTTTATGCTCTAGTGGACGCTTCCGATTGTACCGCACCGCGAGATCGGAATGGACAGGCATGTCTGGTGGCCTATGAAGGCCTATGAAGGCTACGAACCTTGGGGGCAAGTGTAAGCCTGGCTCTAGGATCCATGCAGCGGTGTGGCATTACTTATGCCCCGCTGCACACGAGGGTCTAGAGCCGCGAGGATCTCCTTGGTGTCATGGCGGACCCTATGTAACTAGTTATCGTGGACCTCCTCAACTCCCAATAGTGAGGGGGCAGTGTAGTGGGTCCGCCACCCGGAATACATCGAGGCTGTCGACCATCGCCAAACACCAACCAGGCTACGACAGCGGGGGCACTTCTACCGGAGCTGGAGACGACCATCAGTTCCGGCCACTTCCGTCAGAGGGCGACATTCACCACCGCGCAGTCGACACTGCAGACACCCTCCGACGGGCGGTAGGCGGAGGATACTACTACCTCAGCAAGGGGATCAAGGCTTCGCTTAACACTACGGACTTGAGTCGCGCCGCGGACCGAGATACTTCTGTTGTTCAAATTAAGCACCCTTTGTTCAGTGACAATACCTTTGTAACTGTATACCTTTGGGAAATAAAACCAGGTTTAAACGAATCTCCTCGTATTCGTGATTCTTTCCAGAATTTCGTAAACTTGTGCCCACGAATCTGTGGTTCACTACAGGAGAAACATCCTTATTAATGATGTCATTATGGCCTACACAACTATTAAACAAACTCAGATTTGAGTTGGGGATAAATCTGTTATTGCTTGCTGACGTGACATAATATTACATAACACGAAAAATGGAGTTCATAAAGTTGCTGTTATAAGGTCCATTGAAGTTGCATAATATTACGTAATAGTTTAATAATGTCACGTCTTGCTGGTTACATATCCAGAATTTGTAACCTTGTATAAACAATGGGAAGTCCCATGTTTAATTGATACAGATCAAGGTGTCCCTTGGGAGTCCACCTGACACGGCTATGCCGGGTATAAAATGCTGTGTATCAGATATTAATAATATATATTTGATAATTAATAATTAATTGATTAACCAATTAATTAATAGGGGGTCTTACCAGGTCGGCCTTAATTAGGTCATTGACCGGATGACCTTGGCCTATATTTGCACTGACCTGGCCTTAAGTTTTCCTTTGCTTGAACACAAGAAGACTCTGTGTCCCAAAAACCCAAGTCGATGGTATCATCATTCACTTTTTTTTTTTTTTTTTTTTTTTTTTTTTTTTTAGTTAGAATGTTTCTGCAAACCGGTCCATGGCTTGTCTTAGGGATGTTTCTCCCTCGAATATATACTTAGTATAGGCATTGGATTTCCAATCTCCTATTACTCTGATAGTGTCTATAGGCACTCCTCTTTGGTATGCACAGGAGGCCCCACCCCTGCGTACTGGTTTGCATCAAGGCCCATCTTGGTGAGTATCCCTCTGATGGCTTGTACAAATTCCTCTGGTTGTAGGGGGGTTAGGCCAGTTCCTGAATGGTAAAGATAGCAGGGCCTGTTGTGGGGGCCTTTGGTGTAAGGCTCCAGAGATGGAATAGAGCTCTAGAGGGGCATAGAAGAGGTTCCTTTAAGCGTGGTAGAGGGATTTTTAGGGTTCTCTCCCGGAATTGTATCGTTTTAGACCAGGTAATAAAGATGCTTGCTCTTCCATTTTCAAAGGTGACATCCTTCCTTGCTAAGAACTTGCCTGGTGAATGGTTTGAACTAGTGAGGACATTTGCCCTCCTCAGGAACAATACAATATTGTTGATCCCCATATTGTTGATCAAATTCCATGATAGATTCCCATGTATACTTTTGTCCGAAATCAAACACAAGGGCTGTGTACGCCAGGTAGTATTCTACTTCCTCGCGTGATAGTTGGCCCTCTGCCAACAGGTTTGCCATCAGCCGAGTGTTGGCTCTCCCCCACTCATCGGTAGATAGCCCTGCATGAGAGATTCGTCCATCTGCCTCATCTGTAGCCATAGATAAAGCGCCATTCCCCATTTTACTCACCAGCTGTCTGAAGTATCTCTGTTTGTTTCCTGAGTTCTCTCAGGTTTTCCGGTAAGCCTCCTTTAGAGTTTGATTCCGCATTTTTCTTTGTTCCATCCTCCTCCTGTCTTCCACTGCTAGCCCGTAATTTACTCAAGGCATCCAGGACGGCACGGCGTTGTCCCACTGTTAAGCCTAATCCCTCAATGTCCGGGATAGTAAGACAAAGGAGGACTTCTTTGTCTGTGCAGTCTTCCTTCACAAACTTAATGACTGATTTTCTCTGTATGCCGTTTTCACCTGCCCAGGCATCAAAATCCCATACCGGGGGTTACTCTCCCGTGATTGGCCCAGTTGAGTTGTTTCAAAGGTTAAGCCCAACGGACGGATGTGTCGACCTAGGCCAAGGAGACTCAGCGTTTGGTTAACATACATTAAAAGATTTTTAATTCCCCATAAATGACTCCCTTTAGTACTGACAGCTCTATGGAGGGGAATCTTACAATCACCAATTGTCTTTCCTCTTTTATCTATGACCATTGAAAACTGATTCAAGAATCAACTCATAAGTGAAAAAGCTTCCTAAGGAAGCAAAGTTCAATTTCAATTTGAGTTTATCCATGAGATGAGTGACCGGATGTTATATACTCATGGTTGCTTATACTAGAAATCCCCAATAAATGTTCCTATGAGTAGTCCTAGAGACTAAATCAAGCATAATGAACAATCATCTTCAAAAGTGCTGTGTAATCTCATCTTTGATAGATATCCATCAAGTACCAAAAAATGCAACCAGATCCAACTGGAAAAAATGCTAGCTGTGAACATTTACTGACACTACATACACCTCCACCAGCCCAGAAAGTAGTAGAGGAAAGACAATCATTTTCAAAAGTGCTGTGTAATCTCATCTTTGATAGATATCCATCAAGTACCAAAAAATGCAACCAGATCCAACTGGAAAAAATGCTAGCTGCGAACATTTACTGACACTACATACACCTCCACCAGCCCAGAAAGTAGTTCTGAATGTCACACACAACAAAACCCCATTGATCACTAAATATCTTATTGATTATCGGATTGACAATTGCAATGAACTAGTTATCACATCTGAACAACCAGGGGCTGTTGCTCCGCTTCATCATTATTATACAACTTTTATTCAGAGAATAAAATATTATACATACATATAAATCAAGAAGAGGACAATCTTCTTCTCCACTGGAGATCTTCCAAACAGCCCTTCGAGTTCTAGGTTCCTTTCTCGCTAACTATTTCTCCATACATTTCTGATGGAGAAATAGTTAGTGGGAAAGCAGAGCAACAGGCCCCAGGTCCAGTAGCAATCAGAAATACTGAAAAAACGACCATAGAATGAGCAATGCAATATTCATGATGTGGCTGACATGATCATAGTGAATCAATAGATATGTTTTGCTGTTTTTTATGAGAACAGCAGTGGGTTGTTGCTGCTACACCACAAATGTCCTCAGCTGAGGTCATCCCTCATTGTGTGTTGCAACCCATAGCTTGGTACGCTTTCTGGATGGGAGGTCCACGGTGGTCACTTTGTGTTGGCCTTCAGCTACCAGTGTCCCTTCTCAACAACACCCAGCATGATGCTCTTTCTGTTGCCTGGCCAACTCTCTGAATTGCTGCTTTTCTTGCCCGTCCTGTCACTCCTAGTGCCGAGAACATTGTCTGCTGGTGGCCACTATATTCTCGAATTCCTTGTATTTATTGTAGGATCTGCATCTGCCTGTGATGGATTGGGATCAGCAATGTGGTTTTCATCCTGACTGTGGTCCTGATCCATCTGATCAGTGTTAGTTGTGCATTCCTGCACTTGCTTCCCTTGACAAGATTTCATCTTTGCCTGGTGAGTTCAGCACCACCTCACTCTGTCACACTGCCTTTGCCTGGTCAACTCCCACAGGTTTTTGCAGACCTTTTAGGTCTAGAGGTGCATCTAGCCTCTGTTTATCTTGTGATGATAGTGGACAATGTTTTTATACTACTCATACACTTCTTCAGAGAACTAAATGATTGTAGTCTGATGATGGAAAGCCCCATTGTTGAATGATGTGGAATGAACATAAAATCTATGGCAAAAATATGGTTCATCACAGAATTCATCTCCCAGGATTTTTTTTTGTTTTAAATCGTTTATTCAGGTTCCTACAAACTGGGCTTCTACAATACTAACCATATGAAAATCAGTAGGACTTTTAGGACATTTAACTCCAATATTAATATGTTCGATGGGGAATCTACATGCCACGGTATGCATATCAAAGTTTCCACCTCACTCTAGTGGGGGCCACTGTCTAGCTCGCTGAATCTTGTTTGAGATTATATCCACCAGATGGCTTCCAGGAGTTCATGCATAAAGTGGTTGTTACACTATTTCCTATCTTTATGGAATTGGTAACAGCATTGGACATAACACTGGAAAGTCACTGAAGTTGTTAGGAACTAAAGACACTTGGGTGGATGATTTGCTATTGAAGTAACACCATTGGTACCCTACTCAAGGCATGATGGAGACAAGTCTAAAACATGTTATGCTGTCTGGTTGACCAAAATGGCAAGCCCAAACATATGGCCAGTGCTCCAAACCTAAAGTCTCTGCCACCCATATCAGAGGCCTTCACCGAACATGTCTACTGTACCCACTATCATTTGCCATGAACAGTCCTAGGTCTACAGCACCTTAGACAGAAGCTAAAAAGATTAATAACCTCCATTATGGGCCACCTTACACCAGACAGTGCACTAGCTGGCCTCCAATATCAGACATTAATCGTTTAATGATCAAGATATCTCTAGTGCACTGCCTGCAGCAGCATATCCGGTACACCTTGTACATTTTGTTTCCATTGATGTTACCTGACTATGTTTCTATTCACCTGTTTCAGCTGAGTTGCTTCAGATAATCAAATATCTCTGTGCTTCAGGATATTCATTTTCAACAGGTAGATATAGTTGTATTGTTGCCCAGATGATATAGTCTATATTCTGTAATTGTCATGCTGGAGCAGAATGTAACAACATTCACACCAGAACCCTATCATCACATGATGATGAAAATATGGAAAATCATAAAGATATCTCAAGGGTCATTTGTGTCCATATAGCTTTAGGTATCTGGATATAAATAGCGAGGGTAACCCATGACCAGCTGACCACCAAGCCCGCGAAGTTTGAACAATAGACAGTTGCTGCTGAGATTGGATCGAGAGAACATAAAGATTTTTCTTTACCTGATCTGAGATCTCACATGCCTGTTCGGGGTTAATGTTCTCGGTTTTCCTTCATACATAATGCACCATTCAGCAGTCGTTGTAAACTTGAAAGACTGAAGCCCATCAAGAAACCCAAGGCGAAAGGTATTACTGTTGGTTTTGAGAATCTATTTCAACAGCAACTCACAATGGCCGTCGGAGGTTTTACCTATCGTAGCGACCCTAAATACCTGGAGTTCTCGAGAAGTTGTTCAACAAGAAACAGGTTGATCCTCTCAAGACGGATACCACTGCCTACACCTTGACTAAAATCATGGCTCATCTAGATAGAATGGAGAGAACGTCTCCCAACCAGTCATCAAATCTGTCTTCTGCTTCTCCCCCGGGCAAGTTTGTGACTCTCACCGACATCATCGCACAACTTTCCTTGAACGTCAATGATTGTCTGTTGTTATTTAGTATGTATGGTGTATGTTATTTAGTGTCTGTTCATCAATTCATTATCAGTTATTAGATACAGCACTTACCTATTCTTTAACTGGTATGATGTGATATAATTTGCTTGATATAATGATATGTATTGATATGACTAAGCAGAACATACCTAGGTGTTGTTGCTTTGTCTGTAATCTATATAGTATTTATTTTGTTAAGGACAGTTAATAAGAGCTAATGTTGCTTGATATACTGGTATTAGATACTTATCTACTGATTTTTGATAATGGCTATAATTGCTGAATAAAGTTTCATATTTTTAGGGCATTTTTTTAACTGAAGTTCAACTTTATTCATTTATATTATAGATATGGGCAATTATTATTATTATTATTATTATTATTATTATACAACTTTTATTCAGTAAACATATACATAATATGAAATAAAGAATAGGATTGTTGTTCCCTCTCCACTGGAGTTCTACCAGGTAGCCCTTTAACAAAAGATTTGAATACATAAAGAAGAATGCTGTAAAGTGTGGTACATAAATGAACTGAACTTGATTTGTTGAGTTTATCCAAAGATGAAATTAAATTAGATTTACTGCCCAATTGTCAATGATTTATTAATTTGTTAAGTCCGGTGTTTCAGTCCGTATTGGGCTTTTATAGTTCGATGTTTTATACTTTTCTTCATCTTCAGTGATGTTTGTTGTTTCTTGATCCTCTTCTTTTGGTATTTGAAGTGCTGATACTTGAATAACTTAAAATATCACCCCATATTTATATTGTGGGGCTAAAATAGGGAATAAATTAATAATTTACAATATACATGACTAACATTTCTAGCCCTGTACTGGGAAAAATGTAAGAGTAAATACTAGTTCACAATGCGCTAGTGTAAATAATGTATAATGAGACAGTTTCGTAGCGTGTAATTCCCACCTGTACTGGTAGTGATTGAATTACGATACAATCTCGCGAATATGGTTGCATAATTGAATAAATTCTTAACAATAGTGAAATCCCTCATCCCCACATCCCACCCTACAGAAGTTGATACCGCTATATCGGCTTTAATCGTGGAAACTTACACGCCCACTCCCCCCTAACCATTTTCCCTATTTCAAAACCTGATTTGTCTACTGGTATCCTGTTATTTCAACCGTATAATAATATTATTGTACCTTTTTCTCTTATATCACATTTGTTACATTTTCTTTTTGTGAGGAGTTGACAACCTCCTTCTTTAAATATTGGTCACATTCCTGGGGGTAGCCATTTTTTAACCAATTCTGGAACGCTTCTCTTGTTTTTATTTGTCTATCATCTTGCGTTAAATCATTCCAAAGTGTAGGCATTTTGTAAATATGAGATTTTTTGAAATTTTCATTATTGGGTTTTGGGACTTTCAGTTTTTTCCCCATGCTTAACCCTCTTACGTTAATTTTTCTATCGTCAATATTTTCAGGAGCCAAAGAGCGTCTAAAAGCTAACTCGAGGATATGTCCTTGTCTCCTGGTAGAGAGTGAGGGCATATTCGTGGTTTTGTGAATATCCTTAGAACTCGTAAATTTCGGTAATTTCAGTGCTATTTTTAAAGCAGAGTTTTGTAAAGATTGTAATCTATCTAAATATTTTTTCGGGGTGGTTTGGTAAAATATATCCCCGTAATCTATATGGGGAAGTATTGTGGTTTTAAATATTAATAATAATGTATTGGTATCACAGATCCCATACAGTTTCGACATAGATTTGAGCTTCAATCTGATGGCATGTATTTTTTTCTCCATGAACGTTTTGAAATTTAACTTTCTGTCTATCTCTACTCCCAGGAATTTATAATACTCTACCACATCTAAATCAGTTTGACCAATGTTATAATTGCATACATCTATTTTTTCTGGCCTCAAACAAATTGACATTGATTTGCATTTCTTGGTGTTGAGCGATATCTTGTTTAACGCACACCACTTAACGACTCTATCTAAATCTTCTTGCATACCCATATTTGAATTGGAGTCTTTAGCTCTAAGTCCATATAAAACTGTATCATCCGCGAAATGCTGGATCTGGCTATGTTTTATGACCTTGTGCAAATCATTTACATAAATTATAAACAAAAGGGGCCCCATGGCTGTTCCTTGGGGTACCCCGCATGTGACCTTTTGCAGTGAAGAGAGGTTTTCACCAATGACGACTCTCTGCGTCCTATCTGTTAGGTAATTTTTGAACCATTTAATTGGGCAATTCTTGCACATTATTGACTTCCTAGACCCAGAAAACCTATTTCAAATCATGTTAGACATTTTCTAATAACAGATATTCAGATGTTTTATTAATTATAAAAATATGGGAATTGATAGCCCTCACATCAATCTATTCTTATGATTGGTATAGACATGAACCCTGCTTAACCATGGCATATCAAGTAACAGGTGAAAAAGTCATGATTTGCAACAGTCACGATGCGCAACGAAATTTTCGGAAATTTTCCGCAGCGTGTATCCCTCATACACAGACATTTTTTTTAAGATAGTAATAAATATCTTACACAGGAAGAACCGCAAATCTTCCAGCATCATAGAGAATTTGGACCTCGCAAGACTACAGCATTTTTTCTACCACCATATTAGTTGCTATAACATGTTTATTTGTGAGAAGAAAAGCTGTAGTTAATGCGATATACTTTATGCTATGCTATTACTATCCAAAAATTGCAAAAATGACCTTTCCTGACGTTTTGGGCTCTAGATTGGAGATGGGAGAATATATTTTTTCAGGAAATATAACCCACAAACCTCTCATCTTAGTTCCATTTTTTTCGATTTCCAACCCTGAAATGCAAGACTTTTCTGAAAATGGCCCTTGTGGGGTGGCAGTGGGGAGACCTGGATATTATCCAGAAGTCTGGTCACCTTTCATACTTGTAATTTGTCTAACTTTCATACCTCAGATGAATAAGGTATTTTTCAATTCAATTCAGTATAATACCACAAATCATTCTCAATACATTGTAAAGGTGCATCTCTTCATTATATGAATTGTTTTCACTAGGTAGCGGCACTGGTTTTACACAAGGTGGCGTGACAGGTCACCGCGTTGCATTTACAATTTCTTTTACAATTAAAGCACCGCTAATATACATATGTAGTAATTATACACTATAGACATTGCCCATAAGCGACAATCATGTGTACACATAGTTTATTTATATAACATATCTGTTGGATGTTGTAAAGATCCTGATCAAAACACCTAAACAACTGTACATATGATTGTACCTACTCAGCTGGGAGACTCAGCTAACACAATTACAGAAATTACCTGTAGTCAGAGTTGAGGGCGTGTGTGAGACCTGCCTTTAACAGCAATCGGAATGGTCTACAAGGTGTGGAAAACTGATGTACTATTGTTTGTAAGGCAACATGCACGACTCCTTAGAAAAATGCAAGTAGGTGGTTCAACTACCTTGTTCCCCAATGTTGCCCGAGGCAGTCCCAGCTGCCACTATGACAGTGAACACACATCATACAGTATGCATTATGTATTCTTGTAATTTTAACAATTCTATTGCTGGGATAATTCTAGCGCATTCAGAACAAATAACCAAGTCAGAGTTGCAATGTGTACTACTGTACATGGGCTGCAGAGCTTAGTTGCCCATAGACCGAGTTACAAGAAGCTAAGTAGCCCAACAAGAGAACTAAGATTAAACTAGTCTGCTTAAGTTCGGGACAATTGAAAGTTGGCCCCATACAGGTTACTGTACATATCTGCTGGTCTAGGTAAAACGGTGTCTCCACTAGTACTGTAATGCCTGGGGTCTATGACAGCTGGCTGGAATATAGTCTTCGCTGAATGGTGGTGCTGCCCTAGTGGAACTTGGGTGAAGCATCCCTCTGCATCCTGTGGTGGCTCCCTCTATGGGGTTGTGGTGGCAATTTGTGGTACATCAACCAGGGAAGCTGCTGGTTCACTACAGATATAATATAAATAAGTGTATTACCCAGGGGATCGTCCATCATTGATTAGGATCATATAACTGGTATCCCCTCTATGTGACATCTGATATGGGAGGACTAGGCGGAGCTTTAAGATGGAATCTATGTACACTATGTACATGAAGATTAATTGACTGATTGTGTTATGTCTAACTAAAGGATCTCGTCTACCCCCTCCCATGGGTGTATTATTTAATACAAGTCCCTCACAGCTGCATAATTTATGTACATTTGGAATGTTTTGATTGTAGTGCAAATGTGCTAATTCTGAAAGTAATAGATACTAGATATATATGGTTGTATTTTGTTTACTATTATGTTCAATGTGTATGTGTAGCATACCAATTGCTGCAAGGGGTACCGTCAATGTTTATTATCTATATCAATGGTTTATGCCAGTTAATGCCAGTTTCCATGAGAAAGATTTAGGCACCCCCAAGGTAGACTCCCTTCAAAATGACCTCACAAAGATAAAAAAAATGGTGTGAGTCTAACAAAATATCCCTTAATATCAACAAATGTAAATCACTTACTATTAGCACCAATAAACCACTTGAAAACTCTGATGACCACCTCTATGTTATAAACAATCATAAATTAGAAGCGGTGGATGCCTATGAATTCCTGGGGATTGAGCTTGATAGACACTTGAATTTTAAGAATTTTTTTATGAAGAAGTCACATATTGTGAGGGGGAGAGTGAAAGCCCTATCAAAGCTATATAATGCCTGCAACAGACAACACTCCTTCTTATTTGTTAAACGATGATATTACCTATTATTGATTATGGTGATATCTTTTATGGCTCTGCTCCAAAGCAGTACCTGCAAAAAATCCAGACTTTACAAAACTCGGCACTGAAAAGACTAGAGGCAGAATTTTCAAATTTTACGATAGGAGGTACGGAATGTTAGAGGGTGGCATCCACCATGGATTGGTAGCCTGACCATCACTGATTAAATTCATGGTGGATGCCACTTGCGCTGACCTATATTTGCCGAGAAAATCCAAGATGGCCACCAATTTTTCAGACTTTTTTTTTTTTTTTTGCCAATAACTCTGAGGATAATGTATCTACATCTTAGGTTAAATAAGACCATGTGTAGAGCACAAGGAGTCCCTGCTGGGAACAGAATATCCCATGCCTCACAGGCTACAGCTGTTCTGTGGTGCAACTTAAAGTGGGGTATCCACTTACACGTCGGTTTTACCAATCGTCAAGAGGGTCCAGAGGGGACGGTCAAACCGTTACCACCGATGGCCACTTTTGACCGTCGCTCTTGACCGTCCTCGGTACTCAACTTGCACGTCAAAAAGAGCCCACCATGTAACCGTTGTACGGTTACATGGGTGGTACTGACCGACGGTCCATGGTATCCACTTGTACGTCGGACGGTCCCCTTGGGACCACCAGATGTTTGATTCATTAGTGTATGTATATTTCTGGTCATATTTCTACATAATATATTAGCAAAGCATCGATCTCCAGACTCTACCAAACTCTACTTGATATTACTAGATCTATGTATTAATTTGAAACATATATTTTAAAAATAGGCTTGGCAAACAGAGCCATGTTCAATATTATTGTCTATGCATTCATCTATGTATTTGCATACATCATAATATTATTATATGCATGTATGCATATATGTATGTATGTATGTGTGTGTGTATTGTATATCATATGATTGTATACATGTATGTACATGTATATATGTGTATTTTATACATATGTATGTATGTATGTATGTACACATACATGTATCTATACATATGCGAATTTATATTCATATTTCTACACATATTAGCCAAGCATCAATCTCCAGACTCTGCCAAATGCGTACCGTATTCGTATGGAATCTTTGACCAGGCTCTAATGATTTGGAGGCTTGTATCTTGAAAAATAATTGATATCCAGGTCGTGGCAAATTGGCAGTCATATAGCCCGATATAAGCACTTTCTTCCTTAAAAGTTTCAAAACAATCAAAGTATTTTTTTATTTTTACCAAAAATCTCAAAATCGCACTAAAATTTCTGGAATCGACCATATATAAATATATACATTTATATTGATATCCTTACATGATGACCCCCCCCCTCTGCACCCATACATCATACATAAGCAGAAACGGCGATCTATATGATATATCACATATGGGTGCAGTGTGTGTGTGTGGGGAGGGGGGGCGGCGGGGGTCAACTCAAACATGGTCCGGTACAAAAACCGTCACCATAAATTATTAAAAAGTGCAAGATATACCAACGCACCCAACCAGAAGGATAGTGCGCCTTCTAAGGATTGTGGACAATTTTTAATTTTAAAAATCCATTCATTATTGACATCAATACAATCAATAATTGCTATTTTCACTGAATATTTCGATTTACATCAACAGATTAAAGCTTAATAATCCTCCAGGGTAGTGACCAAGCTTGTCCCTAATCCTGTACCTAGGCTTGTACCCATAACGACTAAAACACATAGCTAAAATACATGCAATACATTTGTTTGAATATGCAGGTTCACTAAAAATACCAATAATAAATCATAAATCAATTGAAATGATAAAAATAAATGTACTAAGAACATGGCGCAGAGGATAATAATTTAGTACCACAAAACAGGTGAAATGATTAAATAAAGGTGTAATAAATATACCTATAGTTAATTTTCGGACAGCCATGGTTGCAAATTGGATAATATCCATATTTGGCACCAGGAAAAGACCCACATATCGAAATATGTACTAAAATACCCCCAAAATGGGCCAAAATTAATAAAAATCAAGTGAAATTAAAAAAATAAACTGAAAGTAAAGCTCCAAATGTGTTGCACAGTGATTGCAGATGTCCATCAGATGTATCAGAGTTAAAAAATTACTTCAATAGGACAATAAACGACCAAAAACGGCCTAAAAACCCAAAAAACATAATTCCAGAGGCTCCGGTTAACCGTCCACCCACACGTAATTAATGCCCTGTTTCATTCTTTGACCGGAGGTGCGACGGTCAAACGGGAGGCATGGACGGTTAATCGGTCACCTGCGACCATTTGACCGTCCCTTAGGTATCCACTCGCACGTCGGTCAAAAAACGTGTGCGACCGATTGACGGTGACCGACGCATTTTGACCGACGTGTAAGTGGATAAGGCGCTTAACACATTGCATGATGATTCAGATGAAATGATGACTAATGTTACCGTTTGTGTGGTATCATTGTTGTAAACAGCAAATTAGAAGAATTTGCCAGCTTCATTAATTGTTTGACAGAACAGAAATGTGGTTATTCTCATAGTAGGTGAGAGAAATTTGTTTCTGAGTCCAATATTCCAGCCAGATTTGATCATGAATGGTGCAATGTCCAATTTGGATGGGCCATTTTATCAATGTCATAGATCTTGTTTGGTGGATGGTGATCTCAATCCCAATATGATTTAGTGTGAGTAACTTTCTTTTTGAAGCGGCACAATGACACATTGCAGGTGGAAAGACTATACAACAGCATGGTGTCCCTGCTGGAAACAGAATATAGGATATCCCATGCCTCACAGGCTACAGCTGTTCTGTGGCACAACCTAACACATTGCATGATGATTCAGATGAGGATTTATGACATTTTATAGTTAAATTAAAAACTTTTTTGATGCATTTTTATGACAATACATCCAATTTTACATGAGAAGCAATAGATGGGTGACTTGACACCAAAAATCCAAGCTACAGACACTTGAACGTAGGAGGTTTTTGAATTTAACCGATAATTCGAATATCCTTTTAATTGCTATAAACTCATGAAAATTCAATATTATTCATAGAGACATGTACAATGTGTTATTTTAAAGAGCATTTCCTACTCTAACATACATTTCATACATGTTTAGCTCTATCTCCAACAGAAACTTGACTGTGCTTCAAGAAAAAGAGGCCTACTTCATTTTGACGCAAAAGTGCAAAATGACCTCATTTTTCAAAAGATGATTATACAAAAACTACTGCATGCATAATCAAGTGGTTGGTATCAATCAATACATAATTATGTGCTCTACACATGGTCTTATTCAACCTAAGATGTAGATGCATTATCCTCAGAGTTATTGGCAAAAACCCTGAAAAATTGGCGGCCATCTTGGATTTTCTCGCCCAATATAGGTCAGCGCAAGTGGCATCCACCATGAATTTAATCAGTGAGCGTCAGGCTACCAATCCAGGGTGGATGCCACCCTCTAACATTCCGTACCTCCTAAAGTAATTTCTAAGCCCCTTTTGAAATTCTGCCTCCAGTCTGTATCAGAGTCATATACTTGATCTGGCTTTTAACAAAACCTGAGAAGACAGGTATCTAGATAAAAGAAGCATTACACTTAGAAGACTCAAAAATGGGAAAAAAATGTTAACTCCTAAACTGAATGATGAAATATATATAATATCGTATTTTCATTCTGAATTCATAGATTACATCGCTTCAGAGGAGGATGCCTGCCTCTCAAATTGAGGTCTTCCTGACGGATCCTATGTACCTAAAATATCTGCTAATGATCTTAACATGATATTACGACGCAAAATAGTTACACAGTTAAAATACAATACTGAATATTAAATTGGATAGTTACTATAAGTCCATGGCTCTTTACCTTAATATACTTATGTTATGTTTTACTTATTGCTCCTGGCAATGTTTAAGAGATTGTCCCCGACACGTTGTTGGTAGAATGTTCAATGTCAATGTCCAGTCGATTCCAATTATACTTTACTGTAATTAACTCATCAAGTTATACAATATAACAGTATCCCTATACTAGGATATACATGAGCCGTTTCACCCTTTCCCCATCCCATGGTAATGTCCCTACAGTAAAACCCACAGAATACAATTATACAGGATTATTATTATTAGGAACCTTCATTCAACCTCTAGCTACCTCTTTATGCAATTATTCAGAGGATAGGTACTCATCATCTTCACACAAATAAACAGTTCTAAGGTACTGTCTAAACTTGATTCTTGTATCTGTAACTTGTACTTCATCAGAAAGACTATTCCATAGATTTGCTAGTACATAAATGTACTATGGATCTTCTAAATATTTCATTTTTTGGTTGCGGCACAATCAGTTTTTTCCCCCCTGCCAGTCGTCTTAGATTTATTTATCTTCCTTCTGTCTACATTTTCATTGATTCTAGTTCTCATAAATGCAAGATCTAATAAGTGACTGTCCCTCCTCATCGATAGAGTTGGGAGATTTAAAGTTTTGTGAATTTCTTTTGTATTCGATAGTTTAGGTAACTTTAAAATGATTTCAAACGCAGAATTTTGTAAGGTTTGAAGCTTTTGTAACTGCGCTTGGGCCGTCAAACCATAAAATAAAACCCCATAGTCAATAATGGGAAGGACCATTGTCTTGTATAATAAGAGGAGCGTATTCCGATCACACACATTATATAATTTTGACAGAGCGTGTATCTTTGATCTAACTATGGACACCTTCTTCCTTAAAAACACCTTATAACAACTCTCTCATCAATTTCCATCCCAAGGAACTTGTATTCAGTTACATTTTCCAATTCCTGGCCACCAATGTGATAATTAACAATATTATTGGGGTCCTTCTTTTACCTTATCGTTAAATTTTTAAATTTTTTTATATTTAGTGAAATCTTATTGACTGCGCACAATTGGACAATATTGTTAAGGTCTGTTTGTAATTCTTCGTTTTTACTCTTCCCTAATACTCTTTCTTTAAATGTTTAAGAAATCATTTGTATTTCAACTCCCGTCACTATGGAACAATCTTTCTGACGAGGTCCAACTAATAAAGAAAAAGAGTTTAGATCTTACCTGAAAAATAAAATCTATTTAGAATTTGACCCTTTCCTAGGAGCAGACCCATTACCACTGGGTTTGGGCTAAATACTTTGTACCGTATAATATAATGTATATTATACTGTATAAGACCTTCAAGGTGTTATGACCCAATGTACACCGTTATATGAACAAGACCATTGTGAATGGTATGTTACAACACATGTCATTTCCACATACCAGACAGGATGTACAGGCTGGACAATGTTATAAGCAGGTTAACTCACCATACATGTATAAAAAATACATGTATACATAGAAATACATGTATAGAAATAATATAAAACATTTTTTGAGTCAGTATTCTTAGTTGAGAATTTTGGTGGTAAACTTGGTAAAAAGAATATTGTTGATACCAGCAGGGCCCTCTACTCATTTCTACTGGTCGAGTTTGTAACATTTGTTGTTGTCGTCACGCTGGCAAATATTGACAAAAGCTGACCCATTTCCTTCGCGGGGCTGACGGGAGATGGATGGAGTGGTTATAGACTGATCCTCCGTATAGACATAGAACATGGAGTAGTTATACCTTGACTTATAATCCACTATAAATCAATGTAGAATGTGTCGGCCACAGAAAATGTACAATTCACCTTCCAAAAACCTTTCTAAATAGATAGATAGAGAATTCTATATTATAACATTTTTGTCGGAACCATCTCAAAAAGAGCATGACCATGCCTTTCTTGTTTTCTCTTCTCTTGGTTACATAATATCGAATTCTACCTAAACTAAGTACAGAACTTTCTGTACATGTAAATTACACAGTGTATATATATATTCATCTATGATCATGATTTAGGAGAGTCTACATGAGTCTAAAGAGGTCTGAGTTACATTCGTATTACATTTTAGAGTTGCATTTTAGGACTAATAATTTAAACAAAAAAGGGGAATGAAAACTACAAATGGTTCGTCTCAATATCAATGTCAATATCAATAATAACAGTCTGTTTCTAATAACGCAAATTTGAGACAACAATACAGTTTAAAAAACAATTCAGCAAAATTGAACGCATTCCTTTAATCAAGGCAATGCCAGATATAGTCAGATATATTCAGTATTTATCATTCTTCTTTTTTTTTTTAAACAACTTTTATTCAATATGTCAACAAAACCTCTCCTCATCCTGGGTTGATAACATCGAAAGTTCTACATCATACCCATGTTCTCTTCTTATGTGTGGTTGATACGAGTGCGAAAGGGCATTGCAACTTGTATAGTACATTTCTTACAGTCGAGGATGGAAGACTTGATTTTATGCTTGTCTGGACACCATGTGTACCGCATAGACACATTACCTTGTCGTTTGTTAGGTAATGGACGATATAATACGGTATAGTACAATCTACCACACTTGTAGTGAGAAAAACATATTGACACTCGACATTTTATCATTTTAAATTTGACATTTTTCTATCGACTAAGGAGGCTAAAGAGTTGGAAGGCTATAAGAGAACTTTAAGTACATTAAGCTTTTAATATTTAGTATTTAAACCCCAGCATGAAGTTTCCTCCACGCCTTTACCCATTCTTTCTGGGCTCCTGTTACCTTATTCTGATATACCATCGTTCGACTCCTATTTTCTAGATCTGCTACTGCTATCTTGAGTGATAGATAACCTCTATGGAACAGTTTTTGTCTATGTATTAGGGTCTTTACTTGAAGGATGATCCAGTTAACAATTTTCTCATTTGTTCCATTTGCACTGATTCCAAAGTAAAAATAATATCTTCTGCTTTGAAAATTACATCATCGTTTTTTGTCTTAAAAGAGGTTCACCATTTCTGGACGAATTTAAATGACCTGACATCGCGCACAAATAATTGATCCTGAGAAGTCGTTTCCTTTGGAAACGTAGGGTATAAACATTAAGTTAAACTGATTATAAAGCTAAATAGAAAAATAGTTGATTAAATCATTGATTAACTTAATAATTAGTAAACTTATAACTTGTTGACTGGACATGAATTTTCTTCGTTCATTCAATATGTCGCCCAGTACATTCACTCCCTTCTTCTCCCAAGATTCATACAGAAACATCTTTCCTTTGAATTTGATTAGTCTATTGTACCAGCAAACTTTCTTTGACAATTTGAGAGGCGCATGACGGTTTGATGTTTCTTATCCTAATTTAGAAGAACTTGTGAAATGACTAGAAGTGTCAACTGTACGTGCTCTGCCGGACCGACCCACCTTAGTCTTATCACACTTCGTGTGGGAGGGGGGAGGGTATGAAGGGGGGCGGGGTGTTGTCTCAGAAGTAAATGTGGGGCCTGGTGATTATCTAGTCTAATCATTGTATTGGTAATAAGATCATCTCATGTACCTCAAATATTATTTACTGCCTTGTCTGTGCGTTGTTTAAAAATAACTTGTTTGTGTGTGGGTGGGGGGACGGAGGCAGTGGCGGGGGGGGGGAGAAGCGGGGGTGTTAGGCGGATCCATTATTATGTATGTCAGGGTCAACTTAATAGGTGTGTTTACCAATTTATATAGTTGTAATCTTGGTAGGAAGGGATGGCTACCTTTCTTTTAGAAACCACCTTCTAGTAACAGATAAAATGTCAATAAGAATAGTTAGAAATGTACCTTTTAATGGGTTTTGTTTAGGAAGCCATGTTTCCCTGCTTTGATTAGCCTTTTTAGGGGGTGGGTGATTACAAAAAAATAAACAAGGCCAAAAACACTATAGGTGAGGTAAATTTCTACTAATAGGTGGTCGATATCTACAGTTCTATAATCCTTAAAAAGCAAATATATTTTAAAGTGTTTATGTTAGTATTAAATTGTTTAAATGGAGGTATTCAGAAGTTTTCCTAGGAAGGGTAAATTGGAAACACACCTATTTTTTCCATTTTTATTTCTTTTCCATTTTTTGGGGGGGGGGGGGCTGCGAGTAATCCATGTAATCCTCAGATCAAATATCAAGTTACGATACTTGGGGAGTGGAGCTATTTGCGTATGAATCCAGCACGGTATATACTCATGCATTCCTTCTTACTCAACATTACATTGAGATCAATCCAATTCCAAGTCCTGTTTTTTGCAGAAGAACCCTTGCTTCATTTTTGGTTTGTGTAGTGCTGATAGCAGCCTGGATACACGTATCAAATCTCAAGACTGTACAAGTTGTATCTATCCATATCGGAGAAGTCCTATGGAGTACATTTAACTACTTTATTATAGTGATTGGCCATCAAGAAATATCGTTAGCTTTGTTTCCATGTATAACAAAATATAGAAATACTTATGATTGATGTCCTAATGTTTACCATCATTGCATGGAATCCACTTGATCTCATCTTTTTAAATATGATGATATCTCAAAATCCATTTTTTCGACTTGTGACTCATTTTCCTGTAACATACGTCGGGGATGGAAACCACAAACCCAAACATTGCCGTGAGTTCGACAAGATGAAGTGAACATTATCTCAAATAGATCTCACTCACAAACATTACATTTAGAAACTATAGTTGGACTGTGAATACACTTAACTGTTACCAAGGCGACATTCATAAAGACTATAGCGGCTTCCAGGGTTTTACCCTTACGCCTGGATCCTTGCTCTTCTTTAAAACAGATTATATTTCGACAACAATTTCACATGAGTGATACGTTCCATGTATCAAATATTTTCTGTTATAAAGAACATCAATATATAATGTATAGTAATTTGATACATACCAGCAAAGTCGTTTATTAACACTCTCTTTATTTTAAACCAGACATAAAGACATCTTCTGACGTTTATACATATATATAGATGGAAAACAACATTCTTTTCACCAGTAACTTCAGCTTATTGACCGTATAGCTAGAGCATCCCATTGTGATAGGATAGATTACTAGTCTGGATTAATTTTGTTTTACTATCTCTCAATAATTTAATCATCATGGAAGAGCTATGGCCACCATAGAAGAGGGTTGTTCCCTTTTCAAGCGTAAATTTGTATTGGTATAATTAAAATGTTATGTAAGCAATCTAAATAAGTGTGTAGACCTATGTGTAGAGTACATGTAGATCTAAATAAGTGTGTCTATGTGAAGTTGTGCACATATATGAATCTTAGCAAGTGTGTCTATGTGTAGTTGAAGCGGTGACGCACCTGTACGAGAAGTTTAAGGCGGCGTTTGAGGCGCAGGATCTGGAGGGTGTGTTGACGTGTTACCATGACGACTGCCGCTTCATCCACGGCGGTACCAACATGCTCCTGAAGGGCAGGCCAGGTCAGCCCATAGCCGCCACTTTACTTATTATTACAAATAGACAACTTGTCATTAATGAGACCAAAACATAAACTTAACTACCACATATAATGCAATGATTGACACATGACCTATGAATATAGCCTACCAAATGTACCTAAACATATCAACATTATTATTATCATCACAGCCCTTCGCAAGATCTACATGGACTTGTTTAGGAAATATAGTTCTGTCACATTTGAGCCAATTGATCAAACAATCGGACATGAAGACTTTGTCACGGAGATCGGCACCTACTACCTCACCTACCGACACGACTCTAGTTCAGTTAAAGAGGGCATGTAAGTACATGTATACATGTTACAGCATGCATGTAATGGCAAACATGTAATGGTATGCATGTATGCATACATGTAATGGTATGCATGTAATGGCATATATATAAATATACATGTAATAGCATATGTATAAACTTGTGCACTTGGTCTGGGAAGTAGGCACCAGCAGGCCAGAAATGTTGTCATTAAACCCTTACACTATCCTTGCACTATGGTGTATGTATACCATTCTGCAACATGCTCTGTTTATGCACTATGTATACCATTCTGCAACATGCTCTGTTTACGCACTATGTATACCATTCTGCAACGTGCTCTGTTGACTCTACTATTGCCTATTGCAGGTACATGTCCATGTGTGTGAAGAGACGCAGCCGGTGGCTCTACAAGTATGAGATGCTGGGCAATGATGAATAATCACTGCACTTCGACATTGTAAACTATTTGAATATACTTGTATATAGGGCAGAGGAGATTCCCCAAATCTAGCCCTGCTGCATTGTTAGCCCTTTCACCGGGCAGACCTCTTGCTCTGTGTGTTTGACCTCTTTAACTTAATTTAATTGGTGGAACTGCAGACATTGGTGGACGGGTCTGACCAAGCTCCAGACAAGTACTGGACCTAACAATACATAGATTTCGAATAACGTCATACGCCTGGCTAGGGAATCACAGTGGCTGCCATCACAGGGGTCAGCGCTACCCTTGCGTCTATAACGTGTTTCAATTCAATTCAAAAATCCTTTATTGCTGATGGAATATACAATGCGGTGGCTCAGGTCTAGAATTCTAGGTCTCCCGAAGAGTGCCGATAAGGTTTTTGACTTATTAACAGAAAGTTGCAAATTGGTACAAAGTGTTTACATAATACAGGTAATGCAAGAGATGTGATGAGATGTGAGATGGTTATTTACATTGTGAAAAGGATGTAAATTCATGTCAATATTTGCTAATAGTAACATCAGGTTGACTGACCAACTTGTGAGATTTGCAGAATTCTCACCATTAAAATGTCAAGCAAGTGGACCAATATTTGTCCATTCAGACTCAAATTATCAGTACATGTCATAGAGGTGACATTTAGTCTAGTATTAAATACACCAACTTGTGAGATTGCAGAAGTCTCAATATTAAAATGTCAAGCAAGTAGACCAACATTTGTCCATTCAGACTCAGATTATCAGTACATGACATATAGGTGGCTTTAGTCTATAATTAAATACACTTAATGATCATTACAATATTGATATTAATCATACAGGGTAATAGGCTGAAAGTATGAGGGTCACTAAAACAAGTTGCTCTCACTTTGCAGCCTTAACATGTTACTTTGACTATTCGTTATTCAGTATTCGTGACACTAAACCGAACATGACATACACACCAATATGTATGACCATTTTAGTTAAATTGAGGAATGAGCTATATGTGATCTACACACAATACAAGTTGTTACAAATGCATGCTACATAAGGCACAGGTTGAGATAGGGCGAGTATTTACACCCACCATTTAAAATATAGAAGTGTGGTAATACAAATATGAATACAGATATATATATAAGTACATAAGTGCAGGAGGGGAAGGCAAGGTACCCAGCTGATAATCTTATATCTAAAAGGGGGATAGAAGACGTTCAGTGTATTTCTTGAACGCATATTTGTCTTCTATTCTATGTGCTTCCGAACTGAGGTTATTCCATCGAGTTTGTGCTTTATAAATTACTGAATCAGTAATTTTTGTTAATTTAGAGTTGAGGACTATTAAATTTCGTTTGCCACTGGCATGACTTCTCGTTGGGAGAAGTCTAGTGTCCAGGTTCACTGGGCTTTGGGCCAGGTAACGGGCTATGTCAAGGATATGCTTATTTCTTCTCACCTGTAACGGCCAAATATTTAAAAGTTTGTGTTCCTCATCCACGTTATCATATTTTGTTTTATTGAAAATTATCCTCAAAGCTAGGTTTTGCTGGGTTTGCAATTTCTGCAGTAATGTCTTAGGGGCGGAATCATAAATAAAATCACAAAAATCAAGGTTAGGCAAGATGGCCATCTTGTAGAGATCATGCTTAGCTTTGGGGGTCAGTGCACTCCTCGCTCTATAAAGTAATCTAATTTTAGACGTAACTAGTTTTAATGTGTTTTGGACATGCGGTTTAAAAGTTAGAAAATCATCCAGTATAAAGCCTAAGTACTTATACTCGTGAACTTCCTCTAAAATCGATTTGCCCAAAGTGAGGGAATGATTTGAGTTTTGAGGTGTACATTTGGAGGCACGACTGACCGCGAACGACATTGACTTACACTTTGTAGCATTCAGAGACAATTTGTTAATGGCACACCAAGAGTTTACACTTTTCAGGTCCTCCTGGAGGTAATAATGTAAGGTGTCACTATTTTGATGATGGTAAAAGAGAACTGTATCGTCCGCATAGTGTTGAATACTTGCGTGCTTGATAACAGATTGCAAATCATTGATGTAGATAGTAAATAATATGGGACCCAGGATAGTGCCTTGAGGTACACCACAAGTGACAGTCCCTTCTTTAGATCGAAGGCCATTTACAGTAACAAATTGATTTCTGTTTTTTAAATAGTTAGAAAACCAGAGCAGCTCCATACCATGTATTCCATATAGCTCTAATTTATTTAATAAAATCGAATGATGAACCGTGTCAAATGCTTTGCTAAAGTCTAAGAAAACTGTTTTGTTAAGTAATTTTTTATTAAGATTTGTATAAATTTTGTTAAGAAAGTCAATTTGTGCTTGCTGGATGGAGTGCTCTGGTCTAAAACCATATTGATTGGGGCTGAACAGACCGTTCTTTTCAAAATGATTTGAAAGCTGAGTCTGCACAACTTTTTCCAAGATTTTGGCCGGGAGGGAAATACACGATATTGGCCTGTAATTGTTGGTGGCCATCTTGCCACCTGCCTTGTAAAGAGGTGTAACTCGGGCTATCTTAAAACAGTTAGGTACCTTGCCCAATAGTAAGGAAACGTTGACAATATGAGTAAATTGATCAGTCAATGATAACAGGCATGATTTCAAAATTGGTGCTGGAAGGTATTCGATTCCAGAGTTCTTGGATGCATCGATTTTAGCTATAATTTTATGTAACTCAGTTGGGGTGATTTCTGAAAACTGAAATTCAGGTACAATTCTGGAGGAGTCCATGTTATCAATAGGGTTTGGAGGGAGTGAGTCAGTCAGCGGGGGAATTTTTTCAGCTAGATTGGGACCCACATTCAAAAAGAAATCGTTGAATGCGTCAGGGACTTCCGAGGAGTCGATCATTTGACCATCCTTTTCAATGTTAATGGGGTTACTCTTTTTTATCTTATCTGGGCTTATTAGTGGACGTAGGAAGTCCCAATACTTTTTGGGATTTTTATCATGAAATTCAAGATTAGCTTTGATATAATCAGCTTTAGCAGCTCTACTTCTGCGATTTGTTTGACTTCGCAAAAGTCTAGCCTTCTGCAAAGTTTCAATATTCTTGGTCTTTTTCGCCTCTCGGAAGAGCTTGTCCCGCTTATTCATTAACTGCACTAGATCATCTGTCATCCACTTTGGTTTTGTTCTGACCTGCCGAAACTCCTTAAGTGGGCACATTTTATCAAGGTAAAATGTGATAGCGCCTAATAGAAGCTCCCAACATTTTTCGGGGTCTGGGGTATTATAAAAGGATTTCCAGTCAAGATTTAATAGGATTTCATTGAGGACTCTTTGGTCCAGGAACCTAGTGCTTCTGGCCCAAAAGGTCTCCACATTGTACCGATTTCGTGCCTTCTTTCTTGTTAAGAAAATTGGGAAGTGATCTGATATACAAATATCCAATATTCCAGCTGTATTTACATGCGGAGAGTTCGAGTAGAAATGATCAATGGTCGTCTGCGATTTGAGAGTGGATCTGGTGGGTTTCTTTATATATTGAGTTAGCGAATAACTATCTATTAGGTTCCTTATTTCAGAGGAGAGATTGGTTTTTGAACTTTTGATTACATTAAAGTCCAAGTTAAAGTCCCCCATAAGGTATAATTCATGAGAGCTGTTAATTTTAGATAAAATGTTTTGCAGGCTTTCAACTAGTGCTGTAGTACAGCCGCTAGGCGGCCTGTAAACATTCAGAATAGTACATCCTTTATTGAAACCTTTCTTAATGAAAGCAACTTGCACCTCTAAATCTTTGTTTGAGACGTTTAGCTCCTTATAAATTTCAGTATCCACTACCAGACCATTCCTGAAATACATGCAGAGACCGCCACCTCTCTTTCTGACCTTCCTATCTAATCTATACAGAGAATAATTTTGGAGCTGTAATAAGTTATCATGTGTGCTCGAGTTAAGCCACGTTTCACTAAATCCAATGACATCAATATCAGAGTCACTAGTGAGCAACTCGATTTGTTCTATATGCTTATAAAGGCTCCTAATATTCCAGGAAACCAACTTGATTCCCTTTAAACGTTTTAGGTCGTCAAAGGAATGTAGCAGGGTGCTACCCACGTCCGAATTCATGAGAATTCGATCTTCCTTTGACGCACCAACAGTAACAATAACAATAACAACAACCAGGGGTTTAAGCAGGAATATAAAGCGCAAGATGATTTGAGTGATGCTATATGAGCATCAAGAGAGAAGATACATGCACTTCATGGAACATGAGAAACTGGGAAACATCCAATCTCCTTACATACAGCAAAGATAATCAATGGTCAAATTCATAGCTTTAAGTGCTAACTTTGTTATTGGTTTTGGTCATTGGTTTAACCAGAACCTTATTTACAACTCATAATTTCATTCATTCATTTCCATTACTAAGACCTGATGGTAATAGCCTTTCGTCAAATATTATTCCATACTTCAATAACATCATATCAGAATGGAAAGTAGAGTTTGGTACTACAACGCAAGGTGAGTGCCGCAGAATCAATATAAATACTACACACATGTGTGTATGTGAAACTTCCAGTTTTCAACTTTTGCCCAAAGGGCTTATGACATGAGGAAACAGGCATTAGGCTAGCATAAACATTGTAAGCACTGTAGAGCAAGGCAACTCAGCACAATTATTCACACAGGTCGTCACAAAATAGCAACTTCATATATCAACATTTATATCCCACTAATTATCAATTCTCCTGACATATTCATAGTTATCAATTTTCCTAATATATTCATATTATTGAATCAGATAGGATCATACCACGATTCCAAGTAACTCTATTTGATAAACAACGTACAATAATACCACGAGACTATGTCTCCAGACGTTTAGTTTAGTTTACGTCAAGGGTTTTACAATAATCAGCTGACAAAAACATATGATCTATACAACCTTTGTTTCGAGATTATGACACTGTTGATGAAAAACACTTCATTTCATCTGGAACAATCAGATCACGACTACAAAAATCACAAGCATGAGGAGTATGGTAACAGATAGGAGAGGGACTAAAACAAGTTGCCTCAGGCTGAAACCAGTCTACCCAGTACTGAGTGATCCGTGTAGGCGCAGAATAACAGGTGTTATTTCTCAGAGAATAAGATAACCATCGGGTCAGATATTAAGATTGTTCCCTTCAATATGTGAAGTGGCCGCAGATCAACGTTTACCTTTACCGTCAGAACTATCAAGTATATGCATTATTAGCCACAATAGATACTATAGTAAAGAGAAAATCTAAGCGAGTATTTGATCAAAGAGAGGAAGGATATAGACCGTCAGGTGGGGGCACTAAAACAAGTTGCCTCCACACGCGGTCCTGTTATTCGATTCATGCTAAATTATCTGGAACTAAGGGTAAAAGTAGCAATTAATTAATTAATTAATTAATTAACTATTATTATTGTATATGATGCACGAGACTGTGATGATTCATTATTGCAATTTAGATGTTAGATATAGGCCACTTAACCATTAATACTACCAACAGACTTCACATATGCTACGGCAATAGCCTTGGCCCAATATGTTTGTAATTCAGGGGACAGATGACATCCGTCTTCCGCAAGGTGATCATAATTATGGGTATATGTGGAGTTATTAGGATGGAATCTGTGTACCAGTCTCTGTGTCCAGGGAGTGTAAGAATTATGAGAAATATTAAACTCTTTAATCAACCGAATAGACGTTTCAACTTGCTGATTTAGGACGTCTTGTAATGGGTGCAAGGCAATTTCGTCACTGTTTATTGTCCCTCGCTGAACTTCCCTTCTAGCATTATAGAGACTAATGTTCATACCTGTAATAGGCGCGTAGCTGATGCAGGTATGGGGAGGGGAGCGATGTTGGATGTAGTCATACGATTCAGTCAGTTCTTGTAATAGATTAGTTTCCATGTCAGACGTATTGACAGATCGAAGGGTGACTGACTTGGTTGTTCTATCTTTTATGGTTAGGTTACACAAACCAGCTATGATATAGACATGACTCGGCGACATATCACGTAGCTCATCATCAGCGAACCTAACTGACTGTAGGATGCTCCCCCCAGGCCTAGATGAGAGAGCCAGAGGGGTAGTGGGGCCCAACTGTTGGGTTAGAGGTGGTTCCAGCGACCTAGCACGCGAGTCCCCGATCACAAGAACAGAGGTCATGTTTACATGAGCGATATTGGGGGAGTAGACAATAACAAGCTATTGATAGCTGTAATAAGGCAGAAAAGATGGAAGAATCACTGATATATATGCCTATAGAATTAGACGTCTCTGATAAGCTCCTCCTTGAGTTTCCCTATGAACTTGCCACAGAGATTCTTGCCGG
Source organism: Sthenelais limicola (assembly GCA_942159475.1). Taxonomy (NCBI): domain Eukaryota; kingdom Metazoa; phylum Annelida; class Polychaeta; order Phyllodocida; family Sigalionidae; genus Sthenelais; species Sthenelais limicola. The sequence continues at coordinate 13,514,067 of OW804102.1, read as the reverse complement.
TAAAACCTTCAGATGTTAGCTGCGCTCGGTTGCCATCAGCACCAATGACACGGGGGAGATTCCAACCGGAAGCCCACTTCCGATCGGAGGTCATCTCATAAAATTTTGAGAAAGGTAGATCCAATAGTTTTTTCTTCAAGGTGTCGTTCTGAGTAAATTTTATCCTTATGAGATCTTCAAGGACACTTTGCTCTTTTTTCTTCCAATCTGGCGAGGAGTGTAATTCGTTCTTGGATTTCCGCTTAATATCATACGGGTTCGTGAGGTTCCGTATTCCTTCGGCAACTTCCGCTTTACCCAGTTCTTCCGCCTTGGTGACCTGGAAGGCGTGTTCGACTGATTTATAATAGTGATCGTTGTAGTAGATAGCAGTGGGGAAGAAGTTCGAAAGAAACGAATGTTCGCTCTTGAATCCTATCCCCATGCCATTGTCTATCTCTACCGACCTGGCGTTTTCTGGACGACAACCAGTCGGTAAAGCATGAAGATCTTTGGCAGTGTACGTGAAAGTCTCATTATCTTGCTCGACAACAAGATGGCTTCCCCTATGCTCGGATGTATGTTGGTTCAGTCGTAAGAGCTGGTGGCAGTCCCTTAGGATATTATATTCATGGGAAGGAACGACTAGGCCAGTATCAACAATTTCTAGGCGTGCAAAGCGTGTATCAGACTGACGTAGAAGGGTCATGTTCTTCTCAATTTTATTGAGGATGTCCCCAGATTTTGATTTGACGAAGACCGGTCTGACTATTTTAACATCAAGGAGACCAATCCGATATGCTTCGACAATATCCTGGACATCAAATTCACGATCTAATTCTCTACAGAGGTCATGGACTGTGGTGACAATATCGTCCTCCCCAAGTTCTGTAATGCCATCAAGAATTATGAATCTACGATTACCTGATCGACGAGGGGGACGTGCCTGCCTTGTTGGCGGGCCACGCCACTTGGGTGGCGGCGGGCGATCCCAGCCACGAGGCGGTCCATTCATCGCAGAACTCATCAACTCAGGTACGTTATGTTTATGCACATGTTGCAGCGGAAAATTGTTATCGTAAGAATTTGTGGCAAGAGAACTTAATTTGGTTTCAGTAAGCGCTGTTAGACTATCTAGTGAAGTTGTTACTTTCAATGCTTCGGTCAAACCATCTTCACGTAGTGACTTTAGTTCAGACAGTATGTCAGGCGACACCGGTGACACTGCATTTTTTGTAGACAGTTCTATAGTTGTGATGCGCGTTTCTAGACTAGTGAGGCGAGTGTCCATGGTATTGTCTAGTTTATTAATATCAGATCGCAAGTTCCTGATATTGGAGTTGATTGCTTGGACCGAATCATTAAGACTTTGAGTGGATCTCTCCATTCCGGACCTGACAGCCGCTTCGATAATGGGTGACAGTTGGGAGGTTATCAGAGCGAGATGACTGTCAAATTCGTCAGTGGAGCTTTTATGTGAGGAATTTATTTGAGATTCCGGAATAGAAGAGTTATTTAGACTTGTTGCCTCGTCAATGTTTGAGATTATGCTTTTCATTTTGTTCAGATTTTGTGAGCGCTGATTCATGAAGTCGTTAAAATCGTGATGCGAGGCTGACATCTGCACTTGTGACTGTGACATGGCCTCCCTCTCCGCTTCAAGCCTGTCGTAAGCGGCGGAGTCCATCGCGCTCATCGATCCATTTGTGGAAGCATAAGATTCATCTACATTCGACTTATCAGATACTAAAGGTAGAGTAGATTCTTTAGAGTTCTCATTTAAATCACTTGTACCACTCGATTTGAAGGCAATATCATTTTCAATATCACTCTCATCAGAGGTTTTTGACTGTGATACGCCATGACCAACGAGGGGCGTAGAGGTCACCATCTCATCACTTGTAGTCATTTCTAGTCCGAAAAATCCAGAAATCTTACTAGCAATAGTTGATCCTTGGTCCATTTTGGACAAGTTTGTCGATCAACTTTGAGACAGAATTGATGTTAATGTCAGTGATTTTGAGCTAAAGAAATAGCGTGAGTGGGCGATAATATGACGTGATCGCTCCAAGGGCGACGTCTCAGTTTTCAAGGCGAGATCCAGTCGATTCGGAATTTTAAAATGTCTATAACTTACTGCATGTTGTTAGCGAAGACATAATGTTTTAGTTTCCTGTGTCCCAATTGGTTGACGTTGCTTTCGGAACCATTTTTGTGGTTATGATCAGCTTGTACCCCTAGATATTGATATAATTAGTGTCTGACGATCATGACGACGTCTTTTCTATTGAGTTCCTAAGTATTAGAAAATAAATATTTAGATTTAGATGTTTATAAAAACAAAGCTGATAAACCCCACAATGTTGGATGCTTTAGTAATAATTTACTTAAGAAAGATTATCTATCATATTAACAAGGGTTATCATGGGTTCATTAAAACTGGTAATGGTTAAAACGGCCGGAAAACAGTATTTTCGAGTCTTGGACATCTAACGTTTACCCGGGGTAGCCCCCTAAAATGGCGACGCTCTCCTCGGAATGTATAGATGCATCCAGCTTTCACAACGCTGGGTCAGTGATTGGAGGAGAGGCCTGATTAAGTTTATTTCACTGCCATCTAGTGGAGAGCAGGAATAATTTAGATATAGGTCACTAGATGTATATTGTATATTTACATTTGCTCCCATCCTCATCACCACTAGAAGTAAAATCATAAACTTCTAGTCAAATATCAACTTTAGAAGGAAGTCTCATTTAACTTTTGAATTATTCATGAATCACCAAGTGTTGGGCAGGATGTTGCAGGGCATCAGACTGAATAAGTGTAAGGAGGGACGGCCTGCTGTTGGAGGATGTGTACCTATGTATGATGACATATATATACAGTATATGTAGCTTCAGTCAACGATCCCTGGCTTGGTTAGCGGCCATGTAAGTGTCATGGCCGCCGTTATCCCACTCCATCAGGTTAATCTTGTTGTATACCACCAGGAAGTGCATCACACCCATAGGCTTAGCATTGCGGACATAATTATTCTTTCTCTTCATCACCCCAGCAGTCCCAAGTCCCAAAGTTTCTGGTCATCATATTTAGAATGGTTTGGCTCTATGTATATGGCTATCCAGTCGTCAGAATTTTTCCGAAATCTTGGATTGATTTAAAAACACTTCCTCTCCCAGTAACCGGTGTGTGACGAACCCGGCCATGACACATGTACTCTATGTATGCCTACAACATTTACATGTTCCTGAATTATTTACCAAGGTGGCTAAAAGAAATAGACCCCTCACTCCTGGTAGCCTCGGGCATATATAACACACTGGTTTTGGTTTTACAAAATTGGACGGAGTCATCATGAGCAGTTCTCCTTGGCTGCCTGTATGTGCATTATTGTTCAAACTTCAGTTATAACATGTGATCTACCCTGCAACATCATATAACATTACATTATTGTTAATGATTAATATATATCTTTATGATACTGCCAATTTACAATACATATAATACAAAAGTGAATAAAGATTTAACAAAATGAAACATTTTTTTTTGGACAAAATTTTATTCAGGTTAAAAGACAGTTACAATCTCACAAAAATATAATTATTATTGTGATTTTCGTCATGTCCTGACTTAATTAAACAATTCTTGATAAGCAGAGAAGATTCTATATCATATCCAGCCAGATTAGATTTAACTATTTAATCTTAGTACAACATTAGAGAAATTTTAAAGAAAAGTTTTAAATAAATGATGAGGATGATGAATGAAGATTCCTGACTAGTGATAGTTCACTGTCTATTTAAGCGAGAGTCATTGATATATTGATATATAACATGTTTATGTTTATGTTTTGTATTGGTAGCATTTCATCAAGATGACAATATTTTAAGCTTTCCAACCAAAATATTTAGATTTAGATTTAAATACTTTTATTCAATCCAACATTGCGATAAAAGGAATTCTCCGGCCAGTGGGAGGTTTTTAATCCTTCTTTTGCATAACTTACAGGGAGTTTTTTAAGGATGAGAAAAATGTCCCTTTTGTGAATGACTGAAAGTGATTCTAATCCAGCGATCAGTTTAAATAACACATAAGAGTAATTAAACATGACATGGTGGCGTTTCATATCATCTCCGATCTATGTGATAGTCGCGCTCTCATAACATTATAAAACGCAATGAAGCCACAGCACGCCACAATACCTGACATTGCACACTCACCTGGCATTCGCACTCACTGTCGCGCATATCTGACACTTCATTCTCTGACACTCATGCTCACTCTCTGACACGGAGTAAAAGAAACCCCTATAGCCTACACAAAGCTAAACGATACAAGCCTTCCTCCATATTACCCAAATATAACTTCTAACACTGACTTAATTCCTCCTTTAATAATTCCTACCCCGTTTTTCATCCAGAATTAAATGAATACTTGATATAAGTTTAGCTCACACATTTATCTACTATCAGGGCCTTTCTGTAATGGAATCTTTTCTATTGAATCAATTAAAGCTTTTGAACTAATATATTTGATGTGTTTCAGCAAAATGAGTCACAAGTCGCAAAAAATAGATTTTGAGATAAGTATTTCTAGATTTTAAGCTTGATATTTCTATTTTTGAACAAAAGGTTCGCAATATTTGTTGGTGGTCAATTACTAGTAAAATAGCTAAATATACTCTATATGATGACCGTAGAAATGTATATATGTATATATTAGTACACTGACTTGAGATTTGGTACATCTATTATACAACTGAGAGCCCGTAGCACCCAAAAAATGGGAATATTCTGACAAAGAGATCTTGTGAATAAATCACTTTGAAGAATATCATTTTTGCGACATTTGACTCATTTTCCTGTAACATATCACACATTTAAATCGTTTATGATAGAAAATATGCATTAGGTCTTCTATTCAATTCAATTCAATTCAATTCAAATATCCTTTATTGCAAGATCTTGGTTTACAAATTCTATATAAAAAAGAAGGTGAGATATCTCAATAGAAGATATATAAGACAGTTCTTTTTAGTTAGAAAGAAAATGAATGAGTAAGTACTACATAATTATAATTATATAACGACAGATAATTTCAATAAAGAGTAGGTTAATCACTGTCCCTCATTGGACATGAAAATGCGACGTTATGTATGAAATTAATCTTGAAAATATGGGATCTGCATAATATTGTTGTTCCTCTTGTAAAATAGAGTGTTATCCAGGGTTTGATCTCAGTAAATAATGTAATGTAATGTGGTAATATATTCCGACTAAATATGAAAATTTCTGTGATAAGAAAAAGAAAACATATCAGATATATCAAGTTATCCAACATTGATGTCAGGGAGACTAGGAAGACACTCACAGATTGTTATGAATGTGTAAAATAGATTCATTCTTTAGCCCTTTTTCCATAAATTACATTGATAATGTAACTGTACGAATGGAAATAGAATTATTACATAAATACATAAATACATACATACATGCATATTGTCTTGGCCGTATGATCTCAGTAAATAATGTAATGTAATGTGGTAATATATTCCGACTAAATATGAAAATTTCTGTGATAAGAAAAAGAAAACATATCAGATATATCAAGTTATCCAACATTGATGTCAGGGAGACTAGGAAGACACTCACAGATTGTTATGAATGTGTAAAATAGATTCATTCTTTAGCCCTTTTTCCATAAATTACATTGATAATGTAACTGTACAAATGGAAATAGAATTATTACATAAATACATACATACATACATACATACATGCATATTGTCTTGGCCGTATGGAAATTAGAAAAAAATATTTTCTCGCAATGGATCGTCTTATGGTTGGTTCTACACACACACACTTTTGTAAAATTCTTTAACATCATCACAGAAAAACACATGACCCGTGACAGTGATTGTTTTCATGCATTGCCATTGAGACCAGGAATAACTAATGCAGCTTGGACACTGGTAGACTTGAGTATAATACCACCAATAATTGTCAATAAATGGTGCATTTCACACAGGCTTACCATTATGCAACTTGTTCCCACCAGGTGGCGGTACCTGTTTTTCACTAGGTGGCGCAACAGGTCATCGCATTGCATTTGCAATGTCTTTGATGATAAAAGCACCAGTTATTCACTTATGTCGCATTTATACACTATAAGTATTGCCGATCATAATACTTATGAATATTATAAGTGATATTGTTCTATAGTTCATTTGTATAATTTATCTGTTTGATGTTGGAAATTCCATGATTAAAACACCCTACCGTACCAACTGTCCATGTGAGTGTGGTTAGTTGGCTGGAAGAGTCAGGCTGGAATCACTAGTACAGTTGTACCTCCGGGCCTAAGCCTCCTGAGTCTTCAAGAGTAAATTCGCCTTGTCCGACTCAGCTTGTTTCTTGACAATACACGTTTCCACTAGTGTTAAATAGGCTGCTGTACCTCTTTCTGGGATCTCTTCTTCCCCAACTCCCGCAATGGAGGCTAATTCCGCATTCTCCATAGTCAGGTGAGTTGAATCAGTTTCGGCTTTTACGATCGGGGATAATCTTTTGGCCGCCAGTAATCTTTTCTTTTCTAGATTCGCCCGCCAAAGACAACTTGGACGAATGTGATATTTTTGGCAGCCACGACACAGTATAAGCTTAGGCTCTGGCTGCATTTGCACTGATGTACGTTATTTTTTTCAAATTTGTTAACGTCCATTCAGTACGACGACTGTGGTGTTTCTGCGGCAGTGGTAGTCGTTAGCAACGACCAAACAGTCAATTCAGGGGGCAGTCCTCTATATTTATAACTATATTTATCACAGCAACACGCTGTCATTAGACCAACCGTGGTTAAACCAATTACTTTATATCACAACAGATCGTCATAATTTGATGTAACCGCCATAAATCGGCAAACATACAGTCGCTCTCTCTACTCGGGTATTCTTCCCTCATTCCTTTTAAGGAAAAGACAGTTAGGGGTTTTGTGTGACATCATCTTTAAGAAGGCCCTCATCATGCCCAGGCTCTGGAGGAGGGCTTATAAGTCTTTCCTTCATCAATGACAGCCCTCATAAAGATCAGTGGCGATAAAACCCTGGCACTTTCCTAAACCACTTGCCCTCTTTCTCCCCCTCCGCCTGTCCTCATTACATATGTCCATATATGTCCATTCGCTTCAAACTGTGTAGTTAATTTCCAGCATGTCAGTCTTTCTATACATCTATTGCAATATAAGACACTGCGTCAAAGGAACTAATGATTTTTGTATTAACAAAAACATGTGGGCAGAGAAACCTATCGCAATCCTTTTTAATTGACGGCCATCTTGTCGATAATCATTTATTTTATTTTCGTCTTGATTTATTTCAGAAGAATCTGAACAACTTTCCAGCACGATTTGTATTATTCCAAAAATAATAAATTTGTTGCTTCAAATCCTGATATTATCGCCCTAGGACGAAAAATCGATCTTCTCCTTTGGCTAGCTTCCTAGGCAATTGAAAAATACAAAAATATCCACTATAACAAAAGTTTCAAGGAAATTAAGATTTTTGTATGAACAAAATCAAGGCTGGAGAAACTTCTACCCCTTACCCCTTTTCTTGAATTTGCTTCAACACTAAATATTTGATACAGTCATATAACACACTCTTATGGTCAGTTATTATAATGATTGTCAATCACCATTTTGGACAGAAATGGGACAGGATTTCGTTCTCCCTCTCCGTTCTCCCTCTCCTCCTTGTCTCTGCTCTCTCTCCCGCTCTGTTTCCCCTCTCTGTCTCTTTGCTCTATGTCTCTTATATTGCAAATCTATCCTTTCATCTACCCCCTCTATCTCTCCTCTCTCCTATCTCTCTCCCCTCCCTCTCTGCCTGACTTTCTCTCTCTTAATCCCTCTATCTCTCTCAACCAATATATTTCTCTATAAATGTAATGCTAATAAATCATCCCTTTTGCTGCATCCAACATTGCCACATACATATAATCCATACATATACATACATGTGTAGGTACATACATAGGCGAAAAACCTAGGAAAAATGGCCGACCAAACACTGAACAGAGAAGAGAAGGTCCAAGAAATACATTTTGGTGACTTCATTTAGTCTGACAGTGCCTTCAAAATGGAATCGGTGGCTCTACATGCATAAAATGCCTAAAAAACGGACCTACATGCACATACCATAGCAATATACATACCCGTATACATACCATACAAAATGCATACCAAAATGCATACCTTGTCATATACACATATCGAAATCCATACCATATATATACGAATCCATACATCCAAAGTACATGCCATATTGTATACCTACCAAAATCCATACCATGCACTGTATGTCGTATACAGCTAAGGCAGCTAAGGCATGAACATAATGTAACATGCAGATAGACATAAGGTCTCTATAGTAATAAGAACGGTAAATGGTGATATACACCAGCTGCTAAGCTATATAAGATACAATGTAGAGCAGCGCTTCTAGTGGTAATGTAAGAGGAGAAATGGCAATGCCAATATAATCCACCAGGGAAAATAGCATACCCACTACATACAGACCATATATACATGTAGATATTAATATATAGAGTAAAGGGCGATAGTAAATGAATAAAAAAACAGATCATATAGTAGCCAGGGTAAAGGCGCAATGGTAAAATAAGATTAAATGTTTGACTAAATATATCTATTTATTTCCAGCATTTCATTGGGCCTCCCTTAATTTTTCTTCGTTTTTAAGGCTCTAAAATCCAGGGGTTTTTTTTACTCCCATGCCTAAATTATTAGGACGATCTATGTAAATAGTGGGCATTTCTGATGTATTCCGGGCGGGCGGATATGATAAAATTATTGAAAAATGACTCCAACCATTTTTTCCCAATCAAATAAGAAAAAGACGATTTTAGGCACAAATGACGACCAAATGGTGGATTTGCTCATATATAATGTTTTGCTGTTTAAAGTTTGTTTTTTGTCAAACCTCTTTATTTGAGGAGTTATGTGACATGTGTATCGCAAAAAAAAAGTGGGGTAGGGAATATCTGTTTTGGAAGGGTTAAAACAGCTAAGTGAATTTCATTATGAAGAAAACAAATTCCCCTTCCAGGAAGTGTATACTTTCTATACCTATCTCCATTATTTCAAATCTGATGGTATCTCAAAGTCCACCTTTTGTGAAGTATGACTCATTTTCCTGTAACACATCACATTTTCCCACAACAAAAAATGTTTAGAAAAAGAATAAAAAGGTTGGCATGTGCAGAGGGAGGAGTGAGCAGTATGAAAGTGAAAAAATTGTTTTGATGCTCCAGAAATTAGTGAAGTTATAGTCTTTCAAAGTTACCTACCTACCTCAGGCTCTGCTTAGTTCAGCCATTCAGCTATTGTCTACATAGCATATATCAAGTCTTGTTCAGGTGTGATGATGGCCCAACACCACTAAAACCTTGTCATGTTCAGGGTTGACACTCTCTGTGCATATATAGGGGGAGGTTTGTAACTTTAGACTGTACTGCCTAGCCAAGCTCATGCCCGAAGAAAACCCACCAAAACTCTCTTGGGAACCAAGGTTTATCTGGAGTTAGACGTGATTTGATCAGATTCTGGGAGATCAGATTCTTGCCTCCACGACGGAAGTAGGCCTAGGCCTACCTGAGGTAAGCTTCCAGTTCAAAGTATTAGGACTCAATACCTGTTTCACAAGGCATATTTGATTGAAATAAATCATTGTACTGGTTGGTAAACCCTCTATTTTGGTATTAATAAGTTGATCTGATCAAATCACGTCTAAAAGCACTATTACCCGAGGTTTGGTGGTTTGTTGTGGTCTGTGTGGTCATGGAACCACACAGACCACAACAAACCACCAAACCTCGGGGTAATAATGCTATAGTAGGTATTTGCCCCCCACTCACTGGGGAATAGATAGCAACACCTCTGCTGTAGAGTGGGCACTGGCGGACATTCCCCCACCCTCCAGTTGATACTGCAGTAAACTAAAGGAAATCCCCGCCTGGGTGGGGGAATGTTTTCTCAGACATTCCCCTACCATTCCCCTACCTACCCGGGGGTGGGGGGATGGGGGATTCAATTGACAAGTGCATAACATACAGGTAGGTGCTTGGTCCATGTGGCTATTGTTCATTGGAGGAATATTGAAGTAGGTGAGGGTGCTACCTGAGCTCTTACATGCTACCGTAAATACTGTACTAAATTCCTGGGTAATGGTACTTTAATGGGTTATGGACATGTTACTTAATTGAGATATTAAATGTAATAATAATAATTAATGATAATTAGAGTCATAAAGTGGTTACTCATTGTTACGTCATTATTACGTAACATGATGTAACAGAATCACCTATTCACATTTCCTTGAGACAAGGTGGGGAAGGGGAAGGCTTATGCCTCCTCCATTTCCACTGGTTCGTCCACCTTGTTTTCCTGTTGGTCTTTCAGGTAGTTGTTATTAACAACCTGAGCTGCCTGACCAGGGGCTTCCATCTTGGCCTCCTGTTGTTCTGCGGGATCCTTGATGGTTTTTGCCTGATCTCCATTTTCCGCTAGTGGTTTTTCAGGCTTTTCTGGGACTACTATCTGAGCTATTTTGGGATTCGCTATCATATCATCCACATCAGCCGCTCCTTGAGGCTTTTGGTCATTCTGTTTACCCTTTTGCGGTGGGCCATCTACTTTCTGATGGTTTCTCTTTGGCGAGTCATCTTGTGCTTTTAACAATGCTGCCTTGTGTCTTAGTTTATCCCGGATACTTTGTCGCACCACCATCAACATCTCCCAAGGAAGTTGCCATTTGGTGGCCATTTGTCAGATTGTAGAACTTCGGGATTACTCAGCCCCATCCCGATGCCCCAATCTTTATCCTTCGGGGACGCCTCACCAATCAACTTTTCTCCAGTGTTAAGCAGGAAGTCTTGCACAATTTTTTTGGATCTACACTTCGCTTTCAATGCCCTTTTTATCATCTCCTCCCTGTGCTTTAACCATTCTCCTCCGTCATCACTGATGTTTTTCATTAACCTCTTACATTCGGCGGGGTCATATGTGGATAGGGCTATTGAGGGCTTTTCAGCCTCCCTAGCGAACTTGGCCTTATGGAAAAAAATGAACTGTTCCACATGTTCAAATTGGTACGTGTCGACAACAAATCTAGATCTAAAGTGATTTGATAGTGGGGAGTTCCCAGTAAAAAACACAATAGTATTGACGTCTTCCTTCATTGAAATTTGCGATGGAAGTAATGCTTTAGGTAGGGCACCAAGCTTATTGTGTCGATAAAGATCCCCGTCTGAGTATTCTAGTTAGGTTAGGGATGTTGGAGGGATATTATTGTCTTTAGGGGGTAGTGGGTGGGGCTCTGCCCAGTAGTTCACTTGTTGCAGTTGAGGTTATTGACGAGGGCCTTTGAGACCTTTGTTGCCGACTGTTGACCGATGTAGAGCTTATATGCTGCGCTCGACCAACCACCAAATCGTTGGATTTCATTCTCTTCCATTCCCATCTGTAGTGCGTGGGTGACAGCTGTGCGTCTGAGAGAATGAAGTGAATATCTCTATGGCTCAAGTCCCATAATATTGACTATTGACCGGTTTAGGTGGTTGGCGATGTCAGTGGTTGTTATAGCCTTATGGGTGTGCGGATATACTAGTAGAGGCTGATTTATATACTGTGTTGGAGCTTCTCGGTTTGCTTTCCTGTACGCCTGTAGGGGGCATAGGTTTTTGTCCTGGCCCTTTGGAATTATTATGGTCCTGCGTTGATCATAACGCTGAAGGTTCTTTGCCCATTTTTGTGTGATTACCAGACTGGATCCTTCGATGTGGACATCTTCTCTTTGTGTATGTCTGGAAGAGTCACATTCCTGTTGGGTGTGCGGTGCAATTTCTGACTTTTCTCTCTTTGTTGCATCGATGGCAAGTTGTACTCTGTAGGATGTGAGCGCTGGGATGACTATGTCTCTCCTTTTGTAGTGCTCTCGCACTGCGGATAAGTAATTTGAGATTGACTTCGGACTTTGGAGAAATGATCTTAAACATGTCTGTGGCGCTGTGATGTTTTCTGGGTCTATTTTATATTGGTCTGCGTAGGCGAAGTAGGCTCTTAGGACAGTCCTATGATTGGCCATTGTCCCTGGGGCCCTTAATGCGTATTGTGTTTCCTCTGCCTTCTGCAGTAGTCTCCGCATTTCAGGGTCTGGAAAGAACAAAGTTTATTAGATTTAATAACCATTCTCAGATGTCATATTCAGGAGCCTTTACTAGCTCCATGACGGCACTTTTGACCTGTAGTTGGGTGTCAATCTGTGCCTCAGTTGCTACTTGGAATAGCATCCTGATATTGTTCAATGCTTGTATGAGCCATTTTTTTCTGGGACCCGACATATTGATTTCCCCTCTAGTTCCGTATCTGAGGAAATTGACTGCTTCCTTATCGTTTGTTTTGATTGCTATTGTATGTGTCCTCGCTTCCATAGTCATGAGTGTCTGTCCGGGGCTGCTGACGCCAATTAGTTTTTCAGTCCCTTCTCTCTTTCTTTTGGCAAGTTCACCTCAGTTGAAGCTTGGTTTGTTGCTGCCTTTATGATTGATTCAAACTCCTTTATATATATTACCGTAGTAACATAGTGGTCCGGTATCATCGAGGTTCCGTTCCAATCTCTGGCGCAAGTTTCTACCCATGTTAGGTCCTTTCTCATTGATGTCGTCATGGGGATGTTTTCCGTTTTACTATAGTTGTGCAAGGCATCCAATAGTCTTCTGATGAAGACTCGGGCTGGGGGGCACACATTTTGAAATGTGCAATATTTTGCCAATGACCGATTGCAATTTTTTTTTTTTTTATAACAGATTTTATTGCAGGGTAGACAATACAGCGTCGTCGCGGTGACGATGTTCCCACCGCCTGCCTATTCAACAGATGCAGTGATACAATATCTTTTTATAAGAGAAAAAAAACAAAAGAAAACAATTTCAATTATATGTTAGTAAGTCATGCTGTCTGTCAGTCGAGGGGGAAGACGGGGTGAGCTATTGATTATTCATAATAGTAGCAGGTAGATACCAGAGATTATCAGCTTGAAAAAGGAAGATTGTAAAGTGTGGTTGTTCTGATCTAAACTAGTCTGGCTCTCTAGGAATGAATTCTCTCTTCAGATACGTTTTGATAGCAGGTGGGTCCATTTTTCTAATATTCTGGGCACTGTTATTCCAGACATGACTGAGCTGGTAACTTATTGACTGTCTGCTTTTCTCAGTTTTAGGGTAGAGTTGAGTCAATACTGTAGCTTCTCCTTGCCTAGTCTCTCTGGCTGGGGTGCTAATATAGTTTTCATATTGAGAGTCTTTTTGCCAGGTTAAGCTGCAAGAATTGTTTTCTATTATTAATGGTCATGACTTTGCAGGAGCTATGTAGTTCGATTGAGGGAGTATCATATCTGCTTTTCAGGGCAATTCTCAGAGCTTTGTTCTGCACTCGTTGTATCTTAGCTGTTTTCCCTATACCTATAGGAGTCAGAAATAGTAATGAATAATCTATAATGGACAGAATTAATGATTTAACAAGGCAGATTGCTGCACTTGTGGTTAAATATTGTCGCATCAGCCCTAATTGGTATATTCTTAGACCCATATTACGAATAAGTTTATCATATTGCAGATTCATTGTCATTCTGCAGTCCAGCGTGATACCTAAGTATTCATAGCTATTAACATATTCAATGATAGTATCTCCAGTTCTTATTACAGGCGGATTCATAATTCTACGTTTACTAAATATCATGCTCTTGGTCTTATTCATGTTCATAAGGATTTTATTACGGATTGACCAGTCGTTGAACTTGGACAGGTCTGTTCCCATTTTTTCAGTTAAGTTGGTTAGGTTGGCTCCATGACAATACAAAATGGTATCATCCGCATATTGGATTACTTTACTGCTGATTGGTAGATATTTCAGATCATTTGCATAGATCAGGTAGAGCAAAGGCCCTAATACTGACCCTTGAGGGACTCCACAAGGTACATTGCGAGCCTGCGAAACAGTGTCATTCATTTTGACAAATTGAGACCGATTTTCCAAATACGACCGTATCCATGTAACATATATGTCTTGTAATCCTATGTGTTCTAGTTTTTCTATCATTAAGTCGTGATTAACGCTGTTAAACGCCTTACTGAAATCTATGAAGGTGGCCACTAGGTAGTTATTATCATTAATTGATCTGTCGATGTCATACACTAATTTATACAAGGCTTCTCCAGTAGACTTTCCAGCCCTAAAGCCAAACTGGCTATCTGTTAGTATATTGTTTGTCTCAAGGAATTGGGTCACATTCTCAGCCATAATTTTTTCAAGCATCTTGCCAAAGATATGCATGAGGCTAATTGGTCTTGTATCGCTAGCAGTTATCGGGTTGTTTTTTGGGGGAATAATTTTAACGATGCTCGTTTTCCATTTATTTGGGAAGAACCCAGTTCTAAGTGAGGCATTGAAGAGATATAGTAATTGGGGGATCAGTTGATATGCGGCATCCTTATAAATCTTAGAACTTATTTTCTCGCAACCGGATGATTTCTTAATATCAAGTTTGGTAATTCTCTCAGATAAGCTGTTAGCATTAGGCATAGAGAAGACAAGTGGAGCATTTACTGTTTCCTTCTCCAAGAGAGGTGGTCTGTCTGGAATTGAATTTAGAATATTCGTACCTATGTCGCAGAAGTATCTGTTTATATGTTCAGCAAGATCAGTGCCTTCGAGGACCACACCATTTTCGTCCTTTAAATGTGTAATCTCAGTATCCTGCTTATTCTGTATTTCTGATATAATCCGCCAACATTTTTTACTGTCATGTTTATTTTCTTCTAACAATCTAACAAAATATTCCCTCTTGCCTTGCTTTAATAAGTTATTAAAGTTATTCCTGGCCACTCTAGCTGAATTTTTGTTCTCCACAGTCTTGTTCTTATGGAATCTCTTGAACTCATTGTCCCTAATAATTCCCAGTCCAATCAGTTCATCGGTATACCACTCAGGTCTATCCTTTCTTAGATTAAATCTCTTTAGTGGAGCAATCTTGTCGCTAATTCTGATCAGTTTGCTATATAGAATATCCCATTGTTCATTTACATTTTTAGTATCATAATATTCTAACCATTGTTCTTTATTTAGTTCGATGTGCAACACTTCTCTAGAGTAATTTTTATAATCTCTGCCAATGAACTCTTTCTTCTCACATTTAGGTTTCTTGCTTTTAATGTTTAAATAAATCCCCTGGTGATCAGAGATATTGTAGTTGACGGTCCCGCAAGTAAATTCTTTTTTTATCTGAACCATGAATAAATCAATTACAGTGTTTCTATTTAATCCAAATCGTGTAATACCATTCATATGAATTTCAAGATCCAGTTCCTTACTAAACTTCATAAGTAATTTGGTCTTGCAGTCATCTTTGTTCGATATGTCTACATTGAAGTCTCCGCACAAAATAATGTCATAATTCTTAGTTTTAACCTCCTCCTTTGTCTTAATAATAAGTTCTCTCAGAGCATCTATAAAGCTGTTCATATTACCGCTCGGTTTCCTGTAAAGGTTAAGAATTATCATAGTCCTGATATTTGTCTTACGGACACTAACTACTTGTGCTTCTATATTGTCATTATCCTTAATCACCTTTAAAGACTCCAGTAAAGTCACTTCAAAGTCGTCCCTAACATAGAGGCAGAGCCCCCCACCAGAAGTTGTCATTTGTCTATCTTGCCTAAATACTATATAATTATCTGCTTGAATAAGGTTCAACGGAATTGACTCCTTTAACCAAGTTTCCGATATTCCCAGGACCTCAGGCTTAAACAGTAACACGTCCTGTCTAATGTTATCTATCTTTGGCAGCAGGGATCTCGTGTTTAAATGCAGTATCGTAAGACCCTTAATCCTATTCAGCTCCTTCCAGTTATTAAGCGCAGGCGTATTCATAACAGCATTAGACTAAAGCAGGATGTTAAGGGGGGATCAGATAAGTCAGGGGGGTAGTCAGACAGATGTTAGTACATGTCATGTAACAGAGGAAAATAATACTTAACACATGTGAATTCATTTAGAGCCTATGCCTCATTATGGCAGATATTCTGCACAGATAAGGACTTCATTTGGAATAATGTCATACTCATAATTATATGATCTAATGCTTTTCTATGATTATATAAGGTTACATAACATGACGTAAGGTATTACTAAATATGAATTTATTATATAGAAATATTGTGAATATATTATATATCGAATATCACGAATATTCAGGCTGGGTAATAACCGTTACAGGTTCATATACCAGACGTCACAATTACCTAATCCTTACATGTTTCCAGGTGTGTCTACATATATTATCTTATTAGATTAACATTAAAGCTAGAACAGCTGGCAAGGCTTAATGAGCTAGCCAAGCTGTCTACTGATTACAATTGCATTAATTAGAGGTTGGTCATGTGACCACCACACTGGCTCACCCCTACCTGTGACCACGTGACCGGCATTGATTGGCTATGCATAAATTATATTCATTTGTATTAATTACTCTTATTGGTTAATGTATTCTCCCCTTCTCATTGGTCATTCATATAGACACATCTGGAATTGTTCTTATATTAGCCCATGTTCAGAAATAAATGATTACTTCTCAGATTACTCTGAAACATTACATAACGCTTCCAGCTTCTTATTATTCATATCGGTAACCAGCCGATATGCTATAGCTCTACCATATACGCCGAGAATCGAGTATATTAATAATATGTTAATAATACTCATGTGCATGCTGTACCGGAAAGGAGAAAGAACAAATAATGTCGGATTATGGCAGGTATTCTGCACAGATCCAATATTATTGATATAATTGATAGACTGCAAGGAGAGACAATAGAAAATGTTGGTAGGCATATTAAAAAGTCAGCAGAAGAGATAGATAATCGTTATCTAGATAGGATTATGGCAGGTGTTCTGCACAGATCCATATTCAAAAAAAAAAACTATTATCATTACGTCTAACATATGATTTAATTAAACCATCGCAACATACCGAGCGCGCAAGGAGTGATACGGCAGATATTCTGCACAGTCCTCCTAGTAGACGCATATGAAACGGAGATAGGATTTACTTTCGCAAAGTCGGATTCTGATGAAAGCGTTCTATCTGTTGCGCCCATACTTCAATTGTCTTCCTATCTAGGTGCAGCCCGTCGGGTAGTCTGTTAAGATAATGCCTGGGACGTCCTTTTCTACTGGTATGTATTCTCCCGATAAAAAAGGGGTGAGAGATACCACGATTGATGTTTAGTGCATGGATATCCTCATTTATAGTGACAATGGCGTTATTAAGGTGACTCAGTACTGATCTTGTGTATTCAACACATATAGCTCAGTACTGATATATGTGTATTCAATACATATAGCAGGGAATATCAGCATTATGCAGACGAAGTATGTATGTTAAGTCTTGATATAAACATTTCAGATAGAAAATTTATGCTGATTTTTGGTGTGGGAGTTAGTATCTACGAGCCCTATACATCCATATTAAATTTCATTAAAATTTATGGAGCCATATGTGTATAAATCAAATAATTATTAAGAATTTTCTCATTTTTAGCCAATTTTCTCATAATTAAGTTGTAACACAAAAAAATCGGCCGGGAAATTCATGCTGATTTTTGGTGTGCGAGTTAGTAACTATGATAGCTGTATCCATATAGAATTTCATCAAGATTTATGAAGCCATTTTTGTTCAAATCAAATATTAATCAGGAATTTAATTTTTTTCCCAATTTTTCTCATAAATAAGTCGTAATATAGAAAAATTTAGCCTGGAAAGCCATCCTGATTTTTTGTGTATGAGTTGATAAATACGGTATCTACATTCATATTAAATTTAAAAAACATTCATCAAACAGTTTTTTTAAAAAACGCTGATTGTCATCAGCCAAAGTCAATTTTGCTAGTGCCCCGTACTGCCACTAGGGGGCTTCCAGGGGGCTAACTCAGGATCTGAGGAAAAAAACATTATCTGATGATAAGTATATATATGTTGAATGTCTGGGTGAAATTTGATGTCTGAATTCATGTCAGAACCATTTTAAACGAATTATGTTAATAAATCACTCAAATGTAGTAAAATTACTCAAATATGATTCATTATTTCTATCTCCATACTGCCATAGCATGAAAACTAGCCTGGTGACCTATGTTTTTTTTTCACTCGATAATGATTATTTCATGTCAACTATCATTGGTAAAAATTTTAGAAAAATTCATCAATAATCAAAATCACTACTGAGTCACCTTAATCATAATCTGGGAGCAGGAAATGCCGTCCACATAGTTAGCACGATTCAGGTCTACGCCGATCAGCCCACCAATGCAGATATTACATGTCATTTGCTCTTCCTGTAACATATCCAGCACGGCGTTATACTTTTCCATCATTTCTCGTACTAAATCCCCTTCGTTTGTATTGGAAAGAGATATGTTTTTGGTACGCTTGTCTTAGTAACAAAAATCACATATTCCTCCCAGAATTACAATCGAGGTTGGTTTCAGTTCCATGATCTTATCTTTAGCGATGTTTGCAAGGCTAATGAGACCCCTTCCAGGATAGGAAAAGCTCAAGATTTCTGATTGTGATTCTATAAAGCATATCAAATCAGCTCCTCTAGAATCTGAGACGACGATAGTCAAAGGACGTAGGGCCATTATACATGCTGTAAGTCAAGAAGAAATTAATAAGTACTCCAAATATAAACAGAACATAATGTATATCATTTCTTAAGAGCTCCAAAGTTATTAGGTTCGATGGATCCAAGCGGGTCCTCCTGAAGCTGACTGGAGTTATATCTAGCATATGTTGCAGTCGGAGGATATGGAAGTGCGTATGGCCTTCTAGGATTACCGACCTGGGCAGACTTGCCAAGTCCTTTTAAAGAGCTGCCTTTCTCAGTACTTTTTTTGATTTTTTCCGCATAGGTAGGAGAAGGTCTAAGATGGATTTTCTTACTTACAGAATCGGGTGTTACTGCGTCGTCAGAAACTTTCCTTTTAGAGGAAGATGATCTAGATCTGTTTGCAACCTCGTATAGTTTCAGGACAGGTGCACTCGTTCTTCTAGGAGTATCAAATCTAGAGATATGTGTGCTTACCTGTTGCTGAGTCCTTGCCGGGACCTCTTGTGTTGCCGGAGGGGGGAGAGGGGCGGGAGGGGCAGGAGGGGCAAGTACTTCGGCCTGTCTGATTGGATCACGATTGCCTTGCTCCTCAACTCCTATGGCCATGTCCTCTTCCGTAACGTCAACAAACACTTGTCCATTCACTTGTGGCGCAGCGGCAATATCCAGGGCAGCTTTTGTATCGAAACACAATCGCTCTTCCTTTTGGTGCCTGGGGAATTGGTCTCGCTTGGGTGAATGACTGCGTGACGGATCCAATGCCTTCCCGTCATTACCAACTACATCAAAATCCAATCGTGTGGCTATAGATGTATCGTTAGTGTGATGAAAGCGGATTTCTTCCAAAATTCTTCCTAACATGTTATCCCCTTTGTGTTGACCTGATTTCATTAAATCTGTGTCCAAGCGGCACCCAGCCGCCCAGAACTTGTTGTTCGTCGCCTCCATGAGACTGAGATTCCCAGTCGACATTAGGAAATCAAGAAGTGACTCATTTTGCGAGAATTTTTCATTTACAATCGCTCTCATGACGTTAACCTTTATTTTATCCCAAGCATCATTGGAGAAAATTCACCCCCAATAGATTTGGCCTCAAGTGGTGAACTACAATTCACTATTCTGCAAGCTCTATCCTCTTCGCCCAGGACATTTGCCCTGGCAAATTGGTAGGCTTGTTCCACATTATCGAAGTCGATACCTCTAATAACCATATGTGCTGGGTGAAAATTACTGAGCGGGCTGTGTTGGGATTGAAAATATACTCTTTCGCCAAATTTCTTCGTGTTAGCGTTGCTTAGGCGATATCCTGGTTCTATGTTCTCCAATTCGTCATGTTTGAATGAGATGCCACCAATTGCGATCGTGTTTCTCTTGATAAACCCAACATCCTTACCCCCTATAGAACTGGCATGCTTCTGCACAGCCCTTAGATTTGCTTTTCTTTCAATAACCTCAGACGGAAGGTCTGCATTAAGATACACGTATTTGTACTTGTCAAAATTCCCAAGTAATTTTCTTCTCATGAAGAAATAATCGCGGCATTCAACACTTTTGAAGCGAATAAGGATTTGTTTGATGCCTTTGGATTTCGACCCAATACGCCTAGCGTGCGTGATTTCATCATTGTGCAAATTTGGCTCAATAGCGCGAATGATATCGTAGCATATAATTTCCAGATTCTCGTTTCTATATTGTTTAACGCCACTAACTAGCAGGTTAACCTTGCGCCTATCAACATCTAGGTCGATACATTTCTCTTCTAAGAGTCGGTTTTTTTTAGTGACCCTATCGACTTCATTTCTAAGAAGTAATATCTCGTTCCGCGAATCATGCTCATTCTGGATTAAATTATCGATTTTGTTCTTACATGCAGCTATGTTAGAATGGGCCATTTGAAGGGAAGTTTTCAAATCTCGAGAAGAAGGATTATCATTAGTTAGATTGTAGTCGTTACGATCAAGTAAATCACCATTCACAAAGGGTTTGGTGCAATCAAGCAAAAAGCGCGGCTTGTGAGTAGGGTGTCCAGGATTAACCGGCTCATTGAATGCCCCGGTGGCCTGACCACCGCCAACAAGGCTTTCGAAGTATGTATTCATAGTGAGCGATATTAGGAGTACAATCAAGAAATATCTAATAAATCAGTCAATAATTAATATTTCTTCAAATGAATTAGCTCACCGTCTTCCCCACATGTGAATCGTACTCTAATCCAATTTAAGGCTCCATAACCCTAGGAGAATCCAGGATACGGAGAGAAATAAAGAGAGCTGGCTATAACCGTCTGACCCCCTCGACGACGCTTGCCTTCATACATGATTTCTTTTTCTTGGTGTTTTTTGCTTTCTTGTATGCTTTCACTTCCTTCCTTACTTCATTGAGTTTTTCCTCAGGCATTGTGAGTGTCATATTTTTCGCATCTATGATCACCCCTAGTCACTTTACTGTATTTGATGGGGCCTGTGTTTTTTCTGCGACTGTTGGTAGACCCAGTTGGTTCAGAAGGGAGACCGTGTCATCGTAGCTTTTCCATGCACTGTCTTCTTATTATATCATCTAGATACATGAGCGCATTGTGTCATTCCTTTTTGACGACATTGTTATGTAACATTACGTAACATTGTGTAACCTCATTATCTATCTAACAGAGTATTTTGTAATTCTATACGCCTATAACGAGGCATCCCAGACACATGTGTCAGTTGCTGCCTAAGGCCATATCTACTCGCGATAATTGGACGTAGGTTTCCTTTAAGAATCGATTATTATTGATCTAAGAAAACGAATGTATTTGAAAAATTTTTTCTAAAGATTTTTAGAAGAAAAAAATAAGGCTATGATATGTTAAGAATCTAGCGTTACTGGGACTGTTTTATTCACCAGATCCTCGGGATCACCAGGTAGACACATGTATTTGTTTACGTAGGAGGCACATAGCCTCAGTGGTCTAGATGTATAGTGGACCTATATACTACCCCTAGCTATTATTATGTAACCCAGTACAGGGTATAGCTCAGCCGACGTTGATAATCTAATCTGGCTAGTACCTTACTAGGGACCTTACTCGTGTAGTATAGACGGTAAGGGATTATCAACTGATTACTGTTGATATTAGTTCTCATTTACTCTTTAGGAGATGTTTTTTCTATTTTTAAGTTTGATTAAAACAACAGTAAGGAGTGTTAAGCTTGGAAAAAAAATTTTGTTGGGTAAGGGTATTGAATATACGAATACTCTTGCTCAAGGCAATAGGAAATTGCCTGTTTAGAGAAGAATGGTAAGGAATATAACAGAGCTCTTCTCAAAGTCGTAGATAGCCGCTGTACGCGATGTGTCCAGCAGTCCGACGACGATCAGAATGGTTAATGCGCAATTTATCCGCCTCTTATACTTGGCGATGTGTACGGTCCAAAACGGACTTGACGGTGGCGCCATCTGCATTCACTGTTTGGACCGCCCTATTGGGAGTTTAACATAGAAATATTTTACTAAAGGAAAATATCTTTTGTTTGCACCGTACCATTGACGTTTTAACCTTGAGAATTTTTTTCTCTAGCATTCAGTTTGTCATTACGAGATTGTTGTTATATTTAACATTATGCCTTCTTGTTTGGACTGAACTACTGGCATTTACCATTGATTTTTACCATAATCTATGTTCTTCTTATATGTTTTTGTGAATTGGACTTCTGCTTGAGTATCGTATTTTGCTTGATATTACCCAACAGAAGTAAGAAACAATTGTGTTTATATTATCATTTATGTACGTCGGTACAGACAAGGTAATTCTTTATCAAGAGACTATTTGTACCTTAATTAATGTATGTTACATGTTCATAACGACGTTGATTTTAAGGAATTGTTGAACATGTTTTCAAAATATTAATTTGTGTATTCTTTTTATATTTTTATTATTTTTTTTGTTTTTAAGAATACCTATATGTGCATATTGTAACCGCGCATATGACTTGGCTTGGATAACTAGGTAACAGCACAGCTATTCGAAAATTATTATTTTTCTATTCTTTCAAAAATTCCTAAAAATTTTTTTTTAGGGTACACCCTCATTCGATACTTCGTATCTGATTGAGGGCGGGGGGGGGGCAGTGTTATGTAACATTACGTAACATTGTGTAACCTCATTATCTATCTAATTATCACCTATTAATTATAATATCTCATTATTAAATTCGCTAATTATACTTAGCTATCCAGTACTGTGCAAGTCTACTTATTCATGCTAAGCCATAGGTATTACGTAAGGGCTCCGCCCCCTACTCTTTCCCACATCCTGTAGGAACATATGTACAGATGCTAGATTATTAAATCAGTTGCTTAGTTCTTCTCACGAAGACCACACGTTCGTTTGCTATTCTTCCATTCATACCTTAACAACATCCATGATTGCCCTAGCTGTTCTCTGCATGTGCAGGCTGCTTTGTTTAGAGCCGAAAGGCATATTAATGTCTAGATAGTAGCGTTGGCACCACTTCAGAGTGAGGAGAGACCAGTCCCCCAGGCAAGTTTTAAAGTTCTTGTATGCTCATTTCAAGTCTAGGGTGTACATGAACTTAACCAGTGGTGGTCGTAGTAGTTTGTCTACCGGCATGTCAGTGGTTGGCAGTGAGTGGGGTCTTGTCTTACCCATCACCGAATTTTGCTTGATAAACAAGTTCACTGAGAGTTCTTGGGGGAATGATAGATTGAGTATTGTTCTTCGCTTGTCTGGCGTACTCTTGGGACGTGTCATCATTGGTGATAAGTGGAGCCACTTGATGAACGGGAAGTCGGTATATGGTTCATGTATTGCATTATTTTTGATCTCACATTCAATGTATTTGTCGATGTGGTCTGGATATTCATTGGGTGATGAGTGGTTGTCCTGATCACTGGTGTCTGTCACTTGGCCCATGTATCCCATTGGGAACCCATATTTCAAACAGTCCAACAGCTCGTGCTCACTAATCACATGTGTTAAATAATAGTCCCACCTTTCCAGATTCAAATTGCTTGGGTCGTGTATTTTTGCGCCTAGTGTATTTGGCAGCCCGGTCACACATACCTGTTCATATTTGTGAGCTAATTCTTGTTGTATGACTGCCTAATTTATGTGTGGCCATGTAGCCGCTCTGTAAATCCATGTGTGCCGATACATTATGTACAATATGCAGTGATTTATATGGATTTATCAAGTCTGTATTCGTTTCCTTGCCCGTATAACAGTCAAAATCATGGTCGCGATGTTGTGTTTTGGTGGCCTGTGTAGGGGCCGCCATCTTCGTCAGTGTGTCCGTGTCTGTCATTGGCTGTGGCAGGTGCTTGTGGGTCTCGAGTATTTTCATTGGCGGTCTAGGCGGAAGCTGTCGTTGTTTCCAGTTCTGCCTTGTTCGTGTTTTGACAGGCATGTGTTTTCCTCGTTGCAATCATATATACAGGTTTCGTCGTTGTATGGTACAAAGTCGTCGTCAAGCATAAAAGTTTCATCATCAACAAAGCTATAAACATGTATGTGCGATTCTTGTGTGCTCACTGTCTCTCTCTGCACTTGAGATTCCTGCTGATACTAGTGGGGGCTAATGACATTTGCATTCGATCATATTGGATTTGCTCAGTATTTGCCCATGTAATGTCGCCTCTCTCAATCCTGTCGTATGTATAGTTTGACCAATGGAGAATATTCTTCCACAGGCGATGTCTAGCATCTTGTGCCATTTGATGTAGGTGTAGCAGTATTGGGTATTTTTCTTCCAGTCTCAACATGTTATCATCCATCAACATAGCTGTGTATGCGTGCATATATTCGGCATATGTCAGCGATTCTTTCGCCTCCATCTTCATGTACAGTTATTATGCCCTCTCATTCCATATATAAATGTGGTTTAACAATCTTTCTTGTCACTCTAGGGTCATATATACCTTTTATCTCATTTGTGTTGAACATCGGGTTTCTGAGATCCATCTGTGTGTCGATGTAGAGCCTGGACATTTGGTCTGTCATTATATCGCATGGACGTGGATAGTATCCGAAGTTGGGGGATACACTGGCCGGTGTTGCCTCCTTGTAGTGCGGCATGATGTTCTCTTCCTGCTGCTTCTTTTCAGTATCCTTTCCGGTCATACTATCAGGTTTATGGGAGATTTTGGTTTGGTTTGGTTAGTTTCACCTCCGCTAATAGTAATTAAAAGTTAGCAGATATACTGTGGTTTTATTATTTTATTCTGTGAAATTCCCTATTTCATGAAACAGGGTTTGGCCTGACGAAGTCAGGCTTCATTTAGGGTACCTAAATTTTGTCTCTCTGTTCTGTTTTGCCTGACAATCTTGGCTTCTCTTGGTTGCCTGACAATGTATTAAGAGATGCTCTACACTCAGTTGAGTGTTGCATGTCTGACATACAGGAGCCACTTCACCTTTTAGAAGGTGCCTGTGAGTCAGTTTGGTGTGACCGGTACGAAGACGGGTCAGTATCATCTGTTCGGGTCTTGTCAGGTTATCATCTTTGAATTTTGGTGTGATTGATGGTGTGATTGCTTGCAGCTTGTTACTATTAACACCATTCCATGTGCGCTACCAGCTACGTTTGACATGTGCCTGCGCCACAGGTACAATGTCTGTGTATGGCATTTGGTCAGCCCCAACAGGGCGCCTCAATGCATTTTTGGCTGCAATGTCTGCTGCCTCATTTCCTTCTATTCCGATGTGGCTTGGCACCCAGCACAACACCACTTCTTTGTCCAGTCTTTTGTTTTCAGTGTTTGTCTCTTGAATTGCTTGTATGATTGGGTTCTTAGGATAAAGGTTGGTCACAGCTTCTAGACATGGGTGCGAGTCTGAGAATATGATGAATTTCTTCATCCGTGAGACCTGTACCCATTCAAGTGCCTTAAGCAGTGCTTTTCCTTCAGCAGTGTAGATGCTGCTTTCCTTGTGGAGAGCCTTCTTCAAGTTCCCAAATGGTGTATGCACGGCAAATCCAACACGACTACCATCTTTGGAACCATCAGTGAAAATGTCTGTATGGCTCTCAAACTGTGTCCTGATTTCACTGTATTGTTTTTCAAATACATGCACAGGAGTCTCAGTTTTCTTGTTTGTGTCAAGGTCCAGGATAACCAGGGGTAATTTTTTTTCCCATGGTGGAGTCTCTGGTGGTTTTTCAGTCATTACTCTTTTCATTGGTACACCAGCTTCTCGGAATAAAGACCTAGCTGTCACTGCCATTGGCTTGATGGCATTTGGCTTCTCCCGATACACCGTGTTCTTGTTGTCAAATATGAGTTTGTGGGCTGGATTCTTGGGGTTAGCCCTGACACGTATAGTGTATTGCAGTGTGAGCTTTTCCCGGCGAAACTGCAGAGGTGGTATACCAGCTTCAATATGAAGGCTTGGTGCAGGAGTTGTACGTAAGGCTCCAAGACAAAGTCTCAGTCCCTGGTTCTGAATGGGCTTAAGTCTGTCCAGGTAAGACCTTGGAGCAGAGGCATACACCATAGATCCATAGTCTAACCTTGATTGGATATACATTTTGTACAATGTCAGCAAGGTCTCTTTGTTACAACCCCAGTTGGGGTGACTGAGGACCTTCAGCAGGTTCATTGCCTTCTGGCATTTCCTCCGGAGGTATTCAATGTGTGGTTTGAAGGAAAGAATCCTGTCAAATACCACGCCAAGGAATTTTACCTCCTCCTGGACTACCAGATTTTTTTCATGGAGATATAGTGTTGGCTCCTCTTTGCACCCTCGCCTTCGGCAGAAATGCACAACACAAGTTTTCTCTGCTGAGAATTTGAAGCCGTTGTTGGTGCTCCACTCAGCTAGTCTTGTCAGAGTCTGCTGTAGTATGCGTTCAATTGTTCGCATGTGGGTGCCCTTGTAGCAGATGACAAAATCATCCACATACAAGCAGCATTCAACACTAGGTTGAAGTTGTTTAGTGATGCTGTTGATCTTAACACTGAAGAGGGTCACTGAGAGGATACACCCTTGGGGTACACCCATTTCCTGCTCTTCACTCTCGGAGAGGACTGACCCTAGGCGGACTTTGAATCATCTATCCGTCAGGAAGTTTCCGATAAATCCAGTCAATCTCAAACCCAGCTTGTGAATGTCTCTCATGATCCCATACCTCCAGGTGGTATCATATGCCTTCTCCAGGTCAAAGAAGACACTGACCACATGTTCTTTGTTAGCAAACCCATCTCGGATCCAGCTCTCCAGGCTCACTAGGTGATCTGTTGTGCTGCGTCCTCGACAAAATCCGGATTGGTGAACTGAAAGGTGCCCTTTCGATTCAAGAAAGTAGACTAGCCTGTTGTTCACCAATCTTTCCATTGTTTTGGCCAAACAACTGGTCATGGCTATTGGATGGTAGCTAGAGGCCAACGTTGGGTTTTTTCCTGGTTTAGGAATTGGCACAACTATTGCTTCTGACCACGATGGTGGATAATTTCCGGTCACCCAGATGTCGTTGTACACCTCCAGAAGAAGGTCTGAAGGTTTCCTCTGGTAAGTGTTTCAACATCTGGTAATGGATGTCATCTGGTCCAGGGCAGGAGTCTTTTGCCTGTGAGAGCGCATGCTGCAACTCATCCTTGGCGAAAGGATTGTTGTAGCTTTCCTCATTACGGGATTCGAAGTTGAGCTTCTGTCTCTCACATTTTGTTTTATGACTCAGGAACTGGTCTGAGCAGTTGTCACTAGATGACACCTTCCTGAATTGCTCAGCCATGGTGTCTGCAATTTCCTTAGGGGTCTCCACCTTTACAGGTCCATCCTGAAGATGACGTACTGTAGGTCGAGGGTCCCCGTTAAGCTTCCGAATCTGTTGGAATACTTTTCGCATAGGAGTGGATTTGGAGAGTGAACCCACATAGGTGTGGAATGATTCTCTCCTCTCCTGCTTGAAAGTCTGCTTTGGGATGGCTCTAGTGTTGAGGTAACTGTGCATATTTTCAGGTGTGATGGTCTTCCTGAATTTACGGAGGGCCTTTCTTCTTTCCCTCCTGGCCTCCTGGCATCGCTCATTGAACCAGGGGCGTTTATGGGAGAGGGTTATGGGAGGAAATGGGAGAGGGTTATGGGAGGAAAAGTTTAAATGGTGGACACCAAGGCTCATTCCCTAATCTCAAAAACACCCCCTTATCTCCGAAGATACCATAATTTTTTTCACTATAGAAAACAGGCTATTTTTAACCAGTGTGCAGACTGGCATCTACTGCAAAGCGGGCTGCCACAAAGCGGCATATATTGTTATGCCAGTCTGCACACTTTTTTTTCAAGGATTTTGATGGCATTGTTCTCTTTTTTCCACCCCTTATTTCCATTAATTGAAACTGACAGGGTGGGGACTTTATTTCGGGCCTATATTTTTGTGAAAAATATAGGAGATATTATTGTTATTGCCACTTTTTCAAACTCTTAGTTCCTGAGCATTAATTCTCTCTTTCTGTCAGAGGGGGGGAGGGGGTAGAGTGGGAGATAGAGGTCAGACAGTAAACAGACGAATAATATAATCATTGGTTAATCATTTTTTTACTCTTCCTCCCCTTTTGTCCCCCTCCCTTTCCCTCTCTCCGACTAACTGCTACACCCCCTTCCTCTTCTTCCACCCCCTATCTTCCTCCACTTCCCCACTATAGCCTACCTATCTCTTTCTCTCACGCAACTGGTAGGTGTGAGGCTATCGGTGTTAATGCTCAATGCTGGTGTTAACACCCCCCATACATATCCTAAGATTAAATGGTAAAAATTTATATTTTTTAAAAGGTTGATCTTGATGGTAAATATTTTTTAAACATATTTCGCACAGGTGATACTTTTTATGTTCGAAACAGTCCATTATTACGAAAATACTAGTAATGCAATAAACTCAGCCCAGCTAAATTCTAACTTATATAAATATGAAAATAGATGGTTTTACAGCTCAATTTCGTTTGAATAATTAAATCATCTAGAACATATCCCAGACATCTTAAGGGCCAGTCGTTACAGTTACACCAGTTGTATCAATCAATAATGGAGGAATTCAAGGGACAAGAGTACCCTTTTGCATGCTCATTAAGAAGCAAAATGGTATGGACCATTACCTCCCAATTCCACTTGTCCGTAAAATCGAGTACTGCCCCCTTTCCTGTTTTCCACCCTGCAATTTAATTATATATGCGTTTGGAACTTACATACAACAATGTACATTTTCTCGCATCATTTTTTCCCAGTGCATTCACACACCATATAGCCTCACACCTACCATTCGCACAACTCTCTGAGAAGGAGGGTGGTACTATGACTTATGGGTTGGGTGGTGCTCTGACTGTGGGCCGTACTTCATCTATATAAGCCTATGGTGAAGATTGGTGAGAGGAGCGCCATCCTGCACAGCACTGTGGTGGAGATAAAAGTCAGCTTGCAGGGAGACATGAGCAGCGAGGCATGACGAGTTATGTGTGACATCATAGGTGTCGCAATATATGCCGCTTTGTGGCAGCCCGCTTTGCAGTAGATGCCAGTCTGCACACTGGTTAAAAATAGCCTGTTTTCTATATGTGGGAAATTACTACATGTTACTACTGTTTGTGGCAAAATTTGATTTTCAGTTCAAGTTTGTGATTTGTTATCAATTGATAGTTTTAGGGTCTAAGCAACAGTTACTGTAAACGTATTTATTTTCGCGCAGATAAATTTTCACGCACTAAGCACTTTGACATCTTTTCACGCTGATTTAAACTTGTGCTGCAAGGTAGTCTCACACCTTGTTTATGCAATAATTATACCTTTTGCGCAGGATTTATTTTCTCACATAAAAGTAGGTGTGCAAAAATAGCGAAAATAAGTACTGCGCGAACATTAATGTGTTTACAGTAGCCACTCTCCAAGGCATATAGCCCTTACATGCCCTCTATTGGCCCCCGTGCACCTATTTGTGGTTTGTGTGGGGTTCGGGGGGGATTGAGCGGTCACCACAACTATATTTCTGCAGTCTGCAGCAGATGCACATTTCATGCCATATCCACGAGGAATGGTAGGAAAGTTTGAATGATGCTCCGTTTTGAAGCCAACTTTATTAGTATCGATCTTTAAACGTAAAGACCTGGTGAGTCACACTTTCATGGCACAGCTTCAGGCAGATGCGTTGTAGGGAAGTTAGGATGTTACCACTGCTGAACCCAGGTAGCCAGATAGCGTGCGAATTTAACACCAGTGGCGCTGTAGGCTGCATTATTACATATGTACATGATTTCAACGACGTGATATAGGGGTGCTATATTAAAAGTCGTATAGCATATATATGTGTGATTACAACCAAACTACTTTCGAGCATCACATGGCCTTATCTGACCAATGAGAAGCCTAGAAAAAAATTGTCTGCTACGATTCCCGTAAAAATGGATTCTGAGGATGATCTCTGCGATTTTGTGCTGTCGAAGGTAGCCAAGAACACTATTCGTCAGAATGAGGGAGTCGCAAGAAAATTCAAGCAATTTTTAAGGGAAAAAGGAATCGAAGAGGCTATGAAAAATCTTGAAGCCTATCGCCTGAATACTCTAATCGGTGAGTTTATGAAGACGGCAACCAAAGACGACAACATCTTAACTGCTGATGAGTTTGATCTATCGAGGATGGTGCTACAAGCCAAGAAAAAGGAACTCAAGCAGAAAGGCAAAGGTAATAAGCCGAATAAGGCAGAAGTATTAACCACCGAGGACGAGGAGAAGCTATGGACGTGTGGATGTTTAGGCAGCGACTATCCTGGGCAACTCCTTAGCACCGTCTGGTTTAACAACACTAAGTTTCTAGGCTTTCGAGGTAACGACAAGTCGAGGCAACTCCAATGGGGCGATTTGATATTAAAGAACGATGAACATCATGGAAGCTACATAGAGTGGAACGAAAGATCGGCCAAATCTGACATGAGGGCATGGCAGGTCTTCCAATGACTGCCAATGTTTGGTTCTTTGAAATGATTTGTTACAACAGTAAAAAGTGAAAAGAAAAATCCCTTTTTGGGGCTTAATAATAACAATACATGAACTTTGGATGAGATGAGTAAGCACATATGAAAAACCATGATCAATCGGTTGCTTGACAGTGGTGTGTCGGCACAAGAAGAAAATTTGTAGGATATGGTTTCATTATTTAAAAAAACTGGTTTAAATTATAATTTTGTTTTCTCGCCTTTTTATCATTCATATGCATATGTATTTATTATGTATTTAATGCTACCACGCTTTATGTATTATACCCTAAATTTACTTGTTTCAAGGGTACCCAGGAAGACCTATTCTTAGAGGGCCTTACCCGATTATGTATACCTTGTGTCGTAATAAAAGTTGATAATAATAATAATAATAATTGGATTGATGAATAACTTTTCGATCTAACTCAGGAAAGAGAATAATTATACTTTCATTAGAGCATTCACAATCACTCATAGAAGCTATTTTTAGCTATAGTGTTACTATGGTTTAGTCTTGGCCTTAAACGGTCATGCGGCCATAACCACCTTAGGCGGAGACTAAAATGGGGGAGAAATTATCACAACTTGATAATTTCCCGTCATTAAACAAAGGAACATTGAGCGCGGGACTCACGGAAGCTGGCACCCCTGGTGCCACCCCTACCCTCCAGCCTCCTTCCGGTTCCTCCAGTCCCTCGTCCATTCTCTCTACACCTCCAGGCGAAGCCACACGGGGGTTTTTTCAAAGCGGCGAGGCCCATCTTGGGATGGCTAGCACGAAGACCAGGAACGGTCCAAGAATAGATTACAGAAAGTTGGCAGGCGCTGACGAAGAGCTTTTAACACCAGTAAAGAAAACAAGCAAGAAAAGTAGAAGAAAAGCCAGAGAACTCGCCAAAGATATGGATAACGATAAGGGTGACTCGCACGACGATACTCGTGACCACGAGGGTAGCCATGAGGGCGACCACGAGGGTGACCACGAGGGTGACCACGGCAGTAACCCCGAGGGTCAGACACACGAGACGCCATCTCAGCTTAAGGCTAAACAGGCGGCTCAGAGAAGTAAAGCGAGGAATACCACTACGAAGGTCGTTGATAAATTTTGCGACACTATCCTCGAGATGTCTAGGGTACAGTCTACCCGAAACACCAATAGACAACGAGACACCTACAGGGACCAGCGTTCCCCTGGTAAACGAGGCACCAAACGGCCGAGGCACAAGAGCTCGCACAAGGGTGGACGCTCCCCGTCACCAGAGCCGCGGGGCAGGAGATACTACAGTGACACCACCTCAGAGATGGGTGACACCACTTCCTCCTCGAGCTATACGCCACAGAATAAGAGGAAGAAAGGCAAGAAAAGGCGGAAGAAGTCACACAAGAAAACACTTGATGAACTACGCCACCCCTTCCGACACTACTCTTCAGATACAGACACATCGACTGGGGACTCCGACGGCCTACCATCCCCAAAACACATGCGGAGGGCCCACAGGCACCAGAGGCTGACGGCAAAGGCACTAGAACGCCAGTATGGTGGAAGGGCCAAAGTCAAAGGTAAACAAGCAATGATACACACCCCCGAAAATTCCCTCCCAACCGATCTCGCCGCTCGCTTGCGGGACGAGAAACGTGATATTACGATCAACGAGTACTACTGCGGCTTTGCATCCATGTGTGCCCTCAAAGCTGATGATGGATCAACATTATGTTGCGATTCTTGCCTATGTTCTTTCCAATGTCTGAGTGGCCATCGTTGCACATCTGTGTTTCAGCTCCGGCTTAATATTAATCGATATTAAATAATGATATTTCGTGATCGTATAGGTTACTTCTTCGAGAATAAATATATTATGAATATCAATAGCAGGAGATGGGAGGAAATGAACTAAAGCTACTGGATAATCATTAAAGTTCCAAAGGACCAAGGGTTGAAATATTCTATGTTCCAAAACGCAGCTCCGAGATATAACATCAAGAGTGAAATACTTCTTTCATATGTTCCCTTTATTCCTCCTTGTGTGTTGGGGTGAAGACCTTGCTCCTCACCCCGATTAGTGAACAAATACATTGGATATATCAATAATATTCAACACAAGAACAGACTATGTTTGCAATACAAATCAGGAATAACTAAATAAATATAATAATGAAATAAGTACAAACTTGAACATAAATAGAGAAATATGTAACAAGTAGCATGGTTAAAGTCCGGATGGAATAATATGAATAGTTAATTAATGATAAATTAATCAAGTTATATAAACTGCAAATATCGTCATGGGTTGCAATGTAGACCCCTAGTGGCGTCCGGAGGTACTACCCGGAGGTGCGCGGATCCGGAGCTGGTGACGGAGCTACCCGGAGCTACCCGGAGCTCAGTAGAAACATTGCAATATATGCATCTCTCAGGATCGTTACAATTACAATGCATGTTGAAACACCTCTCGGAGTTGGGAGAGGACGTCGCAGTACATAGTTGGAGAGGCCCATTACTGTGGTCTCAAACGGTCGTGGATAACGTACTAGACCGAAAGGCCAAGTGGAGGGATATACACTACATCCAACGACAGAGGGCTAAGATCAGTTGGAATCATCGACCCACTACCCTGATTAAGCCAAAGGAAAAGAAGGGAGCCATCTCAGTGCCCTGCCCCTTTTACAATTCCGAGGAGTGTTCCATATCTGAAACCCATGCCGAAGGAACAATAACACTCCTACATTGCTGTGGCTATTGCTACTACAATACCCGCCACAAGCAATACTTTCACACCGCAAAGAGCTGCAACAACCGCAGGTCTAACATAACGAGAGAGGGCGGCAGCTCTCAGAACAACAACAACGATCGCTACAACAACAAGAACAAGCGTGAATGGCAGGGCACATACAAACCCAGAGAGGCTTCTACACCAGCATCGTCAGCCTCTAACCGCTCGCCAAAAAACTACAATGCCTGACCGTGCAACGGTCAGAAATTCACAGTGAGTCTAAACACCTTCCAACGTCTAATATTGCAAAACCTACCTACATCAGTTCTACTAATTTACCAACGCTCGACACTGTCTCGGACAGGGACGGCCATACTGCTTCCGGCCCGGAAGTAAACACCAGCAATGGCCACCACACTTCCGCCCAACCTAAAACCAAGCTATCGGAGTTAGCAAAGTCTGTGAATAATACTAACTGTGAACTAACCGAGCCTCGAACGGAACCAAACAACATACAGGGATATAAGAATAGTCTGTATCCGAGTCCAGATCGATCAAAACATGCACGTACTGGACTGGAAGCACGGTTGGGACCATGCCGCCCTGTTATCGCCCACGCGGACCTGGCAGACACAGACCACAACATACCTCCACTCGAAGAGCTGAGCACCAATGGCATAGCTCTTGAACTGTCATCACAACAACCAGTAGGTAGCACTATTATAGACTCACTTGTTCGCATAAATGACGTAGTTTCCAATCAGAACCTGCCACCAAATTACAACTTTGACAACTACTCCAACTGGCCGTTCCCATCACTCTCGCTACCACCAGAGATGGCCAAAATCTACGAGGCCGTGCGCGGCGCAGGCCTCCCCAACTGGAGGGGTGCAAAATACATCCTCCCTTCCAAGATGTCAATATCTGCATGGAGGAAAGTGTCAACAGGGTATAAGGACGACGAGACCATCTTTAATGGAATCCTATACGGGTTCCCACTACAGTATATGGGCGGCCCACCACCAACACACGGAGCCCATAGCAACCACCCGTCAGCATTAGCACACCCTACCCACATCACTGAATACCTACAGAAGGAGTGTTCCCTAGGGGCAATGGCAGGGCCCTTCACCAGCCTCCCGTTTGTCCCCTGGTGTCATCACAGCCCATTAATGACCAGACCAAAATCAGACCAAAACAAGCGCCGAATTATAGTTGACCTGTCGTTCCCCGATGGAGGCATTAACATGTGGGTCCCTAAGAATTTCTACAACAAACAACCAGCAGTCCACAACCTCCCTACTGTGGCAATGGCTACTGAAATAATAAATAACTTGGGTGGACACGGAGTAATAATAGCGGTACTAGATCTCTCCAGGGCATATAGGCACTTTAACATCTGCCCCCTGGACTGGCCATTGCTTGCAGTACAGCACAAGGAAACACCTATATTGACAGGGCACTCCCATTCGGTGCCAGACTATCAGCATACATAATGCAGATGGTAGCCTCATTTATTGTACGAGCACTCGCATCGAAAGGAGTAGTGTCACTCATGTACTTGGATGACATAATCCTATTAGCCCAGGATACAGAGACAATGGCTCACAACTTCAACTACACTAGGACCCTGCTAACATCCCTAGACCTGAAAATAGCAGAGGAAAAGACACAACAACCATCCAAGAAAGTCCAGTGGCTGGGAATAGTCCTAGACACCGAATCCAACACCATGTCGATTCCAACTAACAAGCTAGCCGAAATTAAAGAGTGTTTGGAGAAAGCGGCTAGCATGAGAGTTGTGACAACCAGGCATATGCAGAGCATTGTGGGAAAGATCGCTCATCTTGCAAAAGCCGTCCGACCAGCGACCTTGTTCATGCAACGTCTACTGTGTGCCCTTAGAGAAGCAAAATGATTAATAACCCCTATTTCGGGCCTGCAGGTTCAGTGTTTACTTCGCCTTCACCAAACAGTTAACCAGCAGCACCCCAATGTCGGTCATTAATCCTTACACAATAATTACCATGGTGATACGTATGTATAATCAAAAGTACTTACCCTCCATGACGACCTGGTTCTGAGGCTTATTTTTGAAGTATTTGGATGGCTCTTCATCTTCATCGGGTCTGATGCTACCCCTTCTTATCGGTGCCGGCTAAATAAACAATTATGGAAAAATATAAACTAACTATAAACACTCAGAAGTGGTCAACACTACGTAAATCCTATGGCTATACAACCAGTAATATAAAAGGTTAGATACGGTATAATTCTTTTTTGTGAAAAGTTTTCAACCTCCCAGCTTGCCGGCCACAAAAATGTGGCCTCCGTGTCATCCTACACGGTTCCTAATATCAATCAGCAACACGGAATGTCTAGTGTTTTGATGGGAGAAGGAAGGGAAAGATGTCTGCCTAGCATCATGCCGAATTATGTACATCCTGATCAGCTTGCGTTACCTGCTACTGCTGCACGTGCAGTCGAACCGAGACGACCTTGTCACTGTGACAGGAGAAATGTCGATGCCAACACGCAAAAACCAGGAGCAAGCTATGTATGGAATGTTCGCTGGCGCCAACATTAGTGGTGGAAGTTTTGTTTTCAATTATAATGAAGAAGGTGGAGACAACTCAACTGAAAACATCTCGCAATGATTTGTAGTAGCCTAGAGTGTGGAATCTGGTTACAGTGGTGGCCTTTGAGAATCAGTCAACCTTGATGGTGTAATGGTGAGCATAACCGCTCGCATAGCGGGAGATCCGTGGTTTGATTCCCGGTTGACTCACTTGAGGAAGACAGTTTTTTGGGGTCATTACAGATTTTTGTTCAGCAGTTTATTGAACGCGACCCAACGCGTTTCACCTTTAGTTTGGCTTCATCAGTGACTTAGTGAATTGGTAGGCCTAAAATTTAATGAGCAAAATAGTACAATATACAGAGTTAGATCTATTTACATTGGTTTGGTATTCACCATGCAGAGTTAGCCGTAAGTTGATTGTTGTCCAATTTAGTTGAGTACAAAAAATTGAAAATTCTGAGTTAGGTTGATAAATACAATTCTGAACGATTAAAAAATTTCATTTGCATACAATGTATGGGAGTGACTATGTTTCAATGTTTATGAGGTGCTAAAAAGCCTCTATGTGTCATCATGTCATACATGGCTTTACCGACATACTGATCTATTTTGTTGACCATGTAATTCTATGAGTATCTCACTCGTTCGTACAGAACGGAGACAAGGTGTGTCCCTGTTCTCTCTTCTATTGTCCATCTTGGTTTCATTCAGGTGGTTTTTCGGAGTTGGGTTGTATTCGGGGTGTTTCTTGTCTTTTCCTTCCCTTGTCGCTGGTAGATATTCCTCAGTGATCTGTCTCTTGTCATTTTCCAGAGTTTTTATTTCTGGGTCCTATTTCACTTTTGTGGGCTCTGGTTGTTCGTTTTTTTTGTTAGTTGATGGTTTTGTTTTCAATGTTGAAAAGTAATTTGAATAATATGATATTTATTTTTTGTCTTATTATCTAAATAAAGACGAAAGTTATGGTTCGTTGACAACTTTTGTGAACGGTGTCATGACTTGATGTCAGTTCAAGATCAATGTCCACAAGCTTGATGGAAACCAAGGTAAAATGTCATTAAAATCGTCTTCTCTTGTTGATCTAGTATGAAATAAATATCAAATAGCCCTCTGTTCGGTTTCAAATCGATCTCGACGTCGGGTCAAATCGCACCCCACTTTGACCCTCCATTTCGATCGATTTGAAACCTCCATTGGGCTATTTGATATAAAAACATCGTCAACATCTTCTACTAAAAGGGTGTCAGGTGGCGCAGCTGCAATGCCTAAGCACTGGAAACCTGTGGTCTCACCTCCCCGCCCTTGATTGATTGGATTTGAAACATTTTTTCATTACTTAGTCATAATCAGGGACATTGCTGCAGTCATTTCCTTGTTTTCGTTTGTCAGATAAAAATCTGTTTGTAATGCCTAAACCAAATATTAACCAACAAAAAATGTCCAACATCTCAGATTCCGGCCGACGATTTGTATACAAGTAAGTTCATTTTGACTTTGCTTTCAATATTTATATCTATATAGCGTGTTCTATACAATGATCCCTAAGGGGATATCATCAGATTGGAGGCCAAAGCTGCTGATTGTGGACTGGTTTGATGTTCAGTCCCCGCCACCCCACCCCAATAGCAGTACAAGCCTGAAAAGCAGGGGTAGTACAAGGAGCAAAGTAACTTGCGTTTGAATATTTGGGATATATATATATATACAAGTGTATTGTTGCTCCACCTGGTGTGTAGGTTACAATTCACTGGCCCGGTTGTCCGGCTACCTCTCAACCTTACACAATTAGGTTCCTATGAAACACGGATCCTGTATATACATATATGTACCAATTACAAAATCGGTACAGTCTTTTCCTCTTTGGTACAAGCTATTTCACATACTACAAATTCTTTTCCAAATCCTCACTTCCCATTTCCGGGCGGATTTGACTATTTCCCTGAGATATCCACCACAGAAAAGTATATCCCTGCACCTTTTTCCTATTTCCCCTACATAAAAAGCCATGTCCTCCTGCAGGGATCCCTATTTCCAGATCGGGTGACACTCCTTTTGTCTCTGTACCAAAGGGGACATCAGCATACAAACCTACACAAGCATCTGTATTGTAACACATGGCCACTGTGTGTGGCTCCCAGCTCCATGCATGAGTGATCACTGCCCAGTGGTCACCATAGCAACTAGACCACAGCTTGTCTCCTTCCCTGCCATGTTGTCTTCTCGTTCTTTCTCTTTCTCCCTCTCGCCCTCTCTCTCCCTCTCAGTCTCACTCTCCCTCTCCTGCTCTACCTCCCTCTCATCCTCCCTCTACCTCTCAACCCTATATTGTTTCCTTGGAGTTAGGCGTAGGAAAGACAGTGGATATTCCAAAAAGGAAAAGGACACTCCAAAAAGGAAAAGAAGATTCCAAAAAGGAAAAGGAGATTCCAAAAAGGAAAAACCTTGGATATTTGGGAATCTTTCCTATTTCACATCTAGATATCCTTTCAGATTGGGGACAAAACAGATCCCACATATTACATGTATATAACATTCCTGCGGTCAAATAAACCAACTTCACAATCTTAATCATAGTGAGTCTTTTGAAATAGGAGACCTCGAGATAAATTACAAATCGGTGTTTTAGAAATATCCTATGAAAGAAAGAAATATTCACGATTAATCTGTTATTTTCAGTGTACCTAAAAACATCTGTTTCGGACAAGGTTCACAGCGAGGGTTTGGCCACGGTAGCCGACCTGCCAGAGGTAGGGGACGGGGACGATGTAACCAACAACATGATGTTCCTATGGCAACGAGCTGACGTCAACACGGCAAACGTAAGGCTTCAGTATGTAATGTGTAGAGAGAACAATCCCCAGTGCATTGCGGCAATACTGAGTTGTCATACATTATAATTGGTATTATCGGTGTCATCACACAGAATGACATGTACCGGAATATGCCAAAGGGAAGGCGGTGCTGTTGTTGTACTATAGTCCACCCACATACATTTCCATGTCTGACCTAAGGAGAACTTCTACTGACAAACTTAAGATTTCTTTCTGCACTCTTACATATTGTGTTTGATAACTGCTGACATGTTGTTAGTTCAAGATATGATATGTGATATCAGGACAGCTCCTCTCCTCCATAAAAGATGATGTACCGACGTAAAGACAAAATATGTTTTCTATGAAAATGTATTCAGATTGGCGTTTTGGGTTAAGAACAACTTAAAGGGAACGTTGAATTAGTGTTGAGACCGTCGTTACTCATTCTTACTGTGGGAGGAGCGGTGAATACATACAGGTTAACTAACGAGTTGGTTGAAGGAGAGCGAATATTGCACAAGTTGCGTAGCAACGAGTGCAATATATACATATTCTAGGCGAATGAAATCAACGAGTTAGTTAACAGATTTATTATACATGCTTTTCAATCATGAAAATAGAAATAAATCGAGCCATACATTTGAATTTTACCGGTAATCTAGGTAAAAAAACAGATTTGTTGCCATGACAACCCCACGTAAATCACTTGTGATATACGCACTATGCGCAAATCACTCTAGATATGTTGTTTTTAGAGCAATGCGTGTATATATGCTATTCACACAAGCCGTGTAAAACATGGCTGAGAATCATGTGTAAATATCTTGTTAACTAATCTACCAATTAATCTAAAATAATAAATCAAAACTAAAGAAATTTAATTATTTTGAGTTTTGTTCTTTTATATTTTTTTTTGTTATTTTCCTAGTTTAATTGTAGTTATAGATAAATACCTATCAACACTAATCGTAGGAATGATAGCTATACATTTCTGACTTATTTTGGCATTAAATACATGTACGAGAATAAAAGATACATAGTTACAAAATTCTAACTTCAATTGTTTTTGTCGTATCTGACCTTGAACATAATAATAAAAGAAAAGAAATAATGTACAGTTCTCATCCCCCCCCCCCCTGTTATGGCCCTTATAAAATGTCCTTCCATTTCGCATTTCCTTTTTGTTTCCCCCCAGAGCTGCTGCTTTTCCCAAACTCCATTTCTTTTAGTTCCTTATCTATGACGGTTGCTGGTAGTTTGTATGGTCATGCATACAGTCACTGTATAGTTAGTGATTCGTTTGGGCATCCGAATATTTGAGCCGATCTCTGAGCCGATTAACTTGACGGGTGGCAGTGAGAGGTGACGGGTGGAGGCTGCGGACTTGTGCGCATCAGCCCAGTGCCTGCCGTCAAACTTGCAGGAATCCAAATGTTGCGGCCTTTTGTCGTCCGACGATCAAATTAGACGCGAGAAAAAACGGCTTTGTGGAGACTAGGCTTTAAATGCGGCAGATATAGACGTGAGTGCACATTGGCACAGTTTGTGTGGCATACTTAAGTCGCATTCTGGGGTAAGCCAGGAACATTTAAATGAACTAAACATGTTTCCTACGTTAGAGCTTTAGTACTAGATTATATATAAGGTGATAAGATAAAACTTATTAAAAGTTGTCAAGAGTTAAAGTATTCCCCCAGGAATGGCTTATCTGCAGCAGGTGTATACGGAGAATGTAGGAGCGGTAGACCGGTGCTGACATAGAGGGAGGATCACTAAGATTGCCCGGACAAACATTGCGTATTTACATAGAGGGTAAATAAATGAAAGCTTGCCGTTCTCTACTCGTTCTACATTCTACATTCACCCGCCTCTACTCTCTGCTCCTGTATTTCTCGTGTACATCTTAACCTCCCAACACCTGATTTCCCTGTGACAATATCTGGTCATTCTGGAGGTATTAGACTCGTGTGATGTAAGTTGTGGAGGCAGAGCCGCACCCGCCTAGAGCCCCGTACCGACCTGTGGGCAGACCTGAGGACAACAGGGTCGTGCCAGCCCACGTCACACATACAGTGAGGAGGCAACCCTCATTGCAGGAAACAGTGAAGAGTCGAATGATAAAAAGAAATCGAGTGTAGCTTCTATCGCACCTTGGTCTAGGTGTGGGCTGCCCACACAATGAAGGCTCTCAGCCTCTGCAGTAGGATCTTCCTCATCGTCATCAATATTGTAGCCCTGGTCAGTAGCACACCTTTCACTTATTTCTTTTTAATCTGGCGTAAATTTAGTTGTTCTTGTTCCATACCATGGCCTTGAAGTGATATAAAATGGTATTAATTAATGGGGTTTTTGCTATTGTATTCTTTATTGTAAATAACATTTATGTATCGTGTATGCTCCTGGATTACATCTACATATACATTAATCATGTACACATTGACCTTGCTGAACCCTAGATCCTTGGGCTGGGCCTGCTGGCGGCCGGCATCATCATCAAGGTTGGGGTCAGCGCATTCGTGGTCGGACAAATCAAGTCCCTCACAGGTGGTGACATAAGTGAGTATTGTTTCATTACCAGTTCTTATATACGTATAAGTGTACTGCAAAGACTGAAGAGGAGATGTACTATGCTATAATAATATGATATATATATATATATATATATATATATTGAAACTTTATTTTCATTTTGTCATACATAATGTCTATAAACAAATGAAAATAGGACTCTCGTCTCTGTCAAAGATAGTTCTTCCGACGGGCCCTTCTACATCTAGATAGTAAATAATTGTTTACACATAGTTTACAATAGAATAAAGCAAGATAAAGTAACATAAAGTACACTTGGCTAGTTAGCCTTGCAGAACGGTCAAATAAAGGTTGGGGTAAGTCTTACATGCTTACATCAGTATAAGTGCTTATCATAACATTACATTATCAACATTTTGTGACTCAGGGGATTTGTCCTCTTTACTCCCTTAACATATAGTCTCTGAGGAATGTTCTAAACTCTCTAAGGTCATACTTCTTAGCATGGTCGGGGATGCTGTTCCAAAGGACAGGTGCTTGGTATATGAGGGATCTTTTTATTTTTTCATTTTTGGGGTTCGGTACTAGCAGTGATTTTCCTGAAGCAAGATTTCTTAGGTTAATTTTCCTGTTATCAATATTTTCTTCATTTTGACATAATTTGAAAGCATATTCTAATAAATGTGCCTCTCTTTTCTTATGTAGTAATGGTATTTGCAGATCTTTATGTAATTTTTGTACATTACTTCTTTTATCTAGACCCTCAGATATCCTCAAAGCTGTGTTTTGGACTGTTTGTAGTCTGTCTAAAATGTTCTTTGAAGCAGCATTATACAAAGTGTCTCCATATTCTAGTATGGGGCTTATAGTGACCTTACATAGCATTCTTAAGGTATTTGGTGTAGCTATTCTTTTCACTTTTGATAGATAATAAATTTTGTTTTTTGCTTTTGTCAATTTGTCTTGTAAATGGTCCTTGAACGACAGATCTTGGTCGATGTTCATGCCTAAATAAGTGTAATTTTCTGTTCGTTCAATCTCGTTCTTTCCTATGAAAATTGGTTTCAATAATGTTTGGTCTATTTTCCTTGAGGTAGTTAAGGACATAATTTTGCATTTTCCTACGTTTAAAGAAATCTTATTATGCTTACACCATAGATCTATACCTGCAAGGTCTATCTGCAGGTTCTCCTCTGCAATTCCCCTATCTTTATTGGATGTATATATCACTGTATCATCTGCAAAATGTTGAATTCTACAGTTTTTAATGACTTTGTGAATATCATTAATATATATTATAAACAACAGTGGACCCAATGTCGTCCCCTGTGGCACCCCACAAGTGACCCTCCTCTCCCTTGATACAAAACCATTTGCCACCACCCTCTGTTTTCTGTTGTCCAGATAGTCTCCAAACCATTCAAGTGCTCTGTTATCTATGCCTATTGCTGCCATTTTCTTTAAGAGAATTTCATGATTTACAGTATCAAAAGCCTTTTTGAAGTCTAAATACGCCAGGTGTGGGATTTCCTTCTCATTCAATATTTTGTAGATGTCTGACATAAGTAGATTATGAGCATCTGAAATTGATATATATGATATATATGATATATATGAGATATATGGAATGTATAATTATACCAGGGATCGACAGATGTAATTATTTATATACATGTGTCCATTCACTGAAATAAAAAGTATGTGCACCAGGTCGCAATGTATTACATTGTATATGTAATTTATGCATTTGGAGAGGTTTTGATAGGCGAAATGGCTGAGTCATATAATATTTTGCGAATTTACTTTACTGGTGCAAACTATGGTAGAAGTAGGGAGTATAGGATGACTCGTGTGTGCTTGAAGTAAGAATAAGCTGTGTGAAGTCACCACCAGGCCTAAACAAACTTGGCAAGAGTCAGATTGGTTTGAGGGCTATGAAACTCATCAAACTATTATAGATAATCTTTGAATTGGCCTGAAAATGTTCGGAAATTCTCGAATTTCCATATGTGAGTGGACTAGGCCTATAGGCGGAATTACACTATGTTCCACTTAACCTGAATTCGAAGGGAAATCAGAAAAGGTTCTGGTTAACCGAAAGTTCAGCTAAACAGAATTAAAATATTGAGTAGGAAATCTGCAGGGAAATCAGAAAAGTTCAGTCTATTATACCGAAATTTAGTAGTTGGAAGTGACGCTTTAAGCACGGCATTGCTAGGGTACAAAGTAAATACTATCTTGTCTTTAACAACCTCGATAACCAGCTGAAATGGACGTGGAGAAACCCTGACTGTATAAATGCCCTATTTTCATCAAACGTATAATTTCAAACATTCAAGTATAATGGACATAGGGCACTTCAGAAATGTTTTCATTCTCTGTCACGAGATTGTTTGCGCTGCTATCCTCCATCCTCCGACAGAATATCTAAAATTTTGCAACTTAGGAAACATTTGTGTACCTATGTTGGGCAATAAATATATATATATCCAGAACAACAGAACAAGGAAGGGAGTTGCGGCAAATGAG
This sequence comes from Sthenelais limicola, assembly GCA_942159475.1. Taxonomy (NCBI): domain Eukaryota; kingdom Metazoa; phylum Annelida; class Polychaeta; order Phyllodocida; family Sigalionidae; genus Sthenelais; species Sthenelais limicola. The sequence continues at coordinate 13,470,233 of OW804102.1, read as the reverse complement.
CCAGCGAGTTGACGGACGCCTTTATTAAACGAACAATTAAAAAAAGTTCAGTTCATGAGATGTATCCAGGTCGATGGCTGTGAGCAGCCTGCCGCTAGGCAGCAACTACCGATACACCTGCCCCGCGGTGGTGCCCCCTGTCATCATGATATACACGCATATGAACCATATACATCACATATCCAGAGCAACAGAACAAGGAAGGGAGTTGCGACAAATGAGCCGGCGACTTGACGGATGCCAAAGCCCGTTTTTCTTGATTTAATATAATTTGATGATTTTCACATAGTGCCAGTTCATAAGCACAAGTATACCCTAAACGAGCATACACACAAGCTCCAGCGAGACAAACTCACAACACAAGGAGCAATCAAATAGACATTTTAGATGCGACCAGGGCTTCCACCTTCACTTTCCTATCAAAGGTAAGAAAGCACAAATAAACTCGACCAGTCGCCCATAAGCTTGATATCCTCAAGAGGCACTCCAAGGTGATGCATGAAGGAGGCCTCACTGCGTCAAAGAGAATGAATACCAGCCAGAGAAGCGTCAAGGCCCGGCGTCAAGGCCAATAGAAGACACACACTTCTTGAAGAAAGACAACAGCTGCTGGTAACTGATGGGGGCAAGCGGAGTCGTAGTAGGATTCATGAAGACTGGAGAATCACTAGAAGCAGGGAAATGAAACAAGTGAGCTTCGGTCATGGAAACAACACATAGGGCTGGATCCTGCACTCTACAGGGGGGAATCAAAATTTTCCTCTCTCCAAATCGTATAGTCTTTGAAGAAGCAACGTGAAGAATAATCCCACTCTTAGACCACTCTATGTCACACCTCCTAAGAGTGTGGGGAGAATTCGCATCAGGTACCAGATGAGATTTCCTGAGAACAGAGCGGAGGCTGAGGATTATAGCTGACCAACAAGCCACATTGTAGTCAGTTTTCTCCATTTTGTGGAACATAAGCCTCATATGATCTAGCGAAACAATGAGTTTCACAGGCTCTGGTGTACCAAGCTGATGCTTCAGACCCGAAAGGACCATTTTAACAGCAAACATGTCATGATAGTTTGGCTCATAACTATAAACCTATTGAAGCTTGGTGATAAAAGACAAATGATTATTATTTGACACAAATTTCATGGTCCTGGCCAACCGCACCAAATATCTCATGACAGTTTGTGAATCAGCTGGGACTGGAACAACGTGAATCATTTCACAGAATGAGAAGAACTTGCTCCGCTGAGAATTTCTCGACTTCAATGTATTAACACTCCATGCCTGTGCCATGGTGTTTGCCACCTCCAAATCCAGTTGATGAAGATTCACTGCAACATAGGAAAGGAATTTTCAAAACAGGCAAGAGAGTGTTGTATCCATAGAGACGAGACATAAGGTCAGGAAGATAGTTAAGTTTACCTGGGATATGCTTCGCCGTAATGAATATGTTGTATTTCACACACCACCAGAAAATGCTCCTCAGAATTGACATACAAGACTTGTTTGCACTTCTGCCTTTATTTAGCATGAAAACCACTTGGGTATTGTCTGAGTAGCACAACAATTGGCAGTTCCGATATATAGGAGCTAGCCTCTTCAAGGCTTGCCAAAGGCCTACAAGCTCCCATAAATTAACATTGTCATCCACAAGAGACATGGAGCTTATCACAACATTGCACCAATGACGATGAAGAGGATTCATCCTATCCAGGCCACAAGGCTTGAGGTTACAGTTAAAGTAGCCAGCACACCAGTCATTGCCACAGACCACCCCATATCCCGAAGCACAAGCATCAGTAAATACAGGTATAGCCAACGACAAGTCAAATTTTACAACAGTCGCCAAACCATTTAACAGCTTGGAAAATTCCATCCACCAAGCAATGTCAAGATGAAAATCCTCATCAAGCTTAATGCGAGTTTTAACATTAGTGTGACCTTTGAGTGGCTGGATGATCCTTTACGAAAAGGTCCTACAACCTCTAACAACAGTAGAGCAATAGCACAAAATGCCACACAGTCATTGTAACTGGTGTAATGTCGCCGACGATTTCTTGCCGAACATTTGCAGACAAGAGTGAAGCTTGTCCATTTTCTCTGGAGGAAGGGAAAGCATCATAGAAGCAGTATCCACTAGTATTCCCAAGTATTGCAGACATGTAGACGGAGACTGACATTTCTTCCATGCCACTTGAAACCCCAGAGAGGCCATCAAGGCGATGAGGGACATCTAGGCGTGCTGACGCTCCTCAAAAGTTGAACCAATAATTATGTAGTCATCCAAATATGCATTGATGCACTGAAAACCCCTTCTCCACATGGCACATACAATAAAACGACTGACTTCAGTGAAGATGAAGGGTGCACTTTTAACACCAAAACATAGGCGGGTATCCCACAGGTGAGAAACAACCTCATTCCCAGGGAACTTCCAATTAACCCCCATCAAGGATCTGCAACTGGGATGAATGGAGATAGATCTATAAGCTGCTGCAATATCGATAGTAGCGATAAAGCTGAAGAAGCTCCACGACTCTATCTAAGCCAGTGTAGGAGAATTTTTCACAAGTCAAATCCTGGAAACAATTTACCGAATGACCCAAAGGTCTCTTGCAGTCGGTGATAGGCCTGAATGAGGAAGTGCCCTTGGGAACAGCCCTGATAGCGTGGACACATTTAGAAGGGCCTGGAGCAACAATATACTTCCCCTCGTCAACCTCTTGCTTAAGAAGATTGGAGATGAAGGCATAAGCATCACCTTGCACAGCCGAAGAATAGTTGGCACACTCATAAGCTGGAACGGCATTAACATTGTCCACCACCATAAAACCGTCTCTGATTCCAGATGTAATGAAATCTTTTAACACTAAGTCATCTTCAAGTTCCAGTTCGGATAGCCACATTTTAAGTTTCATTTAGGATGGACATCCACCAATTGTATGGACGTCCTTTATCCTAGAATTAAGGTCCATAATCAAAACCCTTGGGGGAAAATAACTCTCACAAGATGGGCTAGCAACAGTGGGAGAAGCACACTCATCACTAGGCACGACGAGATGTTTCACAACGAAGGAATCGATGGAAGTCGCAGACTCTTTGTTTACGGCCCCCTGGACCAGAAAATCCACACTTTGAAAGGGAGTAGAGCTTCCATCGTCCAGATATGGCAAGGCAATAGTATTACAGAGCAATAGCACAAAATACCACACAGTCATTGTAACTGGTGTAATGTCGCCGACAATTTCTTGCCGAACATTTGCAGACAAGAGTGAAGCTTGTCCATTTTCTAAGTGAGTAGAGCTTCCATCGTCCAGATATGGCAAGGCAATAATATTATAGAGCAATAGCACGAAATGCCACACAGTCATTGTAACTGGTGTAATGTCGCCGACGATTTCTAAGTGAGTAGAGCTTCCATCGTCCAGAAATTCGTTAGAAATTTCTAAGTAGTAAACCCGCTGGAATAAGCCCAACCGAGTTGGTAGGAAAGGCCAAAGAAGAAGAATTAGAATCATGGCAGCCATTACCGGAAGCCACACTAAGGTCAAGGTCTAAAGGAGCCGGTGTCATATCGAAAAGTGACCCCGTCGAAAAGTGACCCATGGGTCGAATTTCGACGTCGAAAATCGACCCATGGGTCACTTTTCAGCAATCGAAAAGTGACCCACCCCATCGAAAAATGACTCACCTATTTATGAAGAGATATAAAGTCATAACTTTTATACCATAGTGAGCGTTCATTTGTCAGTAATTATGGAGCTACAACTAATGATATAACAACATGGAATGTGATATAGCTCCTGAATATTGTCACGCTAAATGTTACACCTAAATTCACCTGGTACAGTTTTGCAAATGGTCCTATCACCCTAGGTGTGGAAACAATATAAGTTATGATGGAATACTATTATACCAATGGTATGATGCAATGATACCATAGAAGTAGGGGGTCAGTTTTCGATGGTATACATAAAATATGATACCATATGTATACATCATATATGACAGAATATCATTAATTAAATTACTGATTACTTAGGGCTGGCGTGGCATGGCCTGGAAGATCACTGATTAATTAGGGCTAGCGAATAGGCATCATCTTACCCTTTTGCTGGGTGGCCAATTTTCGATGGTGTATGTACCCCAAACTTACAACCACACCAACACATATATACTTGTACCCACAACCGCACACACAACTACATACAATATCAGACATGGCAATAAATTATTTGAGAACTTTAAATTTGAAAAGTAGAGGGGGTCAATTTTCGATGGGGTGGGTCACTTTTCGATTGCCGAAAATCGACCCATGGGTCACTTTTCGATGGGAGTCACTTTTCGTCATGACACCGGTCCAAAGGTCACTTCCGGGTTAAGAATGTTTACATGTAGTCATTCGGCCTTGTCAGACTTACGAGTCGGACAAGCCAGGGCGTTGTGATCCTTATTACAGACTCGGCACACATGCCTGCGGGAACACTTGCCGTTACATTCTTTATAATTGAAATAGTAACAGATGTGCTCAGGGAAATCCGATGGAACAGTCACCTTCGAAGTCTTTTTGGCTTTCTTTTTCTTGTCATCCCCGGCACCAGCTGATGAGGTGGGCGTGGCCATAGCACCCAGATGGAGGGCAATGCTTTGAGCCTCATGGTCTGCCGATATAAATCCCTCTAATTCACTGTCAATCACACGATTTACAACCTCACGATCGTATTTGACAAGGGCTGAATCAACATATGTATTCAAATGGGCGTGCCTAGCGATGTGCACCATATGGTTAACATAGCCCGTAACATCTTCATCACGACGAAGCATTTCACGAAGCACACAAGTCTGACCGTACCACAAGTCAAAGGGATTTAATTTCGAATGGTCCATACTCTTCACAGGAGTGCCCTGTAGTATTCTTAAGCTAGTTTTACAGAGAGTTGAAGGAACTTGTCAGACACAGCCATTGTTGTTAATCAGGAACCTTTATTTCCGGTTTGTATTACAATACATGGCGATTACAGGATTCACCGAAATGGTCAATGTGTATACGAACACTACATCTCTCTTTTTCCTTGATTCAAACTCCATATAAGATTATGTAATAATGATGGATAAACATGACTTAGATCACGGACTAGATTGATTCTTTGTTCCATACATCAGCACCATATCATTTATCAGTTTCAAGTTAACACCTTATTTTTTTAGCAACTCAATGCTTAATACTTTCAACCTTAAACTTGTAACATTATGTTATAGTAGCACCTGAGAGAGCATGACGAAAGATGATGATGAACTTTCACTTCATCACATAATCTTTAAATAGAGTCCTCAACTGCCGTCCCAGCGTAAATCAGAAGTGCCATCTGACAAACAGCACTGTTTGCTGCATCACTTGCTTCCACACCATTGTAGAGTAGGTCCCTCTCAAATCTCTCAATCCACCTTGACCATGACGTCCTAGAGAGAGTCTATCCCCTGTGACATCAAAGGGTTGAATTTTGAGTTTTGGGCCTTTAGCAGCTGCCATGGTGACATATAGGAGACACAATAGTTTGGTAACTAACAGGAATATGGACCAAAACACAATCAGAACTGTCACTGCACTCAATCTTTTTAGTTTTAACACTTGCCACAGTCCTTGTGTCACACTAGGCCTTGTGTAGACAGTGACAAACACTGGTGACTAAATTCACTCACTTTCACCACACCATTAAGTACATTTCACTCACTGTCACAAGTCCGATCTGCTTTGTCCAGTTTCCTTAGGTTGTAAGGTTCTCCTCCTCCAAATATGAAGGCAATCCTTGTCGCCAATGTAGTATTCTTAAGCTAGTTTTACAGAGAGTTGAAGGAACTTGTCAGACACAGCCATTGTTGTTAATCAGGAACCTTTATTTCCGGTTTGTATTACAATACATGGCGATTACGGGATTCACCAAAATGGTCAATGTGTATACCAACACTACATGCCCTTATCAATGTTTTGAACATAATATTCAGGCCTGAGAAAATTACCTAAGGTCTTAGCCTTTTGGGCGGTCCAAAGCAGCAGAAATCATTGACATAGCATCCATGAAAGGGGCAGTCAGAAGCTCAGAGGCGGACATACATGACTGGGAGTACGGATTAGAAGAGTCACCCAAGCCGTCACCTGATGACGTAGAAGGTTTGGCGGGAGAAAAAAATGGCGTCTTCCCCGGCGTCTTGGAAGCATTTGTGGCTAGCAAAGAAATGGCACTCATCATCTTAGTCAAATTAGCCGACTGAGCCATCAATAATTCCTGTTGCTTCCTCATAAAGGTATCCAATACACCTGAAGATTCAGCCTTAGAATCACTTTCATCCAAATCCGAGTCAGGAATAGCCTCCAAATGGTCACGATAGTCCTGTGGATCAATCGCATTATCCCTGCAATATTTCACAGCCTCAACAGCATAAGTACACACGGATTTTCCACATGGCCTCTTATGGAGCCTGCTACAACCTGAACAATGCGGCGTTTTGCCGAATTAATATATATAACCAACACTAGAAAAACAAGCATGGTTTTTCTCTTGCTTTTTTTTACCCATAAGTACGATGGGTATGTCACACGGCTTGGCATCAAATATACGGAAGTAAACCATTACCGACTGATCACAGCATTGACCCTGTCTTACTGCCCCAGTCTGTCTGCTCAGTTTCACCACCGGTTTCTCAGAATAGGTAACCAGTGCCAGAGCTGAACTGATGGTGCACACCGACCTGACCAGGGGCGTCACTGCCGGGGGGGGACGGGGGGGGGGGGGGACATGTCCCCCCCACTTTTGGTGAGAGCTTAAAAAGGTCCAAGCCAGAGGCTCTAAAAAAATTCCTCCCAAAATAAGGTCCAAGGCCCTCTGAATAATTTTCATTCTATAGCCTTCTAATATTTATTACAAAGTACAAAAGGTCCAAGGCTGTAGAATTTTATTTTAATCTAAAAGGTGTATGCTTCATTTGCATCAGAAAACCTCATTACAAGTACACATTTTAAGGATGCTTTAGTGTTACTAAAACAAATTACTGTGTTATTAGTGTGTCTCACACTGTGGTCAGTTCTGATGAAACAGGCCCAATTTTCTGAAAACTATTATCACCAGTCATTAGGTCATACTGTACTTCAAATAATTACATTTCCTGTTTGAAATTATACTTCTATCTGTTGGCTATGTACCCAGACAAAAATATATGTTCTGAAAATATTTTGTATTCCTCCTAATTCAATTTTTCTCATGGAGAATTTTTTACGCTGTGTTCCAACACCCTTTTAATAAGCCCATCTAATCATTACTTACTTATGTCCAACCTATGCCCATCTGGTTCACTTTAAAGTAACATGTTTCAAATGTCCTAGTCGTAGAAATTCTTAGAAAGATCACGGAAGTGCCAGAAAACAATGATGACACATTAACACTACTTGTTGCATTCCAATGCCTAAGAAAAACCCTAACAAAACATGAAATATATATCTCAATATAATATGGACAAAAGATCATTTTTACACAGAATTTTCATCCACATACTTAGTTTAGTAAACAGAAATTTACAACTTTTATTCATTTCACTTTCAATATTATATCCAAGGGCGTTGGAATGCAACACAAGGCAATTTATGCTTTCTTTCATTTTGTCTGCTCCAGGAAGGATTTTAAGATTAGTGTTTCCAAGTTTCGATGTGGACTTTAAAGTCAATGATGTGAAGGAATAGTAGTATCAATGAATTTAAAATTTTACCCCCAAATAGCCCCAAGTGACCCCATTTTGAGAGAATCGACCATAACTATTTTTTTTTTAGAAAAATTTTATTTGCGAACATTGTTTGGTTAACCCAATAATCTCATGATACACAAATGGCAAAAATTTCATATGTACATGATTTACCGTTAACAACATTTGTGATAATCTTTACTTGGAGGTATTTATAGAGAACCTTATACAATGGCAGGGTGATTCAATATATTTAATCACCATTCATTCTAGTATTTTACAAGATATAGAGCCCTTAGTGGGCGACAAATCTTTTTTTTAAATTTTTACCTTCTATGTAATAAGATCATTTTATTAAAAAATACGTACGAGTATAAAAACGGGTTTTTCATAAGCAATTTCTTTGACCACAAGTAGGTTTCACTGTAAATAGATAGTCTGGTTAGTACTATAAATCTTTATGTTGGTCCGTATATATAACAAGGGTATCGTTCCTCGTTAACGACCCTTGAAAGAATTTATTTCTCTTTTCAAATAAATATATCCACACTTGATTAACCCCAATGAGCATCATTTTTCAGTGCTCTTTTAATTTGAGCCCATTCAGAGTTCCTCAGGTTGGCAGGCAGTTTATTCCAGAGTGATGGGGGGTATTTTTATATTTTTCTCTGTTAGGTCTTAATATTTTCATTACATAGCTGTCTGCCAAACGGGTTTCTCTGTTCATTGTTTGATAAATAATGGGTCATGTTTCTTATTATACATGAGGCCAAGAATAGCAATTTTGCTACGCTTGGACAAGTTGTCAACCTTTTTTCAACAACAGTATGTTCCTATGATCATTAAAATAAGCAATTTTAATGGCTTGCACGAGCAGGCATTCTAGTTTGTTCTTCATGCTGGCATTTGCCATACCTAGGAACACTATACCGTATTCAAGAATGGAGAGAATATGTGTCTTCAATATAGTGATTGCCATTTGTCTAGAGATAAAAGCATGAATTCTTCTAAACTGGTAAATCTTATGTTGTACAGAAACCTTCAAGTAATTTATATGATCGTTCATAGAGACATGCCTGTCAACTTTAAAGCCAAGATATCTAACTGTTTTACACATTTGAATGGGAATCCCTTTGATATCAATTTTTCCAAGATCGTGATATTTAATCTTTTTTAGTTTTGATTTAGTGCCAATTATCTGGAGTTGTGATTTCTTCCCATTTAATAAAAGGCCGTTTTTTATCATCCATTTGTTAATACATGTAGCCAGGGCTTGGGTTAGTTTCATACAGTCAGTTATATCAGGACCTGTTACTGTCAGAGCGGTGTCATCAGCATAAAGGGTTACATTCATCACATTATCGCGAGTATCTATATTTCTTAAACTATTTGGCAAATCATTGAAATAGATGAGAAAAATCAGAGGCCCAAGATGACTATAATCTAATAGAAAAGTCTGAACATCTTTAAAAAACAGCTCATATGACTCAAAACTTAGGCCCCAATTGACAAACCCTGTACATACGCAACACGGCATTCGAAAACCAGAAGTCTCCGATGCTTTGGATAGCAAGCAGCGGAACCTTGCGAAAACACGCCGGCTGGCTGAACGTAAACATTAGTGAATACGCACCTCTGATTCACTGTTGTAGCTGGAGCTTCATTCTGCCAGCCGTCGCGTTATTATATAGATTCCGACTAAAGCGGTGCAAACTTGCGGCGTGTAAACAGAGGGTTTCTGAAGTCGCCATTCATTTATTACTTGATTTCCATAGAGGAAAACTTCGCTATCGGCTTAAAACAATATTTAAAACATTTCTACCGATTCCAATCTTTTTTAAGTCCCTAGACACACGGACACGGCATTCGTAAACCGGAAGTCTGATGCTTGGTTGCCTGCAAAAAGTGGAAGCTTTGTTTGTTTCTGGAACGGAGAATGCGGCTGACATAACCGACATTCTGAAGTTATGATTAGGTTTACATATGTGATATTGGTTGGACAGAGGTAAAATAAACTAAATATTAAAATGTATTGGTTTGAATTGTGTAAAACATGCTGATTTGGACGTTATAAAGGCGGCGTTTTGACTCGCTCCTTTCCAGGTTAGATGTAAAATAGTAACCCATGTATTCGAGTTGAGTAGCTAAATTATTGGAATTCATCATGCTGTAAGTACATCTACAACCTTTTTTAAAGCCTAATATTTGTTAATATGTGTTTAAACAGTGTTATTGAAACAATTTTGATTTAGCACCTTTATACACAGAATTACATATTGTACAATTGGTAAAATAAACATATTATTAATCACCGTTTCATCTCATCAACCATAAAAGTATTAAAATATATATAGAAATAATATTGGTCTATGCTATTTCTCAGACAACATAAGAAAATTTCCGCTCATTGTTGCAAATATCGCTATGTTAAGTCTATGGGGTTTACCGATATTGTCGGCGACAAAGCGGTACTTTCAAACCGCTTTCCATACTATTCCACTATTGGAGAAATAATTTTTGGGTCCTGTTTATAAAAGAGTAAATAATTTCCATGTTCCATGTTCCATGCTTGTTCCGTTAAAATTACACTTCATTATTGTTTTAAATGGATTTCTAACATTTAGACATGTGAATGTTTTATATCAAAATGTTTTCATGCATGGACAGTTAGAATTCACAATATTTGTTTCAAACTTTGTCTTGAATAAAAACATGATTGGGTGAAAAACAAAAAGCAAAAAAATGGTTTTCAACACAATTTTCTTTTTCATCTTAGGGACCACCAATGGTTACTATTGAAGTCTGTAAAGAAAATGGATATTTTCTCCCTTTTTCCAAGATTTCAGATGGATGAATCCCATATTTCTTTTGAAAATTCTTCAAAACATAGCCATCACAGTCTAACCTACTACCGCGTTTGAGCAACCAAATTTGGGTGTTAAATTGGTCTGTGGTAAGAAGGGACCATAGAGCGGCCGGTGCCTCGCTGGCTCTTAACCACTGACACATGTTTGGAGCATGAGGCCCTCTATGAGTAGGGTGTTTAGGTCAGAATTAGATATAGCTGAATATAAATTAAGTTTAAAAAATAATGCAAACTAGACGCACAGTGGATTCAAATGCAAAAATCCGAATTAAACTATCTTTATTCAAAAAAAAGTTGGATGGATCCACCTGGTTCAGGATAATAATATATCCTGATCGATATATACATGGGGGAAAATAGACATATAAAAGTGAATGTGATATCAGTTTCATCACTTCCCAGTCATATGCATACATTATTTTTTTAAATACATTTTTATTACTTTAATTTTTCCGCAGAAATATACATATTGGACCTGGATTTGTAGTCAAGTTCTAGTGACAAGTGAGAAGGTTCTTATAAATGCAGATGCTGTAAACATTATAAAAAATAATTGAATAGTAATTCATTTCCAACATATTTAAATATTCGTCCTATTCTTTTGTGAATATTGAAGATATAAATTAGCCTACACACAGATATAAACAAGGCTTGAAATGGACACTCATAAATATGTGTCATTTCGCAATCCTCCCAAATGCTCCGTTAGTATAGTGCAACTTCAAGAGCCCCACTCTCAGTAGCTTGTGGTGACAGCTATAAGAGATGTTATGGGTAAAGGGCGATCAAGCATGCAGGGGGTAAGGGAGATGATATCTGGACCCTCCGGTAGTAGGTAGGACTGATCATAGCTATCCGTTTGCCCTCATGCGTGAATGAACAGGTTATTAATATATTTTGAAAAATATTATTTAGCCTTGAAAATCGTTAATACAAAATTATCAATACTCCGGTTTTTAGCTCATCATAATGAAAATTCAGCCGATGATGTTTTTTTAAAAAAGCTGGTGACCCCATCCCCCTCCTTTTTTTTGCTTGTAAAGCAATATGATTATAAAAAGTTAAATTCCATATACTTTTATACTGGAAAGATGGAAAAAATTAATTATTAATTATCCATAATACAAATTTTCCACTGTCAGTCATAGAAACCAGGAGGGGCATACAGATTTTATGCATATCAACTCTGTGAAGTTATTTTTAATAGAAGTAATAAAATTCCTTAAAAAAATATACAATACAAGACCAATTTTTCTCGTTACAGTTTGGTCAATAATAATTGAATTGTTATTAGAAATTAGAAAGAACGTTATTATACATGAGAATTTAGGGGAACTCATTTCAATGGGCGGGAAGGACCCAACATCAGGTCAGAGTTTGTTGAAATATAGTTTTCCTAACTAATAGCTAACTTTGAAAAAACTTAAACAATTGCGAGAGCCTGTTTTCAACCCTACTATTATATACCTTTCCTTGCATTAATAACATTTCTTATATCATAGGTCAGATATGTTTTGAAATTTTCTCATACTTCTATAATGTATATTTAATGATTGTTGTACCTCTTTCTGATTCTAGTTAGTGATTTGTAACAATATACTTGAATGTCTTGAAATGATTAATCAAAGCCCTACACTTCATACATGAATATGGGCAAAAGGTCCAAGATACCAAAATATGTCCCCCCCCCCCCCACACACACACTTGGAAATTGCCAGCGACGCCCCTGGACCAAGCCCATTACCGTGCTAATAGTATGTCTCATTGCAGCTGGCCTTGCTGATATTGTCTCCAAGCTGGGAGATGTGGGCGTCCCGTTCATCATTATCGGGGTTATCATTACCGCCCTCACATTCTTTGGTTGTGTCGGCGCCTGCCTGGAGAACAAGTGTATGCTCCTAACGGTATGTTATACTTTAATCATCATAGTGAGGTGAGACCGGCAGGTCGCCATTTGCCCTGTTCAATATAATTTAATCATTTGGGGGTATAGTATTAATATTTTCAATGAAGACTGGTGTGATATCGAAAAGTGACCCCGTCGAAAAGTGACCCGTGGGTCGATTTTGGACGTCGAAAATCGACCCATGGGTCACTTTTCGGCAATCGAAAAGTGACCCACCCCATCGAAAAATGACCCACCCATTTATGCAGAGATATATAGACATAACTTTTATACCGTATTGAGCGTTCATTTGTCAGCAATCATGAAGCTACATGGAGCTAATGTAACAACATGGAATGTGTTTTAGCTCCCGAATATTGTCGCGCTAAATGTTACACCTATTCAATCACCCTAGGTGTTATGATAGGCTGGCTTATTGTAATAATGCCCTCACCGTGTAGAAAGTGAGGTAGGATAATTGTTACTATTAATAATAGGTATTATGTATCCAGATTATTTTATTAGATTTTAAAACTAGGAACGAAGCGTCTATAGATGTTATGGTAGAAATTACAGTTACTACGGATATTTATTTCTCATAACATTATTATGTATACGTTATAAGTTATTATACTCACTAGAAACTTTATGTTAAAATATCTATCAAACAACTGAATTAATATACAATATCAGGCATCGTAATATATTATTTCAGAACATTAAGTTAGAAAAGAAGAGGGGGTCGATTTTCGATGGGGTGGGTCACTTTTCGATTGCCGAAAATCGACCCATGGGTCACTTTTCGATGGGGGTCATTTTTCGTCATGGCACCGGTTCTCCATGACCACTTTCAATTCATTGTTACTCCAGAAATTCGGGAAAAAATCCATCATTTTACATTGTAGGAAAGGATTATTATTATCATTATACAATTTTATTGCTTCATAGTTTACAGGAAAAGGACTCGCGTCTTCTGTTCTACAGTTCTTCCCGACTACCCTTGAAATTACTAACATTGCGTTTACTTAAGTTTAACAATGGTTTTTAGATTAATCTATTATGATCTGTTCTTTCTGTTTTACTTCATGAGAATTTATATAGGCCTACCTAATTATCGGTACTTAGATAGAATGCAACGAAATATGCGTATCATCGCAATTGGCAAGCGAGCAAACCGACTTTGAGTTTGCATTCCATATTTATATGACAACTGTCATTTTTAATTCTGAAAATCCATGTTTAATTTTTAAATGGTGAAAATTCAACACAATAGTAAACTGCTATAATAGACTGAGAAACAGTGACTGGAAGACCATAAAATGTTTTCTGGGTCGAATAATTATTGGTTGAAATGATTAAATGTTTCGAGAACTAAATGTTAAAGAAATAAAAAGGAAATGATATTTGAAGAAAACTAAATGGTTAAAGTAGCCTTTTTGTTTTTATCACTCGTACTTGTATTATATTTTATTCTCTGTGATGTTATGGTGGAAAAAAAACAACAAAAAAAGATTGATGTGTATACTAAAGCTCTTAGTGGGCGAATGTAATAAGTCTAGTGTCGATAAAGTCACTGCTCAATGTGATCGACAAGCTAAAAGATTAAATATTAAATATGTATCAGAATTTAAAAACTTAAAAATGTGTATCCTTGATCTCGAAATGAAATAATTATCTTGTTTTTCACTTGAGCTCTGTCAGAATATAATGTACCACCAGAACCAGTCTCAATAAAATTTCTAAACAAAAAAAAGTAGTTCACTACATCATGTTACAAAAACAAACAAACTTAATGTTACATGCTCTATATCTATTTATTTTTCAGTATGTTATTTTACTTCTCATTTTGATTGTACTTGAAATTATTGCGGCAAGTCTACTCTTTGGAGGATTTGTAAGTGATATTTGCTTCCTTTTTAATTATGAGGTGACAATTAAAATGTAAACCATGTAAACATGAGTATAGACCACATTTCCACGTCACTTAGCTGTGATAAAGTATCCCTTATAGTCATAGTTATAGTTACTTATGTAATTTTGATCATTTTTAAATTCAAAAAATATAAAATTATTATATGATATTCACTCTGGGATTACTGTGTTTGGTCCTTCTTGACCAGATGTCTTTGTTTATTACATTTTAGGCAATAGGGAAGTTTCGTGAAGATCTGGGGACAGCAATAGAGAAGGAGTATGTAGGTCCTGCTAACACCAAATACACCGATTCCTTCTCCGCCATCGTGGATGCCACCATGGCCCAGGTACCGACACCTTCCGAATTCCAGTATTACGTTAGTGGTGGATAAATTAATATATAAACCCATTTATTTATATTATACTGCCTTTACTCCCATGCCTGTTCTCCGTACTGGAAGGTTGCGTTTGTTTATACCTTTTGTTACATGAAGATTGGGTATCTATTAGACTTAGATCTATTGTATACTACAAAGAGAATAAATGAGAAGGTGTAAAGGGTATGATCCGAAGATCTAGAATGTATATTTATTGTAGTCTAAAATACAGGTAGGTGCTTGGTCCATGTGGCTATTGTTGATTGGAGGAATATTGAAGTAGGTAAAGGTGCTACCTGAGTTCTTACATGCTACCGTATATATTGCAATAAATTCCTGGGTACTGGTGCTTTATGGAAATTAGTCATAGTTCTAGCTTACCATCGTAATTCTAATAAGTAATAATTAATGATAATTATGATCATAAAGTGGTTACCCATTGTTACGTCATCATTACGTAACATGATGTAACATCCCCCCCCCCCCCCCCTCTGACAGCTCTGCGACTCAACTGAGGAGCGAGCTGAGAGTGGGAGTGACGGGGATCTTTACCCAATCTTTACCCTTTACCCTGGATCTTTACCCAACCTCAGTTGGCGGGGTCCTTTTTGCACTTTTAAGTTCACTATAAAAGGTATCAGTCCTTTGCTTTTGATCGTATACTCATTCTTGATACACCGTGATATACCACTTGTT
Source organism: Sthenelais limicola (assembly GCA_942159475.1). NCBI lineage: Eukaryota > Metazoa > Annelida > Polychaeta > Phyllodocida > Sigalionidae > Sthenelais > Sthenelais limicola. Next base: position 13,454,767 of record OW804102.1, on the reverse strand, counting down.
GTTACTGGTGGCATTTTATGTCCTTCTAATCATCGATTTCGTCCAACGATCCACCCCTGCCATTCCCAAATTGGAGGGAATCATAAGTGGGTGGCTGGACATATGGTCGAGGGTCAATGTCGTCCGAGAAAGGTGGAGTTCTTGGCCTTATAACTCTCACACTTCCCTCGGCGCGTCGTCGTTGCACAATCCTGTCTGCAATTCTGCGATAGTATTCTTCTCTATCGCTCTCTGTCACATGGGCGGTATTCATTATGGTCGCAATTGTTGCTGTAGTTCTGGCCCTACGCCTTCTTGCTGTCAGCGTGGCCGGGTCGGTGGTATAGTCATTACTCGCTATTCTCCTCGATTTCCGTAATACACGTGCTCCCATCTCCGATGCACGGGCTATTTCAGATGGTAATACACAAAATATAAAAAGGTTTCATGAGAAGCAGTTCAATGAATCATTTTTGTCAGTATTAGTTCTCAAGATCAACTTATTCTTAAACCAATTAGTATTTAATAACTTCCTCTGCAATCTTGCTAGTTGTTCTTAGTCTTGGCAATTGTTAACTTTATAATAACAATTATTATTCTGACGTTTGGTGTTGTGCTTTCTGAATTGCTCTTCCTCTCAAAATTCTACAGATGATACACTCTGTGTCGACCATCGACCGTCTTCCTACATTCACAGTCCGGTGTCCTACAAGAAAATATCACCATTCACCAATACAAGGTTGCTTTTCAGACCAAATTTTAGAACAATTCTTTAAATTTCATTCAAAAATCTTTTTAGTTTTTTCTATTTTAGTATTTTAATAGTATTTTATTTGTTCATCGACGATTCTGTCTTCTTTTGAATCCTTTCTGACCTTCTTGTTGCGCTTTACCACCGAGAATTGTTAGTTGGACTGTTTCGCACCAGCTGGCGCCACCATCCAATACTCACTTTTCCCTTCTGACTAATCCTTCCTTACCAGGCTGCCTTGTGCCTATCTATTACCACTCTTTATTTCGCGCTCTAGAGCCTTGCGTATTTTCTAGATCATGGTACACATCTATTCCTAATCTTATGTTCTTATTCTCTACTCATTGTATTATATTTTCTTATTATTAGCATGTTCATCTTTTTGTCTAAACAACATAATAACTTATACTCCTTGTAACGTGGACCATATTATTTATATCTTGGTATAAATGTTTATGTGAGAAGAACATTCTTTTCCTTCTATAATTATTACGCTTGTGCATGCAAAGAACTTATTCGTTGCACTCACATTCTGCTACGTGATGCGTCCATACCTTTTCTCCATGGGACGTTGATGGGCGATCCCCTGGAGGGCATAATGACCAAGACATAAAATGCCTCTATATCTCTGGCAACCGCCTTCTCGAGGACCTCCTTGTGACGAAAGCTCACTTTAAGGCTGGTTGGTAGATCTATCTCCTTTCTTATGTTATTGACAGAGATGACCAGCGGTGCTGACCAGCGCATAATCAGCTTCATGGATGCGCAACATCTCTGACTGGATACCCTTTGTATCGTGAGCCGTGGTGCTGGGGTCTTGCATGTTATGCCCGATGGCTCATATGGGATCTGTGCAAGATGGATCGTTGACACGATTCCCTCTGCGTGGATTCTAAGCAAAACCCATGGGGCTCAGTCATCCTGCCCCAAAGCTAGGCACCTTTTACAGCACCAGAACTTTGGGATGCGTGCCCAAATTTCTTTTCGGAATTTCCAGATTAACTTAATAAGCTGCCAGATCAGAAATGCAGCTATTATATATAAAAACATCCTATAGCTGGCTATTCCATCTGACTCATGGCGCAGGGGTTCTGGCTCACTTTGGTCTGAATATGGGGCCAAGTTTTCATAGCCCAGATCGATATCAGGGACCTTTGGCTTACTGCGATTAATTTTTATTGCCCTTGCAACCCCCGTCCATGCAAATATCGTCGCCAACCTATGGATCCTGTATAGAAGAAAGAGAGACAATGCCAATGATGTGAGACTAATAATAAGTGAGGTTGTTATTGTGGTGGGGTGTGTTGACATTTTCCCCATAGCCACCTTCATCTTTTGCCACCTGTCGTTTTCTATCTTATCTATCTTCAATAACTCTTTTGCTAAATGTATTGAATGTATCCCTTTTTGCACAACATGATGTGGAATATGGGTCAATTTTCTGCCCATTTCTTCTGATGATGGCAAATTTATTTTTACCAGAGATCCATGTACCGTGGCCCCTGTAAGGTTGTAGAATGGCACTTGAAATGCCGCTATTATTGCTAGGTTAAAGCCCGATCTTACAGCTATGTTTGTCTGCTCATGTATTCTACAGTTGTTTCTTGGGGAATTGAGGAATACATTACCTATGTGCAACGCACAAGAGCACGGGACATTGACAATGGCTAACAAACTCATTTCTATCGCTACATTAGCTTTGTGTTGGCACACTAGTAGTGCCGGCTTATTCTGCCCTACTATTAGATGATCAATTTGATCGAGCGTCAAATGAAAATAAGGAATCCTTTCTGACAAATATACTGTAAAATTACATAGAATGTGTACTACGTTAGGTAAGTCTTTTAATAAGGCTGTGAAACATGATAGGGCCACGTCATGTGTCTCTGGCAGTGGTTCAAAACAAGCGATACTTGCCTTATATTGAATGCATTTCGAGAAGGCATGTTCATCTATTTCCAAATAGGAATTATGATATTTTGACTCTGCTAAAATATGTGGTGGACTCTGAGTTAACTCTGTGTACCCCATTAGTGCTTTGGTATTCGTATGAATTGGTATTCCAAAGATGATAGGCGTGCATGCTAGATACTCCCTATGCGAGAACGTCAACACAACCGCCAAGTGAATGTACAGTGTATCGTTAGTAAAGTAGAATTGTTTTACTACATTATTCATTGACAGAGATTCCTCTAGCACTTCTGAATCTGGGTGGCTTTTTCTCAATGTCTCACTAAACTTTCCAAGTAGTGATGAAAGTTCATCTGGTGATATCAAGGAGGATGGCATTCTTTTTCGTCTTAACATTTCTAACCCCGACAGAATGGTATCCGCTGAGTCAATGTATTGGATTAAAGAGATCATATTTAGGGATGCTTCATGCAACATTGAATGCAACGCTATGTTTTCAGTCATATTTGTTACCAAATCAGCGAACACGTTATTAATATTTATGGCAAACGTTTTCATCTCTGTAGAATAATTCTTAAAAATGTCAGTTACTTCATTAACATGTATATCAGAATATTTATATAAATCTTTTATCTGCTGTGCTAGGGCCAGTGTGACTTTGTCCCTCGCCACATTAGAAATCCTATTGGCCTTAAACAATCTCACAAACGTTTCCAATTTTCTCTCAATGTAATCTAAATCTGGTTGCGTTGCTGTGCCTATGGCCACTTCCAGCCAGTCACCCAATGGTTGCAACGGAGCATCTCTTTTTTCCCTGGTCGTTCCTAAATCATATTTCATTACCGTTCTATTTATTTTTTCAAATACTAGCTCAGCCTCCTTGAAAATCTGATATGTAAATTGTTTTATGTTAGCTATCAACTTTTTGATTTTTGGTGTTCCTTTTGGGGCTATTGAATAGTGAATACTTTTAAACTCTGGTTCTGCTATTTTCATTGGCAAGGCAAGTCGAATCTCTCTCTCTTCCACATCAGTATAAATTGTTTTTGTCAATTTTTGAAACGCCACCCCATAATTTTGCCGAACCACATACTCTGTATATCCCATTTTCAGGCAAATGCCAAGCATCCTATAAATGTGAAGTTCAGACAATACTATTCCTATCATATGATGCATCTTGATAATACGTTCTCAAGATAAGAACTATTAAATTATACCGTTATCTCAATTATCCCGTCTTGTTTCTTTTTATGTATAAAAGCTTTTAACCCACACAGTGATACTGTTTTTAGAATCAATTCCAGAAAGTAAGTGGTGTCAATCCAAACTTACCAAATGAGAAGAATCGATTTCATGGCTGAGGTTTAGCTGGGTCTGACTCGGTTCGAATTCCTTTAATGTGATAACCGGGCTTGTCCAAAGAAGAGTGGGGTAGCTAGAAAGGTGGTCTCGGGTTATGTATGGGTTGCCCCTCAATTACTACACGCCCCTAGCACCACCTCTTGACCAATGATACTGACCCCTGTCAACCCCTCATAAATCAGGGACCGACTTTCTTGACCAATTACAGGAGTCGCCACTATGTTACAATCTTCCCCAGCGCCCCTTCTTGAATTATAACCATGTGTTTGCTCTCCTTATGGATTAAAATAACTGCAATTCATGGCACCAATCCCTTTCTTTCCTTAATTCTTCATCATATTGCTGTTTTATATCCCTAGTGTCCCTAATTTATATCATACTTTAGATTATTCTTCAGCGTTTTCAGTATTTGTGGCGTGCCAGCCAATGCTAATTTCACATGTCGCACATGTATTGGTTTTTTCAAATCTTTCCCATTCTTTAAATCATATAACTTTACCGTGCACTCAGAGGGTAACTTTGTGACCAACAAGGGGCCCTCAAATAAACTTTGTAACTTTTTTGCTGTATTTGGAATTTGCAACTTGTGGACTTTTGCATACACAATCGATCCCACAGTTATTTTATGGGGTTTGGCCTTTGCGTCATGGCGATCCTTCATGGCCCTTTGTTTAGTAATTAGTATTGCCTCTGCTTGTTCAGCCACACGTGTTTGTGTGGTAACAATGGTCACTAATTGTTCAAGAACCGTCTTGGACATTAATGGGTCTGTGTGCAAAGGTGCCTCGGCGGCAATCGTGGGAGCTCTTCCCATTGCCAATACATATGGGCTTACATTTGTTGAGTACGCAGGTGAAACATTTAATGTAAATTGAATTATCGATAAGTAGAGATCCCAATTTGTTTGTTTTTGAGTCACAAACGTCCTTAAACACCCTATGATTCCCTGGTTCGCTCTTTCTACACAGCCATTTGATTGGGGGCAATAGCTTGAGGAGAAAATCTGCTTAATGCCCCATGATTTGCACTTATCTTTAAAGGTACTTCCGATGTAACAGCCTCCATTATCGCTATATAGATGCGTCGGTATTCCTACATATGCCACTACCTTTTCAAAAAAGTCCTTAGAAACTCTCTCAGCTGTAATTGCTGGAGTAGGCCATATAAATATAAATTTTGAGTAGAGGCATATGCACACTTGAATGTACATATTATTCCTCTGAGTTCTTGGTAATGGTCCCATCGCATCTATCATTAAATAACTAAAAGGTCTGGGAGCCTGTTCTCGTAATGTCATTGGTATTTTAATTGGGTGCTTTACTGATTTTGCCCTCAAGCACTCATGGCAAGTTTTTATTATCTCCAATATATCACTGGCCATTCTCGGCCAATAAAACCTATTCTGAATTATTGTTAAAGTCTTGGTATATCCGACATGTGCTCCAGACGCCTGACCATGAATAAATCTCGTCAAGGGTTCTACGAGCACTGTGGGAACCACCACTTGAAAGGCCTTTTCCGTATCTATCTTCCTTGTGTGTTTTGGCAGTCTACATAAAATTCCCTGTCTTTCAAAGAACAAATCATGTGTTGTTAGGATGACTCTAGCTAATGCTTTCGTTTTGGGAATATTTCCCCACTCAATGTAATTCCTCATGGCCATACAAAACGTGTCCTTCCCTTGGAGTTCTTTTATCATCCCGCTAGTCGGGGGATTTACTAACCTTATGCATTTGCCTTGTTTCGCATGAAACGTCGGTATCTTGTTATCAATTAATTTCCTAGCCATTAGCTCTTGTTTCAAAGGAACCTGGGAAACATCTGCACCTGATGCTAAGGGGTCCCTTCTTCCGCCTCCTGGCACTTCTACCTTTTGATCATGGTCTCCCGCCGATTCTCTTATAGGGGGCCGGTTGTCCCAATCTAATCGTGGTCTATTTACCACATCTGATTCTTGCGATGCTCTTTGAGCTCTAGTTTGGACCGGTGCCACTAAGCCACTAGTCGGCTCCCTTTCTAGTGTATCTTTCTGCTGTTTGAACCCTAAAGTACTATTCTCTGATTGACAGGGGGGCTTTTCCTTCATTTGATCTTTTAATGTTTGTGTCTTTGAGAGGTTATTACTTATTATCTTGGCTTCGTTTTCTGTGTGTTTCAGAATGGGTCTTTTCTTGTAAATCTGAATTGGATTGTTTTCGCAATAATCTTGGGCATGGAATAATTTCAATGTGTGAATGGGATTAAAATGAACTTTTTTTGTTGGGGATTTGTTTATATTCGTATGGTCCTCTTTATCATATTCTCTTCTAGATAAAATATCTGGGACTACATTAAGTTTACCCCTAATATATTTTATAGAAAAATCAAACTGGCCAAAGAAATCCAACCATCTCGACATTCGTCCGGTCAAATCTTTCTTTTCGTTTATTGCCGTCAGGGCTGCATGATCGGTCAATATGGTGAAGTGTCTGTTCAATAGGTAATGTTTAAATTTGGACAAAGCAAATTTGATCGCTAGTAGTTCACGGTCAGTTGCAGAATATTTTTTCTCAGCAGAATTAAGGCTCCTTCCCACAAATGAAATCGGCCTTAGATTATTGTACTGGTCATATTGATTGAGGCAGGCCCCGATCGCAAAATTAGACCCATCCGTCCCCACAAAGAACTCTTTCCCATAATCAGGATATACTAGCACTGCATCTTTCAGTATTGAATTTTTTATAACATTAAATGCTTTTTCTGCCTGGTCGTTCCACTTGAACTTCGCCTTTGCTTTTGTCAAGTTATAAAGTGGTCTCATGATGTGACTAAAGTGGGGTACATAACACCTATAGTAATTGGCAAGTCCTGCAAATGATCTGACTTGTTTTATTGACCTGGGACGGGGAAACGATTTTAATGCATCTATTTTCGCTGGATCCGGTTTTATTCCTTCCTGATCAACTATGAAACCTAAAAATGGGACCTGAGTCAACCCAAATGCACATTTTTCTTTTTTGAATTTAATGTTGGCTTTTGAAAATGCTTGGAATATGTTCTGTAAGTCTTTTAAATGATCTTCCCATGTTGGTGACGCTACTACCACATCATCGACATAATAGAATGAGTGTGGTATTGCTCGTAATACTTGGTCTATCATATTGTGAAATGATTTGGGAGACGATTTTAATCCCATTGGCATCACCCTGTGTACATATACCCCAAAGGGCGTCGTAAACGCCGAATATTTCCTATCTTGTTTCCTTAAAGGCACTTGGTGGTAACCACTAAAACAGTCAAGGCGCGCATAATACTTGCCATGGGCCTGACCCACACTTTGAATTGTGTCGTCTGCTCTAGGGAATGTGTGTACCTCGTCAATTATAAATTTATTTATCAGCCTATAGTCTATAACCAACCTGAATTGTCTTTTACCATCCGCTGATGGTGGCTTTTGAACCAAAAATGCAGGTGCTGTATACTCTATTGTCTCATCGCAATGTTCAATAATACCTTGTCGCTCCTGCTCATCCAATATAACTTTCATTTCCCTGGCCATTTCAGGATTCAACCTATACGGTTGTCTCACCACTGGTTCAAATCCAGGCTTCAACGTGATTTTGTGTTCATATTGTGTCGTTACCCCTAGTCTCTTATCTTTGCCTACAAACACTTCTCTGTTTCTTTCTAATAAATCTATTAGTCCATCCCTTTGATCTTTCGTTAAACTCGTTCCCAATTGAAATTCTGGCTTGCTCACCTTTGTGTTTGTACACCCTGGTTCCATATCATTTCCTTCCAAACTATTTATGTCTGCCATGTTTATGAATTCATCTTCACTTGTGATGGCATAGATTCCTAATATTGACCCCTTTTGGATCATTATTGTGGCTTCTGCCCCATTAAATATTGTTAGTGGGACATGATTCTGTTTAAAAGGTCTTACTAGTGCATGTTTCACTAAAAAGGAAACAGGTCTGTCACGTTCTAAATTTTCTGTTATTCCTATTGTTTGTGATAAATCCATGTGGGATGTTACTATTCCCGTGGTTGTTAATTCTGATTTGGGCAGGACGAGAAAGGTTTTTATTGCCCTAACTGGATATACCGTGGTTTTCCTGTCCTCAAAAGCTACTCTAGCCTTATGGGCGCGTAAGAAATCAACTCCTAATATCACAGGCCTGTCTAACTTTGGTAATACAAGAAATGCCTGTGTGAATTTTATGTCTGCTATCCAAAATTGGATTTGTACTCTTCTATAACAATGATACGCTGCTCCATCAGCGACAAACATTTTTACATTACATTTTCTTATCGAGCATGGATGTTTTACTGTTCTAAGTTTCTTAAAAAAAGATGCGCTCATGCATGACTGGGTTGCCCCTGTGTCGACAAGAGCTGGGAGATTTAATTTTCTTACTGAAATTTGGATGCAACTGTTATATATATTGGCTTCAAGTGATATTTTCCTACCTTCCCCATTGACTGCCTTCAAGGTCACGGCACAGTTATGGTCATCGTATTTCCTTTCTCTTCTGGTTGTCCTCTGAGGGATTCTGGCCAGTCGTTCTACTGAATCCAACAATCTATCGAACAATGCTCTATTCTTCTCCTTTTCTTTTCCTGCCATTTTTCTTGATTAAATCCGTTTCTTAAAGGTATTGGGGACTAGCTCCTAGATACTCTAGGATGAGCCGGGTTCTACTCCACCAGTGTTACATGAAGATTGGGTATCTATTAGACTTAGATCTATTGTATACTACAAAGAGAATAAATGAGAAGGTGTAAAGGGTATGATCCGAAGATCTAGAATGTATATTTATTGTAGTCTAAAATACAGGTAGGTGCTTGGTCCATGTGGCTATTGTTGATTGGAGGAATATTGAAGTAGGTAACGGTGCTACCTGAGTTCTTACATGCTACCGTATATATTGCAATAAATTCCTGGGTACTGGTGCTTTATGGAAATTAGTCATAGTTCTAGCTTACCATCGTAATTCTAATAAGTAATAATTAATGATAATTATGATCATAAAGTGGTTACCCATTGTTACGTCATCATTATGTAACATGATGTAACACTTTTCTTGGGATCAGTTAAATACATCAAATATCAAAATTGTCATTTTCTGGATTCATCAAATGTCAAAATACTGTTTGAAAATATTAGAACATTATTGTCTTTATATATGGAGATGGAATTGTGCCACATGCATTGCTGTTGGTAGGTTATTTAGGGACAGAGAGGGGTGGGGCGAGTCAGAGGGAGTGGGGAGGGGCAGGGAAACGGTGGACATCCATAGAGACAAGGTAGATTGAAAAGAGAATAGGAATAGGGGCAACACTTTCCCTGAACAAACTAAACTTTCATCATGTGTGTGTTTGCAGCTCAAGTGTTGTGGGATGTACAATTACAGTGACTTTGATCAGGCGAGTAAGTGGAACAAGGACTACAAGGAGAGTGACACGAGCACCATACAGCTCAAGCTGCCCCTGGCCTGCTGCAAGGACAAGACTAACCTTGAGTGCGGCAAGAACCCCACTGATGCCAACTCCTACTGGAATACGGTAAACCTATATGTATTTCATGTTTCTGCGGACGCTAGGGATGCTTCTCTTTTCAGGTCGACAGAGTAGTATTAAATATAATTGTGACCAGACATAGAATAGGGAAGCGATGTATGGGTGATTATGATTGGTAAGATGAAATTTATAAATATGAGACGGAGCAAGTGAAATCTCCCCTTGTTTGTCCAAGATGCTACCATGGGCAGGTCTAGACCTGTCCAGGTGGATATATTTGTGATTACACTTGGTGTAAATTTATTTAGAGATAAATTGCCCCATTAGGGGCCAAGATAAGACATGAATATTATATCATTAAACAAACACAGGCATTACGTTAGAAGCTCTTTATTGAGTAGTGGGACATTTGTAAGTAGTATACACAATCTTGGTATGTAGACAAGGCTTTGTAAGTACAGTGTAAAATGTATATAAGAATAGACAATGTTTAGCAGAGATTTTCATATCAGTGACACCGGATCTGCATTAATTATCATATGTATATATTTAGTCCACAGTCCAGATCCACTATTACCCAAGCGTGCCCAGTTCACATGGCACTGAGGGCCTTGTGGACGGAGGTGGAGGTATGTATGGGCTGTGGGCCTGAAGTAGGCCCTTACGGCATCGCTAGCCCAAGTACCATGCGTCATGACATCATTTAAGGTTGCTCCTGCCTCATGGTAGGCGTATGAGGCCCCTCCCCTGCGCAGGTTGTGCATCGAGTGGATAGCAGGGCTAGATCCAGCACGGGTGATAAGCCAGGCCCAGACTCGCCTCATGTAGCCTGTTGTAATGGGGTTCCCGTCATGGAAACTGAACAGAGGCGTGTCGGGGGGCAGAGGAGAGGAGGCCTTGGCGAGCTTGTTGATTGCCTTTCTCGGGCATAAGGGGTCCCCAGGCTTAGCGGGGAGGAAGACTTTGACTGCTGTCCTGGACGATTGCATGGTCTTGGACCACTTGAGCTTTACTGTAACGCCAGCCTCGGCCACCTCTACGTCCGAAGTGGTTAGGTGTCTGGTGTGGTTGAATTGTTTCTTTGATGCTGGGAAGAGGTTGGATTGTCTTAGGAATCCCATGAACATCATAATCAGGGCAGCCTTCACCTGCTTGGGGTACTCACAGCAGGAGGCGTGCTGAACACATTTTCTGAGTAGGGCCAGAGTCACAGCCCCCTTAGGCTTAGGTATGTGTCATACTGTGAGCCTTACTCCCTTCAGGGCAGTAAGCACCATGTAGTCACACAAGGGGGCCGGGTCTATGCCAGCCATTTAGAAGAAAGCCCTTAATGATGAGATGTGGTTCTGAATAGTATCAGGTGTTAGTGCACTCGCCACAAGGTACTCAATGTACCAACATATGAGTGCCGGGGAGGGGGCGTCGTATTTTATTCCTACCTGCACACAGAAGGCCACGTAGAGCTTGATGGCCGACTCTCTATTAGCATTAGTTCCCGGTCTGTGGGCCTCTCTCTGTCTCGCTACAGCAAGTCTGGCGAGCTTGGCCTGGCACTTTCCTAGAAAAAAGCAGAGATATCGAAGTTTGAGTCACTAGAATAAATCTCTTGGAGGTCAAGGTCTTTTATAATACTTTGGGCCTCATCATGAAAGAGGGGAGAAGAGTGAGATCTCGAGAGGGCATCAGGGAGATCCATCAGACGCCCAAGGATGTGGACATACTCCAGGGACATCTCTCTCTCGGCCGAGACGTACCAGAGGGCTCTGGCGCAGGCAGCTAGGGTGAGGTCTTTCGGTTTCCCTCCCTTTAAAGACTCCACTGCCGCCTGGTTGTCACAACATATTCTCACTACCTTTCCTCTGTCAGCTTGGCCAGTCAGGAGTCTGACTGCGCCCAGGCAGTTGATTGCCTCAAGGTGGTTTATACTTCTGTTATCGGTGTCACGGGGGTTAAAGCGGTTTGCATAGTACTGGGTGCCATTATTGGCTCCGCCTCCAGTTAGACATGCATCCGCCCAGACGGTTTTAGAGACTGTTCCTTGTGGTATGATTGATACGCCGTTATACTGACCCATGAAACAGTGGAACCAACGAAGGTCGGCCTTAACAAGTGAGGAGATGAAGATCGGGCCTCCCTTGGCCAATCTCAGGGCATGAAGCATGCGCTGCATAAATAGGGTAGCTGGCTTCACAGCCTTGGCCAGGTGAGCTACTCGACCTATTATGCTTTGCATTGTGCGTGTGGTGATGACATGCTTGTTGGCAGTGGAGTCCAAACAAAGCTTTATTTCTGCCAGCTTGCACGGGGGAATGGAGATGGTATTGAGGCATGTGTTGATGAGTATGCCGAGCCATTTGACCTCTAATGAAGGTGGCTGGGTCTTTCCATCAGCCACCTTGAGGCCTAGGTCTCTGAGAAGTGACCTAGCTGTGTTGAATTTAGGGATGAGCTCGTCCTTGGTGGGGGCTAGGATGATGAGGTTATCCAGATACATGAGGGCGTGATACATGTTCTGTGATGTTAGAGCCCTCATGATGAATGATGCCACTAGCTGCATGATGTATGATGACATTCTCGCCCCAAAGGGCAGTGCCCTGTCAATGTAGATTTTGTTTTTGTGGGTGACACACATGAGGGGCCAGTCGAGGGGGCTGGTCTGGAAGTGGCGATAGGCGCAGGATAGATCTAGTACCGCCATGGCGACATCTTTATGTGCCATACTATTTATTAATTCACAAGCCATTGTTACAGTTGGTAGATTATGGGAGGCTGGCTTACCATTGTAAAAATTCTTCACCACCCAGGCGTTCACTCCCCCATTGGGGAATGAAAGGTCGACTATTATGCGCCTCTTGTCCGGTTCCGATTTAGGTCTGGTCATCATGGGGCTTATATGTAGCCAGGGGACAAATGGTGGCGAGTTGAAGGGGCCTGCCATAGCCTTCAAGTTGCATTCTGTATTTAAGTAGTCCTGAATATGGTGTGGGAAGGCTAGGGCCGACGGGTGGTTCACAGTTGTGTTGTTATCAGAGTCAGGCCTCCCATGTATTGGATAGGGAAACCATAGCGAATTCCATTGTAGATAACTGTGTCGTCGAGATGGTTTGTGCCGTATTTCTTCCACGTAGATATTATCATAGTTGATGGTAGTGTGAGTTTTGCCCCCCTCCAGTTTGGTACACCGGCTGATCTAACAGTTTCATAAATAACTGCCATTTGACTTGGTAGAGTCAAGGCTGGATATGGCCATTTAGAGTAGTGAGAAAAGTCAATGTTCGGCGGAGGGGCAGCCATGGAGATGGAAGGGTTTATAAGGGCCAGGCCTTCTATAAACACTTGTCTCGGTGTTGTGTGGGTAGTGGGAGGTCGGATGACATCTGTATTTGGAGTGAATAGGATTATTCACCTATAATAATTACCTGGATTACCTGGGTAGTCAAGTTCGAGGGAGTGCAGCGTATACTGTTCCACGTCCATCAGTTGTTTGTATCCATCTCCCTTGTCTGACAAGCAGACATCAAGTGAGTTAGATTTAAGGCTATGCTCGGTACGGGTGTCATACCCGCTATGCCGGGGCACAGATTTAGAGTTGCTATATATAGGTACGCTTGTATAATTAAAACCTATATGGGTAGTATACTCCCCCTTCTTAGTATCTTGGGTAGTATCCCCCCTACTATTGGAGATTGCCAACCAGCGCATGCGCGCTAGGTCGCGTGGGACGCGCCCACGCTCTATGACTAAATAAATCAGTTAACATCAACAAGCCGCCGTGTTCACTTGCTTTTCCCTTACATTATATTCAATAATATAACATACTGGTGGAGAACTAAACGGTCCAAATGATACCTAAAAGGAGCGGAAGAATTTCCGATCCAGCTTATAAAGGGACTACAGATTACAGAAAAGTCTTAGGACATAGGGAAAAAAGCATTTTTAAAAGCAAAGAACGTGAATTGGTAAAGGCATCCAAGCCCTCAACGCAGGAAAAAGGCAAGCCTCAACAGAAATCCGCGGAAAAGAAGCCTATAGATTTACCAATAGCAGAATCACCTGTTTTTACTAAAAAGGTGGCGGATCAAAAGAAGGAATTACAAGCTTTTCTGAGCACAGGAGGAATAAAACCGACAGTAATTCCAAACTATTCTCAGGACGATAGTTTTATCAACTACAGATCGGCTGTGGAAGACACAGGTAGTAGTTCCTCTACCATTTCTACGCTAGCAGAAACCACTGAGAGATTCAGACTATACGATTTCCAAGCCTTGACTGATATGCAAAAAGAAGAGGAAGCGAGGCAACAAGAGCACGAAGCCTTACAAGCGAAAGAAAAGGCAAGGTGGGAAACGATCAGAGCAGAGGACGCGAAAAAGAAGAAAGAGTACGCTGAGGCCTAACAAAGGGACAAACAGAAAGCTTGGGAAATCAGGGCTGAAGAGAAGCGAAGACACGAGGCTCAAATCGCAGAGGAAGAAAGAAGAAAAGCTTTAGCCCTAGAAAACGAGAGAAAAATCGAATCAGCTAGATTAGAAAGAGAACGAGCCCAGCAGGCCCACGAAAAGTGGCAACGCAAGGAAAAAGTAAGGATAGACGAGGAAAAAGCTCAGCAGGCTCACGAAAAGTGGCAACGCCAAGAAGAATTAAGGTGGAAAAAGGAACAAGAAAGAAAGGAACACGTTGCCGAAATCCTCAAGGAACAAAAGAGACAAAGAAGAGTAGAGGAAGAGGGCCGCAGAATTAAACAGGAAAAAATGGCGGCCGCAGCTAGACAAAATAAGGAGAAAACCACCGACTCAGAGACTTATCAGCAAGAATTCCAACCTTGGATGAAAGAAGCCATGGAATATATGGCCAGAGGTCCACAGAAGGAATATAGTAATGATAGAGAAGAGAAAAGGGATAGAGTTCTCGGAGATTTAGCCGCATTAATTCAACAAATGATGGTGACCCAGGATAGAATAATTACAAAAAACACGGATCTTCACAAGGAGGTGCTTAGAACTCACGAAGACATAGCTGGGAGAAGTAATGCCCATCAAGACGAGAAAATAGAGCGGTTAACCTCTACATTATCGGGGGTTGTCGATAAATTGGATGAAATCAAACCTGTGCTAGGAGATGGAGGAACAAGAAAAATGTTAGTACAACCTCCAAAAGAATTCTCGTACCCAACTGCTCTAATGTCTGCCCAGAACTTCATGACAGAATACGACGAATTTACCAATAGCTTAAAAGCCGACGATGAATTGAAAATGTCAGGTCTTGCAAAATACTTGGATGGGGAGGCAAAGGCATATTTCGATCAGTTTAAGGTAATTATGCCAAGAGCAGATTTCTACACTTTCAGAAGAGCATTTGAGACTAAATTCGAGTCACTAAGCTATGATGAACGACTGAAAGATTATAGTAATAGAAAACAAGGAAAAGACGAGAGAGTGAGGTCCTACGACAAGGAGAAAAAGGTTCTTCTAATAAGGTCTCCATTGCCGGAGATAGCAAAGGATGATTTATATGTGAATGGACTAAAAGAAAGCCTCAGCAAGCTAGTGTTAGCAGATGTGCCGACAACCTTGGAACAAGCCTCACAGTTAGCCAGAAAAGCAGAGGTTTGGCTGGCAACCCAGAATGGAGAGAAAAAGGTGGAGATCGCGGAGGTAAATTACATGAACTATAATAACCCAAACGCCAATTATACACCACACCAGAGTAGGGATCCATCAAAAGGGTCTAATACTAGCAGAGAATCATCAAAAACCAGGGATTCTTCACGAGGAAGACAAGGATATCAGGAGGCTCGAGATAAAAGCAAGGAGAGAAGGGACAAGAGCATGGAGAGACGTCAGGGATATCAACCCTATTTCCAGCAATATAACCCTTACCCTTACCAGCCGTACCCGCAACCCTATTATCCGTATCAACAGCAATTCCAGCCACAATTCCCCCAACCATTCCAACAGTTCCAGCCCTACCCGTACTTCGCTCAACAAGCTTCTAGATCGAGCAGCAAGGAGAGAGGCAGAAGTAAAGAGAGAAAGTTCGACAGTACTTCTACTACCACAGGTAGCTCGTCAAGATCTTCAAGCAAAGATAAAAGGCGAAAATCACAGGAGGACAAGAACAGACCCCCAACTCCTCATCCAAATGGGAAGAAGGAAAACTAGAGCCTGACAGCGATGGGAGCAATCACTGTCAGACAAATAGCCTAGAGAACAATAAGGAAATGTCCACGGATGTGAATTATGAACAATGTGAAACAGAGCTAGACGGCCAGCTAACGCTGAAGAAAGGTAAGGAAAGTCCCATAATTCTAAATGTCAGCAAGGGTTGTATTAATATTGAAATGGAAACATTTAAATTACCAGTGTTGATAGATACGGGAGCTAACTATTCCTTTATTTCAGGCAGTTTTTTCAGGGCTTTAAGAGCAAAATTAAAAGCTATGAAGATTAAAAATTGTCACGTTAGAGTCTATGTGGCGGACGGCTCTGCACAGACCGCTAGAAAAAAGGTTATTATTTCTTTTGTCTCAGAAGGGAATACATTTATTAACACCTTCATAGTAGTACCTAAATTAAAGAGATCAGTGATTTTGGGTACAGATTTCCTCAAGAACTACAGAGCGAACATCGATTTTGATATTTACAAGAGGAGACATATTATTAGGGCGACCAAGAAATACGTGTTGGAGCCCTTGACAGAACTGATTTGTACTAATCAGGTAGTCGCACATATGAATCTATCCGAAACGATTGGTATAACAGAAAATATGTTCAGAAAAAGACCAGTAAAATACTTGGTAAAAAGAGTTCTAACCAAACCAAAGGGTCACTCAAACAGAATAGCAATGTGTATATTTAACGGTTCGACCGACAGATTGGTTATACCCCAAGGGTCTATTGTAGGATTATATTCTATCTGTGACGAGAAAGATTTTGTGGAGGTAAACTCTATAGAGGAATCTAAAGTAACTGAATCAGATGGTAATTCGAAGCAAATCTCGTACCAATTGGGAGAGAACTTGAACGAAAATCAGAAAGAAGATGTGAATAAATTACTACAAGAATACGGGGATCTGTTTGTAGGTAAAGATAAAGCCCTGGGGAGGACAACGATTTATGAACACCCAATCGATTTAAAAGAAAATTACCAGTCGAAACAATTCAAGTCTTATAGGGTAAACCCAGTGATTAGGCAAGAAATGAAGAAAGCTTTGGACACCCAGGTAAAGCAGGGGGTTATTGAAAAAACCGACGAGATCTTGGAATTTACATCTCCAGCTTTTTTGGTGGCTAAACCAGGGTCAACTAGAGGGAATAGAGCTTATCGTCTTGTCGTGGACTTTAGGTTCCTGAATAATCAAATCCGCGACCAAAGTAAACTATTTCCCTCAGCGGAGGAAACCCTAGAAAAAGTGGGAGAGCTAAAAGGTAAATATTTCTCAAAGATGGACTGTCATTCTGGCTTCCACCAAATTCCCATTAGAAAAGGGGACGAGAAACTCACCGGTTTTTCAACACCTTACGGTAATTATGTATACAAAGTGATGCCCATGGGCTTGAAAACTTGTCCAAGAGCGTTTCACGGTGTGGTAGATACTCTGCTATCAGACTTGAAGTCGGCAGTATTTTACATCGACGATATTCTCATTGCAAACAGCAGTTGGGAAGATCACGTCAGGGACCTGGAAAGATTGTTTAAAATTTTCAGGAAAGCAAACATAAAATTCAAGGAGGAAAAATGTGTATTTGGGGTAACACAGGTCCCATTCTTGGGTTTTATGGTTAATGAAGAAGGGATATCGCCAGATCCAGAAAAGGTAGAGCCTATACGGACACACCCAAGACCGAAAAAGTTAAAGGATGTGAGGGCTTTCAATGGATTGGCAAATTATTATAGATCATTTATCCCAAATTTTAGTGACATTATGAGACCGTTGTACGCTTTAACAAAAGCGAAAAACAAATTTGTGTGAACCAAGGAGTGTGAAGGTTCGTTCCAAAGAATAAAAGATTTAATCTGTAAGAAAGTAACCCTACGATATCCAGATTACTCTAAAGAAATGGTCATCAGTTCAGATGCAAGCGATTTTGCGATCGGGGCAGTAATCACCCAGTTACATAAGGGCAATGTATTGAGACCAATAGCTTTTGCAGGCAGATCACTAAACTCAGCCGAACAGAAGTACTCTACGACTGATCGTGAACTATTATCCACAAAATTTGGCTTAGAAAAGTTTGGTCACTACGTACATGGAACGAAGTTCAAAATCCTGACGGACCACGCAGCCCTACTGGCTTTAAAATCGAAGCAAAATTTACAAGGTAGGATGGCCAGGTATTTGGAATATTTCAATCAATTTGATTACGACATCGAACACGTGAAAGGGAAATTAAATTCAGTGGCTGATTGTCTTAGTAGAAGAGATTATAAACAACCTAAGATTATTCCAGAACACATAGAAAGTTCAGAAAAAGGCGTTTCCTTTCACCCTATCGATGCAGTCAAACCTTTTGAGGAGTCAGATGCCCTCGAGAACTATCCTATCTTGAAGTACAAACATCACTCGATTCTGAAGGCAGGGTCACCAACAGAAAAAACGATCCTCCACGAGGCTGACGTAGACATAATTTCAGCATCTTGCAAGCCAGTACAAACTCGAGCTGCAAGTAAAGCAGAAATACTAGATAAATCAGCAAAGATTGCAAAATCGAGAGATAAAGAATTTTATGGTGAAGGTAATACAGTCGAGAATCCTTTAAATAATGAGGAGATTATCAAACTCCAAGCAGAGGATGAGTTCTGCTCGGAAATGACCGATTTTATTTGCCATAATAAACTACCAAAAGACGATAAAAGATCTAGAGAAATCCTCCTAACAAATGATAAATTCTTTATTGAGGGGGATGTTCTATATAGGGTCCCAACAAGAGTTAAGGGAGACCCACAATTAGTTCAGACTGTCGTCCCAGGAAGCTATGTGAAAACATTACTGAAGATATTACATAGCAGGCCGCTGGGCGGACACGTGGGATCAACTAAATTATTAAAGTTGATACAACCAAGGTATTTTTGGAAAAGAATGTCAAGAGATATAGTGGACTTTGTGGGCTCTTGTGATATTTGTCTACAAGCTAAGAAGATGAAACATCCCATAAACCCTCCTTTGACAATTAGGGACAGAGCACCCTATCCATTTTCACACCTTGTGATAGATAGCATGGGACCTATGACACAGTCGTCAACGGGTTTCCGCTATATTCAAGTATGTGTGGATTATTTTTCCAGATTCGTTTTTGCTTGGCCAACCAGAGCAATAGATTCAGGACACCTTAAACACGAATTCTATGAGAAGGTAATATGCCAGGTAGGGGTCCCACAGGTTCTCCATTCGGATAACGGGCCATGCTTTGCAAGCACAGAGTTTGGCGATTTCTGTAAGTCAATGGGAATAAAACAGGTATTCGGGGCAAGTTGGAGACCCAGCTGTCAGGGATTAGTGGAGAAAAATAATTCCACGATCATAGAACACCTAAAAACTTTCATTTCAGCCAATCAGAAAAATTGGGATCGCTACCTACAAAGCGTGATTTTTGCCTTAAACACAACAGATTCGTATAGTTTGGGGTATAGCCCTTTTATCTTAGCAACAGGGAGATCAGTAAAAACCCCCCCAGACGCCGCTCTGGCAGGCCCAGACACGAACGACACAGTGTTAAATACACTGGCAAAAATAGTAAAGGTCCAGAAAGAATTAGCAATTACCGCCTCTAGAAACTTAGAGAAATTCCAGGAAAAAATGAAGGATCGACATGATTCAAAATCTAGGGAGGTCGAGCTAGAAGCAGGTAGAATTGTGTATGTAAAAATACACAGATTGCTAGATAATATGACTAGTAAGAAATTACAAATGGCTTTTTGCGGCCCTATGCTGATTACTGAAAGGTTTAGCCCAACGACAGTAAAGCTGAGGGACTTAAAGAACAATAAAGATTTACCAAAGCCAGTCCACATCGCCCACATAAAGCCTTCTGGGCTGAGCTATCAAAGGAGCTGGTAAACAATTTAGCTATCGATTTATCAGACAAAGAGTGGGAGGCTTTGGAAAATGCCAGCGTCAGTAATTAAAGAGTCGATAAGGCCACTCATACGGGACCAGGCCTGTAAAGATTTTAACAGCTGGTATCAACAGGATTAGTAATTGTAGCTTTACTGAAGGAGCCAGCGGGTTGGCAGCTTGGCTTACACAAATAAGAGGCCACGCTAAAATACCCAAGCCGACCTTTGTCCCGGCTTTGACGCCACTAACAACTCGCAATCAGTCAACCCCATTAATTAAAACCTTTGTCTAAAGGGGGACGCGACAAACAAAGCGACCGGGGAGGCGAACCTTAAAAATAAAGCTAAAAGGTTGCATTAACAAAGGTCAGGAAAGTAATTTAAGGGAGATAGACCATTCTAAGCTAGACACTCGAGGGAAGAACTACCTAGAGAAAAAAATAATATCACAATGGCTATCACCAGGCTCCAACAGGAAATTTCTGAAGAAGAGAAGAAAGAGCTAGAATTAGAACAGATTACTAATGACTTTACTAGGACCTACTGGTACAACGTAATGATAGGATTTCAACCAGTACAGGAGCCAGAGAATAATTGTTCAGCAGGGGAAGCTGAAGACTGGGAGAGTGAATTATTAGAAGAACAAAAGGAAAAGTCGGGGAGTATAAAGAACTTCAAACTGACTAAATTTTTGGACGAGGAGAAGTTATTAAGGGAAGCAAACAGGTTCAAGCTCATCTAGATCGGGTAATTATATTTTTTCCAAGACATTTCTTTGTTTCTGCTATCCGTAAGATAAGCCTGGGAAAGGCGGTGGCAAGCTACCCGATTAATAAATAAGGATTACAGGATAGAGATAAAATAAGTACGACGTGACTAACCAGGGGCGGGCTTAGAAAAATAAACCAGGGATAAATACTTTATAGATACAAAACCCAGGGGAGGGGGAATAGCTTAAGCAGCCTCAGATACAGTCGCCGATTCATGAAAACCCTGGACTGCATAATTAAGCAGCAGGTTGCTAGGGACTGATTGTTAACACATACTCCAATGTTTGGCGTCAGGAGAGTTTGGTGGGATGTGCGTAGACTCACACTTGGGCTGCAGCGGCTTGGCCAGAGCTGGCTAGGTTACACACCTAGGACTGGTATAAGGGGGCGTGTCACTTCATCGGCTAAGTAGCGTCCCTGGTCACCCACGCTGTAGTTATATAGGTCACACTTTAAGTGACGCTATCCTAGAGTCGGACACTTCCACCCTGGACTCCGAACTTTACAGAAGTAAACCTGCACGTCTCCTGTGGAGAAAAGACAACAGTCGCACGATGAGAAGTTCAACCATATTTTTATGGTGAGTCATTCAAAACTAGCATTTTCTTGTGCCTATACCCTGTTCCAAGGATAGGAACTGTGAGGCTTGCAATTGTATCATGGATTACATTTTGGCTATTTGTATGAAATTGTGTTAAAATGTTAGATGGGAAAAAAGTTTATCTGCTAGGGTTAACCAAAATCTTTTCTTTTACCATTTATTCTAGGTTATGCCTTATGGCGACCAGCGCCATTAGTTCAGAAGTATTACGACAGAACTATGGGGTTATGTTCAGAAAGGTTGAGGAAATGTTAGATACCCAGACAAATCTGCATTTTGTGAGAATTACGCTACCTATAACTGTGCCGCAACAAGTCTATAAGATTTCAGAATTTAGATCGGAGTATAACTACTTTAACCGATTTTTAGAAGATTCAAAGAAGCTCCAAGCAGTGCTCGGCGCCCAGAATAATAGAACCTACGATAGGATTATTCATGTTTTAGATTAGAGTATGACTATTACCAGACCAAAAAGAAGAGGTTTTCAGTTCATCCGCAATGCTCTAAACTTAGCGGTAGGAACGGCCACAGAACCAGAGTTTCAGGCGATGTCGTCCGATCTGTCCAGGGTTATAGAGGCCATGCGGGAAACCGAGCTATCTGAAATAGAAAGAGATGAATTAACTTTGGATATAGCGGAAAATGCAGATGTTATGGCACAGTTCGCTAATAAACTAAGAAGTCAGACCATTAGACAATTCTCTAAGGCAGATCACGATTTGCAAATCCTAGTAAAGGAATTCGACGACAGAGTAAACTTTACAGACGCAAACGTAGCAGGTATTTTGA
Source organism: Sthenelais limicola (assembly GCA_942159475.1). Classification (NCBI taxonomy): domain Eukaryota; kingdom Metazoa; phylum Annelida; class Polychaeta; order Phyllodocida; family Sigalionidae; genus Sthenelais; species Sthenelais limicola. The sequence goes on along the minus strand of OW804102.1, from coordinate 13,433,046 downwards.
TTATGGAAGAACAACTGTCTAATATTGATGTCCAGTTGCAATATAAGCAAGCTGCAGATACCCTCTTAAGAGCACTTGACGATTTACAGTCATCTTATCTGCCTATGGTTGTATTATCTAAGCAACAGGTACAATATGCGGTAAACCTTCTCACACGAAAATTAAAACAGCAAACTCCAAACGCTAAACCTTTAGGAGATTATAACGAGTGGAGAAGAAATATCGATGCTTCCTATAAAGGACATATATTAACAGTCACGATACAAATCAAATATAGCTACGCCCCTCATCGCTATAATCTTTACAAACCAGTCATTTTTCCAATTCCGATCCACGCCCATACCCATCAAGCTCTCGGTTATACTATGCTACAACACGATGAAAACATCCTTCTAGGCATTAGTAGTAACGAAAATTTCTTTGTAGAACTTGGGGAGGATATGCAGGAGGTATGTGGTCTGGAGGAATCGAGTTATTTCTGCAAAAAGAGTATAATGGAATTTAGCGTAAGGGAACCGTCATGTTTAGTATCAATTTTTGCGGATAACAAGGAGGCGATTATGAAATTGTGTCATTTCAAAACATTTTTGACTTTGGCAACGCCTTCAATCCATATTCCGTTAGACAATTACAAACATATTCTTATAAACAACGGAGACACAGGAATGGTATCGTGCAGGGGAGAACCTAGCAATACAATAAAACTAGCAATTTTCTCTATTGTATCATTACCATGCGGATGTGAGATTCAGTTTAAGTTTGCAACGATAGCAGCAAAAACAAATGGCTGCAGCGACAGACATAATGTTCTTGAAGTTAGAGCAGGCTTTAATATGCCCATAGCCATGGCTTTCCATCTAGATTTGGAGGCAAATTCTATGCATAATCATTTGATTAAATTACATTTACCAAACGAGATCGACCTACAAAAGGCTTTCAGCCAAGTGCCTCAAGAAATACTCGATAACGGTTTGAATGTAGTAGAAATGGCAAAGGAAATGTTAAAAAACGATACCCTACATCTGTCGCAGTGGAACAAACTGCATCTCACTTTCAAAGATTTAGGAAAAATTTCACCGATCACTTGGATTTCTTTAATATTGTCTAGTATATCTTTGGCAATGGTGATAATTCTTGTGTACAAATTGAACAGGTACATAGGCTTCCTGTGCATTGCACCGGCGACAAATGGCCTCAACATATCGCGGCTAAGCCTGAAGCCGTACCGTATTGGCAAATACCTGAGGAAAGCCCCTACCATCCCGACCTTTGACAAGCTCCCACGATTCAAGATCGAGGAGATGGATCATACGGACTGGGCAACGATCATTTTAGCTTGCATTGTGGCCATTTTCATCATAAAGTTAATTTGGAAACATTGTGGCTGCCTAAGGGATAAGTGCATGAAATGCTGTATTTGTAATAATTGCTGTTCGACCTCAGTAGGCTGCGAATACTGCGCCTGGGTCAGCCTCAAATTCCAGTGGTTAGATGAGGCATGCACTGTAAAGATACAGCAAGTTGCTGAGGAAATCAACGCTATTTCTGACACCATCGCCCCAATACTTCTGCAGACATCCATCGAGTCAAGGTGGTGCAGACCTAACCTGTTAAAGTTGACTTGGGCAGGAAGGCTCACGTTCAAGTGCTGGGGGCTCCCTAAAAAGTATAAATTGAAAGAAGAGGTTAAGCTATCTAGAAAACAATCGAACATTTTAGAAGGATTAGTGAACAACCCATGTGTATCAATTCTCCTGGTACTTATCTACCCTAACGGAGAAAGAGTTCAGCTGAAGTGGAACCGAAAGAGCCCACAACAGCTAAGAAAAAATGAGGGGTAGGTAAAACACGCCACTAAAATTTATTACTAACAAATTTAGCCTTGGTTTCTAGGTTGGTAAGCGTGGTGCTGGGTTACGCCCATTTACTCAGGATTCTTATGAATTAATAGAATGATATTTGCTTTGGAAAACAATTGCTGACATTTTTATAGGGATTTTCCTTGTCTTTAATTATATATTGATATGTGTGAAGAAAAATCGTACCTATCTTTGATGCATGTGAATTATGTTCCTCTACTTACAACAGACTGTCAGACTCAGAGGAGGAAGTAATCGCGTGCGCCCCTGGGTTACCCGACTTCAGTGACTAAAGGCTAGGTCGCATAGCTCCACGTCGACACCAGGAGGAAAAATTCAAAGATTAGAACAATATTATTTATGGCAGAGCGGGAACCCACTCGGGATCCAAGATGGCGGAATCCGCGAGAGAGTGTCGGGCGATTATTGTGTTTTCCAAGTATTTTAGCAGTAGAAGTAACTTTAACCATGTTTTATAGTCGTATTTTATCGATGAATAATACCGAGGGGTACGGATTTCTACTTATATATATATATATAAGTGTTTTTATTTCCAATTCATCATACATTTCATAGAAAAAGGTCATGTCTCAGTCAATGAAACCATTGATTTTCTTAGAGTGCCCGTATGCTTCGACATTATTATTACAACTCTTCTCTTACTAGAATGTGCATAGACAGGTCTTTTCAACATATTTGATCTTTCTGGAATTACACTATATTATGAATCATGGTATATTCATACCAACTCTTAATAACTATGTACAATCATTTCTCAATAAAACAAATTCAAAAGTAGTTCGCTTTTGTTTTTAGCAACTTAAAAGTTCCTTATATATAACAAGGTAAACTACACTCCTTGATGACATTATATAGCAGATTAATCCCACTTTTCAACAGTACATGCATACAAGACTTACAGGCTTGAAAAGATGAATCTATTATTGAGGTTTTAATATAAAAAACTCAATAATGAACAAATATATATATGGTTTAATCATTAACTGACATTTGTCAGAACTATATTTTTACTTTAATCATTTTGAACCATATAATCATTTTTCAGATACAATCTGAAATTGACCAAGTCTTCTACCTGGTGACCCTCAAAAAATTTATTATTTTCTGAGTTCCATAAGAAAGATGCTTTATACAAGAATGATCTTTTTATCCTCTCCGAATGTGGAGTTATTATCTTAAGCATTTTCTTTTTGTTACCTTTATTCGACCTTAGATCCCTTTTATTCGAATCAATGTTATCGGTTATTAAAGATTTTTTAAAAGCTATCTCCAATATGTGAGCCTCTCTTCTTTTATCCAGAGGAGGAATACCCAGTTCCTTTGACAATTCTACTACATTTGTCCTTTTATCCAAGAACTTTGCCCTTCTTATAATATTATTTTGCAATACTTGTAACTTATTTAACAATGCCTTATTATTAGTCCCATTATATATTGTGTCCCCAAAATCCATGTGGGGAATAACCATTACCTTATACAAGTTCAAAAACATTTTCTCTGTGAAAACATGTCTTGATTTTGAGAGTAGTCTACTCTGATTTTGAATAACATTTATTTTCTTTTTCAAATGAGATTGAAAAGTAAGTTTAGAATCAATTAACAGTCCTAAGTAAGTATATTCATCCGTATGTCCTATTTCATGTTCTCCAAATTGATAATTGTTTAAATCCTTATCTTTAGATGATCTACCGGAATTAATTTTCATCAATTTACATTTCTCAATGTTAAGAGAAATTTTATTAATTTTACACCACGAATGTATGTTCTGAAGATCAGATTGTAATTCTTCTCCAAGAGTAATATATGACTGATTAACATTGTACAGAACCGTATCATCAGCGAATAACTGAATTTTGGATTTAATAGCACATTTATAAATATCATTAACATATATACTGAACATTAAAGGACCAAGGGAAGTTCCTTGTGGAACACCACAATTTACCCCTTTCTCATTTGATAAAACATTATTCACTAAGACTTTTTGTTTCCTTAAAGAAAGATAATTCTCAAACCATTTTAAAGAATCATTTTTTATACCATATTTTTCTAGTTTTTGTAAAAGAATATCATGATTAACCGTATCAAACGCCTTTTTAAAATCTAAAAAGGCCATTTCGATATAATCGTTGTTATTAATTGCATTGTAAATATCATTAAACATATTATGGTGTGCATCAGATATGGAAATTCCTGAGCGAAAACCAAATTGTTTATCATACAGTAAATGATTCTCTTCAAAGTATTCGTAAAGTTGTAAATGGATACATTTTTCCAATATTTTTGCAGGCAGTACAATCACAGATATAGGCCTGTAATTCGACGCTGAATCTTTTGGGCCAGATTTATAAAGAGGCGTAATAGTAGCTTCCTTAAAAAATTCTGGAATTATACCACTTTCTATTGACTTATTAAACAAATATGCTAACTGCGTGGAAAGTGTCATTAAACATATTTTAAGAATTGATGTAGGCATATAAGGTATTCCAGATGATTTTGAATCACTGGATTTCCTAAGAAAATGAACTATTGTAGATGGGCATATTTTTGTAAATTTAAATTCAACATCACTTGGTATATTTATAGCTTTATCAACATCATATTTACATTTTTCATCATAATCAGGCTCCTCTATTTTAGAGGCTAGAACATCACCCACCGAGGCAAAGAAATCATTGAGCAGATTTGGACTATTATCTGTATCTATGTTACAATGATCTCCTCCTTTTTCCCCAACTTCCTTTATTCTAATGACACTATTAGATTTGGATTTCGATGGGTTTATAAGAGGTTGAATAATTTCCCATAACTTTTTAGGGTCCCTATAATTCTCTTTTATTTGAGTTTTAGTAAATTCGTTTTTAGCTTTTATTAGTGTAGAATTCATTTTATTTCTCATTTTCTTAGCTTCGTCCCAATCCTCACTCCTGCCTGATTTCTTTGCCTTTACAAATGCTTTATCCCTGCTTTTCGATAAGTTTATAATATCTTTGGTATACCATAGGGGTTTAGACTTAACACCTCTAAATTCCTTTATAGGACACATCCTATCAAGAAATTTATTTATTCTACTATATATCATATTCCACGCCTCATTTACATCTGTCTCCGCCTTATATAGATCGTCCCACTTCTCATTTCTCAAAATTTCCTGTAGTATTTTCATATCCAGGTTTTTTGTGTTTCTCGCTTTAAATGAGACTTTTTCATATATATTTTTACCCTTCTTTTTAATCACAAATGCCGGAATGTGATCACTAGAGTTGTCGTTAATAGTTCCACAACTCATAATATAATCACTATTCGAGTAAATATGATCTAATGTAGAAGAAGATTTTTTGGACGATCTAGTATCCCCATTTATATATTGTGTCATATTCAATCCTGAGAAAATATTAAAAAATGCAGTGGTCTTGGATGATCCTATTTCTACCGATTTTTTATAATCAATATTAAAATCGCCTATAACATATATTTCTTCTTTTCTTCTTATTTCTGAGACAATATGCCTCAAGTACTTATTGGCTTCTTCCAGATCCCCCCCTGGCGGTCTGTAGACATTAACCACAGATAATCTTTTAATAAATCCCCTTTTACATGATATAACTTGGGCCTCTATATCCCTATTAGATATATTAAGTTTTTCGTATGATATCACATCAATATCCCAATTGTTGTTAATGTAAAGCATTAAACCTCCACCTTTTTTCCCTGATTTCCGATCCCCTCTCACTATTTCATAACCTTTAAGAGCTACTTGTTGATCAGGAATATTTTCACTTAGCCAGGTTTCCTGTAATCCCAATATATCTACCTTAGATTGGGATAGAAAACTATGTACATTAATAACCTTATTTAGAACACTTCTGACGTTCCATGTAACAACCTTTACCCCTTTAGACTTTCTTAATTCTTCAATCTCGATTAAACCTTTGTTAATCGTATTATTTACTTTATAATTACAACCCATTAAAAATTGTAATTTTAAGTATTTTCTTCCTCCATTTAGAGGATCTCCACCTTCTAACTACTAGGCGGTTCCAGTCAGAAACATCACTATATAATATATCATTGATCAAAAACATTAACAGTACAATTAATACAAACAACATCTCTTTTGGATGTAAAATGGACTCCATTATCATCATCTAGGAGTGTATATTTATATACAAGAACAATCTCTCAATTCACTATATCTACTATATATAAATTGAAAAATGTTTCCCCTACTATCATCATTAATCATTCTTTCAATCTATATTCTTCACTTATGTTAATTGGACGAAGGAAGGAAATCACCATTCAGTTTCAAATTACTGTATCTCACCCTGATCTAACTATATAACCAACACATTTATATTAATATGAAGTATATCAATAAAATGTTTTCAATGTTTGTTTGTTTCAATGTAGTCGTTCTCTCTATTAATATAATCTAGTATAATCTAGTACTTAGACTGATGAATGAGTCTTTTAATACTATTTTTTAATCGATTTGATCCACATAGAGTATGTCTCTAATTGTCTTCACTTTGGTCTTGATTTAATGTTCTTGGTAACTTTCTATGTATGATTAGGAGACTAATGTGGATTTTCACGATGAATATATGAGAAGAGAAGAGAAGAGAAGAGTGGTAGACGTGGTAGAAGAACGACAGTGTATCATCTCATAATGTTAGTATTTACGAGTCTTAAATAATAAAGTATTATTTAGTAATATTGTAAAGTAGTGACCGAGAATAAAACAAATTCAAAAGTAGTTCGCTTTTGTTTTTAGCAACTTAAAAGTTCCTTATATATAACAAGGTAAACTACACTCCTTGATGACATTATATAGCAGATTAATCCCACTTTTCAACAGTACATGCATACAAGACTTACAGGCTTGAAAAGATGAATCTATTATTGAGGTTTTAATATAAAAAACTCAATAATGAACAAATATATATATGGTTTAATCATTAACTGACATTTGTCAGAACTATATTTTTACTTTAATCATTTTGAACCATATAATCATTTTTCAGATACAATCTGAAATTGACCAAGTCTTCTACCTGGTGACCCTCAAAAAATTTATTATTTTCTGAGTTCCATAAGAAAGATGCTTTATACAAGAATGATCTTTTTATCCTCTCCGAATGTGGAGTTATTATCTTAAGCATTTTCTTTTTGTTACCTTTATTCGACCTTAGATCCCTTTTATTCGAATCAATGTTATCGGTTATTAAAGATTTTTTAAAAGCTATCTCCAATATGTGAGCCTCTCTTCTTTTATCCAGAGGAGGAATACCCAGTTCCTTTGACAATTCTACTACATTTGTCCTTTTATCCAAGAACTTTGCCCTTCTTATAATATTATTTTGCAATACTTGTAACTTATTTAACAATGCCTTATTATTAGTCCCATTATATATTGTGTCCCCAAAATCCATGTGGGGAATAACCATTACCTTATACAAGTTCAAAAACATTTTCTCTGTGAAAACATGTCTTGATTTTGAGAGTAGTCTACTCTGATTTTGAATAACATTTATTTTCTTTTTCAAATGAGATTGAAAAGTAAGTTTAGAATCAATTAACAGTCCTAAGTAAGTATATTCATCCGTATGTCCTATTTCATGTTCTCCAAATTGATAATTGTTTAAATCCTTATCTTTAGATGATCTACCGGAATTAATTTTCATCAATTTACATTTCTCAATGTTAAGAGAAATTTTATTAATTTTACACCACGAATGTATGTTCTGAAGATCAGATTGTAATTCTTCTCCAAGAGTAATATATGACTGATTAACATTGTACAGAACCGTATCATCAGCGAATAACTGAATTTTGGATTTAATAGCACATTTATAAATATCATTAACATATATACTGAACATTAAAGGACCAAGGGAAGTTCCTTGTGGAACACCACAATTTACCCCTTTCTCATTTGATAAAACATTATTCACTAAGACTTTTTGTTTCCTTAAAGAAAGATAATTCTCAAACCATTTTAAAGAATCATTTTTTATACCATATTTTTCTAGTTTTTGTAAAAGAATATCATGATTAACCGTATCAAACGCCTTTTTAAAATCTAAAAAGGCCATTTCGATATAATCGTTGTTATTAATTGCATTGTAAATATCATTAAACATATTATGGTGTGCATCAGATATGGAAATTCCTGAGCGAAAACCAAATTGTTTATCATACAGTAAATGATTCTCTTCAAAGTATTCGTAAAGTTGTAAATGGATACATTTTTCCAATATTTTTGCAGGCAGTACAATCACAGATATAGGCCTGTAATTCGACGCTGAATCTTTTGGGCCAGATTTATAAAGAGGCGTAATAGTAGCTTCCTTAAAAAATTCTGGAATTATACCACTTTCTATTGACTTATTAAACAAATATGCTAACTGCGTGGAAAGTGTCATTAAACATATTTTAAGAATTGATGTAGGCATATAAGGTATTCCAGATGATTTTGAATCACTGGATTTCCTAAGAAAATGAACTATTGTAGATGGGCATATTTTTGTAAATTTAAATTCAACATCACTTGGTATATTTATAGCTTTATCAACATCATATTTACATTTTTCATCATAATCAGGCTCCTCTATTTTAGAGGCTAGAACATCACCCACCGAGGCAAAGAAATCATTGAGCAGATTTGGACTATTATCTGTATCTATGTTACAATGATCTCCTCCTTTTTCCCCAACTTCCTTTATTCTAATGACACTATTAGATTTGGATTTCGATGGGTTTATAAGAGGTTGAATAATTTCCCATAACTTTTTAGGGTCCCTATAATTCTCTTTTATTTGAGTTTTAGTAAATTCGTTTTTAGCTTTTATTAGTGTAGAATTCATTTTATTTCTCATTTTCTTAGCTTCGTCCCAATCCTCACTCCTGCCTGATTTCTTTGCCTTTACAAATGCTTTATCCCTGCTTTTCGATAAGTTTATAATATCTTTGGTATACCATAGGGGTTTAGACTTAACACCTCTAAATTCCTTTATAGGACACATCCTATCAAGAAATTTATTTATTCTACTATATATCATATTCCACGCCTCATTTACATCTGTCTCCGCCTTATATAGATCGTCCCACTTCTCATTTCTCAAAATTTCCTGTAGTATTTTCATATCCAGGTTTTTTGTGTTTCTCGCTTTAAATGAGACTTTTTCATATATATTTTTACCCTTCTTTTTAATCACAAATGCCGGAATGTGATCACTAGAGTTGTCGTTAATAGTTCCACAACTCATAATATAATCACTATTCGAGTAAATATGATCTAATGTAGAAGAAGATTTTTTGGACGATCTAGTATCCCCATTTATATATTGTGTCATATTCAATCCTGAGAAAATATTAAAAAATGCAGTGGTCTTGGATGATCCTATTTCTACCGATTTTTTATAATCAATATTAAAATCGCCTATAACATATATTTCTTCTTTTCTTCTTATTTCTGAGACAATATGCCTCAAGTACTTATTGGCTTCTTCCAGATCCCCCCCTGGCGGTCTGTAGACATTAACCACAGATAATCTTTTAATAAATCCCCTTTTACATGATATAACTTGGGCCTCTATATCCCTATTAGATATATTAAGTTTTTCGTATGATATCACATCAATATCCCAATTGTTGTTAATGTAAAGCATTAAACCTCCACCTTTTTTCCCTGATTTCCGATCCCCTCTCACTATTTCATAACCTTTAAGAGCTACTTGTTGATCAGGAATATTTTCACTTAGCCAGGTTTCCTGTAATCCCAATATATCTACCTTAGATTGGGATAGAAAACTATGTACATTAATAACCTTATTTAGAACACTTCTGACGTTCCATGTAACAACCTTTACCCCTTTAGACTTTCTTAATTCTTCAATCTCGATTAAACCTTTGTTAATCGTATTATTTACTTTATAATTACAACCCATTAAAAATTGTAATTTTAAGTATTTTCTTCCTCCATTTAGAGGATCTCCACCTTCTAACTACTAGGCGGTTCCAGTCAGAAACATCACTATATAATATATCATTGATCAAAAACATTAACAGTACAATTAATACAAACAACATCTCTTTTGGATGTAAAATGGACTCCATTATCATCATCTAGGAGTGTATATTTATATACAAGAACAATCTCTCAATTCACTATATCTACTATATATAAATTGAAAAATGTTTCCCCTACTATCATCATTAATCATTCTTTCAATCTATATTCTTCACTTATGTTAATTGGACGAAGGAAGGAAATCACCATTCAGTTTCAAATTACTGTATCTCACCCTGATCTAACTATATAACCAACACATTTATATTAATATGAAGTATATCAATAAAATGTTTTCAATGTTTGTTTGTTTCAATGTAGTCGTTCTCTCTATTAATATAATCTAGTATAATCTAGTACTTAGACTGATGAATGAGTCTTTTAATACTATTTTTTAATCGATTTGATCCACATAGAGTATGTCTCTAATTGTCTTCACTTTGGTCTTGATTTAATGTTCTTGGTAACTTTCTATGTATGATTAGGAGACTAATGTGGATTTTCACGATGAATATATGAGAAGAGAAGAGAAGAGAAGAGTGGTAGACGTGGTAGAAGAACGACAGTGTATCATCTCATAATGTTAGTATTTACGAGTCTTAAATAATAAAGTATTATTTAGTAATATTGTAAAGTAGTGACCGAGAAGAATCAAACCACATTCCGAAAACGCTAGTAATCAAAAACTCGGCCACTACCCACTTACTTTTACGACACACTGTCAAGAATAATATTGTACGATCTCAGAATTTGTAGTCCAATCTTATCCTTCAGTTCCTCCCCCAAATGGCAACCATCCTCAGATAATTGCATGTAAAATGTGGTATACTTGGCTTCGGTTTCGTTCTTCCTCTTTCTCTTCGGCTTACATCTATGAACGAATTGTGCAACGTGTGAAGATGGAGTATCAGCAGCATTGTTCATCTCTCGAGCTATCGAATTAAATAAAAACACACGGTTATTTAACTCTTTCTGTATGTGAAATGGATACTCATGAGCAGTTAAACCTTTACGACTACCCAAGAAACTATTATATTTGTTGATGTCTATGCCTATTGTGGTGGCGATCGACACTATGGGTGTCAGTAAATTAGGAGGCAACGATTCCGTCAGGAGTGCTCTCACTTCTGCTAATTCAGATCTTACACTGTCTTCAAACAAAATAATATTTTCGTGTTGAAGAGATATTTGACACTTCTCGTTGAATTTGTCTCTTTTGGTGATTGAACAAATCCCAGCCGCCACTATAATTATCCTTGGTCTGGTGATGTATAATGTACGGCGGGCCTCAGTCGCAAGTCTTAATGGCGTGGCGCCACCTATTGATACAACTTTCAATCTTAGGCTAGGGCATTGTCGACGTATAATTTGATAAATTCCCTTCCCACGGGAGTCCATAAGGACTAGTAGATCAGTCATTGTGAAGAATTAGGTTGTTTCTGAACTTGTTTAAAATATTTACGAAGCTTCCTCTTCACGCTTGCAAGTATGAGACCGAAACGGTTGTCGCCTTTCAGTTGTTTTGGGTCTACGACTTTTCGGGCGCCATCTTGGATCTGGACACCCGGATGGTGGCTTCCCACACCCCACTTATGGGATGTCGTAAACTCATAATACAAATCGTGTTTTGAAGAAAGAAACTTCTCTCTGAGGTTACTATTTTGCGCGAACTTATTAAATACTAGCTTCTCTAGCAAATCTTCTTCCTGTTTTTTCCAGTCATCACTAGCCACTATTTTATCTCCCAGTCGTTTTACGTCAACCGGCCAGGCAATTCTTGACATGGAGGCCGCCATCTTGGGGTTGTCATGGTATTCCGCTTTGATACTCTGGAAAGCTGTTTCCACGTTCGCATAAACTTTTTGGTTGTAGGAAAAAGCAGATGGATGGAAATTTGAGAGATAACTACATGGTCCAGCAAATCCCAAACCATTTTCCCCCACTGGAACGTGTTTAACATCTTCGGGTCTGCAACCTATAGGTAGTTTGTGTAGATCATCGACAATATAGCTGCTATCACCTATTCGCAAGTGATTTACCATGAGTTCAACCGGCTTATTTCTTAATCTCAATAATTCAAAACAGCCGTGAAGAATGGAATAATCATGGTCTTTCATTTCAGGCCCCTTCCTGTTTAACCATACTTTTTGGAATCTAGGGATGCTTCTGATGTTTTTTGCCTTGCTTATGATCTGTTTCTTCCTTTCGGAGGAGTCAAATTCCACGAAAATAGCTCTCTTTCGGTGGATACTGGGCATCCCAATCCTGTAAGCCCTGACTATATGATCAAGACTGATGTTTTCGTATGCATAAGAAAGGATGGTAAGAATACTTTCTTGCGTGTTTTCTAGAAATAATAAATCGGTTATGTTAGAGTTTTTCATACCCTCGTGTCTAGGCCTTCCATTGTCGAGCATCCATGTTTCGGGGACTTCTTCAACAATAATAAAGTTCGTACTATCTTCAAGCGAAGGAGCTAACCACTTCTTCTTCTCTTTATTATTTTTGTCGAGTAGGACTTCAATCTCAGTGATTTTTTCTTCAAGTTTATCCTTTCCCTCCTCTACTTTATCTATCCTCTCGTTTGTCTCCGCATGATCAAAAACATGAGCACCCGCAATATTTTCAATCTGTTCATCAATCTGTAAATTAATGTTCTCGATCGAAACTTTCACCTCTCCTTTCAACTCCTTCAACATCGATTCTATTTTCTCAGCTCTTTCTTCCCAGTTCATTGTATTGTCAGATTCTACACCTCCTTTATGCTTTTCGTTTGTCTCCACTTTCTCAGAGTATTTGTTGAAGAAAATCGCTCTTTCTAATTCAGTGACTCTCCCCCCTAGGGAACTTGTCGGAAATGCATTTCTGCTATCCTTAAAGTGGCTAGTAATGCTGGCTAAAACCTGTTTTGTAATGTCTTCAATCAAACTATTTCTAGATACATCATCAAAGACCATAACTTTTGGGCTATTACACGCTGGTGTCAGATTATTTAGATGTTCCTCAACTAGTTTCATCGGTGTATGAAATAATTTAGAACTATCCAGGCTTAGGTCTTCGTCAAGCCTCTCCTCACTGCGTGCCTGGGAGGTAGCAACTGGGCTATTAATAGCATCATTGCCGCTGTCGCTGGGCGCTGGTGCCTGGGGATCTGTCGAATGATCCGTTATGTTCCCATCGCTTCCCTCGCAACCCTCTAACGTATCTTCAAGATTCTCTCTGTCGTTCAGATTTCCCATACTTTGCTCAGATTTCTCGTTAATATGTACTATCCCGTCTACAGATTTTACATTTGTAAAAAGTTCATCTTCATTCTTGCGCAAAAGTTTTTTCTCAATAGAATCAGAAACCTTACTTGGATTCTCCGGGTCAGACTTTGCCGTTATCTCTGTGTTCTCCATGTTCGAATGTTGACGAATCCATGCACAACTGAGAAAACTGTCTTAAAAGAGATGTAATATTCACCAGAGTAAATAAAATCACCTCCAATAATGACCCTTGATGTGTTACCAAGCTTTTTGCCGCGAAAATCTTAATTCGGCATGATGATTAATATGATTTCGGGGAAATAATGTTCTTCTCGCTAACGGTGGTACGTGTAGCGCATTTGAAGTTTTCCAAAGCTTTTGGCTATGGGGTGATTGTCCTTCCTTATTAACTTCCTTGAGGTTTAGACTAATCATGGAACCCTGAACGATACCAGCGCCTAAATCTGGCCAGTGGCCAGTCATTTGACCATCAGCTGCGCCAACCACACCCTGAAGAAAAGACTTAAAAGAGACATTTGGTTCATTATTCACTAGTTTTTATATGTCATACTCACGTGTTTTGCGAAAGCATCAATTGCGGAAGCAGAGTGGCGCCATCTGGCGTTTATTCCTAGTATTATGCTTTTGCTCATTATTTACGACAGAGGGCGTATCTGGTCGCCAGGGATAAACACCAGAACCTAACACGAGCACGACAGCAGTTTAAAAAATAAGAAGTTTAATCTGCGCTGCTAGACTCGGATAAAAGTGTTTTATTGTTTGTATTTAGTCGCCTAGAAATTTTTTTGGATTTTCTTAGGGTATTAGTTATTACCTAGCAAGCTAAGAAATACGGCATTCATGGTAGCGAAAGTTGTGATTTTTTGCGGAAGCATAGTGGCGCCACCAAGCGTTTATTCCTTATTACAACGGTATTTTCGTAAACCTGGCAATTTCTTTGATTTTTAGTTTAGTAGCATTAAAGGTCGAGCCTTTTAATCGCTCAAATCTTGCATTTTTATGTCATTTATTTGTGAGTTGTTTTATTTTTGCCGTCACTTTTACTTTTAATTCATGTCTGAAAAATAAAAAAGGAGAGATTGTGTGGATTATGTAACAAGAATATCCAAACATCAAAAAATGAGAAGATGTAAGGATGAAATGGCGACCATTTGAGCGTCTAAAGGTATTTAAGGTATATTAAGAGAATTTAGAAATATGTAGTAATCTATCGCCAGTACAGGCTTCGGATGTCTTTCGCCGAACCAGAGCGCGTCGAATCGACGAAAGATTTAGCTCTGCTAAGCATCTGGATATATTATTATCTATTCACCGCGAGAGGAGCAGAACTCCGAGCCTGTTGGTGAGGCGCTATATTTGTAAACGCAAACGATTTGTAGTAGGATTATCGGTATTTAGATTACTCTTGCTACTATATATTGTAAGATTAGTTAAGGAAATCAAAAGAATGTTTGATTTGAAAAGAGGGGAGGGGACTATGCTATATATAGGTACGCTTGTATAATTAAAACCTATATGGGTAGTATACTCCCCCTTCTTAGTATCTTGGGTAGTATCCCCCCTACTATTGGAGATTGCCAACCAGCGCATGCGCGCTAGGTCGCGTGGGACGCGCCCACGCTCTATGACTAAATAAATCAGTTAACATCAACAAGCCGCCGTGTTCACTTGCTTTTCCCTTACATTATATTCAATAATATAACAGAGTTTTCAGGGGGAGTTTGCGGCGTATACCGTTCCAAGTCTCCCATGTTCGAGGAGAACATTTTACTAATGTTAGCACAGTCCTTTGAGGGTTCTTGGTTCTTTATATTTGACACACTGGAGAATTTGGTATTGTCCGAGGGGTGAGATTTTGCTTTTCCGGAAATGTTAGGCGGCCATGTTGGTTGTTTACATCTGGGTATGTTGGTTGTCTGTGTGTATGTCCGGTTCCTGTCATGGCGGCACCCGGGCATGGTGGTGAAAGCAAATGTGATGTTTCGTTGACGGTAAGAGTCTCATTAAATCGGGAAGGGTAAAGTTCATGTGCACCGATATTATTGTCCCTGGTGTCATTGGGACCAGTAGTTAGTTTTTTTACTTGGAGTCAGCTGTTTTTGGAGCTGAATTGGAGCTAGAAGTGCGTGTCCATTCACGCTTGCCCTTGTTTTGTTGGCCAGAGTTGTTGCTGTCACGGCCTTGACTGGCTTTCCTATTATTACAAGATTTTGCTGTGTGTCTGAACTCCTTGTTCTTAGTATTAAAGTAGCAGTATCCACAGCAATGAAGCATTAGAGAGGGGCCTTTTGCTGTTTCTCTATGTCTTTATTGGATGTGACTGAACATCCAGAGTTTTTGTGATTGGAAAAATGATGAGAGCATCTGGAACTTCTCGAAAGCTTCGTTTGCCAGAGCAATTCCAGAATGATTTGGTATCCAATGGCTGTAAGGGATGTTTTTAACAAATTTTATTCTGGTTTAAACTGTTTTTTAGCTGCCTGTTCATGTTTTTAAATTAAGATATAGCTGTTTTAGTTCAATTACATCATGAAATGAACATAGGATTAAAAGAGAATGAATACCTAGAATATTGAATATTGAATGAATATTGAGATACTCTTGCATTGCTTGTTATGAACTACCAGTTAACACCATTGTATTTTCCAATAGTAGAATGTAGTAGAATTGACTGTTGTCAAACTCCCCTTTACTTGTTTGTTGTTTAGTTGCATGAACCCAAAAAGGTTTTGGGGTATGGTAGTAAAGGTAAGGATATATGTACCTATTTGGTAATACATGAAAACAAATCACATTATGTGGTTATACAAATTTTTTGTAAATGTATTAAATGATGCAGCCAATAAAAATGTTTAAAAAGAAAATTCACAGTGTAAACAATTTAACACAAATTTTAGATGTCAGTAATCTAATCCTGATTTAAATTAAAAGGTAAAATCCAGAAAGTATCTTTTACCATGTAGGATATATCAATCTAGTGCTAATCAGGGCTGATATATGATACTTTTGTATCCTGGTGGCAACCATATTGAATTTTGAACTTGAAAAAGACCTTGAAACAGAAAAATAACATCAGAAATGAAATCCTGGCATATCAAAACCTAGTAAAAATGGTATTATACATAGATCTAGTGCTAATACGAGCAGAGATATGACTTTCATGGTTCCCAGTGGCGGCCATCTTAGATTTTGACCCTGAAAATGACCAAGAAATAAAAAAGCCATTCCGGAAATGGATTCCTTGTCCCTTAAAACCTAGGAAAACTCACCTCATCCATGGATATAGCCCTAATAGGAATTGAGATATGACATTCTAAATAAATCTAACCCTGAATTATGGTATCTAAAATTATTGGTGGCCGCCATTTTTGTTTTTGCGTTTTTTTTTCCTTTTCTGTGGTCAAATTTTGTCGAACTTCGGATATGTTGTTCAGCATATCTTAAAGTACAAGAATCAACCATAAAACGTTTTGTTGCAATTTTTTCGGGGTTAAACCGTATATTGCTTCTACTATTTGTGGTGTGAGTTGTTGTGCTGGCACTCCTCGGAGTTGTAGGGAGTGCACGGGGAGGCTATACCCCGGCCTTTCTTGGCCTTACTGATGATAGGTTTGCTGTTCCATGCTATACGGGCTCTCTGTTGCTGAATGTAGGCATTATCCTTCCATTTGATTTTAGAGGCACAGATATGGTCAATGATCGTTTGGGACCACATAACTGTTGCCTCCCCTGACCGGGAGACAGCATCCTCTGCCACCTCAGCAATATGTAGATTGACATGGTAGAGGGTAGTCATGCTACAGCCATCCTGGTTCATACTGGCTGCCATTAGATTAAGGCCACAGATGTATTCAACAACATTGAGGTCCCTTTTCTCAGCGTCGACCCTTGTTGCAAGGTCGGGAGGGAGAAAATTTTCTGGGGTAAGATATAACTTTTTGGATTTACCTGTAGTTTTGCCCTTAGATCTATATTGGCGGGAGAGGGCCTTTGAAGCGAGCTTGTGGTGCTTGTAAGATCTCTTTAGATGTGAGGGTTCAGGTACATCACTATACTCGCTGGAGCTTGAGGCGCCTCTCTCTAAAGGGGTGGCGCTTGGCTGCAGGTGTTCTCCTATCACGCTTGCTCTTTTTTGCAGACCTTTTCCTCTTTCTATTCCTTTTTGGGGAAGGAGAGGAGGAGGACGTCAATGAGGCCCCTGAGGTGGAGGCGGACGAGGAGCTGGAGTTGGAGTTGGGTGGAGAGCGGGCCTTCCGGGGCTTGTTACAATGACCCCCGGGGGTACCATGTGCGTTGGAAGCTTGACCATGTGAGCGGTGGCGTGCCTTGGAGTTAGGTGTAGCATTTGCTTTAGATGACTCGACCAAAGCATTACAGAGGGTGGATACTACGTTCAAGAGCTGCTTCTTAGCAGTGAGTCTTTCTCTTTGGTGTCTTAAAGTCGTTTGGGGGCTCTTTCTGATCTTCCTCTTCTTGGTCGTCACCCCCCCCCCCACACACACACACACACACTCCTCGTTCTCCTCAGAGGAGGAAGAGTGCTCGTAGATGGTCTCCAGCTTACGTCCGTTAGTAACTGGCTTCTTAGCCTTAGACTTCTTCTTTGCCTTGGTGTTCTGGGCGTCTTTCTGAGGATCTGCCATGGCTGAGTACTTTAGGCTGAATCCTTATTCTATGAGGAGAGAAGGGGACGGTGCCACCGTTCATTACAGGGAGCAACATTTTAGTCAGGTCTTGCCTCTCCTGGATGTGCGAGCCGAATGGACGCAGCCTGGAGGGTATTGGTCACTCCTGGAGGGGAAGTAGGTCAGCTGACCACTTCCGGGTGAGTGGCAGTGTCAGCTAGTGTCCATAGCGTTCTGTGTCCCGCCTGCTATTTAATGCAGAGGAATTGTCATATAAATAATTCCTACCAGTAGCGGCAGTTTCAGAACCAGCATATCCTGAATAGTCTATTATAGGAATAAATCCATTTATAGATTTCTTGTTTTTCTGAAGAACAGTGTTTAACACGGTTGTTGTGTTGTAAGAGCCCATGTTTACATATGTGACACCTGTGTGGTCTGTAGCAGTCGCATGTAGGGCTACTCTTCCTTTTTTTACATGAATATTAACACTCTGTAAGATGCTCACTGATAAATCATGTTTGAGATATTTTGAGATTAATTAACTTGAGATCTTTTGAAAATTAACATTTTGTAATTATTTGTATGAATTAAGACAATCCCTGTTGTTAATTGCAGGGCTGCTGGACTCTACTAGAGAGCGAATACTACAAGTATAGGACATGGGGCATTGTAGCTTTCGTCGTTGTCTGTGTCTTGGAGGTAAGTTAAATTTTCCTTCTGTCAGAGGCGATGTACTAGATTGTGTTATATTACACTCTAAACGCGGACCTCTTTTAATAACGCGATTTTATTGGAAATTTCCCTTCACTTTTGGCCTAAGCCAAATCTGGCATAATTTGAATCTCCGTAATTCTGCTACTGATAAAGCTAAAGGATTAGGAGAAATATAGGAGTGTGCAGTGGTGCGTTAAGAGTTAAGAGGCCGCCGCCGCCAGTCCCAGACAAGCTGGGGCGACCATTAGTGCATGACAGCCACTAGTGCAGAACCACTGATGCCAAAGCAGAGAAAAAAAACTTGCCCATGCTTGGGTTTGATCTAAGAACCTTTGGGTTTACAAGCGAGCATCTTAACCACTACACCACAGAACCAGCTGTGAGTAAGACCTAAAGGAATCAGTCTGGATCATGATAGTGTGTGTGAGAGAGAGGGAGAGAGAGAGAAACAGAGACAGGAACAGAAAGAGAAAGAGGGGGAGAGGCAGACAGGAGGATTGCAATTGAAAGAAAGTAAGAAAGAGATTGCTGGAAGGAGAGGAAGAGCAGGGAATATCTTTTTTCAGGAATATATATTGAATATATCCAGGTATATGTGTGATGACTTACAAGAAAATATGTCACAATATCAAAAAACTCAAGAATATTGCTTTCCGCTTTAGATAGCTCATAACTCTCTCAAAATGGGTCTGATCTGAATATAAAAATTATCCCAAACCCCATGAATGTCAGGAAGACAGCCATGCTTTCGGATTTATAATCGGATGATTAGTTTCTTCGTAAAAAAAATATTTTCGTCGGCCGCATCAAGTCGTTCGAAACGATATAAAATGTATTTTATATCATTATGTATTGATCGCAGGGAACGGTAATAGGCCTACTGATACTTGAACGATTGTAAGCAATTCATTTCAAACCAAAGCATCATTATCTCTGGGAGTGGAAAACAATACGCTACTATAGCTCTGATGATTGTTTAGATATTGGGTGAGAAGTGTTTATAAACACGGTACAAATCACTATAATGACATATCAAGATTAGTATGTATAATTTAGCGAAATGGCAACGCACGAAAAATAACAGCTCTGTTTGTTATGCGTTTTTGAAACGAATATGAATCATTAATCTGTAACAATAATGCTAACATTAGTAACAAGGAAATATGGATTCATATTCGCACCTAGTTATATAGAGAAAGCCTGTATGGGAGGTGTTACTTAAAACAATGGCATGGCAAGCCTTCCCGTTTGGGCGCGCTTGACTGATTGCGTAATCCATACATTGCGTTATCCCAATGCCTCTTGCTGCGTAGAATTAATATTACGAAATCCACAAAATGCACTACGCAATTTCATACCATTTCTAGGGATATTTCTTAGCGTGTAGACTATGAGGAAAATCATGGAGCGGTGATGAGTTACTATAAAAATTATGTACTTATAGATACCAATACATTTTACAAAATGTTTTTTAACACATTGTATTTATTCAGATCGGGATCGGTGCATGATCCCGGTCTTCCTGCATTCCTGAAACTATTCAATGTGTTCGGAAATAAATTTTGCCATAGGCCTACATGTATGCATATCACCGTGTATGTCAGCGTATCTGTATAACGTCATGAAAGGGGATATTGAACTTTGGTCTACAATTGTATATGGTCGTAATCTCATACAAGTGATTGTTTTCATCATAAATAGTATATTATGTATTTTACCTATTTCACTTCAATTACGATGAAGCTTCCATAAGATTGTGGTTATGGACATGTATGTAGGCAGGTGTCATGTGTGGGGCGCCAAGTGTCAAGTTAACAATTTTGTTGATTACAATCCATTTGTGTAGTGCCAAAGTCAATTTCGTCTACGAAATGAAAATTGTGCAGTCCCAAAGTCAATTTTGTGTATGAAATGAATTTTGTGCAGTCCCAAAGTCAATTTCGTTGACAAAATGAATTTTGTGCAGTGACAAAGTCAATTTCGTTTACGAAATGAAAATTGTGCAGTCCCAAAGTCAATTTCGTCTACGAAATGAATTTTGTGTGGTTCCAAATTCAATTTCGTCCCTCCTCTACTTCCTCCCCTCTCCCTCTCTCTCTACTTATCCTCTCTTCTTTTCTCTCTCTCCTCTTCCTCTCTTCCCTCCCTCTCTCTCTTCTTCCTCCCTCTTCTCTCACCTTTCTTCCTCCTTTTCCCCCTCCCTCTCTCCTTCTCTCTTCCTCCCCTCCTGTTCTTCTCTCCTCCCTCTCCTCTTTCTCTCTCCTCTCTTATCCCCCTCTCCTCTCCTCTCCTCTCCTCTCCCCTCTTTTGTTTTCTCTTTCCTCCCCTTCCTGTCCTATTTCCCTCCCTTTCCTCCTTCTCTCTTCTCCCTCCCTCTCCCCCTTTCTTCGTCCTTCTCTCCCCTCTCCCTCCTCTCTCACTTTCTCTCCCCTCTGCCTCCCTTCCTTTCTCTCCCCTCTTCTCTCTTCCCTTCCTCTCCTTCCTCCCTCTCCCTCCTCTCCTTTTTCCCGCTCCCTCTTTACTCTCTCCCTCCCCTCTTTTTCTCCCCCTCCTCTCCTTTACCCCTCTTCTCCCTCTCTCCTCCTCCTCCTCCCTCCCTCTGCTCTCTACCTCTCTTCCTTCCTTTCTCTTCCTTCCTTTCTCTTCTCCTCCTTCTCTCCCCTCTCCCTCTCCTCTCTCCCCTACTCTCTTTTTCTCCCTCTCCTCTCTCCCTCTCTTCCCTCCCTTTCCTCCTCTCTTCCCTCCCTTTCTTCCTTCTCTCTTTTCCCTCCCTCTCCCCCTTTCTTCCTCCTTCTCTCCCCTCTCCCTCCTCTCCTCTCTTCCCTTCCTCTCCTTCCTCCCTCTCCCTCCTCTCATTTTTCCCTCTCCCATTTTTTCTGTCTACCTCCTCTCTTTTTCTACCTCTCCTCTCTTCTCTCCCTCGTTTTTCTCCCTCTCTCCTTCTCCCCTCTACTCCCTCTCTCCTCCTCCCTTCCTCTCCTCTTCTCTCTCCCTCCCTCTCCCTCCCTCTCTCCTTCTCCCCTCTACTCCCTCTCTCCTCCTCCCTTCCTCTCCTCTCTTCTCTCCCTCTTCTCTTCCTATCCTCTCCCCTCTTTTCTTTTCTCTTTCCTCCCCTTTCTCTCCTCTCTCCTTCCCTTCCCTCCCTTTCCTCCTTCTCTCTTCTCCCTCCCTTCCCCCTTTCTTTCTCCTTGTCTCCCCTCCCCTCCTCCCCTCTCCTCTCTTCCTCCCTCCCCTCTTTTTCTCCCTCTTCTCTCTCCCCTCCTCTCCTTCCTCCCCCTCTTCTCCCTCGTTTTCCTCCCTCCCTCTCCTCTCTCCCCTCTCCTCCCTCCTTCTTCCTCCCTTCCTTTCTTTCTCTCCTTCCCCTCCTCTCTCCCTCTCCCCTTTCCCCCTTCTCTCTCTCTATTCCCTCCCTTTCCTCCTCTCTTCCCTCTCTTTCTTCTTCTACACTTTCCCCTTTCTTCCTCCTTATCTCCCCTCCTCTCCTCTCTTCTCTCCCTTCCTCTCCTCTCCCCATCCCTCCTCTCTCCCTCTTCCTCCCTTCCTTTCTTTCTTTCCCTCCCCTCTATCCTCTCTCCCTCTTTTCTCTCCCTCTCCTCTCCCCTCTTTTCTTTTCTCTTCCCCCTTCCTCTCCTCTCTCCCTTCCCTTACCTCCTTTACTCTTCCCTCCCTTTCTTCCTTCTCTCTTCTCCCTCCCTCTCCCCCTTCCTTCCCCCTTCTCTCCCCTCCCCTCCTCTTTTCTCTCCTCTCTCCCTTTCTTTCTCTCCTCCCTCTCTCCCTCCCCTCTTTTTCTCCCTCCCCTCTCTTCTCTCTCCCCCTCTTCACCTTTGTTCCGCTTTTACCTGCCTCTCCCCCTCCCCTCTCTTCCTATTCTCTACAAAATTGACTTTGGCACTACACAAAATTCATTTTCACTGCACTGCACAAAACCCATTGGCGGAATTGACGGAGTTGACAGAATTGGCGAAATTGACGACTTGGCAGAATTGACTTTGATTTTGGGACTTCACAAAATTCATTTCGTCTATAAAATTGACTTTGGCACTGCACAAAATCCATTTCCTAGACGAAATCTACTTTGCAACTGCACAAAATCCATTTTGTACACAAAATTGACTTTGCGACTGCACAAAATTCATTTCATACACAAAATTCATTGCTGAATGAACGAAATAGTTATTTCATTGACAAAATTAATTTGTAAATAAACAAAATTACAATTTTGTTCTTAAATGACCATTTTGTTAACGAAAAGGTTAGTAATCAACGAAATTGTGAGGTTGACACTTGGTGCCCCATAGTATGGTGTTTAGCCTAAATTCAATTTTGTCAAACTGTATTGTGTATGCAGCGATATGCGATATAAAAAACAAAATTGTGTCAACCTATATCATATATAATGTGCTATTTGACTGTTCATTTAATATCAACTCTCTAGTTAAATTAAATTATGTATTGTTCTTAGCATATTCTTGTATTTTTGTATTCTTGGTAATAGATAATTAGCTTGAACTACGACCAAGATTGGTGAAATAATTATATGAAAATTATGATTATGATTTATTGATATTAGAGTCAGCAATGGCTGAGATACAGTGTACCTGTTACATAATGTTTTTCGCTGAATAAAAATATTTAAATACAAAAATAGTATACATTCACTATAACATGCATTCGGGCAACAGTTGAAAGACTTGCATCTATTCTATAGAGAGATATTTTCATTCCAAAATTCGAAACGAACATAAAGATATCATGTCTTGCTGTATAAGAATGTTGAATAATAAAAATAATAATAATAGTTATTACTAATAATAATTAATACTGTGTGCTTGGCTGTAGGTGGTGCTGGTGCTGCTAGCGCTCTACGTGGTGTGGACCAGCCTGCCGGACCAACCTCCACAGCACAAGTGGAACACGACACAGGACAGCAATGCGCGGTCCATGTACATTCCACCCGGTACAGAGGGAAACTATGAGGGTCGCGGGGGCGGAGGGCGGCCTATGGACAATCGCGGAGGGCAGCCCATGGAGGGGCGCTACAATCCTACTGAGTCGGAGCATGGGTCAGCCTACTCCAGGTCCATGTACACGCCCGACTGGTACTCACAAGAACGCAAGCCCTTCTCAGGGTCGCCCATGTACTCCTCAGCAAATTCCTCCTTCAATAATAACTTCCTCTACAAGCCTAGGTACTAGACAGACTAGTCCCACCCCCAAGCTCTACTAGTCACCCCCTTACCTGCTCAACACCCTACCACAGTGCATTCCTACAACTACTCAGAGGTGGACAACCTATCATCCAACGATCAGGACCCCGCATTGCTTGGCTAAATTAATATTGAAGTGAATGATCAACGCCTGAAGAATATCACTTAGATTTTGAAGACATATCTCAGGAGGGAGGACAGCTACATTTCTGAAACCATTCCAGTGGCTATAAGGAACCATTCTTAAAAAAGTAGTTGTACTCTTCAACTTATACGTATATTCTAAGATTTTAATGGGGGCTCTTTAAGCCCGTGTTCCACATACAAGGCAGCCGACAAACTAGCGGTCACCGACAATCGTGCATGTGGATACAGGTGTAGCAGTTCTAATGTACCCCCCATCAGATGATGAGATGTACCCCCCGGTATAACTAACCTAGGTCTAATATACCGGGGGTACATTTGACCTAGGTCCAATGTACCCCCGGGGGTACTTTAGACCTAGGTTGGATATACCCCCTCCAGTTTTAATGTACCCCCGGGGGTAAAATAGACCTAGGTCAAATGTACCCCCACCAGGTTCAAAATACCCCAAAGGGGGAAACTAGACCTAGGTCTAATATACCCCAAATATTTGAAAATAACCAAGTACTGATTGAAACATTAATTCTTTAAATTATGACATTCAAAGTAATAGTACATACCTAATAGTCAGAACTGAATAGATTTTAGTAATGAATTATTGTGATCTGAGAAAAGTATTTAATTCAGGATAGGAATTACACAGAGTGCTGTTCTGATCACATCCTGTAGCATTTTATTAGATATTAAATTATTGACATAATATTATAATAGTGACAATTCTACTTATAGGCATTACATAGAGCAAAAATCGTAAATTCCAATCTACAATAGTCCTATGATAGGACTGCACGAGTAGTTGGTCTGGCTCAAAGGATCACATTGACCCGAGACGTTTCTTTGTGCATGGCACACGAGCCGATAGGCGAGTGTGTTATATCGAAAAGAATCATCGAGGGTCAATGTGATCCTTTGAGCCAGACCAACTACGAGATGTGGTCCTATTTTTACTCCACGGTGCTATTAGATTAATTATAAATTATAACACAAAGTCCTTTATTTACTTACGAAGTTACAGCCATTCTTCTCTCACTGATGCCGGCGACGACGCAATAGTGTACATCATAACGTTGTGACGTTAGTAACGCTAGTAAGAGCCATTGACAACGCATTTTCCCGCGTGGAAGGGAACCAATCAAATGAGTTTATTTTGCACATCATTTTAGGCCCCGCCCATGTGGTACAAAACAATGTACCACACGGTATGTACCACACGCCTCTACATACAAATGTTATGTGATACACATTTCACCGTGGAGTAAAATTCAATCTTAAATGTGGGGTTGTAGCATAATCTTAATTTGAGGCAAGTAATGGAATCAATAGAATTTACAAAATTCAAGATTATCAAAGAAACAAAGGGGGGGGTAATTTGAACCTAGAGGGGGTCATTTAAACCTGAAGTCTAAATTACCGGGGGGGGGGGCATTAGATCGGGGGGTAATTTAGAACTGTTACACCGGGTCACCGATGTCAGTGGCTTGTCGGTGACCTGTCGTAGACCCCTCCCGACAAGTTCTAAAATTGTAGAACTTGTCGGGACCCTAAATTATTTCCCCCCCCCCTGTTTTTTAGGCCAAGCCAAATGTGCCAAATGTGCTTATAATCTTGATGCTCCTGTTCATTTCTGTTCACTTCTGTGAAGTTTAGAGTATATTTGTACATTTATTTTTATCGTTTAAATTGATTTATATAGAATTATTGCCATCTTAAATTTAGTGAATACTTCGATTTGTGCGTGGTTTGCGGGTCCCTGATTTTGATGAATAATTTGGCGTTGATGTGTACATTTATTTTTTATCATTTCTATTGATTTATAATTATTTATTGGTATTTTTTGGTGATTATTTCGACTTCAAAAGTCTCCCAATCATACAGTATGTTACACCACGTTGTAGCATACTTTTAATATTTCTTTAATTAAATATACCGAATATAGGTTTTAATATATTTCCATATATGAGTAATTCTCCCAATATGGCATCATTTGGTTTTCCAGCCAAGGGGGTCTACAACCTGTATTTAGGTAGACCAGACATAATTATAACCATTTTATTTGGATTCGTTCACAAAAATAAGGCTGTGGGACCCCACTTTCAAAGTTCTTATACCAGAATCTTGGCCGTTATTACAATAATAGTGTTGATAAATATATTCAGGTTGGAAGAAAAAACATAGCCAGAGCATGGTGGGAGATAGCAGGTATTAGAAGAGTTGGTGATATAATTATTGAAGCCAGATGGAGAAATAATGACATATCGAGAAATTTGTTGTGGTCATTTTTAGACAGAGCTAGACAGAGTAGAAAGATTTCCCTCCCTTGGAGGCATTTTAAATAAGATCTCGTGGAGAAAATCAAAATTGTTGCTTCTCAGACCTACCAGAGCCCCCCCCCCCCCCCCATATTACCTTTTCAGAAACTCATCGTTTATGGCGCTTTCAGACACAGAGCGGTCGTCACAGCCAACTTGTGGCTCTATATATACAAGTATATCACTGCATTTGAGTTATACAGGCTCCTATACTTCTGTGACAAAACTGGATTTATTTGTGAGACTTTTCTTATAATGTTGTTATAATTCCTGATCGATCTCCATATCATTTATTACTGATATTTACCTTCACCACGATAATTAATCCGAATAGATCACATATTTAGTCTGTTTGTGCAAGAGCTATCCCCGGTAGTACCCACATGTTGGAAACTTATATTTAATATAGACAATTCTTAGACATCATTATTACATCGTCATCACAGGTGGCAATAATACGATGCTAGGAGTAAAATAATACTTAATACTAACAAATATTCATACATATTTCCACTTTTTAAGTCGAAATAATCAATAAAAAATACCAATAATTAATCATAAATCAATAGAAATGATAAAAATAAACTCCAAACTATTCACCAAAATTGTCATAAGCAAATTCAGCACCAGGAAAACACCCACATATCGAAACAGGCAGTAAAATATGGCCAAAGTGGCCCTGAATTAATCAAAAATCAAGTGAAATGATAAAAATAAACTTAAAATAAATGTACTAATGTACTGCAAAATGTTCACATGTGTCAACCAGAGGTACGCGAGATAATAACTGACTTAGGTAGGCCTAAAACTTTTGTCGAAATGCAGGAAAAATCCAAAATCTCGCACCCATAGACTTACTATAGAAATTCTCTTATGTGGCCATAAAAACGCTAAATATGAAGATATTTTCAAAATCTTTTCGTCCATATGATGGGAAAAGTCCTCCAGACTACAATCTTAAAATATCAAACCCTTATAACAGTTAGCCAGCTTGGCAGAACAATTTAATCTCTTGTGCTGACCAATTGTCGGTGACCAAAATAGACACTTTTTGTCATGCATGTAAATACCGGGGACCAACAGCAGTGACGGTCTGCCTTGTATGTGGAAGCCCCATTTTATCCAGCAGGGGTCAAAATGCAGAGCAAAATTAATATCTTTGCCGCATTTTCTCCAACATTCACACAGGTCTGATCAGACTGGGTGATAGTGATTGGTATATAATGATCAATACTAACTTATATTCATAGAGGTTGCGGTCTGTTAGAATAATATTGTCCACATTGTGATAATTACTATAGTTTTTTAATCATTTTCCATTATACAGTTAATGGATTATTTTTTTCTGCTCGAAATCTATACGTCTTAGATTGAATCAGGGTAATTGTCATTCGAGATGCGATAGTTTATATATACAGATTAATTGTAGATTGTTTGTGAATATTTTGTAGTGGGTCAATGTTCTAAAATCGTGAGAAAGACAGTTTTCCTACACTTACTCACTATTTAACATGTTAGATATTCACATCATTTTGTATCTTTGTATTATACTCTTTAAAAAAAAAGGAGCCTGGGGCCAAAAATGTAACTGTCACTTATGAACATGTTTTTTGTGAAATAAAGGAACCGTTGGGCTCCATTGAATAATAATATTACTTATTGTATTGAAATAATCTTGATTCTGGTATCTAAAATTCAAAGCATTTAAATGATTTTTTAAACTTGCCTGATAATAGCTAGGCGGCGGGCTGTCTCTGATGAGGATGGTGTTTAGGCATTTATTAACATTCCTCTTCTATACTTATTCACACATCTTGATTCTTCTCTTCATTTAGAAGGTTTCGTATATGTACGGCGTCAATTTCCTCTTAGCTCACAAAATATTTAATTAAATGTTGTACCAATTATCACGGTCATATCTCTACCTATTTTGTTTCATCTATTTAGATTTATATCCACGTAGGCTAATGATGCTATGCTACACGTTGATAACTTGACAATAACACAAAGGTATACGTTTTTCTTCAAAAATCATGATCACGATCACGAACTGGCAGTGTTGACTCTTTATTGACGGGTATCTATAGAATGAACCATTAGATTCTTCTCAACCAAGAGTACAGCATGAATCACTGTGTACTCTATCAGTGTGCAGTGTGAACCAAGATAATGAATTAGGTCACTTCATATTCTTTGGTGTGAATTATTTAAAACCTATCAGCAATTTTTTGTTGTTGTAAGGTGCATCAACTCCCACTGTATCCCCATGAACTCTTCCTGGCGCTTCCTTCACTATAAACATGACAACATGTGCTTTCTCTCATTACTACATCAGTTCTTGTCTATCAGTGGGATATAACAACTACTGACGGAGACAGTTTAATGGGAAGAATGTAAATTTATTTTCCATATATATCAATAACAGTAAAAGCACAAATAAATTACATGGAAAGTTTCAAGATATTTCAGCATCTAGATATTGCCAGTGAGCATGAAGCATTCCGACTATTCTTCACGACCAGTATGCTCTGTGCTTTCAGTTTGGTAGTGCATACTGAAGTCTGCTAACAATAATTTAGTGGATATACGGTGTTAATTATCTCGCATGACTCAAAATGGTAAGCGTCTTCCAGCGTGGTAACACATTCTTTTATGAAGTCTAATAAATTAAAACCAAACATCGGGAATGTCAAAGGCATAAATATATAAATCAATATATAAATCTGAGATCTCTCATCCATCGCCAAGGTTTAAAACAATAGATAAATAATGTTTATATGGAATGATTACAGTACATCGTTACATGATAGACAGCAAGTTATGGCAATGGGAGTGGGACTAGAGATGGGGCACTGTGCGGATAACACCTCACGCAGAACCATCTGTGATAGATTAGAGATCCATCCATTAAGTTACGCG
This sequence comes from Sthenelais limicola, assembly GCA_942159475.1. NCBI lineage: Eukaryota > Metazoa > Annelida > Polychaeta > Phyllodocida > Sigalionidae > Sthenelais > Sthenelais limicola. Next base: position 13,403,902 of record OW804102.1, on the reverse strand, counting down.
TTACTAGAAACTACATTAAAGTGCACGTAAGGAATGTGGATAACATCACATAATGTATCCCACATTCTTCATCCTCGTGGACTTTTTAGCAACCAAATAGATTAAACTAAAGATTTCATAGCACACAAACTCAGCAAAAAGCCTGAAAACGGACTCGAGTGTTCAACTTCAAGTCTCGAAAAGCGAGACTAGTAAGTAAGAGGAATGGAATCCAGAAGGGAATATATTGTGAAACATTGACTAGATATATCCCCTCCTGTTTTATAATCACAAACTACCTGTTACTAGATAAATATAAGCTAAAAGTCATACATGAACCGAAAAAAAATGTTTTCGCAGTACATTCAGTGCGAATGAACAAAATAAATAAAAGTAAAAGTAATAACTATTCTAAATAAATACACAAATTGATAAAAAAATAAATAAACAGATCGACTATTTTAAAACCTGAACAGACGACACCGAATGGGACTAAGATTTGGGAAACAGTTAAGTTTGATATGCCTAACACAACACACAACGCTAACATGTAAATGATGATTAAGTGAACAAGAGCAGCCTAATGGTCTTCTCCGTGGGACAATGTAAAGGCCTTACAACGGGAACACTTTGTTTCATTCATTCTGCATAAGCTACTAAACACTCTTGAGGAACTATTCTATGGGCAGCTGTACCGTGTGGCACAAAGATTGTGCAATTAATTATTCATCATTAAGTTGATAAGTTTTGCTGCTTCTTAGAATATGAATATACACAACACAAGAACATTCATACCAATACTGGCCTGAGAAATAATAAATAATAATAAATAAGGCCAGTAAAGTGACAACAGGAGATTGTCACATTAGCTCACATTCCTCTGTTAAAATGCATCAACATTTACCATCAGTCTAACAATTGGGCTTACTCTGTCCATAGCAAGCGCTTATATATATATATATACAAAACAATAGCTTTGTTCTCAATACGGTCCAGCATCAAAAGATGGCAGGTAATAGCAACAAAATGGGGGAATGTGTGCAGAAGTACTGACACGCCAAATACAGACTGATTATCAGCACTGGAATGCCACTCATACATATATATAGTTGCTGCTTCTATAAGTATGACACATAACATCACATGTAAACAAAATCGCTCGGCATTAACTCAAATAAGTACCTGTATAAGAGGATACATGAAGTAGGGAATGTTCGGCACAAACTACAGTGTTTGAGATGGTAAGTTACAGAGATCCTAATACACACCAGCGCATGCAGACTGGGTCATCCAAGCCCAGGCATGGCTCTGACTGTGGTCACATGCACGACCCGACATTTGTTGATATTTGAAATTGGTATCACTTTCTGGCCCTTGATATGACCAAACTTGTTACTAGGGAATAAAATGAGATTCATTCCAACTCTATATTGCACATTGTGAACACAGAATATTCAACTTTTCAAAATGATTAAATTATATGAAAGCTTCCATCTATTGTTATACTGACTTCAGTGCCTGACATTAAGCCAAGACCAATACATCATCACAAAGTGAGTGTAGCGAAATGCACTCTTCCGTCTTCACAGCATTTCGCTGGAGTTGACTAGGATTGACTATTACACTATAAGGCTTCCTACACTGGAATGTAACCCGGAATGTAACTTGATGATACCCGCTAGTGAAACAAAATGGCTGATCATAAGTGGTATGGTATGAGAGACACCAGTAGGTCAGGTGCAGTGGAGGGGGGAGTGGGGGAATCATGTGGTGGGGTGCATGCCCTTCATGTGCCTCTTCAGGTGATCTTTCTGGGAGAACTTGGCTGGACACTCGGAACATGAATATGGGCGCTCTCCTGTATGTGTCAACAGGTGACGTCGCAGGTGGCCGCTGCGCACAAAGTCTGCACCGCACGAGGAGCAGGTGTAGGGTCGCTCTCCAGTGTGAATGCGTTGGTGCTCCACCAACTTGCCGGACTGTGTGAACTTGGCAGGGCACATGTCACACTTGTAGGGGCGCACATTGGTGTGGAGGGCGCGGATGTGCAGCTTGAGGTACTTGTTACATACAAACGCAGCACTGCACTGGGAACACTTGAAGGGCCTCTCCTTAGAGTGACATTTCATATGGTCCTTCAGGTAGCGGAGGCAGGGGAAAGCCGCCCCACATTCAGCACAGGTATATGGCTTCACGTTGCTGTGGTGTGTCAGCAGGTGTTGTGTCTGAGCATCCTGCCGCCGGAACCTCTTGCCACACTCAGTGCAGGCAAAAGGACGCGCACCGGTGTGTGTACGCATGTGGATCATGAGATTGGATTTCTGGGCAAAGGCTGTAGGACAGGACTTGCACTTGAATGGACGCTCCCCTGTGTGTACCCGCATGTGCTCATTTAGGTGGGGGCGGCGGGCGAAGGCCTTGTCACAGAGCTTACACTGGAACTCACGCTCATTGGTATGCATCATGATGTGACGCTTGATCTCTGATGGGTAACTGAACTTCTTCTCACATATAGGGCACACAATAGGCACGGACTGAGTGCGTTTGGCAATCTGATTGTCAATACGAGCATGGAGGTCCTCCACAGCGATAGGCTCTCCAGACATCAGATGGATAGTCACACTCTTGCTGGGCTCCGGCTGATGGTGTTTACCTTTAGCAACAGGAGATGTCTTGGCACGGTCACTCCCATCAGACTCAGTGTCAATGCCACTGTCTGAGTCAATCCTCGCAAGCTTGGGTTCTCTAGCAGAGGGAGTCTTGGATCTGCTTGCTCTGGAAATGGAGACCTTCCTCTTCCTTTCCCTCCTCTCACAGCTGGGCTTGTGGCCGGAGTCCGCAGCAGGCAGCTTCTTGCTCTTGGCTGTGACAATGGCTTTCATGTTCTTCATGAGCTGTTTGTGAAGGGAGGCCTTCTTCTTGTTCTGCATCTTGCTGCTCTTCATCTTGCTCCTGTTTGCCAGAGCCAGTGCTGCAGCGCTCCTCCGCTTCCTTACCCTTCTCTCTGTCCTACTGACAGGAATCTCCTCCTTTTCTTCAGCAACATTCAGCTCATCATCTTCATACCCCTCTGTCTCATGCCCATCCTCCTCCTTCTCTCCATCATCATCCATGTCCTCCTCGGTCACACCAGAGTCATTCAGTGGGTCGCTCATCTCCTCTTCCATGTCCTTCACGTCCTCCATTTCCTCCTGACTCGTGTCAATAGACTTAGGGGTGACCACCACAACCTTTTCTCTTATGAGTAGATCAGGAAGAGTGGGAGGTGAGACATCAGCACTGGTCCCTGCTTGGCTCAGTATGGAGAATATCTCACCACTTGCCTTGTTCACACTTGATAGAAGGGCCCTCTCGGTAGACACTTCAGGCTGAGCTGGGAGAGCACTGGGTTCAGTAGACTCACTATCCTGGCCAGTTTCAGTAGTGGGCAGGTGCAGCTCATTTATAGGTGCAATGATCACCACCGGGTTACACGAGGGGTGGATGAGACCAGTGAGGGACTCGCTCTGTCCCTCACCATCATCTTCTGCCTCTTCACTCAGCTCCTCTATAGGCTCTATGGTGATGACAGTGGGTACCTGTGGAGACTGCTCCGTATTGTCCTCTTCCAGCCCTGCATCTTCTGCCTCACCCCAAGCTTCTCTTCCTGGCACTCCCTCTCGGGCCTGTGCCTTGTGTCTGCGACTCAGGTCTATCTTGGGTACATTGAGCACAACCCTGGCAGGTTTGGGTGGGGTGGCAGGGACAGGCTCGGGTGAGGGGTTGGTTAGGAGGGCCCTAAGGTGTGTGTAGGACAGGGGCACCTCTGGTTCCAGATGGGGAGGGCTCTCATCGCTCTGCTGGCCAGCCTCTATGAGCTGGCTGTACTCAGAGTTCGGCTGGTAGCAATACACAGAAACAATACCTGGTCCAGGTAAAGGTTCTTCACGCTCCAGGGTGGGTGGCAGTTTCTCCCCCCGCAGTGAGTGAGCCTTGATGTGCCTCCGCAAGCTGAATCTGTAGTGGAACTCCTTGCTACACACTGGGCAGTATAGTCCAGCCACCAGGCGCCGGGACCTTCGCACTCTCTTGGGCTTACCTTCAGCACTGGTAGCAGAACTCTTCTTAAGTGTAACAGTCTCCATTATCTTAATGTCTACAGATGCAGGGGCTGTCTCTGTCTGGGATTTCTTCATCTGTGCCAGTCTGTTTCTGTGCCGTGCCTCATAGAATGCGCGCAGTTTCACTGACATCTTCATCTGCCGCTTCCCATCCATGGCTTTCCTTAGTGCCGCAGCTGGCTTAGGAGGGGGATCTGCTGTTACTTTACCCTGACCTGGTGCTACTTTACCCAAACACTTACAATCAACACCACAACTAGACCTTTTACATAGCTCTACCACACAATGCTTCACATCACATACACTACTGTTACCTTTGGCCACCACTTTACCTATAATACGGTATTGACTAGAAGCTAGAATCTTAGTATGCAGGGGACCTGGTTTGTTAAATCGTTGCCTTTTCAGTGTTACTGCTGCAGGGCTGTGAGGTGACTTGTCACTGACTGTGGTTACTTTCTGTTCTGGGTCTATTTCATGATCGCGGGGGCTCATACAGAGGCGGGCGTCATCCAGGTAGGACAGGTCCAGTGGTACCTCCCCATCCTCCAGCTCCTCCTTCATCCTGAAGGGTGTGAAAGCGAGCAGCTCATCCCGTGCTGCTGGTTCCATCACACTGGACCTGCTCACGTAGTGAAGCTCTCCTGTACTCTTCCCTCCACCTGCTGCCATGTCCCCGCCCTCTGCATCGGAATTCTCCTCCTTTATCTCCTCACCTTTAACAATCTCAGTCACCTGAAAAAAATAGACAAAAATGCGTAAGCGGGGAAGGTAAAGCATCAATAAACTGTATCAGGAATGGGCTGAATTAGCAACTCGTTTGTTTGCACATGTCCTTTCGCAGCCTATCAAATTCCTTTCAAGTATTGTCAAAATAATCTCACCTACATCTTGGCAGGAAGAGAATATATAAAGCTTCAATTAGCTTGTTATACAAATCAGGGAAATTGGACAGTATCATGTGTACGGGGCTCGCAACATTGGAAAAGAAGTTAATTACTTTGGCTAGGTAAATATGCTTTTGGCACGCTATTTTAGAACATATCTATACAATTAAGACAAACGGAAGATATTTCAACTCAATCTATTGGCTGACGCTTGTGAAACGCTTTTATTGATAGCACCCACATACAGTAAGGCGTATGGTTACAGATCAATGTTATTGTTTTGTTTTTTTGCTTTTTTTTTTTATTCAATTCAAGGTCAATACAATATTTAATTTTATATAGAAGAGAAAAGACGCGAAATCCACCATGGATGTTTACACACGTTGCCTAGTGATCGCGGGGGCTCATACAGATGAAGAAATCCCATTGTTAGTTGTTAGTGCAATGACATAAATTTACCTAAATTTACGTGTTCACACGTCCAAATTAGTGCAATGACATAAATTTCAGTCCCTAAATCGATCTTTTGACACCATAAAAACGTTAGGTTTTCGTTCGCAATAAACTTATATAATAGATATAATAGATTATATAATATAAAGGAGCTGGGTTACTTTACACCTTATATATAGTAACACTTATTTTGTCAAGAGAAGAACACTACTCATTTGATAAGTAGCAACCGTTTGTTAACATGTGTATATGCCTTAGAATTAGCGATACACACTACCGGCCTGGGTTAACATGACCAATGTGCCACCCCAACCCCCAGATGTAAAGCTATATGCTCACCAGGCTGGGCGGGCCTGTGTGTTCCTCCTCCGGCTCCTCCTTCACAGACACATTCTCCCAGTCATAGGCCGCCGTCCCATCATCACCCTGCAGTGATGTCACAGGGAGTGATGCCATGTCCCCTCACTTAGTAAACGCTTTCGGGTCTGGATGGCACTGGTGACGTTAATTCTGGAATATATAATTATATGTATGATATAAGTCAATGAATTTGTATTTCAATATCATAACTATATAACATCATAACTATATATATATATGCAAACATGCATTTACCCCAGACGCAGAACACGGCGTTCAAAACATATTGTCATATATTACATATCGGTATTGAACTTCATTCATTTTATTGCTTATAATATAGAGAGTCCCTGGGCCTCGATCTTGTCTATGTAAAGCATACTTCACCCGAGGTGGGGGAAAAAGAGCGACTACAGAGTGCAGCACATATATATGAACATTACACCCTCAACACTCCTGGATACTCTAAGCTAATAAGTAATATCCAACATAGACAGCAGCTCTCTATACGTCAGCAGGGCCATGCAATAACAGATGATCATAACTACATCTCGTATTCTGATACCTCGTATACCTGGTATTCTGTCTGTCTGTCTGTCTGTCTGCATACATATATATGTTATAGTTACTTCGTCGCCCTTAGTCTATTGGTTAATGAAAGTGACTTATCGGCTAACGTTTATCTACATAATTTGGATGACTCAGATGCTTCGAACAGTTTAGAGTTTATGCATTGTCCAATATAAATACTATTTAACGGTTATTTACACATTGCCTTTATATTAGCGATTCTATACAATTATTTTATCTTCCAGCTCAGGTCACATAAGTAAGTTCTCCAGTAATAGTTATATCGACACTCACCTGTTGTAAACCCTGTATATAGTGAGGGGAGAATACAAGCTGCAGGTGTGAAGGAGGATGCCGGATATTGCTGGTGCCTGCAGGACGCCCTTACGTCATCTCACGTGCACATCTAATGCTGCACACCACCTGTCGGGTATACAGTATATATAATAAATACCGCAGCCATCACTGGATGCAAAAGGACCATTCTTCACAATGTTTGTTAAAGAGTCGAACATAAGACACTAGTAAATGGTCTTTCTGGAGGACAGAGGTCAAGCATCACCAAAGTATTCCCTAGGTGGGCAGGTGCCCAGGGCCAAACACCAGATGATCCCCTTAAGTTTTCTTTTTTTCCCCTTGTTTTTGGTGTGTATATGGGGAGGGGGGGGGGGCTGATGTTGCTAAAGTGCTATCTGGTGGGGATTGCTAACTGGATTTCACCGGTGGACTGGTCCGTGGTTAGATGAATAAGTTAGTGAAGTCTCTTTTAAAGGGGTGGAAATAAAACTGTGCAGGTAAGCAGGATCTAAGCTAGGATCTGAACTTGTCATGAGTGAATGACTTGTGATCACCTTATAATGATCTAGACCAAAAGCGCCCAACAGATGGCAGCACTAGTTGCCGTCTCGGTAACTCCCCTGAGATTTCGCGCAGGCGCGCCAGACCCAAAGGGTTGGGACAAGGTAGGAGAGGGCTTCCAGGCATATCGCATTTAACTTTTTAAAAACACATGTGACGAACAATTCCAGACCCGGATTCAGACTCCCCCTCCTATAACCCTACTGCTCATACAAGGCCGTTGTCCACAGAGCTGTAGAATAAACGATTTCGGCCACTTTTCAACACTACGCATGGGTTGGCCCTACTCATATCACTAGCAAACTTCAGCCTCACTACCACTACCAATTCCGTAGCACAGCGGCTAGAGCACTGGACTGCAAGCGTGAAGGTTGAGTGTTCAAACCTTGCCCGGGTCCGTCAGCTTTTTTTTATCATCCTCTACTTGTTGGGCCGTGTAGAGCTGTCTTTACACGGCCTGGACGGGACGGAGGCGGGGACGGATGGTGGGTTTGCACTGGGTGCTGGGGGACGGGGAAGGCTGGTGATTTGAAAAACAAAATATCCATAATAATGTTTCACTGTGTGCTAAGAAAAACGGCCTAAATATATCCAAATAACATTCGCAAAGCGCCGACTAGCCGCTGCCACTCACTGGTCGGACCAAAGAGGGAATGCAATGAGAGGTGTAGGAACTTGTAGCTACGTGCAGAACGGTACACTCTTCCACCAAAGCACCCTGTGCCTCACGGGTAAATGTAACAATGGCAGTTCATGTAGATGTTGACAGTCAATCTGCATGATTGACTCAATGTCCAAGAAAATGGGAAATACAGCCATATTATGTATGTGTACATAAGAATTAGAGAATAATGTTAAAATTAGCGTTAGCTAAATTGTATTCTACTGACGCCCCATTAGTTTGTATAGCTTTGTATTGTATTGGAGAATTTGCATAAAATTGGTACTGATACAGACAGTTCTATAGCAGAAGCCGGAAGAGGACGCCTTACCATGGATAAAATGTACTTTCTGGTTTGGGAGGAAATCAATTGAACATAAAAATCAAAAGTGCAAATCAACCTCCAATTAAATAAATCATGAACAGATTCATAACCAATGATATGAAAACCATTATTGTCCTCGTAATATTTATCCCTGACTTTAAAAAGATTTGAAGAAACAAGCAAGGTATCTAAGTAATGACCACCAGAATTAATATACCCGGTGAGAACAGTACATATTTATCATTATCTGATGGCGATCTGAAAGGGTCAAATTGCAATGGAACATAGACAAATGCAAGCAATTATAGGCTGCAGTGTAAAGGCGATCGATAGCTCTCAGCGCAAGGCCACTGGTACAGTTGGCTACAGAGGGCAGCACCTAGTGGAGGGTAGTAGTATATACAATTGCGTCTATGGCACTGGGTCAAGCTGTGGGCGTGGCATGTATATATGATGGGACAGATGTAGCGCTAGGGTCTGTAAGCTGAACCTGAGACAGCAGTAAGCTCTTCTAGCTGCCTTACACGGTTTATAGCATGAACTAGAATCCAGATCATATTCTGACAAACAGCCCAACCCGTATGCATCCACTCGTACAATACAACCCTTGCATTTTAGGGCAGCAAGAGGTATACCCTGAGGTGATGAGGGACAGTGCACACAACTTTGAGAACACGATTTCAGCAGCCTGCCTTAAATGAAAACACATTTAAATGATTCGGTTGGTTAACGTGTGAGTCAACCGACTGCGCTACCACAACTGAGAGATTGCGCTGCTCAGTAGAACGTTCCACCTGGCTCACCTGGTAACACTGTTGTGTCTCCATGGTTCAATAGGTGTCAGTTCGCAACCTGGAGTTGTTGCAGAGCAACAGTATCCAGGTTAACCCAAAATAGCCTCAAACAGATTATATATCTCTGTTTATGCTTTATTTTGGGGTGGAAATTAAGTAAGTATGATAACATATGTTTACATAATTAGTATCTGGAGTGTTCCACACATATAATGTAGATTTTTAAGGTTTTCCAGCTTAATTCCTGCCAATTGAATTGTGGTTTCGACCCCCAAGGGTCTCGTCAGGCGCTAGCTTGGTCACATACACGTTTAAAACAATTAAATGATTCGGTTATGCATCATTCTCGATCTCAAGCATTTCAGAAAATAAAAACAGTTGAAGCAATATGTCTGAATGAAGGCACACATGACTATCATATGGGCGTGGTCTGGAAGACTTCGTTGTAATAATCACTTCCCATGTGTCACTCTGGAATGTGTAGGCCTATTCCACGCATGCACAAACATACACTACACACACGCACCTACTCGAGCCTGAAGGAATACTTCCCAAACATACACTGTCCCCCTTCATCATCTCTGGGTACCCGCATCTTGTAGGCAAGGGTAAATATATCAGATATTAGGTCTGTTGGTATGTGCCACTCCCACTCTCACACACGCCTACAATACATCATGTATAGGCTAAGCATGCAGGATACACATATTACTGTATTCACCATGGGCATGGTGCATCTTGAATTGAGTGCGCATAAAATGTGTCGTTTTACGGGATACGATCTACTTTCACCCGCACCACTGTATTCTACTGACGCCGCATTGATGCCATTGTTTAATAAACAATACATTTAAATAGCGAAATGTCCGATTCTAGGATTTCATCAATAATGCAATTGCAATCTGCACTGAAATGTTATAACCTAAATCAAGTAAAATGTATGTGACTACAATTAAAGCTAGCCTGTGTGTGACAAAGAAACGGAATTTGACTGGGATTGTGATTGTCGATAACAAAAGGCTTCAAAGTTCCAGACCCTCCGTACGTGACCGTGCGGTAGTCTACGACTACGCTATTAGTATTAAATAAAGCTAGAGAATAAGCAGACGTCAAAACATGGGAAGAGTTGTATATAGAATAAAGATCTAGAAATAAAAGTGGATTCTGTTAAAAATGCTGGCATGACAAAGATCGTGCCTAGCAGATGCTAGATACGCGAGTCCAGCAAGCGTTGCTGTTGTTGACCTGTATTCCACCAATGCTCCATTGTGATTCAGAGCCCGGAGCAGGAGAAAGAAGAGAGATGGGAGTGCGACACGACACATTGTACTCTATTATAGTAAACACTTAGTCCCATGGTTCAGATCGCACCGCCTACTCCTAACGTGCAAACCAACAATCCAAAGTCAATGAAAAACAAAGAAATAACGAAATAATTACCGATTAGCAGAGATATAGCGAGACTGTCAACGGCCAAGGTGAGGGAGAGAGATGGCAGTCAGAGCGAATGCTGGCCAAGCGCAGCCGCAGCTGACAGCAGCTGCAGCAGCAGCAGCCGCAGCCAGCAGTCAGGCACATCAGCAAACAATAACTCGCGACAATATCGCTCACAACAGAAACCGAAACATGGCATATTCCCCAGCCGATCCCCCACTAAATTTGACTCATCAGACTCTCCGGTAGTCGGAAATGTGGTCTAGTGTACTCACCCCAAAACTAGGTTAGTAGGCGCCTTAGTATATCGAAACCAGAAGGAAAATAGATGTGGAGGTGTGGATGGTGGCGTCAGCATCCGTAGCGCCATCTGCAGTAACTATAGTGAACAACCGGAAACGGAGGATACGGGAGCGGAGCACGGAGGAGGAGGAGGAGTAGCAGCAGGTAGTTGTACATTTATTTGGTGATAAGTACGGAATTACAGCTCAACATTCCCGTATATGTATTAGCTGCAGTCCTTAGCCTTGGGTGAATGCATTGTTGTTTGTTCTATGCGTTATGCAAAGAATCTATGCGTTAAAATTCGGCGAGACTCTTCACCTCAGACTCAGCAGTAGTCTGAGTAGAGCGTAGAGTAGGTTGTTGTGCCCCTGGGTGCTAGATTTATCCGGTGGTTTGGTCCTTTCAACCATCATGATATCAATATTAGCACTCAACAGTTACTCTTTACACAATAGAGACAGTCCCAGGCAGAATAGCATGGTCCACCCTTGGTTTTGACAAAAAGTTGTCTAGTTGTATAAACAAGTTGGATAATACAAGTGCCTTCGGCACTTGGATTGTAGAGGCAGTTGTGTTTCTACTTCTTATAGGAATCAAACAATTTACTGGACGTTTATTTTAATTTGGAGATATTAATTTGATTGCCAAACATAACTGAAATCACAGGGGGCTACGTCGGGGTAGTAGGCCTAAGGTGTAGGAGGGAGAGAGAGAGAGAGGGGGGGGGGGGGGGGGGGAGGAGAAGAGAGGGAGAGGAGAATGACTGATATAAGAGGACTGATAGAATTGAATTGAATTGAAAAATCTTTTATTTGTCAATAATATAGTAACAGGTACATTTAAGAAGAAAAATGACAAATTGGTCCACTGACTTCTGAGATAGTCCCAGTTCTTCCAGTCGTTACCATTAGTTTTGGAAGAATAATTAAGAATAACTAAACTAGACGTGACTAAGAGGCAAGTTTGCGTATAAAAGACATAAGTAATGGGTTAATACTCCACATTAATTAAGTACATAATTATGTGTTAACAGTTAAACTTATTATAATAATATGACTACATAGTTTGCTATGCTTTATCGTATAGTACAGTACGATTCTTCAAGACCTTTAAAAATTCCAAATTATTTTTAGTACAACATATGAGTATTCATGAGAGATGGAGATTATTTATATTAGTACATGTATAAAAACGTGTCAAAATAAAGTTGACCATAGAAAATGCTGGTTGAAAAAGTTGAAAAAAATGGTTGGTCGTTAAAAAAAATAATTGGCCGAAAAAAAGTTGGTCGGAAAAAAAGTTGGTCGGAAAAAAAAGTTGGTCGGAAAAAAAGTTTAGTCATAAAAAAAGTTGACCATCAAAAATGCTGGTTGAAAAAAATGGTTGAAAAAAAACGGTTGGTTGTAAAAAAAAGTTGGTCGTAAGAAAAGTTGGCTGAAAAAAAGTCGTAAAAAAAGTTGGTCGAAAAAATAGTTGGTTGTAAAAAAAAGTTGGTCTCCCTCCCCTTTTATCCCCCCTCCCCCTCCTTCACCTCTCCTCTTCTTCCTCCACCGCTTTGATCCCTTCCTTCTTCCTCCTCCCATTCCTACCTCAGAAGGAGAGGGGTGACATCACTCTCACCTGCACCAATGTGTACACTGAGTGAGAGGTGCGCAGTTACCACTCTGGGCAACGTATGAAAACTTCCCTGAGGGATAGTGTGTTTTTTTCTAAAAAATTGTTTAAATATTGTATATTGGCCCGAAATGAAATTAAAAAAAAACAAAAAAAAACACACTTTGGCGTGACCTACATAGTGCAGCTTGACCTCAAACCCACAGGTCAAAAACCACGATTTAATATAATTAGGTTATAAAAAAATATACGGTAACTGTAACTCACTTATGTATATGGGGGGGGGGGGGTTCTGAACCAGAACCAGAATACCAGCTTCTTATTCTGGGTTGTGTCCAGAAGTATCAAACCGCCCATAATATATTTTTTCCTGTGGTAAATGAGTTGCTCGTGACTAACGTTTACCTTACAGATTGTTGAATGATCCCCCCCTCTCCTCCTCCCCCCCCCCCCCCCCCCCTCCTACCTAGTGTCCCGCACACACCACCGCCGTCGTGTGTGCGTGACGCATGCTCTATTGCATCACGCTAGGCCTGGCGTTAGGGTGCCCTTAGGGCTCCAACGTGGTGGCGCAAATGGCGGTCGGCAAGTCCCAACGCATCCCCATAGGATTACTATAGGAATATCGAGAATCTATTTTAAAGCCTCGATGGATTATTTCTTCGGACAAAAGGTGAAACTAACCAAACCAAACCAAACCCACCCCGAGCTCCGCCGGGCGTAAAAGTGCGATGGCAGCAGCTGGTGATAACAGTGACGTCGCACGAGCCTACAATATATACTTATTTAGTGGTTCGGGCTATAGTACTGTAGTAAGTAGGCTTACATGAGTTGTTTGTGTGTTGATCTAGTAAGTTATTTCCCCCTTTAGGATGTGAGAGGAGGGGGAGGGGAAAAACGAGGGTAAGAAAGGAAGGTAGGGCGAAATGGATGGGAGGGGGGAGACAGGTGGGGAGAGAGGGTTCGGAGTTCAGAGTAATCATATAAGAGAATCTATTCCAGAAGCCCTACTTCAACTTCATTATAATTTGAAAAGGTAACTTGCAAAGATAGAGTTAGAGCTAAGTTTAACAAATGTAGTGCACAATTTTGGCTATCCAAATGTAAATTTATAATAGGTCAAGTTAGAGCTAAGTTTAACAAGTCTAGGGCAACATTTTGATATTCCGAAACGAGGGAGGGATTTAGAAACCGAGTCAGTTAAAAGAAAATAATGGAATCGAGGACAAGGTAACGTTGCCAAGATTCACAAGCTGTTGCGCCATGAGAATTTGGTTCTTATTTCAACTAACAGGGGGAAAAAACATTGAATTTGAGGTATGTCAATATTTTACCTCACTGCTTATAACATGCAATGCATTTGTGCACTTGTTGTATTTATATCCATACTACTGTATTATATTAGTATGATTAACAATACTGAATAGGTACCGTATATGACCATGCAGGTGCTGACTCGCATGTATGATCTACTGCTGTTGGCACAATGTGATGGCATCCATTCATGCGTGATGCCCCCCCCCCCCCTTACACACACACACACACACACACACACACACACACACACTAGCCCCGCCCCTTTCCCACCCATGCGGCGGCCGTATGGCCCACAACCACAACACTTAGCTGCACTTTAGTTTGAATAGTCTACAAGCTATCTGTTCTTTGGTCTGTACCCATTCACTGTAATACAACCACTTATATATATCATGCTAAAGCTATTTATTATAATAGCAACATTTGGAGTTTACCCAACAACTGGAACAAACGGACCTAACCAGTCGATGGCTCCATAATCTGGAACCAAGTACTTAGGCCTACATTTCCGCCAAATGGAAATTGAAATTCTGAAGCTCCAGAAAGGAAAGTGAGAAACGGAACATGTTGTGTTATAGGTCTCTTGCCTCTGCCACGACGTAGCAGCAGTGAAGGAGTCTAGGGTTGATTGTTTCTGCCGTATGGTGATAAGTATCTTACGGTATCTACCTCTTCCAGAAGGTGTAAGTACATGTATACACATTCGTACTTAGAATAGATCATCCACCTACATCACGTACAATCGATGTTAAATTCATTTCTAGTTACCAGGCAGTTCCAGCTAGCGCCTAGACTAAGAGTCCTGTCCCCACAAACTTGGCTCCTGGAACCCACTATCACACCAATGCAAATCTGCTATTGTTGGGTGGGAGAGGGGGGCTGGGAACTTTATGTTATGTTATAGCTTATCTCAGGCCGGGCTTCCAAGGAACAAATGCGTCATAAGTGGCGACGGGGGCAGTGCGCGCAAACCGAAACAGGGCCCGTCTTACTTTTGGTATCCGCCAGCACTTGTCAGTAGACGCGGGAGGGGCGACGCTGGAGGATTAGGCCGCACTGTGTAAAGCTTAGTATTAATATTAGTAGTATATCTATAGCGGCCGGGGTGGCGGTGGACTGCAGTACGCATGCAGCAGGTATTTACCCTAACACTAAGTCCTTCAACTATTCTCTACTATTCGTGAAGTTAAAATGTTGCCACTGATAGAGATAAGAACCTGGAGGTACTTGTATGTAGACCGCCATTACTCACTATAGCTGTCCTACTGTTTATGCTATTATGGTCGATGATTATGTTTTTCTGTTGACTACTAAATAGAACTATACACTACTCCCGGGTACACGACTATAACACCAAGGCCACATATACTATGCTGTTAGTTTGACTAAATGTATTTGATAATAATTGTTTTCATGATCATTAATGTTGTAGGAAATTCTTGTCATGACAGATGACAGGAGACATTAAGTTAGTCACTTAATATAATACACTCGCAAGAATCACATCCTACTGCCCTAATTTTCATTAATGTATCTATCTATATATATATATATATGTCGCTGCATCAACTGTTCTGTTGAGGCTGCTGTAATGTTCATACTCTTCGACAAGCATAAAACATATTAAATCCCTATCACAATTTAGAATTAAAGCGATTTATTTATTTGTCTTCTGTTTCCGTGAAAAATTACATACGGCATACCAAACTAGGGAAGTGTATATACCCCCCCCCCCCACACACACACACAAAGAGCTAGTGAGTGTGGCGTGAAATGAAAACAGTGCGAGCTGCGTGTCCGGCTATGATCCTGTTACTGTGAACTCGTTTACTATGTGACAGTGTCCGGGTGGGCTGTGACATCATTACACGACATGAAACTAGTTTCACTTGACAGTCGCTTGTCTCATGCACATCACCTTATCTCACATTCACTGTTTGCCTTGTTATAGATATGCTCATCTATATCCCACTTCAATTATAGACTTTAATCCCCCCCCCTCTCTCTCTATTATTAAGTGTAGTATGTATGTATGTATGTATGTATGTATGTATGTATGTATGTATGTATGTATGTATGTATGTATGTATGTATGTATGTATGTATGTATGTATGTTTGTTTGTTTGTTTGTTTGTTTGTTTGTTTGTTTGTTTCCAGTTCAATGCGGTACATTAATAGAATTTCCGCATCTGGAAATGAGTGCCCCCTTCTATGCTAATCATAGGTCTTCCAGGAGGTCCCTTCTACATGAATTAATATCTGTTATTTTACTATAAGCTACTATACTATACATTCGTGAGTTAAGCTGATTACAATTGTACTTATAATTACAAGGTACCTAATACCAGTAATAGGTAAATATTATCTGTATGACAATGCTCTCTTAATTAATGACAACAATTATGTTCAAATTAAATTATGGTAACATTTGGGAAGTGGCTAGCTTCATGGTCATTCCAAATTATGTGTTATTATACTCGAGAGCAAGATTTATATTGTGATATCTGGTGATGAATATATTAGTGTAAGGAGTGGAGTGAGTGAGTCAGCACAAGTACTAGACAAGGAGTTGGTAGCAAGTGAAAGTAGACCCACCCGCCGCGCCAAGGGCTGAGGGTGAGGGGGCTGAGGGTGAGGGGGCTGAGGGTGAGGGGGCTGAGGGTGAGGGGGCTGAGGGTGAGGGTGAGGGGGGTGAGGGGGCTGAGGGTGAGGGGGCTGAGGGTGAGGGGGCTGGGTAGGAGGGTGGTGGACAAACTATTCATGCCTATTTCGAAAATGGGCGCCATTCCTGTGACTCGGTTCACTTGGATTAACTGTATTTATCAGTTATGATCAATTTAACAGGCGGAGCTAGGAAGCCGGTGGGTGTGGGGAAGTGGAGTAATGGTCAACTTGTGGCCGCCAGCGGTGGTGAACATGTATACATGTGTCAGTGTAGTGATCTGTGAGTAATGGAGGAGCGCGGTAATACTGGATGAGACGTGTGCCAAGGAAATGGCTAACTATGATATGCATATAAAGCCAATTTGTTGTTGTAACGTTTTTACATTCTACGGTATTTTAAAAAAAAAAAATTCGTGAATGTTAGTGAATTGGGTACCATTCTGTCAATCATCCTGAGTAGCAAGTTCATGTGATACATTTTGAGGTGTTGGTTGAGGATTGGTGTGAGGAGTGTGGACACTTATCTGGGAGGATATCTGGATGCCCATCTCTGTAATTCACGCCAACACTACTAACTTTGCACTTATGCAAGGACTGCTTGTCATGATTGACAACCTTCTACCATCTCTGCAGTAAATCCCTGAAGGCCAGTGTGACATCCTATTGGTTGACATTTGTTGTATTCTATTGGCTATCTTGGTTTGATTGACAAGTTGCCACTTAAGGCCACTGTATAGGTTTTGATAGGAATCCATTTAGAGAGGACCACCCATGACTGAATCTGAGTGATCTACACCTATTACACCCTTTGGGATTTCTGGGTTTCAAGTCTTGGAGACAGACAAGCTCGGAATTGCAAAGACTAAAAGACAATTGTGTATTATTAGATTACAATATGTTGTTTGATGTCTTATGTCTAATTCCCTTGCATTGTATTTTCATGTTTATCCAACTGCCTTTGTAAACAGGGAGCGTGCAACTTTCCTAGTTGTTAATAAACTGAATTTTACTTCCACTCCTGTGTTCTTCTAATACAGACATTTGATGCATTTCAGATTACAGTATGTCTGATATTCATAATCTAGTCATTGCGCACAAATAGTTGACCGTAGAATTTGTTTCCTTTGGAAACGCACAATATATACATTAACTTAAACTGATTATAATGTTAAACAGAAAAATAGTTCATTAAATGATTGATTAACTTGATAAACTTATAACTTGTTTTTTATTAATCCTGGTTTTCTTTTGGCTATATATATTATTATATTCACCAGTATATTATTTGAATACACCTGTGCATAGGAAGATGGATATTGAGAGTAGGCTCTATCTGACATATGACCCCTCGTTCTTTCCTTGTAAAGGGCTGCTTAGAACCCTCCCTTAATTTTCTTGATATAACAATGGGTCCTTTGTATATCAGATATCTCAATGTTCAACATCCATAATAGTGAGTTTCCAATTATGAAATGCATGGAACAATCATGAATTAATATTTTACGATGATGTCTTGTCCTTGTATAAGCCTTGTATTTAAGCCTTACCGATGATATTTAACAATAGCAGGTCATATGGCTAATAATTGGGAACTCACATTATAATACTGGTTTCTGTTCAATGATATATTAATACATCCCTGTGGGTAAGCATTACAGTGTGAATACCGTAATTTACATAAGAAGAATTTAAAAAGTGTGCGTGAATGTGGGAATGTACCCGCTTTCTGGTAGTCTTCCCTCTTGTTGATAGGAGGTTTAGCCCTCGTTTTATAAGAGTAGGGAACAAACTCAGATTGCAGTCGGGGAAGACGTGGTAGTGTCTGCTCACTTCTGTGCCAGCCCTGGATTTATGGAACCGTTGCCAAATGTCCCCCCAAAATACACCAGTTTACACCAATATGTACCAACATTTTCTCCTAATTGTCAAATTCCTATGTGTCTATAACCGTCCCATGATGGCAGTCTGAGTAGATGAAACTCAGGGCATACATCCTTCTGGGGGGAATGATGGGCGGAGACTATCTATTTGGCCCTCCCCACCAACTCTAGTACAATCTGAACAGCCTCTCTCTGCCCGGGGAGAGACGACCTCATACCTAGTCTGAAGTCAGATTTCAGATGATTCAGATTGCCTTTTGCATTAGCACTATGCAAACACCTACCTACGTAACTGCAGTTACGCAGGTACAAAATGGCGATGGGCCATTTCAAAACTTTTTCTATTTCAGTGAATCCTTGCAATATAAGACTGTTACTAAAAATTCTGAATCGGCAGATCTCTTCCTTTAGGGATTATTAAGAGTTGTGTTTGGTTCAATTATGTACCAACATTTGTATTCTCTTGTAAATCTAAGAACAAAATATTGCCAAGTACCTCTGTAACTTAAATCTGCTACCTCCGTAACTTCAACGGACTTTTAGGCAAGTACCACCGTAACTGGCATGGAAATGTACCTAGGTAACTCACCAGCAGCATTTGGTTACATAGGAATCTTTATTCATAACCAGTTTTACAACAGCAAGCCTATAAGTAGTTATTTTTCATGGGTATGATGATTATAAAAATACCAAGAAATCCAAATGATAGACCTCTGATCAGGGGTATCACAAGCAATATTTGACAGCATAGAGAGCGTAAAATTGGGTGGGTTCCGGAGCATGCTCCCCTGGGAAATAGTATAATACAATGAGTGCTGTTTTAGTGCTTATGTCATCAACTATAATCGAATTATTTCATAGCCTACTTACACACATCTCACACTCTCCCTCTGTACAAAAATGGGAATCTCCGAAGATTTCAAAGCCATTTAAAAGATTCGAACAGGATTTGGGGCCATGTGATATTTCGGGCCCTTGGACCCATATGCTAATGTTCCAACCCTTGAATGTATTTGCCCAAATTCTAGTTTTTTCCAGGTGTCTTTTGCATCACAAATATCCTAGCTTGATTTTTAAAAGGAGAGGGTGCCCCCACGCCCTCCCCTTAAATCCGCCCCTGCACTGAGGCGGGGAAAAGTGTGTCTATGCGTCATCAATATGTCGATATGTTGATGTAATTGATAAAAACTCATGATCTTAGTGCCATTTGATTCCTCTCATCCCGCTTGTTCATTCCAAATATACTTTTTTATACTTTCGACTAATATTTACACCTCGAAAATGTCAAAATGCATTTCCCCCCTCATTTTTCTAATGAAATAAATGTTAACCATGATATCAAACATGTAGCATAATATTATGTTCTAGACATTAATCATTCATATTAATTTGCTCCTATTGAATAGTCCTATATCTAAAGTGGCTCCCACAATTGTTTTTACTCTGTTAGTGAACCACCTCACACTGGATCAATTTAAATAATTCCAACTATAAATCTCACGTAAGGGGACCCGTTTTTATACCCATTCGCAATAATAGTTATATCTCTTAAAAAATCATCTTTTTATGCATTAAAAGTAAACTTTTGGGCACAAAATAGCCAATATTTAAACAGTCAAAATCAGTCACTTTCTAACACGATGGAAACGCACCTGCTGTTGCTGTTGCTGTGAAACGGGAGTTACGTAGGTTGCGTTTGCACAGTGATTAGGACTATGAAGCTGAAGGAAGTTGGCGGCAAGTGGACCCCTCGTGTAACTTAGGGAAGTCCCTTTCAGCAGAGACCCTACCCTATTTAATATAGGGTCTCTGCCTCCAGTCTGACACTGACCTAGACGGTCAGCATCAATCCGCGTTTTGTTTACAAAAGCGTAAGCTAAATATAGATTTTTTCGAACGATGTCACATAAATCCGGTTTTTCGCCAACAGGTACCGCTTGCTAAGGGGATTTGGTTTTTTTGCACTAATCTTCCTATAATTCCCCACGATTGTTACTCTCTTTCGACATCACTGCTATCAATGGACAACTCCTCCAGGTGCAAGTACTAGATGCATGTATATTTAAAAAAACAACAAAACGGCACTCACAGTTTCTATTTCATTTCGGGCTTTGTGTCATGGACTGGAGCAGCCACAGTGAATTTACCTGTGGTCAACCGGTAGTCGACCAATCTACCACATTCATACGGCTGGCAACTCTTTTTCTTTAGAAATACGTATAATTTTTTCATGAGTGATATTCCAAGACAAGTACAGATATTTTTTAAAGTCAGAGTTATATAAAGGCGGGGAGGTGGAAAGATAGCTACATTTGGAGGTTTGCCATGAGGACCCAGCCGTGTATTCACCAGTCCTGAACTGCCAGCTCTTTATAGATACTAGTGAACGACCCCAATCTCCCAACATTTAACATTAGATATAGGGATATGACATCACACATGCCTAACATACTATATAACTATTTATAATACCCATGCTCCTGTTGGCGAAGGAGAGTGGACCTCTAGTCCCCCCCCCCCCCCCATCCTCTAGATAGGTATCGATATCATGTCAGTTATGCTTCAACTTAATATGGCTGAATAGTCTCCCACTCTTAATATCCATAGGTGCCCATGCCAAATATATATTTGAACTTTACTTAAAAGAAAATGTGATATCAATTAGGCTGGTGAAAATGAATATATTTCCTATAAAGCAAAAACTATATAGGTAAAACATGTTTATCTGAAATAAGATCTCAATTATTTTAAGTAATTAAATTTCACTATTCTAATTACCTCACCAGATACAATTTGCTGTATACAGTGTGACACGGCTATGACTACAATGGTAGATTATTTGTGTTGTATTTTGTAAATAATTTATACTAAGATGTACATGTTTTACTTCTCTTTGCATGTGTGGCGATGCCAACAGCAGGAATATGAGTGTTTACTCTGACCAGACGATGGGTAGCGGTGGGTGGGTGGCTGAAACACGGGGGGCAGAGGCCCACTGCATGGTGTGCGGCCGGCCCAGGGAAGCAGTGACGGCGTTCCTGGACATCCTGGAGGTGGAGCGGCTCAAGGTGCGGCTGGAGGACGTGCTGGGTGTGACCTTCAAGGAGAACCACCCGCTCTTCACTAAGCTGTGTGAGCACTGTGAGCTCAACCTCACCGACATAGAGAGCAGACTCAATAACTTCAGACTCTGCTTCAGGAAGTCCCTCAGGAGGTATGCTCTATAGTATAGGGGTTGATAGGTATTAAGACTATAGAGTCGTAGTTGATGATTCTGTAGTTCATTGTAGAATGAGGTAATGAACATGGGTACATGCAGTGTACATGTGAACTATACGGTTGCGTGCAAGCAACGTTCATGCAACTTTAAGAATGTTCTAGTTGGATCTAGATTTATCATGTGGATCTTTCCAGAGGGAATGATCCATGTGATAGATGATGCAATGATCCAGAAGAATCAGGATCATAGATGATGCAATGTACATGAATGTTCTAGGCGGGGGTATCTGGCACCTGTGTATGCTATGGGGGATGTGGTGGTGGGGGTATCTGGCACCTGTGTATGCTATGGGGGATGTGGTGGTGGTAGTATCTGGCACCTGTGTATGCTATGGGGGATGTGGTGGTGGTAGTATCTGGCACCTGTGTATGCTATGGGGGATGTGGTGGTGGTAGTATCTGGCACCTGTGTATGCTATGGGGGATGTGGTGGTGGGGGTATCTGGCACCTGTGTATGCTATGGGGGATGTGGTGGTGGTAGTATCTGGCACCTGTGTATGCTATGGGGGATGTGGTGGTGGTAGTATCTGGCACCTGTGTATGCTATGGGGGATGTGGTGGTGGGGGTATCTGGCACCTGTGTATGCTATGGGGGATGTGGTGGTGGGGGTATCTGGCACCTGTGTATGCTATGGGGGATGTGGTGGTGGTAGTATCTGGCACCTGTGTATGCTATGGGGGATGTGGTGGTGGGGGTATCTGGCACCTGTGTATGCTATGGGGGATGTGGTGGTGGTAGTATCTGGCACCTGTGTATGCTATGGGGGATGTGGTGGTGGGGGTATCTGGCACCTGTGTATGCTATGGGGGATGTGGTGGTGGGGGTATCTGGCACCTGTGTATGCTATGGGGGATGTGGTGGTGGTAGTATCTGGCACCTGTGTATGCTATGGGGGATGTGGTGGTGGGGGTATCTGGCACCTGTGTATGCTATGGGGGATGTGGTGGTGGGGGTATCTGGCACCTGTGTATGCTATGGGGGATGTGGTGGTGGTAGTATCTGGCACCTGTGTATGCTATGGGGGATGTGGTGGTGGGGGTATCTGGCACCTGTGTATGCTATGGGGGATGTGGTGGTGGGGGTATCTGGCACCTGTGTATGCTATGGGGGATGTGGTGGTGGGGGTATCTGGCACCTGTGTATGCTATGGGGGATGTGGTGGTGGGAGTATCTGGCACCTGTGTATGCTATGGGGGATGTGGTGGTGGGGGTATCTGGCACCTGTGTATGCTATGGGGGATGTGGTGGTGGTAGTATCTGGCACCTGTGTATGCTATGGGGGATGTGGTGGTGGGGGTATCTGGCACCTGTGTATGCTATGGGGGATGTGGTGGTGGGGGTATCTGGCACCTGTGTATGCTATGGGGGATGTGGTGGTGGTAGTATCTGGCACCTGTGTATGCTATGGGGGATGTGGTGGTGGGGGTATCTGGCACCTGTGTATGCTATGGGGGATGTGTCTTATATCATCGCTTCTCCCCAATCCCCTGGGCTCGAGGTGAGAAATCTGGTGGTTTGCCAAGAAAGCAAAATCTAATGTGTAACTGTTATACCCCTATAGTTATACATTTCACTGTGTCGTCTCTCCCGTTGCTTGCAGTAGCTATAACTCTTAACGTGTCTATTGTAAATATGATTATGTCATATCAATCATACTACTAAAAATGAGTTATCACTAATAAACTGTTATAACTTTGCTGCTAAATAAAGTATGACCCATCTCACATTAGCCATAGTCGATCAAGTAAGTGTCAAAAGAGAACTGTACCGTGAATACAATAGGCGAGGAGAAGGTATTGGTGAAGTGTTGCAGCAATCACGTCTAATACCAGAGTTACTTCCCTCCACCAAGTACCGTCCTTAAATACCTGACTGACCCTGGCTCAATTAACCATGGTTATACCATAGTTACAGTACATTTAATGTTAAAATGAACCAAGTACTAACAAACAGATGGTAAGATAAATAAATGGTTTTATCACTAGGCCCTAGGGCCTATGCAGAGGCACACAGAGCATGTCTTAATACTTTTACTGCTTCGTGTTACCTTAGTTTTATTCTAATGCTTCCCTACCAGCTGGTATTTCTTACTCTTGTTTTTTTCTCCACCCCCCAATGCATCATCCTCTGTAGTCCTCCTTACCCGTTGATGCGTGGCACTAATTCTGGGGCAGCCTAGGCGCGCACACTACTTTGGTCACAACTCAGACACCTCCAACCTCTCCAGTCTGCGGTCTATGTCCTCCATCCATGCATAACGTTCAGAGTTTAGCATTAGTATCACTTGTGACGTGAGGTTTTTGTTTTTTTACACATTTTTTACCAGGACTAGATCCCCGCAATGGTGGTCTTTCTCTAGTACCTGGGCGAGGAGGTGAAACTGTAGCCATGTCCGAGTTCGAACCCATAACATGCTACCGATGTCATTGAGCCGACCCGGCTCTGTAGAGCACTCGGCCACCCCACATGCAGGTTATTATAGCCAAGATGTGGTTCATGGGTCTCATATCTCCCACCGCACTTCTAGCTCCCCTCAGACTTTATATAACATAACCATGCTCCAGTTGGTCCTAATTGAGAATCTAAATAGAATTACAACTATTTATAAACCAGGTCTCTGCAAACTAGGTCCATAATTTGAACCATTACACGCTTACTGGTGAATGATATAAACCAGTGTATAACATTGTTTTACAGCTTACAGCTGTTATTTACTCCTGCCAATTAAATACTCTAATACTATTAATATTTTAATAAAGATCCATACATGACAGAAACCTCGATATTCATACAAGGCCGACAGGTTCTTGCATTCAATGCTTTGTGAATCGCTCCTGGAGGGATCCCGCTTTTGACTTGATGCTTGATATCACACTTGACAAAGCCTATGGTGGGGTACACTTTTACTGGGTATCTAATAGAGAGAATGGGACGAGCCGGCAATAATCAAATATTTATTGGACGAGATTCGTCCACATAAGCATGATGCCGTAGGCAGAGTGCTTATGTGGACGAATCAAGTCCAATAAATTTCCGATTATTGCCAGCAAGTTTCATTCTATATTTATTACATGTGCATAAAATTTGATCATATGTCATCAGATATCACTGAAAAAATATCAAAGAAGTCTTAGAGAGCCCCGCTGCCCCACTGACAGCCCCACTGACAGCCCCGTTAGTAGGCTTACAACGGTGCCCACTGTGTGATCATGCAGTATTTAGAGGCCTACTGATATTGTTGAATTAAAACGTTCATATCGCAGCCATTTCTTGAGCTACAATAATAAAGCTTATATCATTTGATAGAGAATTTAATTCTCTATTTAATGGTGTTTTATTATGTATTTTTATAATCATAGTACCAGAATCACGGGTGGATTACCGATTGCAGTGATCTCTGCAGCGATCTCCGCAGAGACAGCGGAAGTGCGGAGGTAACGTCAGAGCTATTTTTAGACAACTACATTTTTATGGTATGCGTACTATATGAATATTATTATAGCACCCCACTTATAGCATCTCTCTATATATATAATATATATATATAATAAATGCTCTAATAGCAGGCATGCACCCATTAGGGGCAGCACATGTACCTGACTTAGCATATATGCATGTTAATAAAACTTGCTTATAACCGACAAAATAGGGTGTGGCTGCCGTTAAATTCCTCTCTCGCCCTTGATATTAGTGGAACCAAATGGGTGCTACTAGGCTGTAAATCAAGCAAGCAATCAATTAATATTAGTCTCTCATCCCAACAAAAAATAACTATCAGTCTTAAATGTATGGCTGAGCCTACACATATGTTGACTGAAAAAAGGGAAGAAAAAAAGAACATATGTTGACTGCGTTAACTAGACCATGGAGGGTATTTATGCCCTGATTACAGTCATACATAGGCGCTAGAGACTAATTTATCATTCTGCATTTTGGACATTTTAAGTGATAATTTAATGATGAAGTATGAAGTGTACGAGTAAATCTACTTGGCCCAAATAAAGGCTTATCGACACAGAGATATGTATGCTACAAAGTGCTTGGCCCTGATAAATATATCTTTTTAATTTAGGTGTTAGATTAGATCGGTGCGTTATAGAGGACCATGTGATACGGGCGGGAAGTGGAGCACAAGATAGTAATGTGAAGTGGAGGACCATGTTTGCGGCTTGGTGTATGCGTCAGTGGTCTTTTAATATTTTCTAATCGGGGCAAGAATTATAACACACTGTGTTGTTCTCAGTTTGTCTGACAAATTTAAGGTAATACGTTGCCCAGACACCACAATATTACTTTATTGAGAAACAACGTATTTATATCCCATAGCAAATACTCGTAACATAAGAAAAGTTGCCCTAAATATGGAGACACATTAAGTACAGTCATCTCTTCTCCACAAAATTAAGAAGTCGAATATCAAAATACGTCTTTTTTAGTTCCCTCTCGAGTTCTCGCCATATCCCACATAATTAATCGTTCTAATCGGACAGTTGTGCTGCCAAAGATGTGTAAAAAGGCTTTTTTCTGGAGGCATATAAACAGCCCAAACTTTCTATACAGGTTAATTTTGCCTCAAGTGAAGTTACCTAGGTATGGCTTCTCCATAATACCTTTTTCTTCCAATGTACTGTATTTCGCTCGCTCTACCTCTTGCACATGCTGTACCATGAGTACCATTCTTTATGTATTATATGCCCTTTATTAATTGACTTTGAAGTAAAGATATTTTACCCAATGCTTCTTTAATTCCTCTGATAAACCTGCAAATTGGTTCTAATTAGATTTATTTACGGTAGACCAGGGAGTTGGATATAATGATTGAAGAACTGTTACTGAAGGTGAGCAATAACTGACCATATATATGGGCAGAAAGTACGCCAAGCAATTTTTAGATTCGTTTATTCAGTAAAACGTGGAAAAAACACATTTTCCCTTAGACTCCTATAGACTCCTATAAGTAGTACCCACTGGGTTTTTTCAAGCGGCTATATAAAAAACCCTAACTGGGTGACATATATATTTTCCATTAATTTGTTTCTTATTATGAGGGGCGCTATTGATTTAATGATATTACTGCTTTAAATGATTTTAATGCGAATTCCGAATACTACAATCACACAGAAAATAGACATACAGGGGACGGGACGATGTGGCATTGCATGTGGCATTGCATGTGGCAATGTTGACAAAAAAAAAACAGGTCAACCAGGTCGGTACGTCCGGTTCTGGGGGTCTAGAATTCGCCCCCTGTTGTGTGAAGTAAATGTGCCAAGAGGGCAGGCTAATTGAATAAAGTTATTTTAAAAAAGGTTAATTGAATAAAAGTAAATTTTAAAAAAAACTTTCTAAATTTTAAAAGAAAGTTACAAACTATTTAGCCTAGCCTAGCTTACTACTTTTTTGTTTTTCCGACAGCCTTTTTTTTATACGACTGACTGACTTTTTTTTCGACCAACTTATTTTTCGACCCAACTTTTTTTTACGACCTACTTTTTTTACGACCAACATTTCTTTTTCAACCAACATTTTTTGTTTCAACCATCATTTTTTTATGACAAACTTTTTTTATACATGTACTAATATAAATCTCTCCATCTCTCATGAATACTCATATTTTGTACTGAAAATAATTTAGAATTTTTAAAGGTCTTGAAGACTGAAACTGAAAGTATCTGGTTACTCCTGGCAATGATTAAACATGCATCATGCACCATGAACGTATAGGACTGCACTTGGTATTAGTTCTTTTTACTAAACTGATAGAGTGATAGAATGATATGAGGGCAGCTGATAGGCTCGACCCGAATTGGGTCGGTAGACCCTTCACAGGCATGTTAGTATAAAAACCGATGTTATGTTGTCTTGTATAGTAATAGACTAGTCCTCGTCCCCAAGACAGGGTTGTTTGTAGAGCTCAGGTGTATGGTAGTGACCATAACAAGATAGTTTTATTTCTATTCGAGATTTCTTTTCATAAAAAAATAAATCTAAGACTTGCACAAATCCAATGAAAAAAGAACTTGTCATTTTTATTTTTCATTGACCATTCATGTATACCATTAATGAATACTACTGTGCAGTTACCATGGTTAGCATGGGCATACTGCCATATTCATATAATACATGTATATTCTTATATTATATATATTCTTATACATATAATCTATACCCGTAATACATACTCATCACTCTTCACTCACACACATTATGTGCTGTAATAGAGAGTCCTCAACACTAGAATGCACAGAAAATGTACTGCACATATAAGTGGAGGAGGTACGTTAACATCCTTTTATACAGCATCTGTCTGAAACACTTGATGAAGGAAAATAATTTGAACCTTATCATCGACCCACTTTTGAATTGAAATTGAAATTGTGGTCAGTGTTATCTGTATTCATCAAATCTGTGAAGATAAGCTCTGGACCCTGGGACATAATGATAACTTGATTTGACACCCACTTAGGCAAAGAGAAAGAGAAATGAGTAGCGCAGGGCGATAGAGAGGGAGGTGCTAAGAGGACGGGGATTGTGTGTGTGGTAGGTGTGGGAATGTCATCCCTAGAAAGAGATAGGAGAAGGGAGGGGGCTGAGACTTACTGGTAGTTTAAAAACAGATAAGGAGCAGGGTGGGAGAGAGATGAGGGAAAGGAGGAGGGGGAATTGACGGGGGTAAGTGAGATTGGGTATGTTTCAGACTATTCCGTACCACCTTGTAGCATCATCTAACTGACTTCCATATGTGTGTCTGGTCTATGTCACCTATAGATGCAGTAGGGATACTACTTTCAAAATTCGGACCTGTTTGAAAAACAATTTCCATTTATTCCAAATATATACCCGAGATAACTTAATAGTCTTTGATAGGAAGTTACTTTTCAAATAATCGTGATTAAACTATTGCATCATGATGTGCGCATCTTAGGCTTGAATGAAGGCTGGTGACACAGTGGTCCAGTGCGGACAAAGTTTCTACATTCCACAGTTTTATGAAATGCTGGAGGTATTCAAATACCGAATTGGAATGATTAATGATGGTTTAAATCTGCCATATTTACTTCAGTTATTTATCACCAATATTGCACAAAATCACTTGTCGATCATAGTACATTTGGTATGAATATGTATATTCTTGTGATTGTATATATTCCTGTGATCGGGGACCCGGATATTCTGTGTAAACCCAAATAGGGAAAATGGAATAGTTGTATATAAAACGATGACTGATCATGACGTCATGGCGTTCCTGTTTCTAGGTACGAGTGGCAGCGGCGTAACCTACTTCTCAACCTCGGCTACGATATTGACCAACTGCACCTACACCCCGAAAGAGGAAGTGAAACCATAAGCGAAAGTGAAAGTAAGACGTCACCACAAGCGTCCCTGGACACTGTAGTACACACTGGTGTTGGTAGAAGTGAGTCAGGCGTTGAGTACAACCATTCATACATGCGAGGAGCATGCACCAGCAACTTACCCCAACCAGTACACACAGTGCCTAATACAGACAGAAACATACCCCAACCAGTACACACAGTGCCTAATACAGACAGAAACATACCCCAACCAGTACACACAGTGCCTTATACAGACAGAAACATACCCCAACCAGTACACACAGTGCCTAATACAGACAGAAACATACCCCAACCAGTACACACAGTGCCTAATACAGACAGAAACATACCCCAACCAGTACACACAGTGCCTAGTACAGACAGAAACATACCCCAACCAGTACACACAGTGCCTAGTACAGACAGAAACATACCCCAACCAGTACACACAGTGCCTAATACAGACAGAAACATACCCCAACCTGTACACACAGTGCCTAATACAGACAGAAACATACCCCAACCAGTACACACAGTGCCTAGTACAGACAGAAACATACCCCAACCAGTACACACAGTGCCTAGTACAGACAGAAACATACCCCAACTTGTACACACAGTGCCTAATACAGACAGAAACATACCCCAACCAGTACACACAGTGCCTAATACAGACAGAAACATGGTCGCTGAAAATAGATATAATGTTGAAAATGACAAGTTGGCAACAATTCAGTGTAATAATATCGTGAGTGCGAAGTACACGGTGGTGAAGCAGGAGCAGGAGGAGGGCCAGGAGATGGGAAGGAGTAAGGAGGTTGCCCCTGCCCACTGCTCCTGTGGCCCTACTAAGGATGGACAGAGGGTCGGGGAAGATGCCCTGGACCTGTCCCACAATGAGTACATACTGGACCTGTCTGTTCACACAAATAGGGAGGAGGAGGAGGAGGCGGGTGAGGGTCGGCGTGGGGGAAGTACCAAGCCGTCAGCCCAGCTGGTGGCTGTAGCCGCTGATGTGGAGGCTCTCAATCACTCCCCACATAACTTACTGGCTGCCCAGTCTCCCACTAAACAATTCAGACTGAAGAGATCCGCGCCGCCTCCGCTGATCCAAGTATTCAAGATCAAAGAAGAGAAGCTGGACGAGGGTGTAGCCAGTGCGGAGCGGCACATAGGAGAAGTAGAGAGAGACCTACCGCCCTACCCCATGCTCAACGCTAATGTAACCGCCGTAGTGAACGTGAGGAACAAGGCCCAACTGCCACCCAATAATAACAAGAACACTATACCTGGAAATGGCCAGTTTGAGACACATATTACTGGCAAACTAAGGATCCCACTCGTGAGCCACCATAGCCACCGGGGACCGGCCATTGTTTCGCTGAACTCTGAGGCTGTAGTGATGACAGACCACGGTATGAGTGGCCGTGTGCCCCTGCAGTGTAATTACCGCATGGGCCCGGGCAGCCAACTGGTGCCAGTAGACAAGGCTGCTGCCCAACCTCCTCCACCCTCACCCAACTTCTATAAGTCTCCAGTGTCTGCTTCAGAGGTGGCTACTTTCAGCAAGGAGTTGGTCAAGTCCAGTCATGGAGGAGGAGGAGGTAGGGAGGTGGTGGTGTATCCTGTGAACTACCAGCCCACCACAGCCTGCTCCCGTCTACGCCACAGCAGTGCACAGGTCAGTAACACACCTTGTCATTAATGGACTCCAGCGATAGCAAACCTTCGTAACAAGGCAGCATCCTCAAATAGTTATCAATATTATACACTATCCTGCATTTTCGCATCTGTTTAACACGAATCTGTCTGGTATTGTATCGTTATAGTAATTGTAACACCCAGTTAAAATATAATCGTTAAAAGAAATATTATAGAACCTGTTTTTTAGGGATTTTAATCCCACTTTTGATCCTTGATCTGCCTGATGAGCCCATCAAAGGGGCGAAACCATGTAATGCCAAACACCATCAGTGATGGTGGAAGGGGCCCTCTCAACCTGTTTGATACTTAGCTATAGTTTAGCGCCCTATTCCTTGACAAGAAAGTGGGGGGAAGTGGGGGTAAGATGTGATCTCTTGACCATTAAATGTCACCCACCACCGCCTATGGCGGTAGACTGGAACGGGATGAGAGACCTGATATCCTATTACAGCTAAGACAAGAGGAATTATCATCCCAATTTGGTCGAGGGGGCAGAGTCATACCATAATCCAGCTGTTCTTTTATGAGGGTGTTAACAGATTAACAAGAACTAGTGGCCATTCCTTCATCCACTCCTCGACGGCTGGCATCCCATCACCTATGTTTACATAGCGTAGCTATTAGACAGAACATTTCGAATGATGCCCGTAAATCGGGTCTCTCGTATAATACTAGGGCCCATCAAGGGGATCTGCGTTTTCCGATGTATTTTCCCCGTAAAACTACGCTATTATCACTGTATATCTACATAAACGATGTCACTCTACAACTTGGACAGAATGAAATGTTTCATACGGCCTTATTTAAAAAAGAACCAAAAAGGTTTTTACCCGTACCTTCTCATGGTGTATTCCGAATAGTACCGAATAACTACCTATCAACCCTCTACCATTGGTCAGGCTCAGCAGAGCATGACCAACGATGTCAACATAACAATCAAGAGGGTGGGTGGGTGCGAGAGGGTGGGTGGGGGTGGGGAGGCTATAGATCCTGAGCACAATAATCTTACTAAACTAACCAGCCAAACAGTTACACGGTACACCACCTTGGCGATATGCTTCTGGACATCAGAGAGAAAACACCGGTGTCTAATTAACCTGTCATAAACTATATGTAACTAGGCTAACAACACCAAAATAAACAAGGCCAGTTTTATTTTTGGGCCATCAATTACACAAAGTTGGGAAAAATAGGGCCTACATCCATTATTATTATGTAAAGATAATTTGGGTGTAATTTCCAGGTGTGTCTCTGACATCACACCTGGATACCTGTGCACCTGTCTATGACGTCATAGACCGTACCGTCGCCAAGTGAGAGTTCTAACTCTCGTTACATGGTAGCAGTCCTGAAGGGAGCGGAGGGTGATAGATTCGTCCCACATATTATAGAACCTGTTACAAGGTTCCTCTATTGTTTTAAGCGGGGAACTATGTATACTTTTAAAAAAGTCCCGGGTTTAAAGGTTTGTTGGACGAAACCTTATCCTGTAGTATGCCGACCCAAATCTGTAGTTGTATTTCGTCTGACGTTATATCAGACGAATCCACGATATTTATAAGTGCAGATGTTATAAATGATGCCGGAATTGTGTAATTTAGAGATCGCCTTATCTGTTCTTAGATGTCCAAGCCTAATGACTCTGATGCCGAGGAGATGGATGAGGATGAGGATGAGGAGGCGATGGAAAGAGATGATGAGAGCGACTCCTCGTCTACCGAGTGTTCAGTGATAAGGAAACTTAGCAAACAACAGGTAGGCCAGCCACATACTGGGAGACCTCTTGTATGGGGGAAATTTGTGGTAGTTTTCTGTATTTGCGATGTGATTACGAATGTTACCTTACACATACACACATGGGATAGTAAAAAGGAAAAGAACAAGTATACGGGAGATAGAAAGGTTGCCAGGGAGGGGTCGTCTGAATATGACATATGGAAGTAGTAGGTCTTATTGGGTACATCTATAAGTAAACCCAAGTTTGTTGTTACACGAAGTTACAAATTGGCGACCTCTTTAATTATGTTAGTACTCCAATAAAGTTAGCTTCTTCTCAAGTTTGAATTGATTCAAATCCATTTAGGAATTTCAAATAAACTTAAAAATAAATAGTTTAAAACAACTACTCGAACCAAATATTTCTCCTTATGCGAGGCATAGCAACTTACTCCACCATATGAATATAGTAGAAACAGCTGCCTTAGCCACTGTCACTATTTCTTCTATTGGACTTGCTTGCAAATATGAATTTTGCAATGGGTCATTCTGGACGATCTGGTCAACTCCCCGGCATGTATCATTGTGTTTTATTATTGGTGCAGGTGAGAGGGGGTCGGCGACAGCTGCTGCGGCCATGGCTAGAGGACCGACTAAACAAAGGATCTGTGCCGTCCGTCCGCTGGCTGGACAAGGAAAAGCGTCTCTTCCAAATACCATGGAAACACCGCAGTAAGAATGACTGGACGCCAGGCAACTGCACCATATTCAGGGTATGTGAGCCACACGATAAGGTGCATGCCCAATACTAATTTATAAAGTTGGGAACAAAGTTTTCCTCGTGAACTATTTTTGACTAGCTAATGCTAAAGTATTTTGTAAGATCTGGCATTCAATATCATTCATTTCTTTTTACAATAGTTGTTCAGCGAGAAGAATTGTTGAGACTACATCAAGACATTAGTTGTAGTTTGTACAGCCCTAAAGGCTGAGGTTGAAATCTAGTGATATGATCTCAATTCCTGCCCTGCAGTTTAGTTGTGATTATCTTGTAATTGAATGTTTGAGCCCCCAAGGTGTTCTTACAGCTGACATACAGTAGAGTGTAAACTGTCTACTATTACAGGACTGGGCCGTCCATACCGGCAAGTACAGCCCTGGCGTGGACAAGGCAGACTACTGCAGGTGGAAGACGCGCCTGCGCTGTGCCTTCAACCAGGCGGCAGACATCCGGGAGAGGAAGGACCTCAGCAAGACAAAATGTGCAGAGCCATACAAAGTCTACGAGTTCCTTGCTAAAGAAGGTAAGCACAATAGTTTACATTTACTTAGCTCTAATTTAAATTTGTACTATGTTGCTTAACATAACTCTTGATTTGATTCTTATTACGTGTATGTTATGTGCCTTAGATGTCTGTAATATAAGTAAGAACCAGCAGAAGAGGATTTTAAAATCGAGGTCACATGCAATAGATAAACATGTTGAAATGAATACATATTTCACAAGATCATTCAACACAAGTCTGGATAATAAATCTAATGTGCATGAGAACTAAAGCTGGCTGTTTAGTGCTATGTATTTATCTTATTATATCTCCGTGGTCTTACAGAGGCCAGGAAAGTGGCGGCCCTGAAGGCAGCTCATATACAGGCCAGGACGCAGGCACCCAGCCCTCAGCCCACTGTCGCTCCTTCTCACACACAGGTCAGCAGCCGTTTACCTCAGACTTTAAGTTTGAATTTAAATAATAGTGAACAAAAACCCCACCCACCCCATGATGGTCCTTTACATATGTTTCTCATTTCAGCGGATATTCCTGAATTTGGCTTATGCTGTACAAAATAACTCTTGATTTGAATTTTAAACTTATACATATTTTGATTTTAAAACTTTAAAACTGCCTCCTGGTACCAACTGTCCCGAAGAGTCATGAAAAAAATCAAATCCTCTCTTATGCAATATCTAGAGGACAAATGCCCACTCGTCAAGCCTGTATCGGTCAAAAGTGGTAAAATGGTATTGAATCATGAGACACTTCTGGCAATAAAAACATATGGGAAAAACTGGCTTACCCTTCGATGAGAATTTTTCAGAATATTTAGATAATAACTTGAATATTGTCTCATCTACGAAAATCCGAAGAACAGGTCCTCTCTTGCCTGAAGGATGTAGATCCTAACAAGGGTAGTGGTTTAGACTGGGTAAACACCAAGGTATTACATTTTTTCCTTATGGAGCTTTTAGGTCCAATTACAAGATTGTTAAAATTGTGCGTTAATTCCTGTAGTCTTCCCAAAGAATGGAAGGAATACACAGTTGTATCCATCCCAAAATCAGGTAATCCTCGTGTTTTGAAAAATCTCAGACCTATAGCTCTGGTACACCCTTTGTCGAAACTACTTGAACATTTTTAATGAACAATCTCCAATTGCCTTATCCCCTCACAACTGGTATCTAACAAAATATCAGAAACAATATCAGGTATCTGGGTTTCCAAATAGATTGTTATTTAAATTTTAACGATCATTTCCAAAAAATGAGATTTACAATACAAAACAAAATCAACCAAATATCCAGAGTCAGAATCTGTCTTAATAGGGATTTAACAACAATGATTGTGAAGGCTCATGTACTGTCGCTTTCTGAATATGAAACCTAGAAGTGCAATGTCGCCTCTTTTAGTTATTCGGTCTATCCTTAGGGTGGTCATCATTTGCTGAAGAGACAGATGAGGATTGTTTGTGAAAATCAATCTCACTGCACGATTATGCAGATTTTGTATTTTTTTAAAAATAAACATAGCATTCGTGAGATTATAAAGGAATAGCAGGGTTCCCGCGGGTCTTAAAAAGTCATTAAAAGTCATGAATTCTGAGTTTGGGTTTTTAAGGGCCTTAAAAGTCATTAATTTTCACTGTGAGTCATTAAAAAGTCATGAAAAACTATCTGAGCGCCGTATAAGAGTAGTCAGAACAGAAATGAAAGAGAAAAAATGATAAGCATGCTATTTTTTCTTCTATTTCAAATTATTTCATTGTGTAATGACACTATGCTATTAGAAAAAAATGATATCTCAAAAACATTGTTAGGGTGCCTAGGAAAATAAAGCTTAATCATGTAAACTATGAGTTTAAGTTTTAATGATTAAGGGATTGACCTGATGGCCCTTAAAATCAGCAGAACGCACTAAAACAGTATCATTTTGCTCAAAATTTTCCTGGGGGGGCATGCCCCCAGCCCCCCCTAGATGGGGTGTGGCCCCGCTATACTCTTGAATATTTCTGGTGCGTACCCTGAGTATACCCACTCAAGGGCAAAAAATGGCTGAAAGGGTATCACAAGCAAATGCTCTGAGGAGTAAAAGAACAGAAAGAATTGGTCAAAAATTGGTATCTCGTTTGTGCCATTTCATGGTAATAAATTATCTGCTAACATGACTTCTTTTGGTCCTTAAAAAGTCATTAAAAACTGTGGGAATTGGTCATTAAAAGTCATGGAAAATGATGTGCTCTGGACCGCGGGAACCCTGAATAGACAATGTTCAATTTCTCTCACTTGCCTGAGCATATACATGATGGAGAAATACATACCGTACTCGACAGGCCGACGGTATTAATCTCATATTACATTGTACCAGCACCAAAAAGAGAAAAATTAATGAGATCGCCAATGTACCAAGTTCTCGAATCTGGAATAATCTTCTAGTTCAAGAAAAATCAAAATAATGGCAGAATTTAAAGAGATTTTTGAAAGATACTCAAAGGTGGCGAGAATAACTCTCTCACTGCTTTCTGAGACACTTGTAATCCCTTTGAACCCTTATGATGAATATTTATGTGATTACGAGATTTAAGCCTGTCGGTCTGTTTTTCCTTGTTGTAAACACATTAGTTATATTTCACGTGTACCCTTCAACCCAACTGTTTCGTTCAACTTGTCAACCCTAGTCCTATACTATAGTTATCTTAGGGAATACGGTGCATTCAATTCAACATTTGTGTTCTTATCCTTGCAAACTATGACCACTGTATTGGGCCGAAAATTCTATATAGAAAAAGCTTTTGTCTATTTCTCAAGAATATTATATTCCCTATGTATCATTGAATCCTATATTCAATTATTTAAAGGAGTAATTAACTTCTAGCACCAAAGCTTGTGTATTATTGAACGCTTATTCACTAGGGTACTAAATGAGATTGCATTTGTAATTTTTTCTCTTGTATCATTGTAAAATTTATTTAAAGGGTAAAGAATTTCCATGATTGAAACGTATCACGTTGTGAAATATCTGGAAATAAAAACCTGTTTTTTTGTTTTTTTAAATTGTCCCAAGTAGAGATGGAGAGCACGTCTATACAAAGTACGGTTACGACATTTCGCTGGTATATGAAACCTCCTATACACACTACTCAAATAAACAACCTACGAAATTTATGTCAACTTTATCGCCGATGTGAAATCTCACCTTTATGCACCTGTGTGTATTGCAAGTAATCCACAAATGAATTAAGTTTTAACTAATATTCAAGTTGAAGCAAGGAACAGAGTAGAATGACGCCCATATGGAATTAGTGATGTCCACCCCAAATACTCCCTGTTCCAAAGGGAGCAGTCATTTACCAGCACACACGCTCTTTGCCACAGATCTAACCTTAAAAAGTCCAAAATACTGTGTGCGCACTTAGCCGAATCATCAACCCTATACCGTGCTACTGTGTACGCGTGAATAGGGTCGAAGAGCAGCCTATACAAAATAAATAGAAAACACTCAGACCTAGAGTTATGCACAGAGTTGAGCAGGCAAACTTTACATGTAGTATCTTATGGCAATAGTTTGATGCACGGGCATATTATCTTATTGCGGGGGACAATATATATTTTCATACGAGTCATGACTGTTGTGACGCATCACCCAATCAAAGTTGAGGTCATGACGCAACGTTGTCAGTTGCTAAGCTGAAGCAAGGAACAGAGTAGAATGACGCATGTCGCTCTATCCGCTCTATCCACGCCTGGGTGGAGCGGACTGCACTTTTGCTTACAAATGCACCCAAACGGCCCCAAACAAACAGGAAACTGTGTTTAATTCCCTTTTATTATAAACATAGTGAATGCGAGCAATAATTTGCTGTGTGATAAGAAGAAATCATGTTTTAAAACACTTTTAATGATCAACAGCCTCCCCTGCTCCTTACGGTAAACATGGAGCATATCATTACATGTTATGAGCGCCGCGCTTACTGTCCATTTCAACACTGACTATAGTCTGTTTCAATGGTTGTGTTCAGATGATTTTACCGCCAGTCAGTTTGATTATTTAGATTAAATATGGCAAAACATTTCATTTACCCATGCAGCAACTTTTACATAGACATGCGCATTTCCTTCCAGTAATATTTTGCAAGTTTGAAACACAAAGTGGCGATTTTGGAAATTATTGCATAGGGCGCTCTACAGCCCAGTCACTTGAATGGGTTGTATGTACAGCTATGTGCGCACTATAATAGTGTTAATAATACCAATCTGAATGCTAAAAGGCAACATTGTTATGATAACATTAGAAGGAACTTGTGGAAACAGTTTCTGTGACCTTGGTAACAAACCAAGGTGTATAGACACGTGTCCCCTTCTGGCTCCTGTGATTCAACACTCACTCTATATCATATGTGAATCGTCATATTTGCAGGTGGCCGGTTACGCCAGCGCTAAGACGACAAACACGATCCCAGTGTCAGTGAGTAGTGTACGAGACAGAGATGAGGCGCAGTCAACAGTGAGTAGTATAAGAAATGGCGACATGACGCAGGCTAGTCAAGGAGACGGAGAGGTCGCGCAGACCGCCAGCACAGCTCAGACCACGACCTTCAAGCCGGAGATCAACAACAACCAACTGCCGCCAGACGACCTGGAGATGACGTCTGGCCGCCTTGTCATAGACCTGGACTGTGGGCTTGCAGTGACCAGGTGAGGCTGGGTCAGCCGGAGCAGACCACAGTACAGGTGCGGTACAGTAGAGATATAGGCAGCAGCCACACACACCATACTCGCCCTGGCCGCCCCCTCAACGCCTTCCCTACTGCCTCGCAGTGGTAACTTCTGGTATACATAGACTGACGCACACAGACTGCATGATACATACTGACATTGTACTCCCGAGGTGTTTATGGACGTATGGTTACGGCAGCTAATATTTCAGTTTCCATGTGAAGACGGAGCAGAACAACACACATTGGACACAAACATGACTTCCAGTGGAGCAGATACAGATGCAAGAAACGCTAACGTGTCATCAAGTATTATAAGCTTTTCTAACGTGCCTTACTGCATCTGCTCCTATACACACACGTGTGTGAACCCCAGGTGCTACAGTCTTCTGTACACTTCCAAGTGCCTTACACACTCTATGCTCGACCCGCGCAGTTCCCTTATATCTATGCGCATCTATTTTTATACTGTATTTATCTATACATTATATTTATACATTATATTATACAACATTGTACCGTGAACTTACCAAACGGTAACGTCCCGACGTGTGCTAACTATACAAATTCCTATATTGTAGATATTGTAATTTACAAGTCGAAATGGATGCCGTGACTTGCAACTTAGAAATCCAGCTATAATATCTGCGAATCAAACCTGCATAATGTCCAGCCAACAGTCCAGAATTCAGTGCCTTAGTTTTACCGTACAGAAAACTGTTCATATTATTTCACGACGAAGCCGGTGATACCTTCAAGCCCAGAACTTTTAAGTGCCTCAAATCTAATTAGCCGAAGATTATTGGATGAACAGAAACTGCTGATATTTTTCAAGGCCAGAATTCATCCTACTTGCATGTTCAGTCAGCATGGGCTAAAAGTATTATAGAAAGATTACAAGGTGGTCTATACAAGGCAAGTAAGATCAGTAAGCAACGTGGCTGTAGGCTGAGTTGCTTACTGGCTTATGAGGCGCGTATTGTCCTCCAAATACTTCCCATTATGATTATCATGCTTTTATTCCACGATTGTTCATGGCCCTCATCAAGTATACAGTAAACAAATAGACTAGTGTTATTCGTTTATTTGTCAGCGGAGTATATTATCGATATCCCTCACAGCCTTATCATGGAATAATAGCATGTCTATGCACATGACTTTCAACAATTGTTTCCCGTTTTTGACACCACTTGCCACTTAAGTTTTCAGTCAACCGTGAGTGGCACAATGTTTTTTTTCAACATCACTTGAATAGGTTAAGCATCAAATTCTTAACCACCCATGTTGAATTATACATTTGCAGTTTACATGCAATATATTAATCTCATTGGCCCTGGTTATGGGGGTGCCCATTTGAATCCCCATGGTCCATACATTGTGGCACTGTGGGCAGCAGGACGTATACGGGTGCGGTAATGGTTCAGGCATTGGACTCCAAACCATATAGACGTTATAAATACGTCCAAACTTAGAGTTCCTGATTCGATTCCTATGAGCAACTTGTCTGAGCATCATCTGGCCTCCCATCCAGTGCACGCCCACAGGGTTAACAACGGCCGGCCATGTATATAGCTATCTATGTAGGGTTCCATCGCATCATTAAAAGTCCTTAAAATTTGAATAGTTAGACCCTTAAAAGTCTAAATTTGTTTTTGAGTCCTTAAAAATTGTAGGGACCCATTAAACAATCACAATTCAGCCACTGTTGAGTCCTTATTTTGAGAATTAAAAATTCCTTAGATTTCAGTCTCCCTAGACTGTAATGAGGCAATATGCATGTTTCCTCTCGTCCCGATATGACAAAATATATACACTTGCGCTAGAGAGCTACTTAAGGCATCCATTCCACGCTCTCCATGTCTGTTCTTGTTATTTAGTTCTAGATTTTGTAAATTTTCTAATACTTACAAAGTGTACAGTTGTTATAAAGATATTTTAAATACAATCTTGACACATTGATGATAAAGAAATGAAAATGTTCTGTGTGATAGTGATGTGCAGTCCATACTTTATATTTGCTCTGTTACATTTGTTGTTTATTGTTTTATCAGAGCATCCTTATTCTAGAAATTACCGGTGATGTATGTATGTCTGACAGTCAGAGAAAAAGAGAGGACATTCTTTGTTATTTTAAAAGAAAAATTGAATAAAAGGTAAAATTTATTAGGTTTGTGTTGTTGCATCTTAGAGGATAAAACCTCACACGCGAGGTCACACCAATCAGCCAAGACCCTGCCTTTATAGTCTTAATAATAGACCTTTACATTTATAAAAGGTATGTGAGCCAATAGTCTCCCCTCGCTATGATAGTCTCACATGTAAAAAAAAGCTTGGTAAGCAGTGGTAAACCCATTGCACTCAGAGGGCCTACAGAAGACAATTTCACGTCCTCCGTTTCCACTTCATATACCATCCAAGGTTTGGAGGGCGAATAATATCCAACAGAATGCTGAAGAATTTTACTGGGTCATTATTGTCGGACCTAAAAGCCTATGCCGTGGAAGTCATTTTGTCCTATTAGTAATGTAGGGCCGGCCCGCTAGAGCCAGGGGCGAACACGTCCATCCCGGCCAGTTCCAATAGGCGGCAGCATCCACCCAGCAGGAAGACAACCACTGCACACACCAGCCTACGGACGGCAGGTGGATCAGTATTACTCATACCATCAGCTGTAATGGAGCCAAGACTGCATTAACTTGAACGGTCTCGTGCCATCCTAGGCACGAGTTTATGCTGTTTTGGCCATTACGAGAAGCGTTGTATTTGCTTAGATGGGTTCATTAATACCCGGTGAAAACGTATCCATTCATTTGTATTTCTTTGTGTTTTGCTTCATCTCGTCCCACGAAGAGTCAAAGCGGTTTACTACACATTTAATAATAGTGAAAAGTCTTAAGAAAACTAAATCAAAGGAGACAGGAGGAGTGGATCTCGGGGCCTGTATGCCAGAATTGGTTGATCCAAAGATTTATGTATTAAGGAAATAGAGAACAAGAAGCAGACATCAAGAATAGGGATTTCTTTATTTACATGTGACATGACAAAAAAAGAGCAGAAGCTGTAACTCAGTCCTAACATGACCATTCAGTGTGAGGCACTCGGCCCGGCCCTGTAAGACCCGCGGGCCCTGGGCAACATTGAGGAAACAATAGTCTTATGTACGTTTAGAAGGTTTGACTTTCACTTATTAAAAAGAGATAGACCCTTCTAAAGACAAAGAACATTTATAACTGGATACAGGATGGGATACGACGAAACTGCCAGTGCACCCCTTCATTCAATACCACAACACTATACACATCAGTGGTTGCAGCATCCTATAATGCTTACAGTAAGTACTGACACATGCAGGCGCGTAATAATTGGGGCATGTTGGAACTTTCTAGAGTTCTAGAAGTGGGGGAATTTTTTCAAGGTGTTAGTGGACAGCTGGAGCGGTTAGAATAGCTTGTAGTGATCGGATAAAAGAATAGAGAAACCCAACAATAGCAAACTGACACTGCATGGTGTAGT
The DNA here is from genome assembly GCA_942159475.1 of Sthenelais limicola. Lineage (NCBI taxonomy): Eukaryota > Metazoa > Annelida > Polychaeta > Phyllodocida > Sigalionidae > Sthenelais > Sthenelais limicola. The sequence continues at coordinate 13,362,184 of OW804102.1, read as the reverse complement.
GAATGATTCCCAATAGCTACTGAAATGGATTACAACCTATTCGTGCACTTGACTCCCCGGCCAATATTATAATTATTATAGTAATACACTTCGGTATATGGTTAATACCCGCTGACATCTATACGTCGTAATATTACAATGATTATGTAAACCTTATCTATGATGAGGCAAACTCATGGAATATGGGACTATGTTGTCTGGTGGACATACAGAGTGGTGTACACCATCCCTCTAAAATAAACACTCCTCTACCAGAAACTAGAGGACACAATGTTCGGTTGATGTACATGAATATAGACTGGGGATATGGGAACGCTAGAACATTATCACATGTGCCGTAAACCCAATCTTTTAACAAACCAAGTACATTGAAATGTACATTGGTGTAACATGGTAATGTTCCCAAGAATAAACTGAATACATTTCACATTATTTAATCCGCTCCACTTCTTCAATCGAATATATTTTCATCTCATCAAAGTTTAATTTCGTCTGGGCTAAAATTAAGTGCAGGACAGCACATCTAAGTATTGTACAGAATTAATTCTTTTACCACCATTCACACCTCAAGTTAACATTGAACACAAGCAATACTGAATAGTCTATTCATACCGCCGACTTGAATGACTTAGATAATAATAGTACATTTTTACCCTATTAAACTATATCAAGTCACCATAAAACCATCTGGACTACCGAGATACATCTTGAATCATAAGAGAAATTAAGTGCGCAAAACATTGATTTAGTCTCAACATTGATTTTAAACTCATCACAATTTATTTTATTTAGTTTCTATCCATGTTTTCTTCATGACACCTTTCCCATGAGCCCAATAACAGGTTAAACAATGTATGATCTTGGTTAGGCATAATATTTGTTCCACTGGTTATATTTCACTAATTTGTTAATCAACAGGAATAACAAGGTACTTCGTATTATTCCCAGTTCTAACATAAACTGCACATATACACTTGCATCATAACAGGCCACAATAATGTCCAACCATGGAAAGACCCAGGAATAATTAGAAGAGAGCGGGACTGACATTTGGCTAGAATAAGGTTCCTTGCGACCGTTACTTTGCAGGATATTCCTGTAACTATAAATACCCATATATATAGCCTTCACTCAGAGAAAATAAACTATATTTTGATCAACCATTTACATATCTAGATGCAAAAGATAATAATGTCTATGATAACTTGGTAAGTTCTACCCCGGATCCCTCCCGCAACTGCGCGCGTGACGTCACCGCGTTTCGTCGCCCTCCTCGTCCTTGAGGAGGTTGGAGATGTCGTGCGAGTTGTTGGCGAGGCGTTGGCGGCAGCGGTGCCACTGCCACTGCACCAGCATGAGAAATATGGGCACCAGACAGATGCCGCAGATACCCGCCATGACGTAAGCTACCGTAACCAGCATGGGCTGGCCCGCACCCGGCTGCACGTAGCCGCAACTCCACGCGTCACCTGCAATATACACAACAATATTGTAATTGTGTTTGTTGACGCATAACACTAAATATTCTGGCTTTAAGACAACCGATAATAAACCCATTTGTCGATAATTCATGTTAATAGTTCATGCACAAACTATATATATGACGAAGACCCGAAAAGGTTGAATTCAAGTACATGTAGTGGATAGGGCTGGGGCAATAGATTAACAAGCATTTGAAGTCTCTTACTCGAAAATCGCTACACGATTGGATTAATAAATGCTTCACCGGATCACTTGGAAGTTAACTTTTATATGGTACCTACGTCGGGGTGTGATCTTCTTTAAAAATTCACCTTCCTAAGATTAATCATTTTATGAATTTCTAATTTCTGTATATAATTAAGAAAACAGTATCTGATACCTGCAATGTAAACCATATATTATGTAACGATAGAAAAGAAACGATACATAATATAATTATAAGCCCAGGAGGGGCTCAAAATGCTCAAATATCCCTTGGGCCTATTTCGTGCAACTTAAGCAATTAAGAATACGGTCAGGTTTCGGGCGCTGAATGTAAATGAATGAAGATCAAACGGAAAATGTTTCACAGATACAAATATGGATCTATGAATCAATCAGGAATTTGTTTCTTCTCGATGTATGATTATTCAGAGATCAGGGAAGGTGACATGGCATTTGCCATAGTACCTAGGTTGGGATTGCTCCACTCTTCCCTTTTTCCTGAGTCAAAACATTGACACGAGTCCTTTGGTAACATATAGGGCAATACATGGCGTCTGATATGGGTGAGTAGTGGGACTATGCGTATACCTGCGTATGGTGTTGGTCCCTGTACGAGCACTGTGTTGCTGAATGGATCACGATTAGGACAGGAACTCTTGGCGAAACCAATGCGCTTCTGTCCCCGGTCAAATATCACATAGAAGGCCTCCATTAGTACTGCTCCCAGTACGGTGCCTGCAACAGGGAGAATTATATAAGACTACATCAATAACTAATATAACAGATAGAAAAGGCGTATTATGGGAGGCAGAGGCTATATCTTTTTTGCACGGGGAATGTAATTCCAGGAATTCAATTTAAACATATTTTGAGGTATGAATAAATCAATATTCACTGCTATACAACTCGCATCAATGGTTGCCGACTACATGTTAGCCCCAAGCATAACACTTGTTATGTATTGATGTCACTCAGGCGACCAGCTGACGCTGGCTCACCGTCCTATTGTGATGGATATGATTTATCTATACCCATAGTCAGTGGAGTCGCATAGTGGATGTGACCCTTATAATGGGAGTCCAAGCTATGTCTAGACAGTGTCTAGGGGAGGGGGCCATGCACACTCACAGTGGGTATATATATATGGACTGGGAGTCTATGGAGAGGGAGAGACTGACCAACATCTGGAATGGAACATTAAAGGATAGTTGTAATACATTTGTTGTCTAGTCCTTCCTTTGACATCTACAAACTATCACCACTAATTATAAGATCTAAGTTGCAATACTATCACTCACAAGTCAAGGAACATATATCTATACGCATGTATTGCTGGTTGGTCACGAGTAGTCGCTAGCGATGGGGTGTACATTGAGCCAGGCAGAGGGCACCTACCAGTATCAGATTCAGCAATAGCAAACTTGAAGCAGTCGTCTCCTTCCGAGGTTCGATCAGACTCTTCCGAGGTTCGGTCCGTCTGTTTGACGGCGCGTAGGTACTGCTGCGGGGAGATGGTGAGGCTGATGCTGGAGTTATGGGAGGCGACCAGGCTAAGGCTGAGACTGGGGAAGTCCTTCCAGGGCACGGTGCCCTCCTTCCAGCACAGTACCTTCTCCCCCGTCCAGAACCCGTCTGGCGGCGGCCCCTCCCGACTGCTCACCTGCAACAACACAAGGCAAATATAATTATGAGACGTAACAAACCTGTCTAAGTTTTAATGGACATTTACTTTAAGATCGTATAAATATGAGACAATGTAAATAAAAAATAGGAGAATTATGGACGACATTACAAGACATATTATGCCATCTAATGAAATGAAACACTTCTAGGCCCATGAAAAAGTAAATTCAATTACAAAATACCCTGAAGGTTCTCTGGAAATTTGTTTGACACCACTTATGTTAAGACCCAGATAAAAATTCAGCAAAAGAAGGAGTTTCATACCCGAGTTTCTTTTATCTTTCTCTTCACGGTCTCGTAGACTGTACGCGGCAATCTCAGGTTCGTGGTACCACTGTCCACTATAGTCTTGTCGTAGTTGTACTGGGGAAGGCAAACTCGTATCAATATTCGTGTATTATACACATCGATACCAAGATGGTGATAATATATAAAAGGTGGCAAACCTTCAGGGCCTGAATGAGATGGCACTTAACATTTTCATATAAGGAGTATCTTGGTTGCCATGTTTTACTTATACTTATGCAAGCAAACTTAATGTGAGAAAATAAGTACTTATGAATAGTTTCATCAGACATATTTACTGCATTAGAAATAAAGGTTGTTTCTATACGTTCATCTATATTGTGGCATATGTATCGCTACACAGCTGTTTGTATAAAATACTTACTTCTTTACAGTCGAGACCCAGACTCTGGCCGTTCACGGCGATGTCTAGTATGATAACTTCATAGTACCACTCCCGTCGTATCGGTGTGTAGACTATGGCACCCTCGTACAGGCTGCTGTCCGTACCGCCTAGGATCTGTAATGCACAATGCACTATGAAGGTAAATGCATGGATATTACTCTTATGAACCATGATAACAAACACCGGATTTGTTAGACCACGAGGAAAAAAGGCCATGTGCCAACTTTCTTCAATATTTATTGATCTGTTTTTTTTTAAATCAAATTCTTATAATTTTTACATTTCACTGTCCAACACCAAATTTGTAGCCTACTTTTGGTAAAACAAACCCATTCACATCCCTAAGATGTCCTAATGATTAATCTGTAGTATGGTAATTATTTTATGAAAGGTGAAACAGGCATTGGGGATTTAATTTAAAACTTTGGTGTATTCATATCTGGCCATAAATCCAAAAGAACTGGGCAAAATAATTAATGATTTTAGCAAGATGTCTTTCCCAAATTTATGGAACAGAAACAAAGTGAAACCCATCTTCACCAAGATTAGTTGAGAACACAACTTTAATGATTTTGTAGTATAACCACTGGCACTCTAACCAACCACAGGGCGGACATGTTGTAAGTTAGCCTGATACTAATTTTGAATTGCCATAGATAAGTTGCCCTTGCTGTGATTGGATGGAACTAAGATATCTAGGTTAGGTCAGTGTCAGGTCACACGCATGCGCAACGCAAATTTGTGTTGGACTAGATATCGTGATTTCCAAGTAGACTCGTCCCTAAGACAGTCCAATAATGGGGAGTCCCAGACCTGCAGTATAGGGCCCTACAAACAACACCAGTCTTAGGGAAGAGGGCTAGTCTAAGTGACAGCCAGAAGGAACTTACCAGTGTGCCCCCCATGCCGACATCCGTGGTGTTGTCCACATCCAGTGTGCCACACAACTGCATGGAGAATATGTCATCTATTTTGGTCTTCTTTACAATCGTGTCGAAAAATGGGTCTACAGAGGAGTCAGGCTGAAAAATAGGTTGGATGAATAGAAAGGTCAACTAGATTTCAATGAAATTGTTAATAATTCAGCAACTAAAAATCATGGTTCTAAAAGTTACTTTATAATGGTCCTTATTTCTACTGGCGTTTTTAAACATTTGGAGGCACTGGCTGATCCAATGCTGTATACAAACCTTGCAAATAGCAAACCTTTACAAAGTCAATAAAGTGTAGAGTACACAAGAGGATGTTGCACCGGATTAATTCTGTTCTACTCATTAGCGATTTATGATGATAAAGGGACAACCATAATTCATGTGGTAATAAACACGTTCAGAAGCCTGGAGACTGGATCAACCACCAATCGGCTCAGGACTGATGATTCGTCTATCAGACAGTAGTAAATTTTGACGGTTAACTTTATTGGCTAAATATAGAGTTCGGGAGCGTATGGTTTGTTTGATAATGAACTTATGGGGGCATTGCTGAATATTGTAATATAGCAGTAAAACCCATAACCGAAGGGGTTTAGATGACAGTATGTGTAGCTTACATGTGTTTTATCTCAGAGTAAAAGAAACAGTGGTCACTCCCGTACATCTAAGGTTGCTAGTAAGGGGTGATGAGGCGCGGTTGTTGTAGGTGGTGGTGGGGTTGGGTGGGATGGGTTGGCATGGGCAGTTATATAAGCTCCACCCACTAGTCACCAAGGGTTGCATATAGATACTGCTCCCAGTCCCTCTCTAAGGAGCTTTGTGAGTTCAGAAGTCTGAGCCGATTAACGATATGACAATAAAGCAAAAAGCGACATAAATACTATAATAATAAAGTCGCAAGTACAAATGATACCTACCCGAGCTATGTCTCTATATGCCATACCGAGTATGCCTTGCCAGTTGGAGCCATTGATAAAGAACTTATCAGAACTTGTGATGCAGGCAATGCTGACGCGGTTTGTGGCATTGGGGAGGAAAGGCAGAGTGACGAGATCGGTGGCCAGGTAGCCGTGCCAGTTACCTTGTGTGTAGGGCACTACCACCTCAGTACCCAGACTCTCAAACGTACGCGACCTATAGCAGTAACAATAATGATAGAAAGATATATTCTTTATCTATCAATCCACCAGCTTTTCCAACACGCGCCTGAACTAACAAACTTTTAGATATACATGGACTCAACATCCTCTACTACTTAATCAGGCACCTACATTCTGGCCAACATTACTGGTTGAAAATGACCTACTAAATTCGCACTATATTAAAATATAGATATACTAGTACATATTAAATTCCGATACATACAACAAAACATTAGCTTATGTTCCAAGATTGAAAATTATAGCATGTTAGTAGATATATATTAGGCTATATATAGAATTATTTGGTGAATGAATGGTACCTTACCTGGAAGTATTGAAATGATTAATTATATCTGGATGGGGCGCTGTAGCTATGGCAAAATTGCTACTTCCCGTATCCACCAAAACATTTATCTTAAAAGAAAACAAAACATTCATTTTAAACAGATATTAGAATGAGTTCTATCGCAATACTTAATTCAGTGCATTTAATATGTGAATCAGAAAATCATAATTGGAATAGGGTAAGTTAACCAGTCTTTATTTGTTTTGGGATTTAGTCTAAATACAAAATTGTCAGTTGATACAGGGCATATGCGAGGAGGAATATAGTTAAAACTTACTCTTACCAATTTCGGTAGTAATTATTTGTGTAATGGGAAGAGTATATTGATGGTGATGGAGTAGTTTCGAGCATGACTTCGCGGAAAATCTACTTTGTACAATACACTGCAAAAGTACAAAGATAAAGAAGTGTTATAATTCTGATTGTCACCTGCTGCGGAGGCTCGCCGATATCAAGCTTCATATAGTAGCCCTGTCCAGGACGGCCATGTAGATCCTTCTCCTGTTGCATAAGGGCTGCACTGGACACATCCTCCCTGGTAAGGAAGGGGGAGACATGAAGCGGTACCTTGTACAGCTTGGCCGAGACCAGCAGCATTTGTAAGATCAGTAACGTCACGAACGTGGAAAATCGCTGCCATCGCCACAGACATTTATGGAACAACATTCTTCAGTACGTCGCCTCATAACATCATTATTCATATCCCCATTAATAAACTGTAACAGCGTACGGCATGACAAGAAGTTTAGGAGATGACCTGGAATGAGATCAAGGAAGCAAACTGTTAAGGAGATAATGATCAAGGAAGCAAACTGCTACGGAGACAACATTTTACACAAATGTCGGTATAATAAGATATGTTTTAGGTCTCCGCCTTTCAACAAATATATTGGAACAAAAGCAGAGCTGCCAACCTATGAGGAGCCCTTGTAGGGGGGTCGGATTTTTTTTTTAAATTAGGAGTCAAATGGTGCATTCTGGGGGTAATTTTACCTTATCATTGACTTTTGAAATGTGAGGATTTTTTAAGTTACGTATCTAAAGTTAAATAAATTTTCGAATTTTTGGCAAGTGATGGGTACCTGAACCAGAATTTCAAGGTATATATATAAAGCCTGAATAATACACAAGTGCAAAAGTAGCTGTCAGAATAATATTTTTAGATAAAAAATCAGATAGGCCTACCATTTTACCGTTTACTGACAGAAATCCCAATTATTTTCCATAAAGATATGTCTGTCTAAAACATTTTATTTCAAAGAAAACTGCAAATCAGCCGACTAAAAGCAACATTATAAATAGGTTATAAAATAGATTGACATCAAAGCATCTTCAAGTATCACTTATTTAATATACTTAAAGCACAGACTATTTCATGAAATGTTAATGTATATGCTGCACTGACTTTATGATCTATTATAACCCCATACAACTTAACGAAATCTCAGCTGTTGTATAATCTTGCTATTCCTGAGCCACACAGGTCTGATCAAAGCAAAGATTATAGTAACCTATTATAATCTTTGATCAAAGCTATCCCGTTTTTGTAGAAACGCTGTATTCAAGTAAAGTTCAGAACCCCAAACCTAATGTTTGAAAACATAATTTCTGGCAAAGTTGCCCCACTCTCCCCTATTCTGCACAGGAAATAATCCTTTTGGGATTCCCTGTATCCCTATAGCAAGAAATCCGATGTGTCGGCGGTCAGTTGGCAGGGGATACAAACTATTCATCTAGGACAACTTTTGGTCCTAAATTTCCCCAAATGGCCAAAATCGTAGTTTGGGTCTTACAGATCGTAGCATCGTATTTTGACACTGGAATCGTAGTTACTACGGCTAAATCGTAGAAGTTGGCAGCTCTGCAAAAGACATCAATAATTTTATATGTTTATAACTATTGAATATGTTCTTGACCGTTATGCGAAACACGGGATTTGGGTATAACTTATACAAATCAAACCATTCTGCAACATAACGTAAGCGGACGAGTCATAGAGAAGGCGCCGAACTTATATAGTCATGAAAATTGTCAATATAAAATATTTATCCTGCAATTTATTTTATTCAGACAGACTAGTCCCTGGACAGGGAAGTATTATTTTATAATGTATAAGCCCGTGTGTATACCTTCCTGGTCAGCGTTCACGAAACACGGTCGCCCACTCGACCCAGGCGACCAGAATTTGAAAAGGACTAGTAGATCCTACCTGGCCACTCATCATCCTGTGGGCGAGTGAGAATTTTGGGGGAATTTAGACCCTTTTTACCTACTCTAACAGGTCTACTGAAATATTGCATTCATAAGGTTTGAAATTAATGCTCTGATCATGCGTATATGCATGCCAACAAAAGGGTTTTGGAAGTGAGTGAGACACCAGCGATTCTGATGAGGAAATGGATTTGAGTCACTCTGACTATTAAATGGATAGTTTCCCACACAGTATTCGTCGAGGAAAAGATCTCATTTCAGTTGAAATAGATATTATCTTCATGCATTATTCATGTGTATTCATTTTACTTATCTTTTATTTTTTTGAAGAGATAAAGGAAACATATGTTTGTCTATAGTATCTAACATGAATAAATAGATTCTCTATTCTTTGGTTTCTATCAATTATGAGGTATTTGACTGACCCAGCATGAATACCCATATAGTCACTAGTGTGTATTGACTGACCCAGCATGAATACACATATATATTCACTAGTGTGTATTGACTGACCCAGCATGAATACACACATATTCACTAGTGTATATTGACTGACCCCCCAGCATGAATACACATATATTCACTAGTGTATATTGACTGACCCAGCATGAATACACATATATTCACTAGTGTGTATTGACTGACCCAGCATGAATACACATATATATTCACTAGTGTGTATTGACTGACCCAGAATTAATACACACATATTCACATATATCTGTCCAAAGGCCGGGGCCCAAACGTCCAAAGGCCAGGGCCTTTAACTTCCAAGGCCCAGCGGGGCCCAAACGTCCAAGGCCAGAGCTGAGGGCCCAAACGTCTTTTAGCTCGGGCCCAAACGTCCAAGGCTGGGGCCCAATGATCCGCGCCCAATGATCCCGGGGCCCAAACGTCCGGCTACGACTCTACTAGTCCTGTGGGCGAGTGCACGATGACCACGTTTCGTAGGTGGCTGAGCCTTAGTCCCGGCCTTAGTCTAACTTCCCTAAGTACTAAGGTAGGCTAAGCTAAGCTAGCGAGCCTACTACCACTACTACTGAGTACTACTGTGCCTGTGGTGCGTATAACTATAACTTCAGTACTATATTTTAGTATTTATCTAGTCCTAACTCGCGGCTTTCTTGTGACAATTTCAAGTCATCAGGAAATTTATACTGACCTGCTGATTCAAGAAAAGAGAGGCAAGGATAAATATTTGTTCAAAAGTCTTCTTGATTAACGGAATGTGTGTTTTCCAGAACAAAGATCGTCAGCAAAATGTGCATCGCTCTCTCCGACGTTGTTTTGCTTTCACCGGATGTTGATGGCTTGATGGCGGCCACCGGAAATCTAGGACCTGATACCACGTGACAAATGACCAATCATAGTGACTGTCTCTGCGGACGTTTGGCAGGAGCCGGGTACCGTTAGCAACAGCCTCATGTAAACAATATGGAGGATACCATTAAGTAAATCATTCAAAATATTACTTGCGTCAAACTCTACACATCTTCCACTCCGTGAATGGACATAACTTACATATTTCATATCATAATTCACAGGTATGTGTATGTTACTGTTTTTATTATTGCTAAATAATTTTACTGGTGATTGTTCGTGTAGCCAAATGACTTATTTATAAACTATAGCCTATATTAAATATTTAAGCAGACGACTGCGACTGCATCAAATACAAAGTTTCATCACATTCAATCACAGTTCAATTTAATATTCATTTGTATTGCACTCGGTATCAAGTTTTAGCCATTAATTTAATTTTCTCCTGTACGGTTAAGAGGGTAATTGTTGTGGACACTTATAAATCAAGCACGTACACAAAATCCACAATTAAAGCTGACCAGTCTGTACTTGTCCTAGCCTCTGGCTCTACTCTAGCCTAGTACGGTACTAGTCGAGACTCTACTACTGCCTGGTCTCCGAAGCGCCATGAAGTTCGCAAGAAAGAGTTTTGGGCATATGATTACAAATGCACCCGGCTTTTGGTATCAGTCAAAATATGTGCAAACTTTGAATTTATCAATTATTAGTCTGATTGTTTTTACTTTGTCATGTGTTATCCGTCCGGTGTGCCATCTAGAGTATCTTGCCAGTGACACAATTCTGGCTGACAATTTCTTCATCTACCGGTTCCACTTCTAATCAGCCATGAGACATGGACATAATTATTTTTCCTTCGGCATTCCCGCCATCGAGCAACTTTGCTCAAATGACGTATACATGACATGCATAACATTCGGTAAATTCCCATTTTCTGACGAGTCCTTGCATTTTTGGGTGTACATGGAGGCCTACTTGCCGAGGGACTTCATACTAATTAACCACTGCTTGTAGGGCCTACTACCTAGGGGTGTGGGTGGGTAGGGGGGGGGGTGTAATTTTCATGGGGAGTGTCATGATCGGGTAACAAAATCCCGTCAAATCAACCTCAAAATAACGGCCATAACGGGGCAAACACCCTCAATATCTAACGTTAGTTTCACTGCCATATACCTGGACTCAATCAACCTCAAATTAACGTTAAGTGATCCACGTTATCTGAACAACGTTGAATTAACGGTTTTTATTTGAGGTGAACGTTTTAATACCAACGTTAAATGAACGTTGAAATAACATCAAAATAACCTGTTAAATTAACGTTGAAATAACATCAAAATAACCTGTTAAATGAACGTTGAAATAACCTTTTCCCTGATGGTTAAATGAATGTTAATTCTGAGTAGTAGTAATGGAAATTTAAAAAAAAAGAATTATCTGTTGAATCAGGAGTTACAGCACCACTGGTCCTTAACAGCAGATTTGTGCTCAGTGTAAGGGCAGCATGTATCTCCACAGAAACATTTTGCCCAAGAGCATTCAAGGAGAGACTGCATATTATATGCAGTCCCTTTGCTTGACTTTTTCAGAGTTCCCCATCCATTTCCATCACTTAAACCTACCCTTAATGCAATCCTCTCCTGTAGCTAACATAGGTATCCTTTCCAAGTTGGTGTTTAGCAATCATGCTAACTCAATATAGTACTCATAGTAATAATATTAAGATTATAAGGGTGCTTTCTTCACAACATTTTTCAACATCAAGCAGGTAAATTATACAAATAAAGTATCGATTTCATTGCTTTCAATATTCCCAAGTTTATAACATGTAATATCAATAAGGTATAAATGCCTCATATAAGTATACTAGTAAGACTTTTCTTTTAATAGAAATTGTAAATAGCATGTAGTAAACTGTGAGGGCACCTAGTGAAAGCCAGGTTCTATGGTACCGTACTGCCACCTGGTGATAACAGTCGGATTGCCGATAACGTTGCCAATAATGTCAATAGAAAAAAATGGAGGCCAGATTTGAAAAGAGGAGAAAAAACTGGACTAGGTTAATATCTCAGAAAATTTCTATGGGCCACCAGAAAAAAATCAACTTTTTCAGAATTTGTGCCATAGAGATGTACCTAAAAAGTGTAGCTCTTCCTACCAACTTGGCGATCTCAAACAATCTTTTGTTTTGAAAATGAAGGAATGCTTAGAATGAAATTTCCTTTGGAACCAGGGTATAACAAGGCCCCCTGCATCTTACATTCGAATATCTAAGCCCTAGTTGCCCTGGAAATTGGTGTAATCGACCATTCCGTTTTTGAAAATCTGAGCCCACATGTTCCTCTTGGCCCCATTGGAGGTTGCATCATGTTTTGGTCTCTGGTTTCCTTCCAGTTGCTTGAATCTATTCAAACTAAAGACCCCCAGCATCTAGAGACATGCAGCTTGAAGAAAAAGTAAAGTTTGTGTATGAATCATCCCAGGATCCATGTGCAGAAATTCGTTAAAAAAGTCACAAACCCACATAATTGAAATAATTCCATATGGCTCATTTTCATGTGACACATCACATAAAAGTAATCTGATGTTTTAAGGGATAACATCTGTTTCACATTATTTGGGAAATGCCTTTAAATTCTCTCTCTCCTGCCTATATAAACCTTGATTTAAACATGTCCACTAGCAGTGCCATGTGCCCATGTGCCTATGTCAGCAACTGGCTTGAACCAGTTTCCTGGTACAAGCCAGTTGCTGACATAAGCATAGCCAGTTGTATCTGACCCAAATCTCCAAGCATTATAGTAAATTTAACCAACGTTTTTTGTACATTCATTAAACGTCTATGGAAAAACGTTAATATGTTATACGTTAATCCACGTCAAATTGAGGCCAATAGCCGACTTCACATATTGCGCGAACAGTGCGCACCAGTGACTGCGGGATTACATTTTATCTCTGTGCACATGCCCAGTACAGCTGACTCACCTAGCTATGCGGGCTAAATCGTGTGCGCTCCACCCGGGCTCTCAGTGGACGGCCAGAGGTGTGTGTGTGGCTCTGACCGTACGGCCGCTGACCCACTGCAGCCCGTACCCCTATGCCCGGCCCTACGCTTACTTGTTTTTGTTGATACAGTTACAAAAGTTGCCATATACTAAAATCTGTTAAAATTATTCACTTTAGTTTCGTATCTTTTACGACTTTGCTATTGCGTCATCACTGACCTAATTACGGCAGGATGCTTTCCTGTTCAAATAAAGCTTGCTCAGCATCCCTTAGTACGACTGACGCCAAACAGTAAGGACGTGTCCTTGTTTCTCTCTGCACTTTGTAACCATATTTCAATAGGTTATGGGCCCAGACACCTTCAACTGTGGACGAAATAGTCAGTGAGTACTTTGTGCAGATGCCGAGCTAAATTTTGTGAACTTTTGAGTGCAGGAAAGAACTTTTATGTGACTTAGAAGTTTGGAGTTTTTCTGTGTACACTCAAATTGAAAATGGCGGCAAATACAGCATCTATTTCTTCACTCAAGGGAGGTAACTACCCAACATGGAAGTTACAGTGCCAAATGGCCTTGATGAAGGATGGGCTGTGGAATATTGTACAAGGGACTGAAACTCGACCAACTCCAGAGAATGGTGATGCTAGGGTAAAGTTTGATAGTAGATGGGACAAAGCCTTGGCCATCATAGTTCTATCAATTGACCCAGCTCTCTTGTATTTGGTTGGAGAGCCCACAAGTCCCGTCGCAGTATGGACCAAGCTAGCGGATCAGTTTCAGAAGAAGTCATGGGCCAACAAGCTTCATCTGAGGAAGAAACTGTATTCATTAAAGCTGAAGGATGGTGATTCTGTACAGGATCACATAAGGACAATGACTGAAACATTCAGTGCACTATCAGTAGTTGGGGACGCCATTACTGATGAGGACCGAGTAGTGCACCTTCTCGCCAGCTTACCGGACTCCTATGGCATGCTTGTTACGGCGTTCGAGGCATGTACAGATGTGCCTAAGATGGAAGTAGTCACGGAGCGACTGCTCCATGAGGAGAGAAAGTATGAGGATGGTACTTCCTCACACAGTACAGCATCGGAGAAGGCAATGTGTGTGAGGCGGCAAAAGGGTCAGAAAGCGACTGCTAAAGGACCTAAATGCTACGGTTGTCAAAAGATTGGCCATATTAAGCGTGAGTGTCCCGCGCTTAAGAAGTCCGAGGGTAAGGACAAAGGAAAGAGCAAGCCACACAGAACGCACAGCGCCAGGGAGGACAGCGGCTCTGATAGTGACTACGTCGGGCTGACTGTGATACACGCTCTGTCCGTCAAGGGGGCAGCACCGGGAGGATGGATCATTGACTCTGGAGCCACGAGTCATATGTGCAACGATAGGTCTAAGTTCCTTACTTATACCCCTCTTGATCAACCACAAGGAGTTACAGTGGGAGATGGGTATGATCTACCTGGAGTAGGGACTGGAACTGTCTCACTGGAAATGGAACTCCCTGAAGGTAAAGTGAAGACTGCTAAACTGAGAAATTCCTTATATGTGCCCAAGCTCTCTTTCAATCTCCTTAGTATTTCTCAGGCCACTCGCTATGTAGAGCGTACTGTATTTACTCATCATGGTTGCCAATTTATTGACTCTAATGGTGAGATTGTGGTGACAGGAGAGAGAGTAGGAGATCTTTACTATGTGAACTGTAAGGAGAACCACCACATTGCAGCTGTGACACAGAGAGGGAACAAGCCCACTGAAGAACTGTGGCACAAGAGATATGGACATCTCGGCAATCAGAATATGAGGAAACTAAACGCAGAAAGCATGGTTGTTGGACTGGACTGTGCTATGAATGGTGATGTAAGTGTGTGTGAACCATGTGTTCAAGGAAAACATCATCGCACCAAGTTTCCTACCAGTGGTGCAAAGAGAAGTGAAGCAGTGTTGGGTTTGGTACATAGTGATGTGTGTGGGAAGATGAGTACCAAATCACTCAGTGGCTGTGAATACTTCCTAACCTTTGTTGATGACAAGACTCGGTACACCTGGGTGTATGTGCTAAAACACAAGGACCAAGTGTTCAATCAATTTCTGGAATGGAAAGCCCAGGTAGAGACTTCTACGGGCATGAAATAGAAGGCACTTCGGTCTGACAATGGTGGCGAGTATACCTCAACAGAGTTTCAAGCCTATCTAAGGAAGGAAGGAATCAGACAGGAGCTAACTGTACCAAAAACGCTGGAGCAAAATGGAGTTGCGGAGAGAATGAACCGCACGATCGTTGAGACAGCTCGCTGTATGCTGTCTGAGTCTACACTCCCCCGCAAGTTTTGGGCAGAAGCTGTGTCTACAGCTGTGTACTTGAGGAACCGGAGCCCAACCACTGCAGTTGTAGTCCGGTTCCTTGTGTAATTCTGTAGGGTATTGATGGAGAAAGTGAAAACTATACATTTTCGGAAACGTCAGGACCCATAGATTATGAAAACCAATGTTGCCCAAAACGTGTCGGCCATCTTGGCCGCCATATTGGACAATCCAAGATGGCCGCCATTCCAAACCTATTTATGCCCATAACTATCTTATTACTGGTCATAGAAACTTGATTTTGGTGTCTACACCAAGGTTTTCAAGGTCAAGGAATACAATGAAGATATCTATTTGAGTCTGGCATGTGTCGGCCATCTTGAAATCCAAGATGGCCACCATTCCAAACATTCTTTTGCTCATAACTTCTTAATTCTTTATAATAGAAACTTGATTTTGGTGTCTAGACATAGGTTTTCAGGGGCAAGAAATACAATGAAGATGGTTAATTGGGTCTGGCATGTGTCGGCCATCTTGAAATCCAAGATGGCGGCCATTTGGAAAATGACTGTTATTGTAAGAAATCTTAAATCCAGTCCAACTTCTTACTTTTTTATAATAGAAACTTGATTTTGGTGTCTACACATAAGTTTTAAGGGGCAAGGAATACAATGAAGATGGCTGATTGGGTCTGGCATGTGTCGGCCATCTTGAAATCCAAGATGGCCACCATTGAAAACATTCTTTTGCTCATAAGTTCCTTATTAAATGTCATAGAGACTTGGTTTTGGTCTCTACACCTAGGTTTTCAAGGTCAAGGAATGCAATGAAGATGTCTGATTGGGTCTGCTATGTGTCAGCCATACTGAAATCTAATATCTAGAAATTCCCAAATTGGATTTCATGATGGCAACTTCTTTTACCCTTTTGCATTATTATTGTTATGTCACAGATAATTGATACTTGGCTAAGCCTTGTTATATGGGCAGTTTAAGTTGTACTGGGGCTTTTAGGTTAAATTGTGAAATAATCTTAAACAACCTCTTAATGCAATGAAAGGTTTTGTATTTGTCTGAGTTGATATAATATGTGGTTTTATTCATAGTTTGCTCCAGTGAAAGCAATTTATTAACCTAAGCACAATATGGATGCTCTTTTCTCAGACTACAGATTTCCTTACATAACATGCATTACCTGAAATAGGCCAGCGGCCAAGGGCCAAAAGCCTATCCCTACCCTCTAAATGGCCTGTTTCCATGGAAACTAGTGATTTTTTTTGTATTTTAGCAAGAAATAGGTTTTTGTGTCCCATATCTACACTTTTGTCAGCATTGTGACCAAATTTGGGAATAGTGATGGTGTATCTAACCGTTATCATTTCTTTTCGAAACAATAACTTGATCAAGGTCAAGGTCACCAAATATGATCTTGAAATATAAAAATAGCAAAATTCTGGGATGTGACATCCTATTTTCTCTTATGAAAATATGGCAATAGAGGAAAACGGTAACCTAATGCATACAATAATACCGTAGTGGCCCGTTTATAAGCCGGGACCTGTTTATAAGCCAAATACAGATTAAATCTCAAATACAGACCGGGGGTGTAGGGGTCATGAAAAAATAAAATCCACTGAAATTTAATTATCGATTAAAAGCCTATCTCAATTGCAAGCCGGGGCAAGAGGGGGGTCTAAACAAATACAAGCCCGGGCTTATGAACGGGCCACTACGGTAACTGACATTAGGGGAAAGAAAAATCCATTTTTGGTATCATGGGAAAGTCTGCTGTCATGATAACTAAGCCTTACTATTCATTCTACACTAAATTTTGTGTAAATCTAAATTTACAAACTGCAGTCTATATCTTGAACAATTTATTTCAAGATGTATCAAGGTAAGTGGGAATATCACTGTTGTGAGCCGCCCTGCAAAGGTCTTATATACCCCCTAAATAAGACCTGTTTTTGCAGAGCAAGCAACGTATATTGTTAAGCCCGGTATGTTGGTTGTGGGATGATGGTAGGTACACTCTGTCCAGGCTCTGTAGAACCAAGACTTCAATGAGTACTGGTATAGGCTAGCATTGGGGTTTTGGTGCTTCATAGGCTGGACAGGGTGTAGGTACTAAACCCCTTTATGTTAGAATTTGTTTATTTCATCACTAGCTTTCGGGCTAAGTTGCCCTTCTTCCATTTATTTCAAGGTTAAAGGGAAAGGTCCCTGAGAGTACAGGGCAATATACAGGCAAAACGAGGATCACACATCACATCAATGGTATTGGAAAGGGGCCATTAAACAATATGGAGGTTATCATATGGGGACCATTAAACAACAGCAGCATAGAGGGTAAAGTGGTGGTTATAGGGCATCATAAGAGGGTATAATAGTGGTTATGCCATAACATAGAGGGTATAACGATGACAGGGCGACCTGTCTTTCTGAGAGGCTGCCAGTTTGTCATTTACTTAGTGGACACTTGGTCTAATAATAATAGTCATGCAGTAACATAGAGGGATTAATGGGGTCATGGAGTAAAATAGAGGGTATAATGGGGTCATGCAGCAACATGAAGGGTATAATGAGGGGTCATGGAGCAACATAGAGGATATAATGGGCATCACATAGCAGCATAGAGGGTATAATGGGGGTCATGATGTTTCATAGAGGGTATAATGGGGGTCATGAAGCAGCAGAGACGGTATTGATGGAGGTCATGTGGCAGCATAGAGGGTATAGTGGGTGTCATGGAGTAACATGGAGGCCAAAATTTGTGTCATGGAGCAGCACAGTGGGTATCATGGGGGTCATGGAGCACTATAGAGGGTACAATCTATTAAGATTAAGATTAAGATTAATCAGAGACTAACCTCTTATTCTGTAACTTTTTTATGGAATAAAAGTTCAATATATGATGGGGGTTATACAGAAGCATAGATGGTATAATGATTGTTATGGAGCAGCAAAGAGGGTGTAATGATGGTCATGGAGCAACATAGCAGGTATGATGGGGGTCATGGAGCAATAAAGAGGGTATAATGGGGACCATGGAGAATAGACACATAGAGGGTATAATAGGGACCATGGAATAACATAGAGGGTATAATGATGGGGACCATAGAACCCTATAGATAATATAATGATGGTCATGGGGTAGCAAGGAGGGTATAATTATGGCCATGGATCACTATAGAGGGTATGATTGGGGTCATGGAGTAATATAGGGGTGTAATGGGGGTCATGGAGAAGCATACAGGGTATAGTGTGGTCATGGAACGGCATAGAGGGGATATTGATGGTCATGGAGCAGCATAGATGGTATAACAAAAGTCATGGATCTCTATACAGGGTGTAATGGGGTCATGGAGCAGCATAGCGGGTATAATGATGGTCATGGAGTAACAGATACTGTAAACGTATTTATTTTCGCGCAGATAATTTTTCGCGCACTAAGTACTTTGACACCTATTCGCATGGATTTAAATTCGCACAACAAGGAAGCCTCATGCCATGTTTATGTAATAATTATAGGTTTGCGCAGGATTTAAATTCGCGCACATAGGGGTGTGCGAATGCGCGAACATTAATATGTTTACAGTGTACAGAGTGTATTAATGGGTGTCATGGAGTAACATGGAGGGTGTAATGGTGGTCATGCAGTAACATGGAGGGTATAATGGGGGTCATGGGGCAGCATAGAGGAAAGAATAGGTGCCATTGAGTAACATTGGGTGTATAACATTGGGTCATGTAGAAGCATAGAGGATGAAATGTGGGTCATGGAGCAGCAAGGTGGGTATAATGTGGGTCATGGAGCACTATAGAGGGTTTGATGGGGTCATGGAGCACTATATAGATGGTATAATGATGAACATGGAGCAGCATAGCTGGTATAATCATGATCAGGGAGCAACATAGTGTGTATTATAGTGGCCATTGAACAGCACAGATGGTATATTGATGGTCATGGAGAAGCACAGAGGGTATAATAGAGATCATGGAGCTCTATACAGGGTATAATTGGGTCATGGAGCAGCATAGAGGGTATAATGATGGTCATGGAGTAACATAAAGGGTATAATGATGGGTCTGGAGCAATATAGAGGGTATAATGATGTTCATGGAGTAACATATATATACAGAGGGTATAATGGGGGTCATGGAGCAGCATAGAGGGTATAATGATGGTCATGGAGCAACATATATATACAGAGGGTATAATGGGGGTCATGGAGCAGCATAGAGGGTATAATGATGGTCATGGAGCAACATAAAGGGTATAATGATGGGTCTGGAGCAATATAGAGGGTATAATGATGTTCATGGAGTAACATATATATAGAGGGTATAATGGGGGTCATGGAGTAACATGGAGGGTATAATGATGGGTCTGGAGCAATATAGAGGGTATAATGATGGTCATGGAGCCCTTTTATTTGTCTGAGGGTATACATATATAAGGATCAACAAAGGGGTCATAGAGCAGCATAGAAGGTATAATGATGGCCATGGAGCAACATACAGGGTATAACATGGTTATGGGGCAACATACAGGGTATAATAGGGTTATGGAGCAACATACAGGGTATAATGGAGGGTCATGGAGCAGCATAGAGGGGATAATGGGGTCATGGAGTAACATACAGCATATAATAGGGTCATGGGGCAACATACAGGATATAATAGGGTCATGGATAAGCATGTGGAAGATGATTAAATCATCTGAATCTCCCAGTTTCATTTCAAATGTTCCTATTATTACAGTTATTGTTGCACATTCATAAAAATTGAAATGTAGGTTCTTCTAGAATTAATCTTGTGGGATCAGTCATTTTTATCACATAAAGACTGTATTTACTCCATGTTTTCATGGTAACAGGATGTGATATAGTTGTGGTCTATAGCATAGCAATTCCTAAACTTTGTTGCAACAATATAATGTGAAAAAGATGCCAATCTTGTTCTCATGCTTGGTCTTATGTTTTGAGGCATAGTGAGTGAGTGAGTGAGATTGGTGGCTTTACGCCCTTATCAACACTTTGAAGTAGAGAAGAAGGGAGAGAGAGACAGAGAAAAGAGACAGAAAGGCCCTTTAAGGTCTTACCCAGGACCAGGCACTTTAAGGTCTTACCCAGGATCAGTTTTGAGGCATACCCTCATGTTATATTTAATAAAATATAGACCTTCCTCGGGTATCTATGACAACCATCGTATTGTGATGTTGCTAGGGGAAGCCATCTTAAAAAAGTCTTGGCACAAAGCTTTGCACTCAAATAATACCATGGTAAAACCATGAATAGGGTGTTCAAAAACAGAAAACCCAGGCTGGATTTGAGATCTTGAGGTCTTACAATAACAGTCATTTTCAAAACGGACACGATCTTGGATTTCAAGATGGCTGACACATGCCAGACCCAATCAGCTATCTTCATTGCAAATGTTTGGCCGTAATAGTAATAAAAAAAAAAATTCCTTGACATCACATGACTAAGTTTTGGCCACCCAAGGGGTGCCGCTAGGTAACAATTAATTCCTGTAGGTGTCACCCCAGTCTCTCTATTCCAGAGAAAGGATGTATGCTCAAAACGGCACACAAGCACCTTTTTACAGTGATCTGATATATCTAGTCATTTCCGTTGCCACAGATTGCCCTCTCAATACCTCTAGATTGATGTTTTAAAGTAACACAGTCATCATAGCATGAATAAAGGAGTAATGGACGTTTTTCCCTCCTCTGCCATGTGTTGGCCCTGCTCATATGACTGGCAAAGTTCAGAAACCACTCCACCCAAGGGCCATAGCCCAGTGGATAGAGCACTGACATTTAGAGTGAAGGTTTGGGAGATCGAGCCTCGGTAGGGTCTCACAGCCTTTTCTTTTTTATCTCAGGATCGTGTAGATGCTGTTATTCTATGCGACAGGGACGGAGGGTGGGTTGGCGTGGTTGGTGGTGATGGGAAAGGCAGGAGAAACAACATATACATATACATATACAAGTTTACAGATAAATACCCATCGATCATCAGGGCTATCGATATGACTAAAGGAGAAAAGAGGCCTCCCTGCCCGTGCTTGCAATGGCCACTCTTCCTGGACCCTGAAAACATATGTGTAGACACCAAAAGCAAGTCTCTATGAGATCTAATAGGGGACTTATAAGCAAAAGAATGTTTTCAAGGGTGGCCATCTTGGATTTCAAGATGGCCAACACATGCCAGACCCAATCAGCCATCTTCATTGTATTCCTTGCCCCTGAAAACCTATGTGTAGACACCAAAATCAAGTTTCTATTATAAAAAATTAAGAAGTTTTGAGCAAAAGAATGTTTGGAATGGTGGCCATCTTGGATTTCAAGATGGCCGACACATGCCAGGCTCAAATAGATATCTTCATTGTATTCCTTGACCTTGAAAACCTTGGTGTAGACACCAAAATCAAGTTTCTATGACCAGTAATAAGATAGTTATGGGCATAAATAGGTTTGGAATGGCGGCCATCTTGGATTGTCCAATATGGCGGCCAAGATGGCCGACACGTTTTGAGCAACATTGGTTTTCATAATCTATGGGTCCTGACGTTTCCGAAAATGTATAGTTTTCACTTTCTCCATCAATACCCTACAGGGGCAACTTCATGTACATAAGAACCCTGACTATTGAGGGAATGACCCCTTATGAGTCTCTGACTGGTGAGAAACCTCATGTAGGTATGCTGAGGGTGTTTGGCTGTCTAGCCTATGCTCACATACCTAAGGATGAAAGAAAGAAATTCGATCCTAAAGCCAGGAGGTGCATCTTTCTTGGCTATGGTACCACTACCAAGGGATACAGACTGTATGATGTGAAGCGCTCCAAGGTGATTCTCAGCCGTGATGTCATCTTTGATGAGACAAAGCATGGGGTTGAGAAGGAGCAATCTGCTGTGGAGAAGGAGCCCGAACCCGTGGTTAAGAAGGAGCCTAGCTGCTCTATCGAGACAACCATACTCCTTGACAGCAGTGACAACGAGTCTGTGGTAGAGGAAGATGTGCCAGTGGTAGAGGAAGTTGAGCAAGTGATAGAGCCAGAGGAGCCAGCAGCTCAAAGGCCACGTCGTGAGAGGAGAGCACCTAACATGTATGGCGAATGGGTGCAACTGACTCACACTAATCCCCAACCAACTTCTCTACAGGATGCAGTGTCAGGACCAAACAAGAAGAAATGGCAGGATGCCATGAAAATGGAGATGGACTCACTCCATGGAAATCAAGTCTGGGACTTGGTTCAACTCCCAAAGGGCAGGAAGACTGTCGGCAGCAAGTGGGTGTTTAAGGAGAAGTTGGGAGCAGATGGAACCATCGAGAGGTTCAAGGCATGGCTAGTTGCACAAGGTTTTTCCCAACAGTACGGACTGGACTATGATGAGACCTTCAGTCCAGTAGTGAGGTCAGAGTCAGTCCGCACAGTGATTGCACTAGCTGCAAGAGATAATCTCCATCTGCATCAGCTCGATGTGACAACAGCCTTCTTAAATGGCACCCTGAAGGAGGAAGTGTATATGAAGCAGCCAGAAGGGTCTAAGGTTAGAGGCAAAGAAGATCTCGTCTGTAGGCTAAAGAAGAGCATCTATGGCCTTAAACAATCACCACGCTGCTGGAATGCTGCACTCGACGAACACCTGTGCAAGATTGGGTTCAGCCAATCTACTAATGACCCGTGTATATACACATCAGAAGGAGGATTGGTGATTCTTGCTGTCTATGTTGATGACATAATCATAGCAGCAGGAGATGAACACAAAATGAGGAAGGTGAAGAAGGCCATCGCTGATGAGTTTACTGTGACTGACATGGGTAAACTCAAATACTTCTTGGGTGTAGCTGTTGACCAAGAGACAAATCCTGTGAATATCTGGATGGGTCAATCAGCTTACACTGAGAGAGTGCTTGAGAAATTCAAGATGAGCGAGGCCAAACCTGTGGCGACGCCAGTGGACACTAGCATCAAACTCACCAAATCTAATGAAGATAGTGAGGCCGTCAACCAGTTGCTGTATCAATCAGCTGTTGGCAGCCTACTGTACTTATCTACATGGACAAGACCAGACATCACATATGCTGTGAGTAATGTAGCTAAGTTCTGCTCGAAACCATCAAACGAGCACTGGACGGCAGTGAAGCGAGTCATGCGCTACCTGAAGGGGACCATCGACTATGGTCTATGCTTCGAGAAGGGAAATCCAGGCGACTGCTTTGGTTTCTCCGACTCTGATTGGGCCGGCGACATCAATGACCGCAGATCCACCTCAGGGTACATTTTCCAGATCTGTGGAACCGCCGTCAGCTGGAGAAGTAAGAAGCAAAGCTGTGTAGCTCTCTCCACCGCTGAGGCCAAGTACATGGCTTTGGCAAGTGCTGCTCAGGAAGCAGTCTGGATGAGGCAGCTTGTTGGTGACTTAACAACCGCACCAACCACACCGATGCTGATCTACGAGGATAACCAATCAGCAATTTGCATGGCCAAAAACCCGCAGTTTCATGGTCGTGCAAAACATATTGGTATTAAGTATCACTTCATCCGTGAGCAAGTGGAAAACGGTACCGTAGACCTACAGTACTGTCCCAGTGAGGACATGGTCGCAGACATCCAAACCAAAGGTCTGAATAAGGAGCAGTTCCACAAGCTCCGCACCATGACTGGAGTGAAGAGGCCTATAGTGACAATTAGTTTTTGTCAAACCTACTTCACTCTAACACTGAGAAGAGACTTCTTCTAAAAATCTCTATTTTTAGAACTGAACTCTCATTATAACTGAAAGATGCTATAATTCTAAGTCATGTCCTAAGTCAAATGTTATTGCTAAGTCAGGTAGTTTGTCTACTGTGTTTTTAAATTCTGACTAATGATCTGATAAATAATAAGGTGCTAATACCAGGAGTATTTCTAGGATAATTGAAAGGTCTGTTACTAATTTTGTGAGTAAAACATATATATAGCAAATATGAATTGTGCGTAATCTTAAAATGTAGGATACTTCACAAGCAAGTGAGAAGGAGTGTTAAAATTATTCACTTTAGTTTCGTATCTTTTACGACT
The DNA here is from genome assembly GCA_942159475.1 of Sthenelais limicola. NCBI lineage: Eukaryota > Metazoa > Annelida > Polychaeta > Phyllodocida > Sigalionidae > Sthenelais > Sthenelais limicola. The sequence goes on along the minus strand of OW804102.1, from coordinate 13,337,797 downwards.
TTGCTATTGCGTCATCACTGACCTAATTACGGCAGGATGCTTTCCTGTTCAAATAAAGCTTGCTCAGCGTCCCTTAGTACGACTGACGCCAAACAGTAAGGACGTGTCCTTGTTTCTCTCTGCACTTTGTAACCATATTTCAATAAAATCTAGCAGATAAAATGTTCTCTTATTAAGCATGACCAATCTTAACATGTCATTTAATAATATTGGATAGCTTACAGTACCATACAATAACTCAAATTCTGAGAGAAAAAGGAGAAAGTTAGAAGCCTATGGTTAATACATAAGGCTTCTGTGTGCTGCCCGCCTAGCACTTAGTTTGGGCCGTTTCCACCGCTCTCTGTATGGCGCTGCTGTTAATATGTAATATGCCCTATACAAAACCGTCAATTTAACATCAAGGATATGACGTCATTTAACATTATTTCATGAACGTCAATTTAACAGCAACCATATGACGTTATTTTAACATTATTTCATGAACGTCAATTTAATTAACAGCAACCATATGACGTCATTTTAACATTATTTCATGAACGTCAATTTAACAGCAACCATATGACGTCATATTAACATCATTCGGTCAACGTGGATCAACCTACCGTTAGTTTGATGTCACATCAACGTTTATTGCATAACATCATTCAACAAACGTTAATTCACGGTATATTAACGTTTTTTGCTAAACGTTATTCATTTGATATAATATTGAGGGTTGATCGAGGGTTGAGCAACGTTTTTTCCTACCTGGGCGCGCGCGCGCGAAGAGCATTTGCATATGCGCTTGGCATAACATACTGTACGTGGTAAGGCTGGTCTCTTTTTTTTCTCTGGTCTATTTTGGGCACAGATTCTAAAGGGATCTAGGTTGTTGTGGGGCGGGGGGGGGGACGTTTTTTATGCAGACTCTAAAAGGGGGCTGGTTTCTTATCCATCAAGTGAGTACTTTGCAGCATGCCACCATTCGTCTGCGAAAAAACAAAGATAAACTGGGAATTTAAAGATAAGTGTCAATTAAGGCAAGGCAACTGTTGTTGCAGGAGGGAGGCAAGCTGTGTATATTACTTTGTATCATGATTGTTTAACTGTGGCGAGTTAAGCCTGACCACTTCAGATTGACTGACCAGTTGGTATGGATGTAATTGGCAATAGTGGGTTGTGTATAATTGCTGGCCTGAACATTTCCACTGAGTGTGTATTATGGTTTGGATGTTGAAAGGTGATATTATTTCTTTATGTTCCTACTTGGATCTTTAAAACAGTTAATGGATGCAAGTCAATAAGTCCAGAGCAGACAATATTTTCATCACCCCCAACTCCAAAATTCTACTACAACACCATTTTTCAAACTTTTAGTGCACTGTTAAGGTAAGTGGCCGTTAGGGGTTCTAATGGGGTCCCATACGAATGTGGTTCATGGAAGTAATTAGAATGTGTGCAAGGCAGATGTGGAGGCAATGGCGGATATTTTAGTCGACCTTTTCCTTTTCTCGCTTAATTCCTAACCTTCTGGACAATCAATGCTTATGTCAACGCTTATGGTTACAATAATGTTTCCCTCTTCCTCGTTAACAACCACATACTCCTTTAGACACTTAGAAACAGTTAATAAAAAGTCTATTCTTCTATTTTCGTAGAATCTTATAAATCAAGAAAATGGAGATGGAGGAGAAACTCAAGTGGCTGGAGGTGAGGATCAACTCCTCCCTCCGTCCCAAAAACGAGGACATCAAAAACATGATGCACAACGATGAAAATAGGTAATCATAATATTCATCTAATTAACTTTTATTCCTGTTTTTCATTACATGTAATTAGTTCATCTAAGCTCAACTTAATGACTGTCCGTCATCTTCTGTTCATATTATATCTTAATTATCAGACTATGCACGGTCTGCACTATCCAACAGCCCGATAACTTTTTATTTCTTTTTGGGGGCATTTCTTTAATTGCTATATTGTTTTCTAATATATTATGTTTGATGGTCGACCGTTCTAGTGTGCGTTGTATTAAATGTTGATGCTTTTTTTCTATTCTCCAGATTGTCGGTGAACGAGTTTTTAAACAATGAAGATGTGCATCGTTTATTTATCTACTTGCGAGCACCAAAGGAAATAATTGCAGCACTCATACCGCCGCCACAACTTACCGCTAAATCAGTGTTCTTTATGAAGAATAACCCCGGGGTAAAATTAACCAAGGACAATATGGGTGAGTCCTTACAAGCTTTACGTCAGGATATTGAGCGCCCCACGGCCCAGTTGTTGTTATTGACTATTGCAAACTATTTAGCACTCATGGAAGCACGTTGTGACGCGTCTCTAAACATATGGTAGCCCTTGTTATTATATTATATTATATTATATTATATTATATTATATTATATTATATTATATTATATTATATTATATTATACTAGCAAAGTACCCATCCGGACGGTCACCCTCTCTCCACACACTTCCCCCTTTCCCTCGTTTCCCTCCTCCTGTTCTCTGTCTTTCATACTTGTTTTTCTCTCCCAACCCCATCTCTGATTCCCCCCCTGCTCTCCCTTCCCCTCTTCCCCATGCACCCCCTCCCCTCCCTCCCTTCCCCTACTTCCTCTCCCTCGCTCCTTTCCCCCTCTTCTTGGACGGTCACCCTCTCTCCCCACACTTCCCCCCTCTCCCTCTTTTCCCTCCCCCTCTTTTCTGTCTTTCATACCTGTTTTTCTCTCCCAACCCCATCTCCGAATCCTCCCTGTCTCCCTCCCTTCTTCCTCATGCTCCCCCTCCCCTCTCTCCCTTCCCCTACATCCTCTCACTAGCCTCTTTCCCCCTGTTCTTTCCCTTCCCCTCGATACCCCTCTCCTATTCCCCCACCCTCCCTTTTCTTAACTCTCCCCCTCCTACACCTCTCCGATCCCTGCCCTCTCTCGAATACCCCCACCCTCTCTCTCCCCTCTTCTTCACTCTCCCACTCCTCTGCATGTAGTTAGATGAGATATGATGGAACGTTTAGGTAGGCGCAGCTGTTAGGATTAAAAGTTACTGCTATACATAGATTTCACATGACGTCACCCGGGTGGCTGGGGAACCCTTCTGGCCGCCATGTCCGGGGTCAGCGCTACCCTTGCCGTCTACAGCGCGGTTATCAAAACAAAGTTGATAAACCTCACAATAGGTGATACTTGGGTATATCTACACTAAGGAAAAATAATCTAACCTATCTAGAAGCGTTTGTTTAGGCACATTAAAACTGGTAAAGGTTAAAACATGTGGCCAGAAAACTGTATTTTCAAGTATCGCAGCATATACGTACATAGCCATCTAACGAGCCCCCCGACATGGCGACGGCCGTGACGTCAGCGAAATCTATGTATAAGAGAATCGTGTATCTTGCAGATGATGAGATCACATACGTGGACTGCGGGGTGTCGCCGGTGGAGCAGCTCGACCTGCTGGTGCGGGAGGTTTACCTGCCGCTCATGTGCACCGAGCAGCAGCTCGCCTCAGCACATGGAGTCAGCGCAGACAAACTCCTCGACATCCTACACAGACTCATGGCCTCACTAGAGATGGGGCAGGGACACATACAGGTTCGTACCTTGGGACGGGTATAAGTAAGAAGTCTGACCCTATTGAACTTCATTTGCATTGCTTCTTAGACAAAAGGGCAAGCTTGCAATTCTGGTTTTCTTTGGCATTTTCAGTATCAAAATATTTTAATTCCTCAGTGGTATCGATCTGGACCATACATACAAAAACGAATGGGAAACAAAATTTTCAACCGGTTAAACTGAGAATGCTGGATTTACGTTCCCCCGATAATATATTTTGATATTCCCCCACACATATTAAATTTGGGGGATATAATGCTAATATATATAAGGATTTTCATCAACATCTATAATGTGGACGAGCATGCTATAGGACAAATCCACGAAGGTCTCGATCGATATGTGGCAGGTAGATCCTTTATAATGTTTTCCCTCGATTGCCTCTCAAGGAGAACAAGTACCATCTTGTATAGTTTAGAATTTTAATATGTTATATATTCGTGACATTCTATCACGATCTGACATTGGATTATCGCACATGGTAACTCAATTCAATTCAAGAATTCTTTATTGCTATAGGTGTTTTACAATGAGGTAGTCCAACATTCTAAGTAAACAGGTGTCTAGTTAGGTCTTCCGTTGGGTGCCTGGTAACTGTAAAACCACTAGTGATTTAATGGGACGAAGATCGGTGCATAAATAAGTTATTTACCACTTTATTACTGTTTACTGTCGATATTCAACTATATAGCTTTATAGTTCCTATTTCGATTTTTATCGTTGGTTTCAGTCACTTGAAATATCGCTCCTTCAACCAACTCTTAATTTAGTTAACCTGTATGCAAATGTGTTGCTCACTTCTGTATATATATGTATCTTTGCTCAGCAATTTCTGACACAGGTACTAGGTTTTGGTTTGAGAACATTTTTATTCAAAATTAAATGAAGGGTACATCTGTGAACAACATCGTTTATGTTTTGGTCTGTAGCTCTTAAAATGCACAAGGCATGGTGGTTACCGTGAAACTAATCTAAGAGTATGTTTCAGGGCGAGATCCTACTGCCGCTGCCCTCCATAGAGGTGCTGGCTGAGGCGGCCGCCAGCGTCAACCGCCGCAGCTCCGTACTGCACGTGCTGGAGACCACAGTGATTGGCTGGATCAAACAGATCAAGGTGAGCCATTCATTCTTACTCTAGCTGTCACATGAACGTGGGTCATAAATACCCCCAGTTATGCACACCTTCACACCCTACACGCCGCCCATCACCTGCTGCACTTATTGGCCCCATTCATTGCGGATTTATAACAAGATGGTGTATGACTAGGAGCAGCCTTAATTTACAGGCCTGACTGGTAGAACGCAGAAAGAAATGTACCCCAAGTTCCCTAGGTACACGTGGTAGGTAGACTGCAGCTAAGGACTTTTCTGCTGGTCAAAGGCAACTGCACTTTGGAAATTCAAGGGCAGATTTCTCATTTCAAAAGTTTGCGACTTTTGTATCATAGGAAAGCAGGGCACTTGTTGCGTCCAATAGTGGTAAACTGTACGATATATTTAATACTACAGACTTTTCCTCCTTTTGAGCAGATGTTACACATACCCGAAATATATTAGTAAGACACCTTTTAACCAGATATTCCTTTTTCTGGAATGAGTACGGTAGTTGCATTGCACCGACTATTACTGATAGCTTTTCCCCCATTAGCAACCACCACAAAGTATAATTTAAAGTATATCAATATATACAATAAAACTTATGGAATTTATCCACACACAGCCACTATTTCATTGGCACTACTTATAAAACAATCGTTAAACTAATTATTCTTTAACAGAAATTAAATGTATCATTATAATAACCAACTTAATTCACTTTGGTCCGATTTCTGGTCTATGAGAGTAGCCAAAGGGACTTAGTGCTAGTCTACATACAGGATAACTAACGAGTTGGTTATCTGATTTATCATAATATTATATGCTTTATATAAGGTAAGCAATGTATATTTTGTAGAAATGTTATCAAATTACAATCTTATATGATGCTTCATCATGTATTTTTGTGTGTAGGCTAGGCCTATCACTATGCATCATGCTGTTCTATCGGGCATCATGCACTGAGAAGGAGCTAGACCCAGTTGAGAAAAATAGATTACATTTCCGAATCAATTTTTATAGACACTTTCACAACTTTAGATTCTTAACAAGTACTAAGTTAAGAAATTATCATGTTAAGTTTGGTTTATCTATTTAACTTTACAATTAGTGTCAACTTAATTTATATAGCTGGCGTTTCCAATGGAAACGAATCTCAGGCCGAATTACTTGTGTCCGATGTCAATTTATTAACTTGTTGTCCAGGCGGAGAGCGTGAGGTCATTTGAATTATATGACTATAAGTGCTTTACCCTCTAAAAATCAGAACATTTCAATAAAGAACTCTTGTGAAGAAAACACTTTGAAAAATATATTAATAAATAATATAAATATAATCCATATAATATACGGCTAGAGCGATTTCTAGGAAAGGAGGTAGAAAAGAAATGGTAGAAAGAAGGTTTTCTTTGTCCAGAATGTTCTCGGAATTTGTTGTTTTGCAAACCACTTTACTCATCTGTAGAGGTCTGTCCCCCCTCTCTGGATGTCGTCGTATGTGGTTTGTGAAGGTTTTTGGGGTGGAAATGTCATTTTGAAGCCCTTTTTATATTTTTTTTCATACAACTATTTTTAGCACGGGAAAGCCCCTGTTGGAAAATAAAAGAGAATGACGTCATGCCTCTCCCACCGTCTGTGGCAACGTGGGATTCCCTACACCCTGTCCAGCCTCTGAACAACTGACACCCCTAGCCTATACCGGTGTAACAGTTCTAAATTACCCCCCTCATCTGATATACCCCCCGGTAATTTAGACCTTAGGTTTAAATGACCCCCTCTAGGTTCAAATTACCCCCCTTTGTTTCATTGATAATCTTACACCAACAATTCTAAAAGAACATATTGGGAGAGAAGGTCATATCTAATGCTTATGGGAAATAAATTAAATATCACTTTGAAGGTCTGATAATGAAATTTATTGTAATTCTGTATGATAATCCTTTTTTCTTTCTATTTATTTAAACTTAAAATATCATTGTAACTTAAAATATCATTGTAACTCAATGACTATGGGAGCATATTGCAAATAAAAAAACAAAACAACTAAAATCTATTCAGTTCTGTGGGATCTCTACACTCTATTTATAGCCTGGGAAAGCTCCTGTGAGACACTACATCATTTCCCACAACCTTTCAGGGGGACCTAACTACATGCAGAGGAGTGGGAGAGTGAAGAAGAGGAAAGGGAGAGGGTGGGAGTGTTGGAGAGAGGGATGGGATGGAGAGGGTGTAGGAGGGGGAGAGTAAAGAAAGGGAGGGTGGGGGAATAGGAGAGGGGGATCCAGGGGGAGGGAAAGAACAGGGGAAAGAGGTGAGAGAGAGGATGTAGGGGAAGGGAGAGAGGGGAGGGGAGCATGAGGAAGAGGGGAGGGAGACGGGGGTGGAATCGGAGATGGGGTTGGGAGAGAAAAATAGGTATGAAAGACAGAGAAAAGGGGGAGGGAAACGATAGAGGTGTGGGGGGGGGGAGTGTGACCGTCCGGAGGACGGGTACTTTGCTAGTATATATATATTTGGCGACTTGTGACTCATTTCCCTGGAACACATCACATATAACTATATGGTGCATTCACACATCATATAGCCTCACACCTACCTACCAGTCGCGCAACCTTGATAATGTTGATGGTATTATGACTTATGGGTTAGGTGGTACCGTACTCTGACTGTGGGCAGTACTTTGACCATGAGACCCTCATAAAACCTGTGGAAAACGCTGTGTCCTGGTACCCATGAACTTAAGAATATAAATAAATTTTGTCAGAGCTCTGAATTACCTAATCTTTATTTTTCACAAAAAATATTGGGATTTTTTTCTTTTTTACTAATGCTGGCATCAAATATATGTTTGGGGTAGGCTTTTGTCGCCTAACGGGGACACTCTGCATTTACAAGCAAAAAAAATATTAATTATTCAAGATATTAATGCAATATCCGATTAAAATGATGAAATGCATGCTATTCAATATATAACCACCATTTAATTTGAAACAAATGTCCTGATTTGGATCCTAGCAGAGAATATGTATGGTGCTGAGTGGTGGTGGGAAGAGGCCTATGTCGCCTAACGGGGACATTATTCTGGGCTACAGAATACAAAAATCTGATTATTTCTGTTAGTAATGAAAGAATATACCTTTAGTCGGACTGTTTCTCCCTTTTAATTTAAATATAATGTTGGTTTGAATTATTCTCTCCTTTACATATCACAATTGTATGCATGTCTCCTAACGGGGACATTGTCGCCTAACGGGGACAAACTGGGTCTCAAAATGTGATGTGTCACAGAACTATGAGTAATAGGTACAAAAAAATGATATGTTTCGGATGTTATTTTCCGCCAGAGAGCTCTACAGGAATGTTCCCATCTTTGGGTTGCCTAGGGCTCATAGTTGTATAAATACAGATACAAAATTACAAGACTTTGTATTGAATATATCTTTGTGTTTTCAAGTCAACCTAAGGAGTGTTTAATTACTTTATTAGTTATCCTTAATATGGTAAAGTCAGCCGTGTTGGGACTATTTTAGCCATAGGCTAATTGGGATATTATGAAACATCCCTGGTAGTTTGAGATTATAAGAGAGAACACCATATCCTATGATTTCTTATGATATTCCCTCTCAGATATTTCAATGTATACACTCCATCTCAAAGTCGGTAATGAGTATCTGGCATTTTTTTAAACAAGAAATGAGCTGTTTGTACTTTCTTTAGTGAATTACAAATCTTTATGATCAATGGAGAGACTTCCTTCCATTTATTCTATTTATTATGACATTGCTATGTCGACAGCCGGGCTGGCAGGAGGAGAAAAAGTGAGGTTGAAGTGAAAATAAAGAGGAGAAAGGGGAACGAAGGAAAAGAGAATGTACATACATACATGTATCCGCACAAAGGTTATATCAAGAATGATCCCTGATAAGTAAAACATTAAAAGTGGTTGCTAAGGATTGAGACATTGAGGGTTTATACATGTATATACACAGAGATCGGGATGGTTAATTATTACATTATTGAAACTTTATACTTTATGCCTTGATACTTAATTACAATGACAATTCTGAACTGAGATGCTGCGGAATATATTGTTATATTTGTTTGTGTTTATATTAAAAATTGTATTTGTCTTTATATTAAAAATAACACATCTAGCCTACTACCATTCAATGTGTCCCTGTTAGGCGACATATTGACCCTGAATAGCTACATTGATGGGAGCACTTACCAGAATTTATATATTGTATTCATGCACTCACAAATTAAATTATCTGGAACTTAAGTTCATTTCGCTCTCCAAGAAAACACATTAATTGCAATTTAACATATTGTAATTTTATCAGTTGAATGTGTTTTCAGGCTATCCTTAATTACTTGTGTTTGGGGATATAGGAGAGTTGACTAGAAAATGATGTTCTTTTTCCCAGTACAACCTGTGATGAAAACTTATGTATTTACTATCAAAGTTGACTGTATATTAATTTTCTGATGCTCTTTTCAGTGTATCTTTTTGTTTCGAGGCAAATTCAACATATATAATGAATTTATTTAGAAATTTAGTCATTGTGTCCTGATGTCCCCGTTAGGCGACAGGCCATTTTTCACATTTTTTCCATAATTTAGACCATCATTTCGAGCCCCTGTACTTACAAAGGTACTGGTACAAATGGTTCCATACTTCAGATTTTAATTCCCCTGATATGAATTTATGTAAAAACATAAAAAGTTCTGAGTGCTCCTAAATATTTTTTTGACGATTCTGACCTGGGCCAAGAGCAAAATGGTGTCAAAAAAATGGATATGGCCATATACAGTGCAGTGCTATATACCCGGGCTATATATAGTGCCTACGGCGCCTACCGCTGGACGGGACACCAAATTCGACCCGCAACCTATTGCCATAAATACACAACTGTCCAATGTACACACTCTATTCCCCCTTCTGTGTTGGGGGTGGGCTGACAGAGGGTGAGGCGGGAAGGTGGGGGGAGGGAGGGGGGTGAAGGAGCTGAGGTGTTGGCATAACATCTAAGTGCGAAATGTATCACTGATCAGTGAGTTAGATATGGCATGCTCCCCTGATGTCATTATCTAAGCTCTAACACCTTACATACAGCTACACATATTAGCAGATGAAGAATGATTGGCACATTTCGTAGTGACTCATTTGATCTCAGGCCTCTTAAAGGCACTGAGATAAAAAATTAAAATAAAGTTATACTTTGATAAAGGGTAGACCTTGATAAAGGATTTTAGTTTATTAATTCATTTGAATGAGATATTACACCTCGAGCTATGTTGAAAGTTACGACGATCTGCAGATCATTTTGTTGTCATTTGGCCACTGCGGGAAAATCGCTCACATTTTCACAATTTTTTTTCACAATTTCCAAAGTTTTTGAAGCTTTAAACATTTTTAAAAACACAGTAACGCTTTAACAAAGATACACTTAAATAAAGATGAAGTATTTTAGTTTATTTCCTTAATTTTGATCTAATTTCACTGTTATACCTCCCGTTCTGTCTGCGTTGACAACTAATCAGTTCAATGGCGTGATTCCCCTCAGTTGGGCCGTCACGCTGCCATAGGGACTTTCGTACTTTCGGATGCCACTCAGAGCGTGGAGTTGTATACGACACAACTCAGAGCGTGGAGTTGTATACGACACAACTCAGAGCGTGGAGTTGTATACGTGCACAACGTATACAACTCTACAATACGTTGTTTCAACACCAACGTGTATATAATAAAAGCTAATAATCAAACACCACTTAGTAGTATATACAAATGTCGGAGCACCCAGTGAAGGAACATTGGCGGCTGATGCATAAATATTTGAGATATCTTTGTTTCAGAAATAATATCCCAAAACCAATATACTAATCTGTCTTGATAATAGAATATCCATTAATAGTCCCATTGAAAATGTGTTGACATATCTTGGAAAAGGAAAAGGATATTATGATCCAAAAAGCATATGTGGATATTTCCTATTACGCATACCGGTAGATATCGATATCCTTACCGATATTGGACAATACAGCACTAATACCTAGATCAGGATCCGCCCCCGTATCATCTTGTATAACTTTATACAACAAAGGTTGTAGGGGAAAAAATGATGATTGAATTTATATTGTTGTCTTAAAAGTATGTTTAACTATACTAATAGGAATAAATCAAATTTTATCGATTGGTTGTTTAGTGACATGAAACTGTAAATCTTAACAGTATAGGTCGGATCTTTAATGTCTTATAAATTACTTATTTCATATTGATGTACATGTAAACTGAATAAAAGTTGTGTAGTAATAATGATAAACAGTTCAACCAACTAACCAATCTAATATGTTATCATTGTTTAACTAAAACGCGGGAGTGAAGTAATACAACGGCCGCCTTACTAATTATTGTTTCTTCTTCCTCATTTCATCATCTTGTATATATGGATTGGGGCATGTTTGGCCTCTATCTTTATAAATCGTACAGCCACCACCGTAGACAAATAAATAAATACGAGTCAACATGGTAAAAATAAATTTATACAAGAAGAGATTATGATAAAACATTTTAATTCAACTATGTTGGTAGGTTAAAGATCAAGTTAACATGGACAAACTTACAACGTGACTTAATTGTGTGTGTGCATGTTGCAGGGCTTAATGAAGCATGAGCCCATCACAGACCTGGTGCGGCAGGCGGGGCCCCACCCGGGCCCGCTGGACGAGGTGGAGCTGTGGGCCAATAGGCTTGACAAGCTCCACTCCATCAACAAGCAGCTCGACTCCCCAGTGGCGGCCGACATACTGCGCAACCTGGAGGAGGCCAGCAGTGCCTATGCTGCCTCCTTCTCACAAGTTAGGAGAGAAATATACAAGGTGTGGCTTGACCTCTATACAAATACATAGTCATTTATCTATATACAAGGTGAGGCTTGACCTCTATACAAATTAGTATACATATAGTGGTTGACATACAATATGTCTGGAAATATCACCCTACTGATACCTCCTCCTTCATGGTGGTGACAATAAACTCTATAACAATTGCATTTATTCACCTCCAGAAACCATAAGTGTTTCGAAAATCAAAACTATTAATTTGTTTTTTTTCCCCAAACCTGCAAAACCCAGATGGTCATTTATTTGACCCTTGTGTGCCTGATGAGCTGTAATATAAATAGGGGAAACCATGTTGTGCCAAATATTAATTAAAATAATGGAAGGAGTCTAGTGGATAATTATACAGATTTTAACCCTAAAAAGTTTTTTCATGTTATAATAATATTCATTAATATTCATCTTCGTTAGCATCTGGCAGAGGAGGCTTACATGGATTAGCCAGGTGTTATTACCTGGATACATGTGCACCTCTTGTGATGTCATAATGTCAACATCACTGAGGGAATAGTGAGGTATTGGATACCCACTACTGAGAACCTTCCAAATCCTCAGTAGCATGGTAGCATTGGTTGAGGCAGGGTGGCTATAACATATCGTACAACAAATTATTTTTTTGTTTGTTTTTTTTTTGTTTTTTTTTTACAAAAGCTTATTCTTATTTACAATTATACACCACACGGATACTTATATGTGTGTAGCCTAATGTTCCTTTTGGTAGTGGATTTAATGTCTATGATAATCCTTAGTTGTAGAGAAATTACCACAACACGTTATTTCTTTCGATATAGAGAATGGTATTATTTCGATATGTTAATTGGCCTTCGATGTGCTAAAACTGTATTTTTTCCGACTTCTAACTGCCCTGCTGCTGCCTGCAGGCCATCAATGAGACGGAGGAGACGTTACGCTACCTCAGCACCATGCACCCCTGGTTCGTGGAGCTGCATGACTGCCTAAACCCACAGCGCCTCGTCAAGCTCTTCCCCCCACTCATACACAACCTCCTCCTCGTCTGGTCACACTCCATGTAAGTACCACTCAATGTCTCTGCTCAAGCATCCATGTTAGTCCACCTTTGCCACACCTGTTTTTGTTTAAAAAGAGTATTGGAGAAAAAGAATCATACTCATCAGGTACGGATCAAAAAACTTTGTTTGCTTATCTTTCTTTTAAAACTTTGGCCCGATTATTCGTGCGGGCACCACAGTTTCCCACGGCCATTTAATTGAGGAGAGATGTCTGTACCTAGTTTAGTATCAGAATACAGATTAATTTTACAGTTAACTGAGACTTACTTGGAAGTTGAGGTTTAATCTGTAATTATGTCGAGGACATCACAGTGTGGTAAGACTACATGAGATCACGCATGCGCAGCATCACGTCAGGTTTTAAAGCAATACGAGGGTTTCCTAGTGAAAAATAACTTCAACAAACCTTCATCCTGAAGGAGGACAAGGCATAATAAGGTAATGACAACCAAACTCAGAAACAACTAAGTTAACTGCCCAAATCCCTTAGCACCTGCTCTGAGCACCTAGCTTCAGAGGGGCCGGCGGGAGGGCATGTAGTCTTACCACACCGTGATGTCCTCGACATAATTACAGATTAAACCTCAACTTCCAAGTAAGTCTCAGTTAACTGTAAAATTATGTCTCGTCCTATCACGTTAGTGGTACGAGACTCCATGAGATTTCGTAGCTTCAATAGGAAGCCCGAGTAAAGGAAACCCTCTTAACTTGGAATAAAGTTAATAAAGAGGGAAGTTATTCTTCACTGGTTGTCCTAAACAGGACTGAAAGGACTGTAATAATAATAATTTTACAGAACCAATCAAATATAATAAATATAATACTCTGAATTTTTTAAATAAACATCACAACTATAAATGTGAATACATTTAATCGAACTCAAGGTGATTACCTTAATTCTTCTTTGTGCGAAGCACCTTCTTCTTCGTCCGTCTATCTCTTAGAATGGTGTGACCCACCGTCTCTTTGGGATTCTCGATCCGTTTCTTATAGAATCTTGCGAATGTTCTTGCATGTGTTCTTCCAAGAAGCTTGTCTTATTAAGACGTTCATGTTAACACCCATCTGAAGGGCTTTGGAAGTCACCGCTCCACGAGTGCTGTGAGCTGTAAACTTGTTGGTGCAGATACCCGCTAGAGCTAAAGTTCTTTTAGTCCAATTCGATACTGTATCACGAGAAATTTCTTTGTGAGGCCACACATAACTTAGAAGGAGCTGGTCCTGACCATCACGAATGCCATCCGTTCTATCTAAATATTCTATAAGACAGGCTACAGGGCAAATTAAATCATCTTCCGGGTAACGTGGAATGCTAATAATGTCAAGAGGCTCTCCCACTCTGTTGTGTTTGAGTAAATGCTTCATATGAATTTTAACGAACTCTGAAGTAAATTCAAGGCCTGAAACAGGCAACCTCCACGCCGTCTGCCCGCGTTGGGCAGAGGTCAGTAGAAAAAGTACAGTAACTTTAAGTGAAATTTGCTTAAGGGAGAGATTAGAATTCTTCCCCCAACGACGGAACAAGTCCAGAACTAAACTAACGTCCCACATTGAGTTGTATTTAGGCATGGGGGGCCTATGATTATGAACTGCTTTCACAATAAGACAGATGTCTTGGAGGAGGAATTGGAACCAATCTGTTCCTCAGTTGGTGCTCCAGTGTGTGGATGTTCCAGAAAAATAATCTAGCGTTCCAGTAGCGAGCTAGTTAAGTTTCATAAGTCCGAGAATTTAGGGTTCTTCACCATTGAAGTGATCGATAATATTAAGTATATGAAAAGGTAGAGCTTCGATCTGAATGATGTAATGAAGTAAATGAGAAGAGTTGAGGTCAAGTTGCGGTTTCAATAATATCTTCTTTATCCTGTGAATCATGCATGTTATATACAAGGTGGTACATCGAGGTAATCCAATAGGAAAGAAGGGAGCATGTCTCCCATGACATAGTTCAGTAATTAACCAATAATAAGCTGAATACTAATTAGCCAATCGTGAGGTTCTATATGGTTGACCAATGGTGGTCTATATGGTCCCACCTCCTGCTGGGACAGCAGCTGTTGTTTATACAAGTAATTAGAGGCATGGTGTGTGTAGATGGTAATCAGTAACCTAGACATGCCGAGTAATTAGTAAAGATAACATATGGTTACATGTGGAGACAGCCTGTCGTCTGTCTGATAGTTATGTAATATGGCGGCAGGTGTCTCCTTACCTCTGGATATGCATAATGATTCATATTTGACATTAGTTAATCAAGATTCATAAAGTTATGGAACATCATATCATATCGCATATTAATATTCATATATGTTATGCAATATTACGTAATTAGATTTAAAGATAAGGCAAAAAGAAAAGCGGGTATAACACTAGCTTGAGGGGCAGTTCCAGATATAGCTGACCTAGCGATGTTAAGCGTGCTAGCCGAGATACCCTCTTCAGATAAGAGTCTTAAAAAATCTGAATAGTTCCTAGGAGACGGGTCATACATATCAAATCCATGAAACTCACAATACTCCATCCATCTTTTAATTATAGGTCTTACGGGTACCCTCTCTGCAGCCCAGTTGGATGAGATCCGCGGTCTTGCTGGAATAGCCCAGTTTCATTAAATTTCGTTTCAGAAGAGGCATGCTATGAGGGATATGTTGGTGATTTGGTCTCGGTTCTTTTCCTCCTCTCTGTGATGGAGATTCCCTTTCTTTTTCTTTAACCGTAGTACTCTTTTCGCAGAGGATGTTAGTAGAGCGAACCAGCTCTGACCTGGCCAATCGGGAGCTACAATGATTGCGTGTGTGCTTTCCCTCATAATCTTCTGCCAGGTCCTTGCTACCAGACTAAACGGAGGAAAAATATAAAAGAATTCATTACACCAATGAAAAGTAAAAGCGTCTATCCATTCCGCCCCAGGGTCCGGACGCCAACTACAATGACGGTCACATTTATTGTTCACTCTGGAAGCAAACAGGTCAAATGAAGGGACCCCTAGTTTAGCTGTGATTTCTTCAAACACTTCCTGATTTAATTCCCACTCTACGTTATCGGAAAAGTTCCTTGACTCAAAATCCGCTTGGTCATTCAATCTTCCCAGGACATGTGCGGCCACTAGCCAATTTCTGTGCAGTTCAGCCCAGTCCCAGATACTTCTGGCTATAGTTTGACACTCTCTAGATTTCACTCCTCCCATCTTGTTGATGTAAGAAACCGTGACTGTGTTGTCGGACATAACTTTGATACAGGTGTCTGACACCTTGCAAAGGCAGAGAAGCCCTAGTAAAACAGCTGCTAGTTCTTTTACATTAATGTGCCATTCTAACTCCACTTTCTTCCATCTGCCATTTGCCCTTTGGTCATCGAGCACAGCTCCCCAACCCAGGTTGGACGTGTCACAGTACATAGTTAGCTCAGGGATGATATCTCCACTATCCTAAACGTTGAACCAATGTTCTCTTTCCACCACCTAATGTTATCCCAGCCATCTTGAGAAGGGGACATGAAAGCTGCAAAATTTCCTCTAGCTACTCTCAAAGCATCTATCTTATCACATTCCAACTCTTTCACGTGATTCCCACCGTAGTCTGCCGCCACCGAGAAAGCTATCATCAGGCCTATTGCCCCTGCGATTTCCTTGATCGACACCACTTTCTTTACTAGAATGTCCTCACAGGCTCGTAACATCTTTTCTCTTTTCCCCTCCATAAGGGAGACTGTCATTGACTCAGTGTCAAGTAAAAATCCTAGAAAAACTAGCTTCGTTGAAGGGGTGAACACCGATTTCTCCGGTTGTATAAAGAAACCCAATCTGGCTAACAGTTCTGCTAACACTAGCGTACTACTTTTACATTTTTCATATGAGAGTTCAATCGTGATGGAATCGTCGATATAAGGGAAACAGTTGGCCCCATTCTGTCTGAGTGAAGCAAACACTGGATATAACAACTTTGTGAAAAATAAAGGGGCGCAAGCATGTGAATTGATAGGTATTATTACCCCACTTGAACCTCAGAAACTTCCTAAACTCCTGTCTCACTGCCACTGTAAAGTACGCATCACTAAGGTCAATACTGGCTAGGAAAGCTCCCGGGGTCATCAGATCAATTGCTGCTTGTAAACTAAACATCTTGAAGTGTTCATAATGAACCGCCTTGTTCAAAACTGACAAATCTAAAATCATTCTAAATTTCCCATTGGGCTTGGGCCTCAGAAAAATATTCGAGAGAAACTGATCCGGAGACTCACTAGTTAATTCCACTACTCCCTTGTTCCATAGTTTAGCTACTTCCTCCCCTAATATCTGAATATTCTTCCCTGACGCATTGAAGGGGGGAGGGGGGGACAATTGCCAAGGAATCCAATCAAATGGGATAGAAGCTCCCTGCACTAAGTCTAGCACCCATGGGTCTGAAGTAATGTTCAACCACTCACTAAAATGACAAGCAATATTCCCTGCTCTAAATTGATAAAAGCAGAAATCAGGGGGACTTACCAGTTCTACTTCTTGGCAGCCCCCCCCCCCCCCCCCCCACCCCCCCCCGCTGAAAATTCTGGTTGCGGGGTTGGTAACCTTGGGTGTTCTGAGCTCGAGGCTTAAAGGCAGGCTGTTGATTCTGTTGGTACTGATATGGCATTACAGGTGCTTGCCACTGTTGGTTCGAAGGAAAGTTCTGTTGATACTGCGGAGCAGTTGTTGAAATCTGGGGTTCTGGCCCCTAGGTGCACTACCTCTGTAGCCGCCTCTTCCCCTGGGGAAACGACCCCTCGGCTGACCTCTCTCAAGCCTTTTCTTTACCTTGTATGCCACATTGCTGTCATCCAGCTTATCCTTCAAATTTCCACCGAGCAACCATTCCGGGGTCATAGAGGTCTTATGCGAGAAAATAGGTGCATACTTCTGGTCTACTGCTGACTTCAGAGCCTCTTTCCTTCTAGAATTTACTTCCTGAGAGAGGAAACATAGCACCCTAATAGCCTTGTGGGCTTCCAAACCCACCGCCATCAAAGCATCATTTTAACATAGGTGATCGTAAATGTTCGCTGACAAAGCTATCAGAGAGTGCAAGGCCTTCTGCATATATACTTAAATGACTTATCTCTCTCCTTAGTGGCGAGCGAAGTGATGCCATATACTGCGTCATCGATCTTGGGCACTTTCAACAGATCTGCATTTTCCGGTCTGGGATATTCTGCTAACACTTCCTGAAGCATTGAACGACAAGGGGCAGGGAGATAAGTTTCAATCACTTTGACAACAGTTTCCTTCAGAGGAGGACCCACCTTTTCTCCTTCCTTTTGTTCCAGCAACTTGAGAGATTCCTTCTCTAGCGCCGACATCGGCTCCGCAGACTTGGAGTCGGACTTTCCACCTCCGAGCTCCGCTCCTAATTTCAACAAAGTTTCCTTGTTAATTCTCGCAGAGAACTCCTCATCATCTGAATTCTCAGAAAGGTCATGTATATTCCTTCTCTTTGCCGGAGGAGCTTCTTCTTCCTCCCAATAAGCCTCTTCATCCCACTGTTCGTACAGATCCTGCTCGCCCCGAGGCTGCCAACTCCAAGATGGCGCCGTTTGTTGATAGTAACTAGGACCGTAACCAAGGCTCGAACTGGGCCCAGAAGCTGCTGAAAGACGAGGCGGAGGCCCATACATATCCCAATTCTGCTGTTGGCTCCTCATTTGGCCCACTTCGTCTCTAAGACTGTTGATAGTCTGAATCAACTCCGAAGTATCCGTGCGAGAGCCCGCACTTGCCAAGGCAGACGTGTGATCATGTGGTACGTCTTTGGCGGGAACGCCACCTTGCCCGTTTTCAACGACGTCAACTTTTGGGTCATTTTTGTCGGCTGCTTTGCCGTTCGCGGCTGGTTTATCTCCCATAACTGAAGAAACCACTTTCTCTATAGCTACACAAGGGGGTTGAACCCTAGTAGGGATGATATTTTGATATAATTTCTCTTGCCAGTTAAAACTCGAACTTTTTGACTTTCTCGCTCGCCTGGCCGGCATCGAGGTCTGAAAAATATATCGAAAGAACATAAACAGTCATATCTCGACCAGAAGGTGGCTGTTTGAAATAGGAAAAGAGGAGAAATGGCGATCAACGATCAACTCCTCAACACAACTAGAGAACCAAAAAGCTCTCAAATTGAATAAAAGTAAATAATACTTACACAACCTGTGAACTACGTGACTTGCAGCGACTTTGTATGCGCGTAGACTGACGTGATGCTGCGCATGCATGATCTCATTGAGTCTCGTACCACTAACGTGATAGGACGAGACATAATCTGATCATCCTGTATGCTATACATGTCTTATCAAATGACTATGACTTGACTGATTAATCAAATTTATTTCACAGCAAATTTCACATTAAATTATAACTTGAATGATTATTCCACTGTATTCCTTTGAAAATGTTCACATGTATACAGTGTATGTGTGCATGATATAACATGTATCATGCTGCCTGTATACAGTGTATGTGTGCATGATATAACGTGTATCATGCTGCCTGTATACAGTGTATGTGTGCATGATATAACATGTATCATGCTGCATGTATACAGTGTATGTGTGCATGATATAATGTGTATCTTACTGCCTGTATACAGCGTATGTGTGCATGATATAACATGTATCATGCTGCCTGTATACAGTGTATGTGTGCATGATATAACGTGTATCATGCTGCATGTATACAGTGTATGTGTGCATGATATAACATGTATCATGCTGCCTGTATACAGTGTAGGTGTGCATGATATAACATGTATCATGCTGCCTGTATACAGTGTATGTGTGCATGATATAACATGTATCATGCTGCCTGTATTCAGTGTATGTGTGCATGATATAACATGTATCATGCTGCATGTATACAGTGTATGTGTGCATGATATAACATGTATCATGCTGCCTGTATTCAGTGTATGTGTGCATGATATAATGTGTATCATGCTGCCTGTATACAGTGTATGTGTGCATGATATAACATGTATCATGCTGCATGTATACAGTGTATGTGTGCATGATATAACGTGTATCATGCTGCCTGTATACAGTGTAGGTGTGCATGATATAATGTGTATCATGCTGCCTGTATACAGCGTATGTGTGCATGATATAATGTGTATCATGCTGCCTGTATACAGTGTATGTGTGCATGATATAATGGTATCATGCTGCCTGTATACAGTGTATGTGTGCATGATATAACATGTATCATGCTGCCTGTATACAGTGTATGTGTGCATGATATAACGTGTATCATGCTGCCTGTATACAGTGTATGTGTACATGATATAACATGTATCATGCTGCATGTATACAGTGTATGTGTGCATGATATAACATGTATCATACTGCCTGTATACAGTGTATGTGTGCATGATATAATGTGTATCATGCTGCCTGTATTCAGTGTATGTGTGCATGATATAATGTGTATCATGCTGCCTGTATACAGTGTATGTGTGCATGATATAACATGTATCATGCTGCCTGTATTCAGTGTATGTGTGCATGATATAACATGTATCATGCTGCCTGTATTCAGTGTATGTGTGCATGATATAATGTGTATCATACTGCCTGTATACAGTGTATGTGTGCATGATATAATGTGTATCTTGCTGCCTGTATACAGTGTATGTGTGCATGATATAACATGTATCATGCTGCCTGTATACAGTGTATGTGTGCATGATATAATGTGTATCATGCTGCCTGTATACAGTGTATGTGTGCATGATATAATGTGTATCTTGCTGCCTGTATACAGTGTATGTGTGCATGATATAACATGTATCATGCTGCCTGTATACAGTGTATGTGTGCATGATATAATGTGTATCATACTGCCTGTATACAGTGTATGTGTGCATGATATAATGTGTATCTTGCTGCCTGTATACAGTGTATGTGTGCATGGTATAATGTGTATCATGCTGCCTGTATACAGTGTATGTGTGCATGATATAACATGTATCATGCTGCCTGTATACAGTGTATGTGTGCATGATATAACATGTATCATGCTGCATGTATACAGTGTATGTGTGCATGATATAACATGTATCATGCTGCCTGTATTCAGTGTATGTGTGCATGATATAACATGTATCATGCTGCCTGTATACAGTGTATGTGTGCATGATATAATGTGTATCTTGCTGCCTGTATACAGTGTATGTGTGCATGATATAACGTGTATCATGCTGCCTGTATTCAGTGTATGTGTGCATGATATAACATGTATCATGCTGCCTGTATTCAGTGTATGTGTGCATGATATAACATGTATCATGCTGCCTGTATACAGTGTATGTGTGCATGATATAATGTGTATCTTGCTGCCTGTATACAGTGTATGTGTGCATGATATAACGTGTATCATGCTGCCTGTATTCAGTGTATGTGTGCATGATATAACATGTATCATGCTGCCTGTATACAGTGTATGTGTGCATGATATAATGTGTATCTTGCTGCCTGTATACAGTGTATGTGTGCATGATATAATGTGTATCTTGCTGCCTGTATACAGTGTATGTGTGCATGATATAACATGTATCATGCTGCCTGTATACAGTGTATGTGTGCATGATATAACATGTATCATGCTGCATGTATACAGTGTATGTGTGCATGATATAACATGTATCATGCTGCCTGTATTCAGTGTATGTGTGCATGATATAACATGTATCATGCTGCCTGTATACAGTGTATGTGTGCATGATATAATGTGTATCTTGCTGCCTGTATACAGTGTATGTGTGCATGATATAACGTGTATCATGCTGCCTGTATTCAGTGTATGTGTGCATGATATAACATGTATCATGCTGCCTGTATTCAGTGTATGTGTGCATGATATAACATGTATCATGCTGCCTGTATACAGTGTATGTGTGCATGATATAATGTGTATCTTGCTGCCTGTATACAGTGTATGTGTGCATGATATAACGTGTATCATGCTGCCTGTATTCAGTGTATGTGTGCATGATATAACATGTATCATGCTGCCTGTATACAGTGTATGTGTGCATGATATAACATGTATCATGCTGCATGTATACAGTGTATGTGTGCATGATATAACGTGTATCATGCTGCCTGTATACAGTGTAGGTGTGCATGATATAATGTGTATCATGCTGCCTGTATACAGCGTATGTGTGCATGATATAATGTGTATCATGCTGCCTGTATACAGTGTATGTGTGCATGATATAATGGTATCATGCTGCCTGTATACAGTGTATGTGTGCATGATATAACATGTATCATGCTGCCTGTATACAGTGTATGTGTGCATGATATAACGTGTATCATGCTGCCTGTATACAGTGTATGTGTACATGATATAATGTGTATCATGCTGCATGTATACAGTGTATGTGTGCATGATATAACATGTATCATACTGCCTGTATACAGTGTATGTGTGCATGATATAATGTGTATCATGCTGCCTGTATACAGTGTATGTGTGCATGATATAATGTGTATCTTGCTGCCTGTATACAGTGTATGTGTGCATGATATAACATGTATCATGCTGCCTGTATACAGTGTATGTGTGCATGATATAACATGTATCATGCTGCCTGTATACAGTGTATGTGTGCATGATATAACATGTATCATGCTGCCTGTATACAGTGTATGTGTGCATGATATAACATGTATCATGCTGCCTGTATACAGTGTATGTGTGCATGATATAACATGTATCATGCTGCCTGTATACAGTGTATGTGTGCATGATATAACATGTATCATGCTGCATGTATACAGTGTATGTGTGCATGATATAATGTGTATCTTGCTGCCTGTATACAGTGTATGTGTGCATGATATAATGTGTATCTTGCTGCCTGCTGTGTGTGACAGATACTACCACCAGGCGGATAACTTCCACAACATGCTGCGTCTTATCTCTAATGAGGTGGTACACAGAGCCGAGGCCATGGTGGGCGAGGACGTGTTGCGGGAGCCGCTAGAGGTAAGAAAGCACTGGCTTTATATACATCAATCTGTGGTAACTATGATCCCTGTGAGCAACTCTGCCATCTCTAATACTGGTACCGTTGCATTACAGTAATCAGTTTTCATCAAAACTTAATATAAATTTGAAATAGCAGAGGTTTTCTAGGCCTATTTTAATAATACAAAGAAACAAGTATTTTATTCCTCTCAAGGAAATAAGAGACAAATAATCAAAATATGACAAATAATCAAAATTGTAGAGTAGGGATTCAGATGTAATCTGTGATTACCATGCCGTCTGTATTATAGGCCCTGCACATGAATGCTTTAATTTAAAAATATATAAATATTTAATATAAAAGTGATTTCGGAACATTTGTGCTCTTCTGTTCTCTGTAAAAAAATATTATTATTAAGTTATTATTCAAAATTAAAATTATGATCATTCCACGGTGTGATAAATAGCAAATGGCACTTTGTTCGGTGTTGAACTGATCTCGATACTATCAGAAATCCTGACTCACCCTATCGGGGGTTTGTCCAGTTTGCTCCATCAGTTCGAACACTCCATCTTGCCACTTGCTATATATATAATTATAATTCCATATCAAACGATGATCACAACGGTGTCATGGGCACGAAACATGAGCGCGGGCGCAGGACTAGTCGGCTGTTTCGCCCCTGTTTACTGCTATTACAATACCTATAGACTAGAATGAGCTGTTATTTAGACTAAATATTATCTGTTGCAGTCCTACACCAAACTGAAGGAAGCGCTGCGGGTCTGCGCTGCCTTCAGAGGCACCTACCTAGACTACAGAGACAAGTCAGAGGAGATGAACGAAGCAAATGTTAAAGAACACGCCGAAAAAATGTAAATACTTATGGGTTACACTCCAGATACTTCAATGGGACCGTCTGCAAAAATACTACTTTTTTTTTTTTTTTTTAGAAAAATTTTATTTGCGATCATTGTCGGGTTTACCCAATAATTTCATGGTACACAAATGGCAAAACATATTCATAATATTATGTACAGGATTTAACATTAACAACATTAGTGATAATCATTACTTTAGGGTATACAACGAGAACCCTACATGATGGCGAGGCCATATTCTATATTTCACTCATTAGACAATCCAATATTTATACAGGATATACAACCCAGAGTTGGGGGAAAAAATCAATGTAGGATATTATTTGGGAAAGGGATTTGTTTCCTGTAGTAATAAACCATTTTTTAAAGCGAATATTTAAAGTATTGGGGAGCTACATGGACCTCCATCATCAGTGAAAGACCATTCTGCACCACGCGACAAACTCGGGATGTTCACAATATTCCTGCACAAGATCTATAACTTGTTCAAACTATCAAAAATTCCATCGCGCATGTCGCCAAGTAATTGAGAAAAATGTATTGCGACTGCCACTTGAGATATTGCAAAGTCATAATAGCTTATTAGCAGTCGAATGCGCGGTGCAGACCGGGCCTCGACATGGGAGGTTCTATTATAACAGTTCTATGACTGGTATAACATGACTATTGGTCATTGTTGCAGGATCCAGCGTCCGCAGGGCCCCAACGTGCTGTTCTCCACCAAGATGTACGGGACGAACGCCTACACGCCCAAGTACGGGCTCAAGGGCGGTACGGCGGAGGAGGTGGAGGAGGCCATGCGCATGGAGGAGCTGTGGCAGGACTCGGCCTGGCCGCCCAGGAACGCACCTGCCTTTGACCTTCTCAACGCCTTCATGGAGAGGTGCGTAGTACACAAGCTGTCTGATATATGCCATCTATAGTGTATGGGGTACCTGTATATGTAACAGTTGCGATTGTCGGGCTTTCTTTCTCATAGTTATTCTGAATCCAAAATGATAACATTGCATCCCCCACGACGCAAGCAACTGACCCACGAAAGTCACACTCAGCCACATGAGCGCCGAATGTAACTATTTAATGTGACATTGATCTCAGAGCTTGCTATGGCAGATTTGTGCACTCTTCATATCGCATGTATTTAGTGTATGAACAAAATATAATGTTTATCTTCCAAGAAATACCAATGATCAGATGATTTCTCTTAATTACTTGTATATAAAAGGCCATAAGATCTGCTACAACAGCTAATGACATTAATGTCATCTCATACAGCCTTATAGTTATAATTTCATATAGTATTATAAAGATCAATTAAATTGATTCTGGATGTAGAAAATTCAAACCGGAATGTCTGAGCTACAGACAAAAACCAGTTTATGTAGCTGATATAGAAACTAGTTTATAAAGCTGTTGTAGCCATATTGATATAGAAACTAGTTTATAAAGCTGATGTAGCCATATTGATATAGAAACTAGTTTATAAAGCTGATGTAGCCATATTGATATAGAAACTAGTTTATAAAGCTGATGTAGCCATATTGATATAGAAACTAGTTCATAAAGCTGTTGTAGCCATATTGATATAGAAACTAGTTTATAAAGCTGTTGTAGCCATATTGATATAGAAACTAGTTTATAAAGCTGTTGTAGCCATATTGATATAGAAACTAGTTTATAAAGCTGTTGTAGCCATATTGATATAGAAACTAGTTTATAAAGCTGATGTAGCCATATTGATATAGAAACTAGTTCATAAAGCTGTTGTAGCCATATTGATATAGAAACTAGTTTATAAAGCTGATGTAGCCATATTGATATAGAAACTAGTTTATAAAGCTGATGTAGCCATATTGATATAGAAACTAGTTTATAAAGCTGTTGTAGCCATATTGATATAGAAACTAGTTTATAAAGCTGTTGTAGCCATATTGATATAGAAACTAGTTTATAAAGCTGTTGTAGCCATATTGATATAGAAACTAGTTTATAAAGCTGTTGTAGCCATATTGATATAGAAACTAGTTTATAAAGCTGTTGTAGCCATATTGATATAGAAACTAGTTTATAAAGCTGTTGTAGCCATATTGATATAGAAACTAGTTTATAAAGCTGATGTAGCCATATTGATATAGAAACTAGTTTATAAAGCTGATGTAGCCATATTGATATAGAAACTAGTTTATAAAGCTGATGTAGCCATATTGATATAGAAACTAGTTCATAAAGCTGTTGTAGCCATATTGATATAGAAACTAGTTTATAAAGCTGTTGTAGCCATATTGATATAGAAACTAGTTTATAAAGCTGTTGTAGCCATATTGATATAGAAACTAGTTTATAAAGCTGTTGTAGCCATATTGATATAGAAACTAGTTTATAAAGCTGATGTAGCCATATTGATATAGAAACTAGTTCATAAAGCTGTTGTAGCCATATTGATATAGAAACTAGTTTATAAAGCTGATGTAGCCATATTGATATAGAACACACTGTGTGCTGCATGTTGCAGGTGTAATGACGTCCTGGAGCTGGTGCAGACCACACGTCACTTCCGGCTGCTGTCGGGCGCGGCTGAGGTTGGAGGCGCAGGCAGCGCCAGCCTGGACGCGCTCGTCAAGGAGATCCACCAGCGATACTCTGTTGCTATGGCATCATTCTTCTCCAGGGTCTCCAACGTACTCTCCATAGATGGTTCCCAGGCATTCGAGGACGCCTTCTTCACCTTCAGATCTGTCGTCAAAGTAAGTGGCTTGTTACGAGTTACAGAGAAGTCCAAAATGCTTGAGATGCCCAGTATTCTGCAGTAACCTTGCCTATTGGTTGGTTGCTGCGCTTCAAGTCCATATTATTAAGTGATAACTGTCCATACTGTGGGAAAACCAAATCCAGGTATAATCTCTAGTAAATTAATTGAGGTTCTAATAGTACACCTGAACATTTTGGAATGTTACAATGCTGTTACAAGTATTCAATAAGTTCCTAGCTGATAAGATAATTATTGAGGAATGATATTCATAAATTCATATAGCACGATGTGAAGTCGTCACTCTTGCTACCATGTGACGGGGATATGCATAAATTTGTCGGGAATGACTCCCAGAGTAGTAACAGAGACCATGTAGTCTCTGGTGCAATTATGAGTAGGGGTGAGCTTGGAGACCTGCATGATTGAGAAGCTCCTAGTATGTAGGTATATTGAGGGAATAAACATATAATGCTGTCATGTATCCGTGCAGGACCTGGAGCGCAAGCTGGCTGACGTGCTGAGACAGAGCTTCCAGCAGTGCCCCACCATCGGCTCGCAGCTCCGCCTGTTGGAGGTGTTTGAAGGCATCAGTGGTCGCGAGCTAGTGCAGGTGGGTGTAACCACGGCCTTCCCTCCTCCATTATATATAGATTATATATTTACTCTTGGATTATATTAATTGATTCTGAGATGTACATATTTGAGTGTATTTAAATCGTTATACATATTCATCACAACATACCTTAATCCGAACTAACTTAACCACTTCCTTGAATACAGACTATTAGTATTGTGAATACTCAGAGATAAATATTTATGCAAGTGGAATATACGAATTTGCTATATCCCTTGGTATACAGTATAGTCCTGCTTTGAAGGTGAAATCCGTGACTTGTGAGTTCCAATGATCTCATTCACTTAAGGCCCAATAAAGGATCTATATCTATGTTGCCTGTATGTTGTACTCTGTATGCTGTTGGTCACACAGAAACACTTGCGGGACAAGGATCGCGCGCTCGTACAGTCGTTCACGGATGAGTTGATCAAGGTACGCAGCATGTTCCACGCCTCGCACAAGAAGCCGCCGCTACACAGGAACATGCCACCATTCGTCAGCAGACTGCTGTGGATACACGCCCTCAAGGAGCGGGTCGAGGTGAGTAACTCATTTACCTGGCCAGCTCCAGCCCCACGTCTGATGGGCGCGCATCCCTGTAGCGGGATCTCCCCGACACCTAGGTTCATATACATGGGATCACTGCTCTACTTATCTATTCAATACATAGTTGGGTGGAAGGACTACCAACTGTTGTATCATTCTTGTGTAGTATTAAGTTTCAATGATGGCACGTTGCGTATTCGATAATAAGAAAGAATAGAACTCGATGCTAATAATTGAATATTTATTGGACGAGATTGCGTAAAACAGGAATAATGGTGTCTGTACTTAACCAGAAATTCCTGGGTAAATGAATGGACGATGTCAGATCACATTATTATATGTCCCATATGTTGGGGTGGGTGGGCGGGGTGCTGTTATATAGATCTAAATGTCTATTGTAGGGATATTTCCTATATATAACATTGCTGCGGCCGCTGCTATATCCAATTGTGGGGAAAATAGGTTTGCTAGCTCTACATATTATGATTGCTTGTGGCAGATCCCTATGAGTAAGATGAGGAAGGTTTGCCCCCAGCTGCTGGACGGGGACATGGGCTGGCAGCTGCGCGATGCCTACACAGAGGCCATCAATGACTTCGAGAGGTGAGTGTTTCTCCTGCACGCCCTGAGCTCTGACTTTCATGATTGTAATAATTTTAGAGAACCGCTTCATCATTGTCATTAACAATATCAACGTAAATCAATGGAAATATCTATAAAGGTCACCCCACACGTGCAACATATATATCCATATATATCCATATGTACAGCATTTCTCATTGTTGACAATCAGACTGAAATATGCCCCACTTCTGTACATAAATACCGTGATATTGTGTGAATCACCTGTCCCGCACCTGTCTGATGTGTTGTGTGTATTACAGGTATGAGAGCCGCATAGTCAGTGACTGGACAAGCCGTGTGACGGCCGAGCTCTCTGACGGCCTCAAGCAGACGTTGCTGGTGAGTACCTCATGTCTACTCAGCAGCCACATGTTCCCCACCTATGTCACAGTCACACTACTAAAGTGGTACGAGCGTGCTAACCTATAAGAAACAAGTGGTAACTGTTCCCAGCCACCACAAGTAGTAATTAAGGGACCAGCATATGCTAATTCCGTATACCTCTAAGTCTTGATTGACGGGTGCAGTCGGCACTAATCCATTTGGTAGGTGACTGGGGAAGGAGTGAAAAGCGGAGAAGAAATATTAATTCATAATTAGCAAATAAATCCTCAGATTTATACAGAAGAAATAATAGCAATAGGTATGTAACGTACTATGGGCATAGTATACTGTCTCCGTATTCTAAAGTTGACTCGAGTAATTAAGATTAACTAATTATAAAGGTAAAAGGCTTAAAGAAACCATTTGTTAATACATCTAGATGACAAGAAAAGACAATTCCCAACACTGGGCCCATAATGATATTCTTTGATAGATCTTACTTGATCATGTGAAATTACGCAAGATGACGCAATAATTAGGAACATATACATACAATTAGCAATTTTAGTAAAAATAGTAACTATTATAACCGTTTAACTATGCTTGCACCTTAAACCCTAATTACCCTCGATGGGAAAGAATGTGGACCAAAACTGAGGATACGAAGTTTCGCTGAAAAGTATGATGGCTGCCGTGGTGAGTGCAGTTTGGCCACTTTGGCCATCCTACTTTCAGTCGCCTTGCGATTAGAAATAAAGATAGCATTTATGCGGTTACATCTCGTTAGGAAGTTGTGCAAAATTATATAACTACTAGCAAAGTACCCGTCCTCCAGACGGTCACCCTCTTCCTCTCACTGTCTCTCCCCTCCCCCTCTCTCCATGCCTCTCCTCCTTTTCTCCCCATGCCTCTCCCCCTCTCTCTCTCCCTGTCCCTACACTACCCCTCCTCTCTCTCCCCCTCTTCTCTGTATCCGCTTCTCCCTCTCCCAATCCGATTTCCCCCACCCTCTCCTTGTGCTTCTTTCATTCTCTCCCTCCCTCTCCTCTCCTCTCCCCCATCCTCTCCCTCCCATCCTTTTCTCTCCCCCTCTTCTCCTTCTCCCTCTCCTTATCTGATTCCCCCACCCTCTCCCTCCGCATCTTTGCTCTCCCCCCTTCTGATCTCTCTCCCCTCACCTCCCCCTCTCTCTTTTTCCTCGCTATCCCCCTCCCTGTCTGATCTCTCCCCTTCTCCCTCCCTGTTTTTTGTTCTTTGCCATCTCCCTCTGTGCTCTCTCCTTCCCCTCTTTTTCTCTCCCCTTCCTCCTCTTCTCTCTCCCCTTTCTCCTCTTTTCTCTACCCTTCCTCCTCTTCTCTCTTTCCCTCTCTCTCTATCTCTTCTTCTCCCTCCCCCTCCCCTCTCCCATACATACCCTCCTCTTGCATCTTTGGGTCACATGATCAATTGGCTCAAGGGCTCATTGGTCATTGCCTCTGGGTATCATGATCATTGGTTTGACCATAACTTCTTCCCTGGCTATAAATAGTGTGTGGATATCCCGATTTAAAAAAGGCTTCAAAATCACATTTGCACCACAGATATAATGTCCACCAGACAGGGTCGACGGACCTGTAGAGACCAAAAAGACAGCTGGGGAGATCACAGATTCCCAGAACACGTGTGACAAAAAAAACCCTTCTTGAGCTTTATATATTAGATTGTGACTGATGAGAAATCATTTAAAGTTACGCAATATTATGTGATCATCCTCTGGAGAGTCGCGGGTGATATTTGACCCTGGAACATATGTGTACAACAATAGGAACAGCTCACGATCATTGACATATGCTTCTTAACAATGTGACAATCGATCATGGTTTATTATGTATGTGTGTGATGCCATACGTTTTGTCTACTCTTCATGTACTTCTTACACCTGTTATATTAGGGACATTTAGATAGGGTGGGCCGTATGTAATGGCAGAATTCTATCAGTTTTAGTGGTGGAGAGGTGTTTTCAGAGGGCAAAAAAATACACAATTTCATGAATGTGAGTAGTGTTTTACACCTGTATACAAAGAAAAACACCTCCCGCTCATTTGTACATAAAAATGAAATGATAATTGTCCATTATTTTAGCGTGAAATAGACATACGTTGGGAACGTATTGACACACCTCTTAGCGTAATTGACGTCCGTATCTCAGGTAGCAAGCTAAGAATAGCACAGCTAGTGGTGACGTAGTCCCGGCGTAGTCCTCACAAAAGATACGTTTACGTTAGCGTTAGCATTAGCGTTAGTGTAGGGGTTGCTAAATGTCCCTATTATATATGTACAAACGTACGCGCACTTTGCACACGCATTCCGCGCATTTATCTGCGCGAATATTGTTTCCATATATTGACCACAAGGTGGCGTATCTATCAAGTAGACTGCATTCTATTTTCATTACCTTTATTATTCTCTACACTCCCTTTTGGTTGTGCGATCGTTTTCACCGTGTAACCTGCTGTCAGAAATATTAAACAGAGTAAATATAATCTAGACTTGTTCTGGTTGTCTTTGCCTCTCCGCCCCAACGATTGAAAGGGTCATTACAAATTTACCAAAAGCCTCAGTATAGCCTGATCCTGTATGCTTGGCTTGTTTGAGATCTAGGCATATTGTGCCCGCGGGTGTGCCCTCCTATTGATGGTTACTGTTGATATGTGCAGGTGGCGGAGGAGTACGAGGAGGACGAGGATGTACGACCCCAGGTCGTACACGTGAACCTGGACCCCAACCTGCTGCTACTGCTGCGGGAGATCCACTATGTGCGTCAGGAGCCCTTCAACCTCATCCTCCCCAGTAAGTCTCCATATTTATGTATATGCGTTACCCTTGTCTTATGAGGTTCTGTCCAGCATATGGAACTGCTGGGTCTTTCCTACAAGCAACCATAAGTTAAATGGTTTAACAGGGAGTGTTGATACAAAGACATCGGCTTCTCTGTTATGATCTTTGCTGAGACGTTGTCTGCTAAGGGTGTCCGAAAGGACCATATATTACACCGGGAACATGGCTGAATGGTCACATTGCTCGTTCCGCCAGGACACTTTAGAACTGCTATTGCTCGTCCATTTCTCCAATACCATGTTGACAACTTGACTATGTTTGCAGGCCAGGCACGTGAACTGGTACGTAACACAGACGTAGGAGAGTTACGTGTGACGGCATCACGTCTGGAGACCATCGTGTCCAAGTACAACACCGTCATGAAGAGTATCACCGAGTTTGAACTGCCGCTATTTGAACGCAAACTCGCCAAGATAGACCACGTGAGTATTGCCATTATCCCTTTACACTTTTGATTGTTTTCACATATACGTTTACTCAACCAACACAGTGATTACCACATCAACATCATAAGAGCTTACTGGATACTAATACTGGGATACTGTTTTGTAAATATAATATTTGATTTCCATTTGTAAAATAGAATAGTTTCAATCCCCTAAACTAAAGTAGAGAGCAGTGATCGGGTACAATGTGCCACGTCACATATACTGGTATTCACACTTCTCCACAAGGTGGAGCTTGATTTTATACAATTGCTTACCATATCATCATTTCTTTCAAGGAGGCTGTGTATCTATATACACACAGATAGGCCGACATTCCCTATGACTAGTTAGATCCCTATTATAGGGACAAACCAGTCATTTCAGTGACAAAAGGTGTTGTCACTCAGCTCTTATGCCTGATGATGGTCACCATACTCGAAACCATGCTGTGCCAAACACTTCTGTTGTAGTGGAAGTATTATCTATTATTACACACCACCATCTAGCACAAGACACATCGATAATAATATATATTATCCATGGTCCTGGGTGAAATGGTTGATAAATAATATTCCCCCAAACTCCCCATCAGTGGGAACTAAGGGGAAAGACAACAGATGTTTGTCAACAAGTGCACACCCTGGCAACATATCTATGTTGCCAAGGTATCACCAAGGTAGATGGGTTCCAGCCTGGACGCCCGTTAATGTACACAATATGTACATAATATACAACTGTATTGCTTCTAGTATTTACTGTACATTATATAATGGTGACTGTTTGTGTTGCAGTTGTTTGACCAGGGCCTGAACCAGCTCACCTGGCGTACAGACGAGAAGGCCGACTTCATAGAGACAGCCACTGCGCTGGTGTGTGCAGACCTCCACTGTAACCTGGACGTCGTGCAAACCAACTGTCATGACGTGGCTGAGATCACCCTGTCCTGGTCCAAGGGCATCCTGGACGTGTTCGCCGCCCGAGACCCCATACAGAGCTACGCTATAAATGAGCTCATCAGTCTACAGCAGTAAGTGATGCTCCATGCACACTCCTCATGGTCTAGTAGCGCTACGTACAGTACCAGATGGAGAGCACCCTTTATTGCACCCTCAGAGCCATACAGCATAGGCGTATAGTTGGAATACCGCCCTCTGTGGGCCATAGAATGCGTAGCGTACATTTTGAAAGATATGCAGTAAAAGGCGTCTTATAATTTCATACCATGTACGTGATACTAAGAAACAGATAGTTAGACAATTGATGAACCGAATTCATCTTTTAGAAATGTGTCAGTTGTTCGAGAAATAAATGTAGTGACAATAAGTGTAACAATTACTTCTATTGCAGATCGCTGAATGAGGAACTGGAGAACCTGGTGATGCCTTCAGGTAACAGGATCCACGCCCTCCTGCAGAGCTCATTCAAGGTGAAACAAAGTTCCAAAAGCATATGTACTGTATGATGTTGTGACGTATACATGTATAAATACAGCACGAGTCTCTCCCTCCCTCCCCTCTCTCCACCACTCTACCCCCCTCTCACTCCCGCTCTTTTTCTCCCTCTCCCTCATCCCCCACCACCACTCTCCCCCTCTCCCTCCCTCTCCACAACCCTTCCCCCTTCTCACTCCCCCTCTCCCTCCTTCTCCCTCATCCCCCACCACCACTCTTCCCCTCCCTCCCTCCCCTCTCTCCGCCACCCTCCCCCCTTCTCACTCCCCCTCTCCCTCCTTCTCCCTCATCCCCCCCACCACTCTCCCCTCCCTCCCTCTCTCTCCACCACCCTCCCCCTTCTCACTCCCCCTCTCCCTCCTTCTCCCTCATCCCCCCCACCACTCTTCCCCTCCCTCCCTCCCCTCTCTCCGCCACCCTCCCCCCTTCTCACTCCCCCTCTCCCTCCTTCTCCCTCATCCCCCCCACCACTCTTCCCCTCCCTCCCTCCCCTCTCTCCACCACGCTCCCTCCCTCTTTTAACACTATCACAATCTTCCTCCAAGTTGTTCGGTCTCTGGCGGCTCCTCCCTTCCTTTGACCGTTAACTGTACCTTGCAGGACGGTCTTTGGATGTGCATGTGGGGACGTGATACATGTCCATATATCATTTGAGTTTTTTTCTGTACAGTTGTTAGTAGGTCAGTATGTTGTCCAATAGCTTGGTTGATACGTTCTCATACTTCGCTAAGAAAAGCAACAAAAGTTGTAATGCTCTTTTTTTTTCTTTTTTTTTCATTTTATAATTCTTGTGTCCTCTTTGAAAGTTGTAATATGCTATTGCTGAATAAACATAACTGTCATTTGTAATATTGTCCTTGTATGATATGCCGAGGATCTTTCTATAAGACCTCATTTCGAAGGCCTCTTTCGTTGTAACTCAGCTGTGAATGTCTAGGACTCACACGGGAAACCAGACTCTGTTGATATTATTCTTGTGCTGGCTGCAGTTATCTAGGAGGACTAAATGCTGTGAGGCAGGGTGGTGGGTTTTATGTCTGCATTATTTTATGACATGATAATAATGCAGCGCATGTCTTGTTGTTGCAGGCTGTCCAGATGAGCAGTGCGTCGCCCGCCTGGCAGGATTATGTGGACTATATAGATGCTATAGTGCTGGACGGGCTCAAGCAGGCCTGCCTCACTAGTCTCAAGACTATGCTCAACCAAATAGTCAAAGCCAACATCAGTGAGGTAAGTACAGACCCTCTCAGCAAACTCGCAATCTCTCGAGTCGGAATATAATATGGAGAAAAAAAACCCTCAAAATAGTGTTTCTCATCTTGTGTCAACTGGCTTTGTTAGCCTGGCCGACTGACCGCCCATGTGTGTGTGTTGTAGGACGAGACGGTGCCCATATTACGCGTGCGCCTGGAGCTGATAGAGAACCAGGTGGCCTTCAGGCCGCCGCTGGATGAGTCCACCTCCAGTAAGAGCGTCCAGGAGACCGTCTCCTCTTGGCTCAACTCCTTCCTCGCCCGCGGACACCTGGTCGAGATGCTGGGCGGCAAGGTGAGTGCTCAATATATCCCTTATATGCAGCAGCAGCAGTGGCAGTGGCAGTGGCAGTGGCAGTATAATAGAATTACATTGAAATATATGGAGACGGGGCATACCCTTCTGTAACCAACAGTTCTTCCTGGGTGCCTCCATCAGGGACTGCGGAGATTTTAAACTATAAGTCGGTTTAGGCGTTGGTTCTTAGCGATATATATAACATACGTGGTACATGTATATATGCTAAAGAATGTTATAAGCTGGTGGGTCTCTTGTGCAGGGCTCCTATGCTGACTACATGGCGGTGGACGAGGAGGTGCAGCAGTTGGTGGAGCACATAGAGAAACTGGTGAAGGACAACGCAGAGGAGTGTGTGGTAAGCCTCTAAATACCCACAGTACGTGGTACCTCTTCTTGTACGCACAGGTGTCACATATTGATAGCAACCTCTGCTAGTAGCAGGTCTATCAGTTGATGTCCTGGGTTGTAATCAACCTCTAGAATGAATTAATACAGACTGAGAGCACTTCCCAATAATAGTGTGATTACTACATGATACGTGCAATAAGCATTGACGAGATAACTATTCAGGTACACATACATAGAGTCACAGGTTTTAGACCGTATTTCGTAATAAGATTCTTCATAATACTACAACGGGGTTTAATGATAAAGAAAATGGATGAGAGAAATTATTTTCTCAAGAATATATAAGCATAGAGACCCAACGAATGGGTGTTGTTTGCAGACGCTGTACGAGCTGTTCCGGGACTACGCTTTCCTGTGGCAGCTGGACGTGAACCAGACGTTTGAGGAGTTCCTGCAGGGCAAGGTGAGCCCCAACCCCATGCGCAACCCCTCCAAGATGTCCACCCTCACCCCCTCCAACCTCCGCATGCTCGCCTCAGCCAAGTCTAACCACTCCAGGTAAGATACAGCTCTTTATTATTGATATATTTCAAGGTCTGCATGACTTATTTCTATTCTACTATCAGTGTGTATGAACCATTGTTAGGGCTTTCCAGGAAGACCTGATGAGTTCTAGGAGATGGCTGAAACCCATTTCTGAAGTATCTTTGTTCTCTGATAGGCCGTAATCTGGTTTATGAAAATTGGAAATAAAATCATAACGTTACTCATATTGCTATATGAATATAGGATGCTATATGATGCTCTTTTAGATAGTCTCTTTCACTATTCAGCTACATGAAAAAGGTCAAGATTTTTGTAAGGTAATAGCCATTTTACCAGACTTAGCTAGACTAAGACTGAGGATGTTCCCTACCCGTCCAACACACTATCTTGCTATGTTTATAATATGTTTTAAATGTCTGTATTGCAATGTTATTTTATGTGTATTGGCTGATAAATACTCCTAATAAAAAAAATGATAAAAAAAATATATACCTATATGAATTCATGCTTAACAGAAACTGAAAATAATAATAAACTCAAATTAATTAAGACACTGCATCAGCCTAGCTATCATCACTTCGAACAAGAATAATCTATATTTATATAATCGGTGACCTGGAAATTGGAGAAATCTTTTATTACAAATGATACAACAAGAGCTGCTGGGTTATGTTACAGAGCATCGTCAGCCAAGAGCAGCCTGGAGTCTGCAGGTATCGTGGGTACAGCAGAGCGCTCCTTCCTCCAGCCCAAGCAGGCCCGCCAGACAGAAAGCAACGTCCCCACGCTGGATGAGTTTGATAATGAAATAGACATCTTCAAGGTAACTAATGTACTATTAATCATTAAACCTTATACAGTCCGTTAGCAGTATACATTAACCTGAACGAATTGTCTTCCTGTTGAATGTAAACATAATTGGTACATAATTGAAATTTAGACAGCTGTTCTTTCACCTTCAAGGAAGAGATCTACCCATCAACATCTCGTTTTTAGTTGAGACTTATATCATATATTGTATGTGTGTGTGTTGCATGGAGACATATCTGAGATAACTTACCCCAGTATGTGTGTTACAGACAGCGCGGGATGATATTGTGGGGCTGCAGGACTACAAGGACGTAGGGTGGCTACGCGTGGACCTCACCCCCATCAAACAAGTCCTCACCACATACGCCTCCAAGTGGATGTGGACATTCACCAAGTACCTCTCCGACCAGGTGTGTTTTGTACCAGATACATTAGTTGCGGCAGTGATATCACTCATGGAGGTGGGACTCGTTATACACAGTCAGATTATTGTGCTCTGTCAATTATATGTTGCATGCACAGTGTACTGCAAGAATACGTCGATTCTTCCTAAGTCCAAACACAATGAGCCACTGAGAGATGCAGAATTAGTTTCTTCCAGGGATGCATTGAGGAGTGCGTGCAGTTCATTGAGTCAGCGCTCTTAAACTTGCTCCTTACTGAGCAGCTCTCCCTCCAGAAATAATAAATATATGATGTTAGACACTAACCACTGTACACCTGTGCACCGCTGGCCACCGGTAGAGCTGGGTGGTATACTATAGTCTATATGAGTAACATGCATGACCATGTATGCTGCAGGTGACAGACATGCTGGAGAAGCTGGATACCTTCCTGAAGCGTATAGAGCCTGAGATAGAGGGCATCACCGGGGAGGAGCGTGACACCGCCTCCTTCATGAAGATGATGAGATTATTCAATGAGGTATTAAAGGTTAACTCACTGCACTGAGTATGTATGAGTTTGTATAGAAGTACTGTACTCGTGACTTGATGGCAGTGAAAGAGGGCAATGCAATAAGTAGTTCAATTATTAGGAGCACGAGACATAATTCATATTCAATTCTATTTTCAACTTCAAATAATGGAAATGTAGGATATATTCTCAGTAAGTGGTTAAACAGCCTTGAATCTGAAAACTATGATATATTCAGTCCCAGAGTAACCTTGATAATGGCCAGATTGTAGAAAGTATTGAAGCTGCACAAAGGGGTCTTCAAAGTCTTTATAACTGCTCCGAAACTTGGCAAAGTTCACACGTTTTAAATAAGAATTTGGGTTTATTCTGACATAATCCAGTTACATATAAGGCCTGGGCATAAACTTGGGACTTGATAATCTATCAAATATTCCTTTTATGTACATACTTTACCAAGGTGCCCCTGACTTTCTGTCCCTTGTCTAGGTGTCGGCACAGCAGTCTGAGATGGACGGTAAGTTTGCAGCCATGCACCGCACCGTGCTGCTGGTCAGGAAATACGGCCAACAGCTTCCCGAACACACCCAGAAACTGTTCGATGCGGCGCCCGCCAGGTGGAGCAGTCTGAAAACGAAGGTGTCGCTGGCCAAGCAGCGGCTCGGCCCCCGCATACAGGAGGAGTCCAAGCGCATCACCAGGGTAAGCGGCGGCCACAGCTAGTTATGCATTTACTTGTTTATTCATTATTCATCTATTTGTTACTCTACCAATGCAGGGTGATGGTTCTGGGTAGACTATAGTGCTTCATATACTACTTGCCCCATGTATGACTGTATGGTGCATGCTTCAGGACCTGGAGGCGTTTGGGGAGCGGGTGAAGGCCCTCCACCAGGAGCTGGAGGCCAGTGAGGTGTACAGCCGCGAGTGTTCACTGGGCGAGTCCTGGGTGCTCATAGACAACTTCATCCGACGCCTCGAGGTGCTGGAGAACGAGGCTCAGGACCTGATAGAGCTGCAGGATCTACTGGAGACGTCTGTCGTCAACTTCTCCATCCTGCCCCAGTGCCACCAGGACCTCACCAACCTCAAGGCCGTCTGGGAGACCGTCAGGTACTTACACACCCACTGCATGGCTTTAGGCTCAGTCAAAGCAACACATCTGGATTCTTGCAATCTAAATGTCTTCCTTTCCAATCGAATTTATCAATACAATTTCTGTGTACAGTTACATCCAATCACACGGTTAGTTGTCAATATCCCTATTTGTATTTACCTTATTACGTTCTGACCCTCCACCTTATACCCCGTCTTCCCCAGTCCTAGCTAGCCCTGCCACTACATGGAAGGTCATGAAACAACTGTTGACTAGTATACGATGATAGATTTAGAACTTGTGTGACCTGAGTATAGTTCTCTGTAATGATTGAAAGCTTGCTGTTGACCGCGAGATGGGACGTGACCAATTAAGGAATGTTGCTGGTGTTTTACAGGATCATTGATGAGCGGCAGAGTGAGTGGAAGCGACACCGGTGGCAGAAGATGAACACTAAGGTGCTGCGTGATGAGACCAATAAGCAGATGGATGTGGTGCAGGGGCTGCCTGAGGACGTCTTCACCTGGGACGTCTACATGGGGCTGGTAGAGTCCATCACCAACATACAGGTAGACTAGATAACACTTGTTGTTGGCCTATCCTATCTTGTTTTCATGTTTTTTTTCCCTATTTTAATTATGATATCTAATCCTACATGTAAGCAAGAACATGCCAGATTCCCTCCAAATATAGAAGTATTTAGTATAATTTCACTGGTTGCATGGTCGTTCTACTGTATATCATTGTAATCTCCGTTTTGAAGTAGGAAATAAAATAGACTAGCACCAAGTCCCCAGGCCAATCTTTTTAATTATTAGATTATTTTTTTCCAAGATTTATAAATAAAAAGACTTGCAAAGGTTTATAAACAACGATGTTGAATGTGTGTTGCAGGACTGCCTGCCACTGATAGACGACCTGTCTAACCCGGCCATGCGGACGCGCCACTGGAAGCAGCTGGTGCGGGTGACGGGCGGAGCTGTGCAGGTGGACAATGACACACTCAAACGCATGACCCTGGGTGAGCTGCTCAGCCTTGGCCTCCAGAGTAAGTCTCCTCCTCCTCCATATGTGAAGTCTCTGTATGTGTGTCTTGTACCCACTATTTGTCTCTATCTATTCATGTATTTACTTTAACTATTCTTAATTTATTTCTTTTGGGGGATTAAGCCCATCACTTCTTTCCTTTGATTGGACTTTGTGACTGATAACCAAGGTGATGACATCACACCTTCATCACCCTTTGCCCCTGTCTATGATAGACTCGACTGAAAATGAGGTTGTACTGTAGGAAATGACACTATGTCTCCATTACCTGGTAGTTGTCGGAAATGCCATTTCTCTGTTTGTCAAACAGATTCACTTACATGCATTTCGCTCATAATTGAGGGAATGTGTATACCATGTTTGCCTGAGTAGTAAACCTGTGCTCTAATGTATGCTACAACATGACTGTGTACTGTGTACAGAGCACGTGGATGACGTGAGGGCCATAGTGCAGCGCGCGGTGAAGGACCTGTCCATAGAGCAGTCCCTCAAGACCTATGAGGAGGTGTGGCTCAGCAAGGTGTTCGAGTCCCGGGAACACGTGCGCCAGCAGACCACCAACACCTCACACAGCGGCGGCGGCGGCGGCGGCGGCGGGGAACAGGTAAGCACCATGTAGTGTTTATACTATAGATAAACGTCAGGTTTTCTGCATGAATCGCTTATCTGAAATTCATTATGTATGTTTTGCGTAACGATTGTAACATATAATAGCCTGCTATGTTATACTGTGGTGCAGCTTGTTACTGTACAGCACCTTGTACTGCAGGACAACCAGAGTGAGGTGTCAGAGTCAGTGAACATGCCACCGGCCAGCAGCAGGACGCAGGTGCGGGCGTCTAGCCGCATCTCAAACCAGAGCTCGGTGGGGCGCGCCAGGCGGGCCTCCGTCTGCTCCCTCCCCACCTCGCTACTCAACCTGGGAGAGGTACGTATATATACCTTCTCTCTTTCATGCTTTGTTTCCATGTTTACACTGTTAATCTCCATTTGTCCCTCCCGGGTGTCTAACTGCCGAATAGGGCTTGAGTGTTGGCACTGATCCGGTCCACTACACTACAAGAAGCAAAATTCAGACCCAATATTCAAGGGGAAGTTGATTCATTTTAGATTATTATCTGAGGCGATCGGTGGTGATTGCCTTATTTTAACATCACGCTACATCCTCTGAGCTCGAAGTTACGGCACCCTGTTCCCAACCTTCAGATTGATCGTAACTCGTAATATATTGCGATGTCTCTACGATTAATTCTTCTTGGCAGAGGAGGGAAGAGTAAATTCTATTATTTCATCCAATACTCAGGAAAAATGACTAATAAGCACTTTTTATTTACTTCTCCCCTTTATTTTATTTTCTCAATTGATTTTTTTCGTAAGACATTTATCTTACTACACATATATGAGATTCATGAGAATCATACATGACTCATTGTTACCACACTGTGATGTGCTCAACATAATTATAGATTAAACCTCAACTTCCAAGTCTCAGTTAACAGTAAAACTAACAGTCAATACCTTTCTTCTGTTGAACCTGTGAACCTAATATAGGGGAGGGGAGATTGATATAAGGCAGCAGATAGTGGACCCTTGACCCACTCTATGTCTTGTCACACAGCTATGGGCCTTTAGCACCTGCCCCAGCCATGAGAGGGGAATGCAAAGTCTGGTCACAATATTGGTTAGACAGACTTCTCACTCTCTCAGCTTTTTCTGAATACCAAACACATCCTTGGATTTATCTAGTTTAATCGTAGCCGATCACCTTTCAGGGTCACTTCTTCAGCTGTGACACTAAGAAGCCTTCAGCCCTTACTCGTCATATGTTATATGGCTCATGGGTTTAGCTGTCCTTGTGTTTAATTCTACCCACTGTCCACTAACATTAGGACCGTACACTAAAATATATATTAATGCCCTTTTTTGTATTTTTCTAAGATGAGTCCCCCATTCGAGGTGAGTGTTAAAGTCTAAAGAATCGATCCTTTCCTCTCTGGTCCATTACATTGTGATAAGAACTAAACAGGGATCTAATTGTACATACTTAATACATGTCCATTACAATCAAGCACAT
This sequence comes from Sthenelais limicola, assembly GCA_942159475.1. Taxonomy (NCBI): domain Eukaryota; kingdom Metazoa; phylum Annelida; class Polychaeta; order Phyllodocida; family Sigalionidae; genus Sthenelais; species Sthenelais limicola. Next base: position 13,296,285 of record OW804102.1, on the reverse strand, counting down.
GTATATTGCTAAATGAACACTTGATATACCCCCCCGCCGTCGATACAAAGCTATGGAGTATGGTCATGACAACCGTGTGCCAGTATGTAAAGATCATTTTTGAGATGGCGGGGCTTATTATGTAATAGGACATATACATGTGTACATGAACATAAACCTTCTATTACTGTATGCCAGAGCTTGAGGAGGATTGCTGCTGGTAAATGCGTTTTCTATATAGCGGCACTGCTACTGCATGCACTCCATATATCATGATGCACCCGGCCGCCACTGGGGCCGCCACTGATGCACTCTGACATTCATATTATTTCTCATGCTCTATAGAGGTCAACAAAATGTAAGGTCACTCTTGACCAGAGAGGTATATGTAATATGTATAATTATCACAATGTACGTGTATATTATATGGGCTCCACATCGTCTGTATTGGTACAGCACTCACTTCTAATATAATATATATATTATATGTACCGGTATATATTAATGAGATTGTATAAATTACATTACTTCCTGGCATCACTTTATAATATGATGACTTACTTCTCGATGCATTCAATAATTCTTTAAACTCATGTCAACCAAATAAATGCATAATAACATATTCTGGTTAATGAGATGGAGTTGGTGATGCTAAAACAAGCTGCCATGAGTACATGACTGCTATGCTATATAGATATATAGCAATTATTATATAGAACAGAATGCAGCTGATTAGGAGAACGCTGAGGTTCAGCGACATTTTCCACTGCATGTTTTCATCATGTGTAATGAAAAATAAAAACGTTAAAAAAAAATGGTGTACTGAGCAGGCTCCACCACACCTGTGATATCACCTGTTCGTCAGCACCTCTCTATGTACTGAGAGCACCCTACTGCATGCCTCGTCGTCTTGTCACCCTGTCTTATTTTCTACTTCTGTTAGTGTGAGAGCTTCGAGGTAGGCACAGCTTTTCTTGCTGCTACTTATATATCGACTGGGAGGGGTAAAGCTGGCTGACATGGCTGCATGTGGTATTAAGTGTAGATACATGAGGAATAGTAAGGTGCTGGTCTAACTATGTGTACCTGTGGGATGTATTATGCATGTATATATGTCCCTAGTCTAGAGTTTCTCCTTCACTAACCCACGGTCTGTGCAGCTCTTGCCATCGCATAGTGTAAAAAAGACTGTTGTGGGATATTGCTCTTACTTACTTATAGCCTCTGTGCTTTCCACACTATTTCCATGTGAAATATCTGCGCTGTCCGGACCGTACATCAGCGCCCGACCACTACATTGCAGACCACTCTTATCCACGACTCTATGACTGTTTGTGCACCCATGCATGCACTAGGTGCTGGGTAACATATGTATAATTATAGGCCTGGTTGTGGGCACTATGTGGCCACTATTTATATAATGTAAATCCGATGTACAGTGTATGTATTGTGCCATTTTTTCCAGGAGAAGCATCCGGTTATGGTTTTAATATTGCAGCATGTAGGATGTATATAGAGGGTAGGCAGACAGGTCAGGTAGTACTTATTATACTCTGTGTATTGCAGCATGTAGGATGTATATAGAGGGTAGGCAGACAGGTCAGGTAGTACTTATTATACTCTGTGTATTGCAGCATGTAGGATGTATATAGAGGGTAGGCAGACAGGTCAGGTAGTACTTATTATACTCTGTGTATTGCAGCATGTAGGATGTATATAGAGGGTAGGCAGACAGGTCAGGTAGTACTTATTATACTCTGTGTATTGCAGCATGTAGGATGTATATAGAGGGTAGGCAGACAGGTCAGGTAGTACTTATTATACTCTGTGTATTGCAGCATGTAGGATGTATATAGAGGGTAGGCAGACAGGTCAGGTAGTACTTATTATACTCTGTGTATTGCAGCATGTAGGATGTATATAGAGGGTAGGCAGACAGGTCAGGTAGTACTTATTATACTCTGTGTATTGCAGCATGTAGGATGTATATAGAGGGTAGGCAGACAGGTCAGGTAGTACTTATTATACTCTGTGTATTGCAGCATGTAGGATGTATATAGAGGGTAGGCAGACAGGTCAGGTAGTACTTATTATACTCTGTGTATTGCAGCATGTAGGATGTATATAGAGGGTAGGCAGACAGGTCAGGTAGTACTTATTATACTCTGTGTATTGCAGCATGTAGGATGTATATAGAGGGTAGGCAGACAGGTCAGGTAGTACTTATTATACTCTGTGTATTGCAGCATGTAGGATGTATATAGAGGGTAGGCAGACAGGTCAGGTAGTACTTATTATACTCTGTGTATTGCAGGACTGTGGCCTCCTCACGCTACTCACCAACACAGAGCCTATATTTGATGAGCTTGAGCACCACCAAGTGGCATTGCAGGCCATGCAGAGCAGCTCAGCCGCAGGCTCCTTCCTGGATGAGGCAAGTTGCTCCACATTTCAAACCCTTACTACACCCCATTGGGCGTTCAAGAAGGATAACCAACTCATTTAAGATGCATCCCATTTCCCTACCAAATAAGTTTCATTGTTAAATGTATAGATACGAAATAAGACTGCCTGTTCCCTCTCTCGTAAATATTGTTAAATGTCCTAGTCATTCTAACTTTTATATTGTTCTCTGTAGAAGATGATTGTCTCTAAGAACTGGATGGTTAATTATGTTGTATTGTAATGTTTATACATAGCCTTGTATAGTAGCTGTGCCCCCCATGAAACACGCTGATGTGTAGCTTGGTGCTGCTTGCAGGTCATCAAGTGGCAGAAGCGTCTGCAGACCGTGGAGGCGGTGTTGTCCATGTGGCTGGAGGTGCAGGAGAAGTGGGTGGAACTGGAGGAGGTAATGTCTCACTTACTACTGCTGGACAGTTGTATAGTCTCACTTGTACAACACAATAACCGCCATTTTATGATATACCAACATATACACAACCATTGTCTGTCTCTGAATGTAGCCTATACTTGGAAATCTTCGTCAGCTCTCTCTGTTCCCAGTATTTTACATAGTAAACCATAGCGTTTCATTAGCGAAACATGCCAAGCTTGTCCTTCGTATGTATGAGGATTGAGCAAGATGCGGTAAGCTGTGTTTATTTATAGCCATTGCTTGCCCGCAGGTGTACTCCAGTCAGGACATCCGCATGGCCCTGGCACAGGACGCAAACATCTTCTCAGCCATCAACAGAGACTTCCGCTTGCTCATGCGCGCTACTGAGAAGAACCCCAACGTTCTGCAGTGCTGTCAGCGCAAGAGTAAGTCTTGCACTTGTACTATGTCACAGCTCATACTGTCGTCATGAATATGTCAACCTTCGCTAGATAAGAATCAGAATAAGATGCAGACGAGCACACTGTTAGTCAGAAGAATCAAAGGGTATCTGATTCTGTTACTTTAGTTTTAGAATACTTTCTCCGATCCCACATTCATACTGTTATTGCTCTACCGATTGTAGTCTGAAACAGTACGTGGCTGCTCATTTGCTATCGTATCATGCGTTAGCGCAGGAATTATGTATGGCCTCAGCGGTCTGTTATGGGGAACTTGCCCTCAACCCATTCTAAAAATATGTATCCGATCTTTATATATTGACGTCAAACATTGGTGGAAGAATCTAATGCAAAACAAAAAAGCTAGCTATCTATATATGTGGTGGCAGTGTATTATTAAAGCCCAATGTGTGGGCTTGCACGCTGCTGTGGTTAGCACCCACCTGTAATCCACGGTACATATATTGCAGACATCCTGGTGATCCTGGAGAAGATGAACTACGACCTGGAGCACTGCCGCCGCTCCCTCCTGCTCTACCTGGAGAGACGCAGACAGATCTTCCCCCGCTTCTACTTCCTCTCCATGGAGGACGTGCTCCACATCGTCTGTAATGGTAATACACCCACTCACTGTCCACATTGTATAATATGTCCAGGGTTGACATGGGGGTGAGGCGGACCACCCATCCATATCAGACCTTCACACCCAGCGGCATGCGGCGGTGGCGGGCCCAAACCCTGCTCCCCGCCTCTCCCCCCACACTTGTTGACGGGGGAGGGGCGGGAGTGAGATATTAAATGTTGTTTTAAGTGGGATATGGCATCCGCTAGCGTGTTTCCACTCACTAATGCATGGTAGCATACTACCCTATGAATTATTGTATATACGGTCATTGAACAGTACTAGTGGACAGTTTCTGATAAGCACAATAGACATGATATATATATACTGGATACGATGTTAATTATAAGAGAACATTAGGAGACAATAGCATAATCATAGTTAGAGCAACACCAATGATACATGACCTTTACATGACCCCGGGTTGTGTATTGCAGGCTACGACGTAGACCAGGTGAACATCTACATAGGTAAGCTCCTGGAGAACGTGGGACGCCTCGTTTATGACGTCAGTGAGGACGCAGACCACGCCCACTTCCACATTGTGGCTATCGGCAGCCGTCTGGGGGAAAAGCTGCCGCTCAAACAGGTCAGTACATGCTCTGCCTCATAGCTTCTCTCTACATCCATAAGCTGGCATTAAATCAAATGAATATATTAAGTCACTCTGTGTGAAAATAAAAATATAAATTCATCATCCAGTATTGATGGATCAACCCACCAATAAAGGGTCACTCGAGTGGCCCTTTATTGATGGGTTGATCCAGAAGTTTCTGAAATTGTTTCCTTTGTTATTTATCATATCCGACTTATTTAGTCTAGTCTTGTCTCCAACTCCGATACTATTTCCTGAAACAAGGGGAGTAATGTGCTGCACATGAGGCGTGTGCACGTGAGCCTGGTCTGCCCATATATTTCCCCTTGTTAATATGTGCCACATTACACTGTATATGGTGCAGGCCGTGCCGTGCGAGGGGCAGGTGGAGTCGTGGCTGACGGCCCTACTGGCGGCCATCAAGGCGGCCCTGCAGTACCAGACAGCCACCGCTCTTGGACTGGAGAAGCGGCCTGTCACGCGCGAGATCCACTCAGCTGGGGCGCGGAAGGTGACCATGGGTGAGAGGAAGAGCACCGGCAAGGGCTCCAGAGGTATGTATGGCCAGGTGCATAGCCTTGTGTGTATGGGGCGGCAGTGTACAAACCTTAGATAATTGTTCATAATATTGTAAGGTTCTGTTCTTATTTTACATTGGTTGTATTGGCTAAAAAGAGGCTAAAATATTCTATTTTGTATTTAGGACCAGAATAGATAAATGAAAAGTTTTAAAGAGAAGGATATAAGCGAATGTGTGTGTTACAGAGAAGCCGGGCAGCAGGACGGGTAGCAGGGTTGGCAGCAGACAGAGTCAGTCCCGCTCTGCCTCAGCCGCCAGGAAGGAGATGTCCCCGTCCGACCTCCAGGGTACCAAGGGTCCCCGCTCCTGGATCCTCGACCATGTGACCGAGATAGTCTACCTGACCAATCAGATCCAGGTGACAGGCATGATAGAGGAGGCGCTGCAGGCGGTGGACGATGGCAAGGAGAAGGCTCTCGAGGTAAGGCTTTACCTGCCTTCTCAACATGGCCTCCTTTTTCTTCCATTCTTGTTTAACCTATATGAAAGTCACCTAAAGGCAATATTAAATAATTTTGGTCGGAAAAAAGAAAAAATCTCTTTTTCTGTGTACGCCAAAATGTAATTAATTAAGTAATAGCGAATGTATTTGTTGGCGTTCTAATCGTAAAGAATACTATCATCAACAATGGTCCATATGTAAAGACGCTTTGATAATATCCTAACATTGGCCTAAAGAGCCCTACTCTATATCACATAGTGTCACATACTCTTATTCACTGTTGACTGCTGCAGACATGTAAGGACTCCATCTACACAAGTATCCGGGGCGCCACCAAGATGCTGCGTGGCCTGGAGGGAGACAAGGAGGTTGTGCACAAGCGCCTGGAGAGCGCCAGTAAGTGTTTGTCTACTGCTGTAGTTGTTCCCCGTCTCCAGCCCTTCTACACTCACTCACTCACTTTTCACTCCACTCACAAACCCAAAACCTATTCACCAGAGATGTCTGCCCTCCATGCCATTCCCAATCTGACAGCAGTTAGTTTTGGAGAGTTTGTCAACAACACTTGTTAAATCACGATAGATATAAATTCTTGGTTCGGTTCTTTTTTTCTTCCTCAATTTATTCAATAATTTACTGAAATATTTCCATACATAAATTGAAAGTTCAATGATGAGTGTTGAGAAAGGTGTAATGATGAGTGTTTGAGGGCTGGACTATGTTACAGTTGTTGTTGCATGTTGTTGTTGTTGCACAGAGTTGTCGCAGCAGGGTGGGGAGCGCAGTCAGAGTGTGAGTGAGTCGCGGCGCACATCCAGACTTGGGTCCACAGCAGAGCTGCAGCAGGAGGTGCAGCAGCCGGCTATTCCCGAGGAGGGCAGCCATATCCAGCAAGATCCTGATACCGCCTGTAAGTCTAGCAGTATCATATAAGGAGGGGTTAGACCGTGTATCCTTAAATCGGAATGAGCTAGCTCAAAGGCATAAATGCTGGTTCCTTACCTGGGGCGAAAGCTGCAGTTACTGAGTTCTAACCCACACCTGTCATGAAACATTTCCTTCCTCACCATTTTCTGCCCCTCCCCCCTCCAGCTAAACCCTAAATCCCTAGCTTAGCTTATCATTGATATGAAGAGTGGTAACAAATATGGGCTACAAACAAACCACTGCCGATTATTGTAGAGATGGACCCATTGCATATCAACCTCTGTTATCTATGAATCAACCATGTGCTAACTTAGTGTTGCATCTCCCGCAGCTGGCGGGCCCCCAGCAGACACAATGACGCTGCTGGCCGCCATGCCGGTGGTGGGGACCCTGGGGGAGAGTGCAGAGGAGCGGGAGGAGGAGGATCCTGTGGTGGCCTCCTACCACAAGCTGCACCTGTACCCGGCCCAGATACACAAGCTCTCCTCCCTCATCGCCCTCCTGGCACACCAGCACCACCTGGTGGCACGTCTGCATGACGCGCAGCAGCAGCTGGCTGGGGCCGCCCCAGTGGCCACCAGCTTTGAGTGGTGCAGCCAGCTGCACTACAGCATGGACAAGGAGACCAGGGTCGTCAGTGTTAAGGTACAGTAGTTTGTTCTTACTGATAATAAGTTAGGCGTATTGGTCTTTATTTTTCTTCATTACAACACTTACTGATAATAAGTTAGGAGTATTGGTCTTTATTTCTTCATTACAACACACTTTTGGCCTGCAAGTGAGACATGCTCATAACTGGCAACTACTGAGAGCTTTATAGTGAGTGTGTGCTTGTGTTGCAACTACTGAGAGCTTTATAGTGAGAGTGTGCTTGTGTTGCAACTACTGAGAGCTTTATAGTGAGTGTGTGCTTGTGTTGCAACTACTGAGAGCTTTATAGTGAGTGTGTGCTTGTGTGGCAACTACTGAGAGCTTTATAGTGAGTGTGTGCTTGTGTGGCAACTACTGAGAGCTTTATAGTGAGAGTGTGCTTGTGTTGCAACTACTGAGAGCTTTATAGTGAGTGTGTGCTTGTGTGGCAACTACTGAGAGCTTTATAGTGAGTGTGTGCTTGTGTGGCAACTACTGAGAGCTTTATAGTGAGAGTGTGCTTGTGTTGCAACTACTGAGAGCTTTATAGTGAGAGTGTGCTTGTGTGGCAACTACTGAGAGCTTTATAGTGAGTGTGTGCTTGTGTGGCAACTACTGAGAGCTTTATAGTGAGTGTGTGCTTGTGTGGCAACTACTGAGAGCTTTATAGTGAGTGTGTGCTTGTGTGGCAACTACTGAGAGCTTTATAGTGAGAGTGTGCTTGTGTTGCAACTACTGAGAGCTTTATAGTGAGAGTGTGCTTGTGTGGCAACTACTGAGAGCTTTATAGTGAGAGTGTGCTTGTGTTGCAACTACTGAGAGCTTTATAGTGAGTGTGTGCTTGTGTGGCAACTACTGAGAGCTTTATAGTGAGTGTGTGCTTGTGTGGCAACTACTGAGAGCTTTATAGTGAGAGTGTGCTTGTGTTGCAGTGCCTGGACCACACGTTTGAGTACGGCTATGAGTACATGGGAGCAGCTCAGCGTGAGGTGCTCACCCCGCTCATAGAGAAGGCCTTCCTCACCTTCACCCAGGCCATCAAGGCACACAATGGTGGCCTCTGCATGGGACCCGCGGTAAGCTCTTCTCTCTACCATAGTGTGCATTGCCACTACCACATGCTGCCAGGCAATGAGAGTGATATAGGCGAAATGCATAAGATTTATTGTTCATACCTAAAGGTGTTATTTCTATTTCCTTCTTTTATTACACCCTTTATGAACAAAGGATATCAGTACAATCTTTATACCTAAAGGTATTATTTTTATTTCCTTCTTTTATTAACCTTTTATGAACAAAGACTATCAGTACAATCTTTCTGCTGTGTTCCGCCAGGGAGGTATATACAAGGGAGTAGCAACGAATAATATGCACGGGTGGCATATAGTTGAAAGAAATGCCACTACTACTACTAGCGCCAACTATTTATAAGTGTATCACTAGTATGCTCTTCTATGGTAAATGGCAATCAGACTACCTGGGCTATATGTGGTACTATTGTCGACAACAGTACTGCAGTGTCACCTGGCATGCAGTGGCTAAATTAAGTCCCAGTTGCGGATATATTAGTGCAGTCAATGAGTCGTTGCTACTCCCTTGTATATACCTCCCTGGTTCCGCCAGTGTAGCAATACATGTAGAGCATGTGAGACTGATTCCCTCTTACATGAAGTGTATTGTACTGTATGCAGGGCACCTCGCGGCTGGGGGTTGTGCAGGAGCTGGGCCGCACACTAGGGCGGCCTATGTACACCTTCAACTGTACCAAGGCCCTGGACAGCTTCGCGCTACATGATATCTTCAAGGGTTTTGCTGCCACAGGTCAGTCTCTCACACCCTATACACTTTCTCTACAATATTCAGCCGGTTGAGTGGCCGGGATCGGTGCAAATATTGAGCCTCATGTATAGGTGGTATGTTTTTGTCGATATTGTGACTTGCAAAAGCATGATGGGAAAGATGATAACTTGTGTTATCATATATAACCAATAAATGTGTATCTTCTAAACTTGATAAAGGTATACATTGTGAATATGGAATGATTTTCGATAGGTTTTTTAGTAACATATAAGTCTCATAATTCCATGCAAATCAAGATGCACAAATCCTTTATTAACACAGAACATCTCTTGGAAGATTGTCTTATCTGAAATGTGATATTTCAATTTTATAATCAAAATAATAAATTAGGATATTATGTTGTTGAGTATTGGTGGAGACATGTTACTTGAGTAATGAGGTCTGACTGCACCCGCCGCACATAGACTGCTGAGGGTGACTGCTATATGCTAGTTTTTGTGCTGCTGCTGCTGCAGGGTCGTGGATCTGCCTCAACAACATCAACAACATCTGCCCGGAGGTGCTGAGTGTGTGCGCACAGCTGGTGACCGCCGTGTATGAGGCGCTGCGGGGCGGCAAGGCTAATGTCCACTTCCCCATGGAGGAGGTGCAGCTCACTCCAGGCGGGGCCTGCTTCGCTGTGCTGGACAACGGCATCAAGGTAACTCTCTCCACCACCTTCCTACATGTGAACAGTAGCTCTGAATGCAGAATACTCTCTTACACCATTCTTACAATATTCAAGGAAGGAGAACTAGATCGTGATGGTTTATATTTGGGATAATGTTATGATGGTACACAAGATTATTATTTGTATAGCTTCTACGTGAAGAACCAAGACCCAGTAAGAACTAGAGACAGGTATAAGCCAGTCCATGCGGAGTGAAGAAGGTGTGTCTAACACTGTTGCTATTGATGTGTAGGTGCGCACTAATGACCCGGAGAAGCTGCTGCTGTACAGGTCTGTTGTGGCCACACTACCCGAGGAGCTCACGTCCCAGTTCCGCACCGTGTCCATGCTGCAGCCAGACATCAGGCTCACTCTCGAGATACTCCTCACCAGCAAAGGTACACACAGCTTTACCTAGCATTCTTATTTATTATTAATTTATTATTCATTATTACTATTATTTTTCATTATCAATACTATTATTATTTGTTAACTTATAAATACATGGCCAATTCAACTGCGTTAAGTAGTTGTCAGACACTTTAAATTGAATGTAGAAAAAGAACGGGAGAAGGTATTGTTATTGTTAGGTATAAGAATGGTTAACATAAGAATATATATGAATGCTGTACATTACCTAGAGTTATTTCAAATTCATTACAAAGGAGAGCTAACATACCGGTAAATATATATAACTTTACAATCTAGGCTCAACCATCCTTCAATGTGTTGATAAGGGCGTAAAGCAACCAATCTCGCTCACTCACTCAACCATCAATCCCCTTTGTACTACTACATACGCATGGGAGGGTTGAAGAATAGCCGATTACTTGAATGGCTTAAAACATCGTAACTCTAAATAGAAAACTGTTGATCATTATCATTTTAAAATATTTGATAAGAAGACGTGACATGGCGTCTAGGTCATTCTCCAGTAGTGCTTGCTAATGTGTGCGCATGTTACTGCAGGGTTCCGGTACGCGTCAGAGCTGGCTCACAAGACGCTGCTACTGTTTGACATGTGCAGCTCTCTCAGTGGTACTAACGCCGCCATGACCAACACCACCCAACACCTCAGTGAGTCGTACTACTGCTGTGTACAGCTGCTTATTTATTTATCTTTATTCATATATCGCTGTTTCCTCATCTTGTCCTTAATCTAAACCTTTATAATATCTCTTTGCTATATCTTTAGTTATCTTTTAACTACATGTATTAAAATATATATATACGCCAATCATATGAATACTTCTGAATTGAATAATATGAACATTCTATATTATGGTTTACTGAAAAGTTTACTTTATAATATAGTACTCCAGTATATATTCTGCCTCAACGCAAAGGCCTACGGGGGAGGTGGAGGGGTATATATGTATATACCTCCCTATACAATAATGTATTACTGGTTAGAGCTTCTAATGCTGCTATGTGTAACACTTGCCCGTCCCGCCGCAGCCTACAACAGCCTGAGTGTGAGCACGGGGTGGAGTCAGCAGATCCTCCAGTACGTCGCCTACGAGGCCGGCACTATACTAGATAGAACATTCGCCGCCAGGGTGCAGCAGCACGGTATGTACCCACTATATCATATAACATAAATCTAGTGTTTTTAACTTATTGCAAGTGTATCTCCTTCTTTTCAATAGAATCAGTATACAGTAGGCACATAGGTCATGGTTAGTAGGCACATAGGTCATGGTTAGTAGGCACATAGGTCATGGTTAGTAGGCACATAGGTCATGGTTAGTAGGCACATAGGTCATGATCTTCTAGTGTCGCAGGTTGGCCCTTCACGCTGCGGGGGTTTCACCTTGGCAGCATAGTAAAAACAAAATAAATGGGGCACTGAAATAAATGAGGCCAACGATTCCTTTTCGGGATTCTGTCTGGTCCATGTTAGTAATAATAAACGATGAATAATGAACACACCTAGCAGCTCTGTTATTATTGTAAGTTTGACTATGTACTAGAGGAAAGTTCTTAAAATTAGAATATCATATGCAGCTTGTAATATCATGTATGATACTCTCTAGCTCACACTCAGTATTACAATATCGTGAGCAGCTTAATTACTGTAGCTTGATGTGTTTAGGTAGGGCTTGGGTTTCCTATACTGGACTTACACTGTGCTAAATTAAGTATCCGACTGGTGGTGTATGTATACCTCAGTGCCTTACATACAAATGTGTGCATGCCTCCAGTAGTGCATTGTGTCAGTCCACTTACTGACTCAGATCGGGTGTGTAAGTAGTATAGGAAACGGGACATATAGGAAACTGGACATAGATTCAGGCTATTGTAATAACAAGTAGTATAGGAAACGGGACATAGATTCAGGCTATTGTAATAACAAGTAGTATAGGAAACGGGACATAGCCTCAGGCTATTGTAATAACAAGTAGTATAGGAAACAGGACATAGATTCAGGCTATTGTAATAACAAGTAGTATAGGAAACTGGACATAGATTCAGGCTATATTAGCAAGTAGTATAGGACATGAGCATAGTTTCAGGCTACAATAGCAAGTAGTACATGGCATGGGGCATTGCTTCAGGCTATTATTAGCAAGTAGTATAGTCAGAATAACTGCAAGTAGTATAGGATATGGGACATAGTTTGATACTGAATTTAAAAAGGACATGCGACATAATATTGTTCTATTCGAAGCAGTCAATTATTCAATCCATACACTCAAGCTTATTCTATTAATACTCCTTTTCCAAGGTCCCCCAGATTAGCCAGTATATAAGCAGTAATATAATTCCCTGTGATGCTTAATCATCATGTACAATACAATACTGAATGACAGTGTATATGTTGATGCAGACGTGCTGGGTGGAGATGTGCTGGGGCCAGGAGAGGAGGGATCTCCCCCAGAGAATGCTTCACATGAGGAAGAGGAGGAGGCTGTGATAATGGCACTGAGGAACACCTACATGCCACGCTTGCTGGACCGCGACGCCTCCATATTCACCACTCTCATACACGATCTGTGGCCAGAAGTAAGTATTAGTTGTTGTTTGTACCGAATACATCCCACCTCTATACTAAGATGACCACTTAGAAATGTATTTATTCAGGTGAATAGTACACTAGTATCAATATGTTCTATCTGATCCCTTATCCAAACAGTAAGAGTAAGTAAAACGTAGCAACTGGCTACAAATGTAATATCACATAAGAGAATATATCGGGTCCTTCTTTGAGGCTATGTTTTAGAAATGCGAATTGAGCTATTCGGGGTCAGATTTATGGAGTAATGCTCTTCCTCAAAATGTCTGTCAATCATCTTTATTTAACATTGTAAATTGAGTAAAGTAGCGACAACTCAGCTGAGAACAAACTTTGAAGTTTTAGTTGCATTTTTATTGGTGACCCTATTTATTTAACATTATTTAAGTGTCTAAGGTGATATACACAAAACAGGCCTCAGTTTCTTAGCGTTGTGTTATTCTATACAGTACGGTTGCTGGCTGGCATTGACCATAGTGCAGTGAATATCACTCCTGCCTCAAATCCTGGGTAATTTTGTCTATACCTTGTGCATGTAAAAATGCCAGGGTTGGGGTGTAAATCAGGCAAATAGATTGATCCCCAAAGATAAATGGGCAGGCACATGCCTTACCCAGTTTATAACACCTGGTTAAATAAAGGAATACATTCCATCCTACATGTAGCCTGGGTGGTTGAAAAAGTCACAAATAAACAAGCTATATAATTTGGACAGGTGGATATCCCCATGCTGTTTGGAGGCCACAACCAGACCCCAGACATAGACATGACCACCAACAAGTCACGCTCCGAGTCTCATGTCTCTAGAAATCTGGGCAAGAGTGTGGGAGACGGTCGCTCCTACAGAGGTAAGCTATACGTGTCTGTTTTATATTCTTTATCATTTTATAGAGAGTCAAAGCTCCAAGGTGCACAGTTGTATATTTAACTTGTGCCACAGGAATATTGATTCAGTTTTGATTCAATTTGGCATGGACTAGGGAGCTGGGAACCACATCATATTTTAGTTTGATAATGGTTAGTATAAATAAATCCGTTCAAAGTTATACTGCAGATATTATATTCCATATAGTAAATGACATGAACACTTGTTTCCAAGTAGCAAAATAGCAGCTAGGTGTAGGTATGAGTGCTGAAATATACATTTATTATAGGGAGTGGGAATAGGCGGACATTTATATAGTGTTAGTGTAAGCTGTAGCTGAGCCTGTATTGTAGAGTCGCTGAACCTGAATACCCCAGCGGTGCCAGTAGACTCAGGTATGGGAGACCGCTACCTGGCAGAGCAGGAGAAGCAGGTGCTCACTGACATCAACGATGCTATAGCTGTGGCCACCGCCAACCTGGGTCTCATCCCAGGCACCGCATTCCAAGCAAGGGTCTCTCAGCTCGCTGAACTCAGCACGGCCCACAAAACTGTGAGTATTTCATTTATGTTAACAGTATAATAGTATGTCACTCCACGTTCGTTGTGGTGCTATGAATGAAGACAACATTTGTTTATCATATAGTGTATTTCATCCATTTATGTTACTTTTCTCAACATACTCTTGTGCACATGAGATTATCAGCTCGCTGAAACTGTCACGCAATAAAATTTCTTAAAAAAACCAAAATACTCTAAGCTGCTTGAGTGTCCGTATTTATCAGACACATGTATGAGGAATCCTGTACACTCAATGAGCACCTGTGCACAATCGTAGGTCCTCACCTCTGTACCCTTATAACCCGATTCATGGACGGTTGTTCTCTACCCCCGTCTCTGTTATACCCTTCCAGGTGATAGTAGCAGGGCCAGCTGCATGTGGTAAGAGTGAGACCATCAAGACATTTGCACTGGCAGAGAGGGAGCGAGGCAAACAGATGGTCATACAGAGTGTCTTCACCAAGTCTGTCGAGTCGGACGAACTACTTGGCCACTGGGACTCTCACACCAAGTATGTCCTTACTCTAGACACATTAGATAGTGCTCTAGCAAGCAGCTTCTTGATAAATTCAAGGCTTCTTCCACATTATCTGACGGTGTTATGTCCTGTTATGATGAAAACAAATTGCCATGTTGAGTACAATGTTTTTAAGTGTAACAATGTAAAGGGGGATCTGTTTGTTGTAATTATTTAATAATGAAATATAATGATATAATGTTGATGATGTACTAATACTATTGTGTACATGTGTGTCCATCAGGGAGTGGAGGGAAGGACTGGTGCCCTGCCTGCTGCGTAAGTTCTGCCTGCAGGTGCCCACTGCAGGACCTGCTGATAAACCTGTCATGAAGGTGCTGCTGCTGGACGGCGAGGTCAGTACTCACACCTAGACATCTCTAGCTGTCTAATGGGCAGTTGGGTGTCTCTAGCACCACTCTATGTGTCTCTAGCACCACTCTATGTGTCTCTAGCACCACTCTATGTGTCTCTAGCACCACTCTATGTGTCTCTAGCACCACTCTATGTGTCTCTAGCACCACTCTATGTGTCTCTAGCACCACTCTATGTGTCTCTAGCACCACTCTATGTGTCTCTAGCACCACTCTATGTGTCTCTAGCACCACTCTATGTGTCTCTAGCACCACTCTATGTGTCTCTAGCACCACTCTATGTGTCTCTAGCACCGCTCTATGTGTCTCTAGCACCGCTCTATGTGTCTCTAGCACCACTCTATGTGTCTCTAGCACCACTCTATGTGTCTCTAGCACCACTCTATGTGTCTCTAGCACCACTCTATGTGTCTCTAGCACCACTCTATATGAAGTACAGATATTGTATTTGTGTGTATTGTCTCCTAAATTGCTTCCTTCCTTCGTAAAATCCATATAATTATTTATTGCTTTCACCTGTAATATCTATGTCCGGAATATCCTATTTGTTTAAGGCACTGGCCAGGAGGAGTCTTAATAATAATAACATTATATTGCAGTTGGATGAGAGTCAGTTTGAGCTGATGGAGACCATCCTCCACAGTACGGGCACAGTGGTGCTGGGTAACAATGAGCGCATCCTCATGCCAGACAACCTGCGCTTCTTCTGGGAGGTGGAGAGCCTGGCCACCCTCACCCCAGCCATCCTGGCCAATGTTGGCGTCCTCGTCATGACCTCCCGGGATGTCGGCTGGCAGATGCAGCTGGCCATGTGGGTGGAGCAACGTCGCGAGGCTGACCGTGACGTGATGCGGACATTGTGTGAGCAGTACGTGGAGTCAGTGGTGGAGTACATGGAGGAGGCCACGCGGGCAGAGATGCAGGCCTCTAGTGGAAGGAACACAGCTCCCTACAAGCGCGTCATCTGGCAGAGTAATGAGTCCTACATCAACACTTTCACCGCCATACTGGATGTGAGTACTGCCTCAGGCTTTATACCCTGCAGTCTACAGTAAAACTGATCAAGGTTAATAAGACACAACTGAAGCTTTGTGAGCATATCATACATTAAGGCTATCTACTCCTAAAGTGTATACTCACGGAACTTTTATATAAGAACATCATGTTTAAAGTCCACATTTCAAGGTAATAAGTACCTTCATTTATTCCAGAGACTTATGCAGTCAATGAACGACCAGTAGACTAAATATAACTATTAACTTGCATATACATTGAAGTTAAAGCTGTATATCATAACCAGGCGTGGCAAAAACTTTTTCGAGATTTAACTCGACAGTAGGACCGGTAAAAAAGTAGTTTTACCAGTCCTACCAATGTTTTACTGGTTCCAACCGAATAATATAGAAAAATAGCAGTCGCATTGTATTTGATGGCTAAAATTACTCAAATCTTTACCGGCCAATCGGATTGGATCTTGTCTTTCATCCATCTAGCCTGTCTTTTACCAGCTGCAGACCAAAGGCCGGCAAGTTTTGCCATGTCTGCATAATATGCACGATATATAATATAACAAAAAGAAATATGATATAACACAAACAATTGTGAACAATATGAATTAATACAAGTATAGTTGAATATTTGATTTGATCAGTAGTTTTGGCATATAAGCGTGTTCATGTTGCAGGCACTCACAGGGCAGTACACCGACCTCACTGATGTGGAGATAGAACGCTACTTCAACTACGCTCTCGTGTGGGCATTTGGGGGAACCCTGGAGGTGAAGTACAGAGACCACTTCTCCACCTGGTGGCGGAACACCTTCACTGCCATGCACATCTACCCACCAGAGGGCACTGTAAGTACATCATGTCACCCCCAGCATGTGACCATGCACTGGAAACCAAGATCAGCTATACCTGAAGGCTATACTAAATAACGATACTGAACCTGTATAAGTAGGACTCAACATAATACTATATGAAGTCCAGCCTTGCCATGGTTTTCATGATCGCTTTTATAATCATCATCATTCAAAAGATTGTTGAGCGTCAAATAAAGGAACTCTCTATCTGATATGAAGCAAGTCATCCATCTATCGCTTTGAACACAACATATTTTTGTATAATAGATACATTCTGATTTATCTTGAAGTATTGTTGCTTGTTCTCCATTTGCTCCTATATATTGAGTTTTGACCTTGTAGTGTTTGGTATATCGCTGCCCCCTGCCTATACTTGTGTGTTACTTCTCCCACAGGTGTTTGACTACATGGTGGACAGTGAGAACCATGAGTTTGTGCGCTGGTTGGAGATTCTGCCCAGCTACAGTGGCACCCCACATGTGGGCATCCCACCTGATGCCTTTGTACACAGCGTCTGCTCAGAGGTCAGTCACTACCTTCTCCTACAGCATGTCTTAGCATTCCTGAACAGGGATGTGGTGCATACCTCCCTGCTTTAGTAATACAGTAGATCCTGTGTTACAGCAACTGATGCATATCTGCATATATGCATACTACATACAGCAACTGCTGCATACTACATACAGCAACTGCTGCATACTACATACAGCAACTGCTGCATACTACATACAGCAACTGCTGCATACTACATACAGCAACTGCTGCATACTACATACAGCAACTGCTGCATACTACATGCAGCAACTGCTGCATACTACATACAGCAACTGCTGCATATATAGTCTGTGTTACATGCAGAAACTGCTGCATATAGTCTGTGTTACATACAGCAACTGCTGCATATAGCCTGTGTTAAAGCAACTGCTGCATATAGCCTGTGTTACATACAGCAACTGCTGCATATAGCCTGTGTTACATACAGCAACTGCTGCATATAGTCTGTGTTACATGCAGCAACTGCTGCATATAGTCTGTGTTACATACAGCAACTGCTGCATATAGCCTGTGTTACATACAGCAACTGCTGCATATAGCCTGTGTTACATGCAGCAACTGCTGCATATAGCCTGTGTTACATGCAGCAACTGCTGCATATAGTCTGTGTTACTGTTACAGCAACTGCTACATATAGCCTGTGTTACATGCAGCAACTGCTGCATATAGCCTGTGTTACATGCAGCAACTGCTGCATATAGTCTGTGTTACATGCAGCAACTGCTGCATATAGCCTGTGTTACATACAGCAACTGCTGCATACTACATACAGCAACTGCTGCATATATAGTATGTGTTACATGCAGCAACTGCTGCATACTACATACAGCAACTGCTGCATATATAGTCTGTGTTACATGCAGAAACTGCTGCATGTAGCCTGTGTTACATACAGCAACTGCTGCATATAGCCTGTGTTACATGCAGCAACTGCTGCATGTAGCCTGTGTTACATACAGCAACTGCTGCATATAGTCTGTGTTACATACAGCAACTGCTGCATATAGCCTGTGTTACATGCAGCAACTGCTGCATATAGCCTGTGTTACATACAGCAACTGCTGCATATAAAGTCTGTGTTACTGTTACAGCAACTGCTGCACCTACTGGGTGTCCTGACTGATGCAGGCAAGCCCTTTATGC
Organism: Sthenelais limicola; assembly: GCA_942159475.1. Taxonomy (NCBI): domain Eukaryota; kingdom Metazoa; phylum Annelida; class Polychaeta; order Phyllodocida; family Sigalionidae; genus Sthenelais; species Sthenelais limicola. Next base: position 13,277,830 of record OW804102.1, on the reverse strand, counting down.
TGGTCGGGGAGCGCGGCTGTGGTAAGAGTTCTATAGTCAATGAGAGGATCCGAACCGTTTGCTCTGGGGAGGTAGCCGAGGTGCTGGGCCTCACCATCAACACTAACAGGTAATGTAGCTCTGCCATGGGAGCATGGGCATTTATAGATGTTTGTGTAATGTGAGAACAACTAACATGTCTCCAGTGTACTTGAGGAGAGTTGAGGCCATTGTTTAAAACGAGTCAATTATTGCGGAGAATTGTCCTTTTACATGAGGCTGGTGGCTCACATTAAGATTATGATTGGGATGTCAAAGTTTCATGACGAATGTGTTCAAGAGATAAATGTTATCAGATAAAGATTCTAAAGTATAAATGTCTAATATTCTACTGCTGCCTGTCTCCAGGTTCACAAACTCGAGCCTGCTCTACAAACGTCTGGATGAGCGTCTGGAGTGGAAGCATGGACGTACGTATGTGCCCAAAGGTAACAAGCGCCTCCTCTGTCTCATGGATGACATCAACCTGGCCCAGGTAGGTGCTACGGATTGTCCTATTGTTGAAACACGACGACAGGCAAGAATACAATACAGTCCTTATGAGATTACGCATTTCTTTTGTAATCTGACCTAAAATTGAATGATAAAAAGGTCGGCCATATTACAAGGCTTCACGACTCAATACTATAGAAAATTTCAATGATAAAAAAAGAGCATTAAAATAAGTGTTATGTACAAAACTGCAACACTATTGAATAATTGACTATTCATTGAGATCCTCCTATCCTGGTAACCTCACCTCCTACCATCATAATTGTTATCGCCAATCTAGAGGTAATAAACATATGAAATACCATGAAAATATATGAAAATATTACAGATAACTGGTGACCTGAAAAGAGGAAACATAATCCTTGTGTTTAGTGGTACTCTAATTAAGAAATGTCTGTCTGCCCCTGAAATAGATGGGAGAAATTTCCAGGAGGAAGTACTAAACTAAAGTATCAAAAGATTTGGTACTGAAATAAATATAGGCCTTCTCTAAGAAGTGACATTAATGTCGTTGTGTTTTGGTCAGCGGGTTCATGGGGTGTTTCCTTATGCCTAGACAAGTAGCTATAGGCCATTATATCACATGGTACTGGTGGATCCCATGCTAAGCTAAAGTCATCTAAACTTAATGAGCATATACTCACAGGTGGACAAATACAGTAAGCAGACAGCCACGGAGCTGGTACGTCAGCACATTGATGATGGAGGCTTCTACGACCTGCAGACACACACATGGCGCTATGTGAAGAACGTCACATACGTCACCACAGTCAACCCCGGCACTACGGCTAACGTGCCCAAACTTAACTCCAGACTGCTGCGTCACTTCGCTGTATTCGGCTGCCCATACCCCAGGTGAGGAACAATAGAGTCGACTCAAATATCAACATCACCATTTCCTAAAAATATATAAAAACAATTCATCAGTTTGTCAAAACATTATAAAGCAGAGTTAGAAGGGAAAAAAATACACACAGTCGTCTTTAAATTCTTGATCGTCCCCTAACTTTTTGTTGACATTATTTTTGCCACTGAAATTATCTGACGGAATTTTGTTTCTATAATGCGTATTGTTATTAGTGTGATATCCATGTTAGAAACTTTGCTCATAATCAACTTAGAGTAGCACTGCTAGGTTGAATCCTGTCTGTATGAGTCATCCTACCTATGCAGAAGCTAGTCTCCTGTTTCCTGCCATGTCCTGCACAAATCCTGTGCCTTGTGGTGGGAGTACTATCAGTAGGTAAACACCTCAAGCCAAGTGTCGGTATCAATATTATTGACACCATACTTTCGTATACATATATTTGGTCATATCCGGGCAAGAAACATGCTAACTGGGTGCGATATGCTTCTCTTTTCATTATTAGCAATGGTCCTTTTACATGCCTAAATTCATAGACAGCTATAAACATGGCCGGCCTTTGATAACCCAGTTGGTGTGCACTGGATGCGACTCTAGAAAGTCACTTGTGCGATTCACATCTGAAACTCTAAGAACCTCTCTTGTTTAGAGTCACATTCCTTAACCACTGCCCCGCCTCCCCACCAGCCCCTTGCTGGGGAGGAGGATGATATGCGTGAATGTGTATAGTTGTGTAATGTGAGTGCTCTTGTGTTACAGTGGCGGAGAGCTGCACGCTGTGTACAGCACGCTGCTCTACACGCACTTCATCACGCCTGAGCTCACGTCAGCGGGCGCCGGCACCACCTCAGGATCCCACCATCTCGGCATCATGGATGAAACTGTGAGTCTCTACCCACTTCTCCTCCTCCTCCTCCTCCTCCTCCTCCTCCTCCTCTGTGTAGCTGCTTAATACACTCACAGCCCATAGCACCTTTACTTTCTCTATTATGCATCAGTTTGTATATGATCATCAGCATACAATTTTACTGAACGTTCTTATAAATCTTGCTGAAATGTAGTGATTTTGTAACATTGCCTCAGTTATTTTCTGACATCTAATGAGCCTAATACAAGGAGTACATGAGAGTTAGTAGGTTTACCCTTACCACCAATGGTTTATTAATCTATTATACGCTGACATTCAGGCATTGCAGGCTCGCCAAGTGAGTATAGATATCCTGGTTTACTAAGTACCATTAGACATAACCTAGCTCCACCTCCCTCCGTGCAGCTTCCCACCTGCCCCCATAGACTAGAGGCAGAAGTTTCAAATTTGACTTTAGGAGGTATGGAATGTTAGAGGGTGGCATCCACCCTGGATTGGTAGCCTGACGCTCACTGATTAAATTCATGGTGGATGCCACTTGCGCTGACCTATATTTGCCGAGAAAATCCAAGATGGTCACCATTTTTTTTTTTAACTTTTTAGGTTTTTTGCCAATAACTTGGAGGACAATGTATTTACATCTTAGGTTAGATAAAATCATATGTAGGGCACATAATTATCTATTGATTGATACCAGCCACTTGATTCTGCATGCAGTAGTTTTTGTATAATTACCTTTTGAAAAATGAAGTCATTTTATACTTTTGCAACAAAATGAAGTAGGCCTCTCTTTCGTGAAGCACAGTCAAGTTTCTGTTGGAGATAGAACTAAATATGTATTAAATGTTTGTTAAAGTATGAAATGCTCTTTAAAATGACACATTGTACATGTCTCTATCACTAAAATTGAATTTTTCATGAATTTATAGCAATTAAAAGGATACTCCCATTATTGGTTAAATTCAAAAACCTCCTACATTCAAGTGTCTGTAACTTGGATTTTTGGTGTCAAGTCACCCATCTATTGCTTCTCATGTAAAATTGGATGTATTGCCATAAAATGTATCAAAAAAGTTTTTTAATTTAAGTATAAAATGTCATAAATCCTCATCTGAATGATCATGTAATGTGTTGGATTTTCTCTGCAAATATAGGTCAGCGCAAGTGGCATCCACCATGAATTTAATCAGTAATGGTCAGGCTACCAATCCAGGGTGGATGCCACCCTCTAACATTCCGCACCTCCTAAAGTGATTTCTAAGCCCCTTTTGAAATTCTGCCTCCAGTCTACCATGCATCAGCTGCATACCATGTGTGTCTGATACTGATAGGAAGGGAATAAGTATAACAAGTCCCTTCTCTAGGCTTCCCCACACAGGGCCAACAATTCCCCTCCATATGCAGGTGAGAAGCTGTAGTGTTGCTCCTACCCTCTGTAATTATTACCCTATCCACGCAATGCACAACCCCACCCCCACGCACAACCCCACCCCTATAGATGCACAACCCCCCACCCCTATAGATGCACAACCCCCCACCCCTATAGATGCACAACCCCCCACCCCTATAGATGCACAACCCCCCACCCCTTTAGATGCACAACCCCCCACCCCTATAGATGCACAACCCCCCACCCCTATAGATGCACAACCCCACTCCCATGCACAACCCCACCCCTATAGATGCACAACCCCCCACCCCTATAGATGCACAACCCCCCACCCCTTTAGATGCACAACCCCCCACCCCTATAGATGCACAACCCCCCACCCCTATAGATGCACAACCCCCCACCCCTATAGATGCACAACCCCCCACCCCTTTAGATGCACAACCCCCCACCCCTATAGATGCACAACCCCCCACCCCTATAGATGCACAACCCCCCACCCCTATAGATGCACAACCCCCCACCCCTATAGATGCACAACCCCCCACCCCTTTAGATGCACAACCCCCACCCCTATAGATGCACAACCCCCCACCCCTATAGATGCACAACCCCCCACCCCTATAGATGCACAACCCCCCACCCCTATAGATGCACAACCCCCCACCCCTTTAGATGCACAACCCCCCACCCCTATAGATGCACAACCCCACCCCCCTATAGATGCACAACCCCACCCCCACGCACAACACCGCCCCGAATGCATGGCCCCGCCTCCATGCCATGCACAACCACCCACCCCCAATGCACCCCCAATACAGGCCCCAACCCCAATACAGGCCCCACCCCCTGCTATATACCGCGCCCCTCTGTATATACACCTACCCATACAAGGCCTCCCTACAAGAGTAAGTAGTGAAGATACACAAGTAAGATGTTGCTGCACCTCTACTAACACCGCACCCGCATGTTTGATACACCAAACCCACTCCATATTCTATAAGGCTTTAGTAAGCATATGTTCAACATTGGTTATACATTATTTCACCCTGTCGCCGCTAATAATGGCTTACTGTATAATGTATGTGAATATGTGACTGTGCCATTATGGGGACTGGGTGTGCATGACATACACTACATGTGTCTATGTGTAGGTGCGACACGTGGTGAAGGAGGAGGAGGAGGCGCTCAAGGCACTGCTGTCCCTCATTGTGTCTGTCACACAGGAGCTACATGACAGACTGCGGGTCATGTACCTGCCCACTGCCAACCGCTGCCACTATGTGTTCACCATGCAGGACATAGGCACCATATTCAGGTGAGTCAGCCTAGCTACATGTAGCCGTCTCAACTATGTCTCTGCCTGTCTTTCTATCTCTCTACCTTTCTTTCTGTCTATCAATATATCTTCTGTACTTATCTATCTACATCTGCTGTAGATTATGTCTCTTACAACTTACCCCAAATACTTAACAGTGCTGAGTACAATGCATTCCTTGGATAGAATCCTTAAACTAAACAACAGAAGTGTAATATGTTTGTGCAAATTCTGAATAGTGACTCCTGAAATACCTCCGACCGTCCAACATATCCACATATCAATTGTTCTAACTAATGACTGGAAAGTACAACTAATCATGATATACTCTAGTGAGACAAATGTCAGACAATGATGTGATTAGGTGTGTTGGTGTAACCGCATGGCAGTCAATAGATGTGTATCTGTGCACTACAGGAACCTGTGCCTGTCACTGAGGCCGGGGTGCAGCCGGGACTCGCTGCTGCTGCTGTGGGAGCACGAGAGTGAGTGGGTGTTTGGCAGGAGGATGATCAACGAGGTGGACATGGCCCGCTACCACCAGTCCTTCATCACGGCCGTCAGGAAGGAGTTCACACAGGAGGAATATGTAGGTACCAGGTTATAGCGCTCATCTTGTCTGTGGCTTTGTTCAAATGCTTCACTCTGAAAGTTTCACCACCTTCTGTGACAATCTTTATGCCCAGACTGATTCTCAGTAAAAATGTTGTCAAAGCATTAGATACATTTTGATTAATATTTTTTATGAAATTGGTATTAAAGTGTTTCCAGTATTCTTAGTTGTGACGTAAATTATGTGACACACATATTGATTTCTTATTGAGAAGTTCTAGATTATTTCTTTTGAGAAATGTTATTTGCAAACAATTATGACCCACATAATGCTGTAGATCGTGTCTCAAACCCCAGTAATGCTGTAGACCACCATATTGCTGGTGTATTCTAGATCAACCTGATGAGTCAGAATGAGAAGCCTGTGTTCAGCAACCTGATAGAGCAGGACTCTGGCCTGGTGGTGGCGGGACAGATGCTGGCCAACAACAACAACAGCAGCGGCAACATGAGTGAGGAGGAGAGCAAGACGGACCTGTACCAGGCCACATACAACATCAGTGAACTACGGAGACTGGTGGACCACGGGGCCGAGGAGTATAACAAGACTCACCCCCGCATCAAGCTAGACCTTTATAAGGTAGGCATATAGTACAAGCACATAGGCTTTATACTCACTGTTGGTAGAACTCAAGTTAGAATTCTCATTGTTTATATGATAGAGATTATAGAGATCTACATCTCACTCAATGCAGGGGCAAGGTGCATTGAAGTATTTTCTAGTAGCACCAGTCATTTATATATGGTGTTGGCTTATCGTTATTTATTTGCTTACGGGATTTGGATCATAGCTTACACTCCATATTGTCTCCTGACAATATAACAAATGTGAAAGAGTGATCAATGAAACTTCTTTTTAAAATAAATTGAGGTTGTGTTGTACAGAATAAGGCCTGTATTAATGACAGCCCGTGAAGGTGAGGTAATAGGTTTGTTGGTGAAGCATACACCTGCTGGTCTACTGCCGCCTGTATGTCTAACATTACAGTTCTGTTATATACAGGTTCAGTGAGGTACTGAGAAGAGTAGAAGTATAGAGGAGTCACGTCTAAATAGGTTCGCAGAGGACATAACCATCTGGGCACTTTTTCAATGAAAATACCCCGGCACTCTGTAAGTGACTACCTCCTGGGCCGACTACTCTGTACGCTACTATGGTTGTGACCTTTGTGAAACTGTTGTCCCCAGGCAATTGGTGCAAGGTGCTCAGGAGCACTGTGCTATTAGCACCTAAGGAGGAGGGGAAATGTTCTTGGGGGGGGGGGATGGGTGGTTCTTTCAATCCTTGGGCTTTTTCATCAGTTGATCGACCAGCACCTTAACATGTGTAGTATAAGATCTAGGGTTGTGGGATGGGAGCTACCATTGTGGGGTGGCACTGAGTTATTCTCTGGACCTTATTACATGGAACACTTTAAAGGTTCAATCCACAACACGACAATGTTCACACAGTTGCTTGTTTCCCCTGCAGGTGGTGCTGGAGCAAGTGTGCCGGCTGGCACGTGTTTTCGCATCCCCCCATGAGGTGTCGCACTGCGCGCTTATAGCCGAAGGCTGCCCCGGGCGGGCGCTAATCGTGGCCAACCTGGCGGCCAATCTGTGCGGCTTCTCCGTGTTCAAGATCAACCCCAGCCCCATCTCCTGCCCCGCACAGTACAAGATGGACACATTCAAGGCAGACCTGGTCACCGCATATACACGCGCTGGTGTCAAGGTAGACACATGTATATTAAATGGCTAATATTCTTATAAGTGTATATAATGGGAAAAGATCATTACTAATATATCAACAAAACAAAAAGGTATATTATGCATGGTTTAAAGTATATCCAAGCCATGTACAATTTATGTGAAAAGTCCAAGAATCTGGAGATTCTTACATTGTCAACAACTTGCTGAATTATTTTTTTTAAAAAACACACATGGGGACATCGTTATTCTAAATGAAATGGTTAGAAAGTATTTTATAAGACCATGACACATGCCTTATTGCAGGGCGAGCAGCTTATCTTCCTGCTGGAAGAGGAGGAGCTGGAGGAGGAGGACTTCCTGGTCTACCTGACAGAGTTTATAGTATCAGGAGACATCACACACCTGTTCTCCCAGGAGGAGACCACCACCATCATCAACTCCATCAGGACCGAGGTCACCCAGGCCGGCCTCACATACACACGCGAGGTTGCCTGGGAGTTCTTCCTCAGGTGAACTCTTTCATACAGACTGTTATACATACATACAGACTGTTATACATACATACAGACTGTTATACATACATACAGACTGTTATACATACATACAGACTGTTATACATACATACAGACTGTTATACATACATACAGACTGTTATACATACATACAGACTGTTATACATACATACAGACTGTTATACATACATACATACAGACTGTTATACATACATACATACATACATACATACATACATACATACATACATACATACATACATACATACATATATACATAAGATAAGATAAGATAAGAAAATCTTTTATTTGTCTAAGGAATTAGCTGGATACATAAGAAGAAGATGACAAATAGGTCGACATGTCTATATGAAACGAGTTTTGTTCCATTTCTACCGACAGTTACCTTTAATTTGGATAGATTTATATCGCTTAAGGCTGGAATTTGTATCTAGTACATAAGAGTTAATAAAAATGACAACAATAGGAATGTACAACATTTAAAAATGAGATATACATACAGACTGTTATACATACATACATACATACATACATACAGACTGTTATACATACATACATACATACATACATACAGACTGTTATACATACATACATACATACATACATACATACATACATACATACAGACTGTTATACATACATACATACATACATACATACAGACTGTTATACATACATACAGACTGTTATACATACATACATACATACAGACTGATATACATACATACAGACTGTTATACATACATACATACATACAGACTGTTATACATACATACATACATACATACATACAGACTGTTATACATACATACATACATACATACATACAGACTGTTATACATATATACATACAGACAGACTGTTATACATATATACATACAGACTGTTATACATACATACAGACTGTTATACATACATACATACAGACTGTTATACATACATACAGACTGTTATACATACATACATACATACAGACTGTTATACATACATACATACATACATACATACATACATACAGACTGTTATACATACATACATACATACAGACAGACTGTTATACATACATACAGACATACAGACTGTTATACATACATACATACATACATACATACATACAGACTGTTATACATACATACATACAGACATACATACAGACAGACTGTTATACATACATACATACATACATACAGACTGTTATACATACATACATACATACATACATACAGACTGTTATACATACATACATACATACATACATACAGACAGACTGTTATACATACATACATACATACCGTTATACATATTGTCATGTTGTTATTGACTCATAACAATGGCTGAATAATCATGTTGATTACTACGTTATCTACTCTACATTCTGTTTAGTTTTTGAATTTTCCTCTTTCCTTATATATATTATGCAAAGCCATATATTCAGGGAGAACTGTATATCAATGTTGTACAATCTTATGATTAAATAATGGTAGTGAAAGCGTGAAAGCCGACTACCACCAAGCTGTATATTAACTGTGTTCATGTATTGCAGCACTGTGAAGAGGAACTTCCGCGTCTGCCTCATCATGTCTGGTAGTGGCACTGACTTCCAGCGCCGCTGTCGGCAGTACCCAGCACTAATCCACAACATTAACTTCCTGTGTTTCCCACACTGGAACAAGCGCCAGCTCATCAAGCACTCTGGCTTCCACCTCAAACGTTAGTCTTCCTCTATCAGCAGCTTTAGCTTATTTACCTATATAACTATCTCTCTTCTACCACATCTAGTATTTAAAGTCAAAATTATATTTTATATAGAGAGTGGATGGAACGAGGTGCCGATGATAGAAAAAGAAATGTATCACAGCGTTGCATGCACTGTATATTATAGACCCTTAACAAAAACATATATTGATACATAAACCGTTGGATCTTAACAAATCTGAATCGCCATGAAGTATTCTAAATGTTAAAAGAAAATTAATTTGAACTCATTATGGTACGTGTCCAATATGAATATCATTATTGCACCTCTCGTACAACATGGACGGACGTGTAATAAATATGTCCCCACCATTACATTATCACATTGTCATTACCTTACTTGTGTAAACTGACTGGTGTCTTTTGCTGCATGCTACAGACGTGAAGTGGATGGACAAGGTGGAGCGGGAGAACCTAGCGCACCTACTGGCCACCATGCACATAGTGCTGCGCCAGCAGGACGGCCAGGAGATGGGCTGTGGGCAGTACAGACACATCACCAACACCGCCTATGAGAAGTTCATTGAGAGGTAAACTTGTTCATTTATGTCGAACTATCATCGTATCAATATACATTTTACACTAACTCAGTATGAGCAGATTGGCTATAAAGTCACAATATTCCACTTTGAAAATCTCTTTAGACACATAACAAGTATTTATCTCGATTAACCGCATGCATGTTTGCTACTGTTCTACCAGGTTCATCTCTATGATCACGGCGCGGCACAGTGAGATACGGGATAACCACGTTATCATGGAGTCGATGAACAAGCAGGTGCAGATGGAGAACCAGCTGGCCACCCGCCTCCGCAAACAGCTGGAGCATGAGAAGGTGGTGCTGCTGGAGCGCAAGGCGGTGAGTAGCCTGAGACGCTGCTATGTAATATTGTACAAGGCACGGCCCAGAGATCAAAGTCTTCAGGATTTATACTGAAATCACTATCTTTTAATCATTATAAAAATTGTCAAATTTCACCCAACTTTTATCATTTTTAACCTAAAATTAAACAATGGTAGTATATATGAATAGTCAGCACCCATGTGCCCACATATCTTGGTGCTCCATGCAGGGAGGGGGCCTATAGCTGTTGTTGCTGATACATACATGTTATATTTTACAGGGCACGATACGAATCCTCTCCCAGATAGGGCAGGACACGGCCATCACAGAACAACAAATTAAAATAGTCAAAGCACAGATGGAGAAGATAACAAGACTGAAGAAGGTTGGTCTTCGCATCAGGAGTTGTACACACCAATTTGTAACTCACGAGTCAAGTTTTAACTATTGTTTCTCTTGATTCAGTCTACTCTGATTTGTTACTGTGCACTTTAACATCTGGCCTGAAATGAAAGCTTTCTCGTGTAGAAATCTATTTTCTAGGATCAATAGTTTAGAAAGTATTTCTTGTTGCAGCTGCTGCCGGAGTACCAGGTTGCACACGAGCGGGCCGTATTTAAGGCTATAGCTATAGTAGCCGACACCAAGAAGGTGGTGCAGAACATGAACATAGAAAGTCTGTCCGAGCTGCGCGCCATGCAGAAACCCACCATAGACATAGAGGACCTCATGGCTGCCGTCATCATGATACGTGAGTCACTCACCTTATTAGCGCACACAGTTTTAGCTTTAAAAAACACGGATAAATAGGAGTAAGAGTCAGCGAATGACCAGTTGGTGGAGGCTGTGTGTGGGATGAGCGGGAGAGCAGCAAAAATGCATGGGGGGAGGAGAATGATGGAGTTGATGGATGGGGCCCCGGGGGTCAACATACACTCATAATGCTTAACATAAAGACGTATAATTCTGCTGTCTGTTTAATAGCGAGAGAAAGTAAAGAAGAAAAAGAGCAGATCAGTTGTGTTTGTGAAATACTGCTCTCAGGAAAGTATATTTCAGGAACATCTGCTTTGAAACTGCATGTGCTTTGCAGGATCTGCATATCATCGGTCGCGGATAATGTTGAGTCATGCGGTGTTATCTGAGAGCAAACAGAAAATGCTGACCAGATCTTGGGGATACTACTGCCCATCCATTATTTGCCATTTTTGCTGCTGGGAAACTATGTTGAGAAACTACATCTGATCCAGTAGATACTATTAACCCTTATGATGTATATATAGCAGGCTGACCACTGAGTATTGAGTGTTTTATGGCTGACATTGTGCTGTATACTGCCCCACAGTGAAGACTCCCCAGGCGGACCTGACGTGGCAGAAGGGAGCCAAGCGGCAGATGGCAAACCTGGAGCGCTTCATTGAGGAGCTCATGTCATTTGATGACAACGTGCTGCCGGAGAACACGCTGGTGCTGGTCGAGCCCTACCTGAAGAAGCCCAGCTTTGACCCAGACACCCTGGAGAAGAAGACCAACATCTCCGCCTGTGGCGCCCTCTGCCGCTGGGTGCGCGGTGTCTGCAGGTGGGCAGTTATTCATACATTTGCTATTGAGAGATTTGTGTTTCCTTTACCCAGCGTATAAAGTATGAAATATGAAGATGCATATATCTAGGGGGGGGGGGGGGGTGTTTACTTATTTTTAGCACATTCCAAATTCCATCAAACATTAGCTTTGTAATTAATTTCGGCACTATGCACTTTGTGTAACTATATATATGTCTATATTTTAGTCTCTGGATCATATTGTATATTTCTCTCGCTTTTAATTGATATTCCATGTATCAAATACGTTTTTTTCCTCCCATGTTGATACAGATGTTAAGGGCTTATTATTAGTGTTGATCTAAATGAAACGTTAATATGATTGCTATGGCAGGTGTATACATGTACTGAGTATGTTCTGCTTCTGCGGCAGGTACAACCGTATGATGATCTCCAAGGTCAAGCCGCTACACAAGAAGGTGGAGGAGACGACGCAGGCAATAGATGGCGCTGAGCACAGGATGGTCGTGCTGGACAACAAGCGCAAGGTCAGCAGCTGCCCTCATTTACCCGCAGCCCTGTAGCACTCATTTACCCGCAGCCCTGTAGCACTCATTTACCCGCAGCCCTGTAGCACCCATTTACCCGCAGCCCTGTAGCACCCATTTACCCGCAGCCCTGTAGCACTCATTTACCCGCAGCCCTGTAGCACCCATTTACCCGTAGCTCTGTAGCACCCATTTACCCGCAGCCCTGTAGCACCCATTTACCCGCAGCCCTGTAGCACTTACTCCTCACGTCACCCACTGAGTGACCAGCCCTTTGCATTGCTGATAACTATTGTGTGCATTATTGTGTTCATTGACGTTAGTCGGTGGCGATGAAAGGGATACCTGTAAAAGAATGTATATAATTTGTTATAAGACACATACATGTACCGCATTGGTGGGGAATAAATCTGATCCTACTCTGTGTAAAGGGCCGCTCTGTCATATATTCTGGATAATCTTGGCCAGGACTGGGGCCATCACCCTCCCCCACCCAGCACTCTGTATTCTCCCCTCTGTGTGTATCTCGTGTGTAGTATGTATTATATATATTGAAATACAGATATGAATAATGTTAACTGTTCAGGCGTTGGAGGTGCGGCTGTCGGACCTGGCTAAGGGATTTGAGGAGGCGACCATTGACAAGAATGACCAGTACGAGAAGACGCTCAAGATGAACAGGTCGCTGGAGACAGCGGGCAGGCTGCGCAGGGTACGTACACTATTAGTCTCTACTGACTGGGTGGTATAGACCATTCAACCAGTGGCAAGTGTGGCAATGCACACCACGGGTAAAGTGCCCTCGGGCTTATTATAGGTGTGGTGTTCTGGTATATGAACGTTACAATACTAGAATAGGGCACCGATTGCCTCTCACACCCAAACTCTGAATGCTTTTATGATAGTACCGCACGAGTAGGTGGTCTGGCTCAAAGGATCACATTGACCCAAGACGTTTCTTTTCGCATGGCACACGAGCCGATAGGCGAGTGTGTTATATCGAAAAGAATCGTCGAGGGTCAATGTGATCCTTTGAGCCAGACCACCTACGAGATGCGGTGCTATTTTTACTCCACGGTGCTATTAAATTAATTATAAATTATAACACAAAGTCCTTTATTTACTTACGAAGTGACAGCCATGCTTCTCTCACTGATGCCGGCGACGACGCAATAGTGTACATCGTAACGTCGCGACGTTAGTAACGCTAGTAAGAGTCATTGACAACGCATTTTCCCGCGTGGAAGGGAGCCAATCAAATGAGCTTATTTTGCGTGTGGTACAAAACAATGTACCACACGGTATGTACCACACTCCTCTACATACAAATGTTATGTGATACATACTTCACCGTGGAGTAAAACCCTTTATCAGTTATATATAATATACACAAACATTGGGAATATCTAGGAGCATGCTGTTTATCATGTACTGTAAATTAATTCGATGCATTCTGTGTGTGGTTACCAGATCCTGCGCCAGGAGCAGAGCCGCATCCAGCAGGTGCTGAACAGCTTGCCGCACCGCCTGGCGGCCATCCCCGGTGGCGTGGCCATGGCGGCCGCCTTCGTCATCTACCTGGGGCCCTACCACTACAACTTCCGCCGCCTCATGCTCACTGTGCACTGGCCCAACTGCCTGCGGGAACGCGGCGTGCCCCTCGTCATAGACTCCATAGACTCAACACGAGGTAGGCTTCTTCTCTCTCACTCACTCTCCTCCCCCACCCTTCTCTATCTCTCTCACTCTCTATTACTTGTTATCTGTCTCTATATATCTCCCTCTCTCTCCCTCTACACTCTTCCCATCTATGTCTTGCTCTCTCTCTCTCTCTCTCTCTCTCTGTATATCTGTCTATCTGTCTCTCTCCCTGTTTCTCACTCCAATCTATCTCTCTTTCTCTCTCTACTCTCTTCCTATTCTATTTCTTCCTGTCTCTCTCCAACTCTGCCCCCCCCCCCCCCCCCACACACACACATCTCTTTCTATCTCTCTCTTCACGGTACCTCAACACCTGCAACACTTAGTGGTGCAATGCTCTTCTGTGTGGACTTTACTGAATGTTTTATCAACAAAGTGATTTATCTCCATCTGAGCCTGGTGTGGACGATTACTGAGAAGCCTGTACAGTGAGTCTGTGTGTGTTGTAGGTCGTGTGGTGGACTGGGCAGTGGACGCGCTGAAGACAGCCTCTGGAGCATCTGGTACCGACATACAGGAGGACTACATACTGGAGGAGGACGAGCAGGACGATTTGGAGGACAGTGACGAGCAGGACAACCTCGTCATGGAGGTACGTCACCCCCCCCCCCCCCATTCAGGAGAACCCAGAAGTTGGTAGTACTTAGAGGCTGGTTTAGTAGCATCAGGAGACTGTTAGACGTTGGTGGATGTAGAGGAGGTAGAGGTTGCTGGTGAAGGTGTTAGTTGCAAGCCTAGGCGATCATCTAGTAGTAGTGTTGAAGCCTGTGATTATAACAGTTTTTGAAATATTAACAGGTGAATGTGGAAAATTTTTCCACCATTTCTATGATTCTATGCATAGAGCTAGGCCATGAATAGGAGTCATAGATTGTCTATCAAGCCGGCTGATTCAAATAATTCAGGCGCTTATATATAGACAAAGAAGATACCAAATTATAGCTATTGATATGGAGAACAATATAGAAAACATTCCAAGTTTGCTTCCTGAAACCAGAGGTTACCATGGCAACTGGAACATACTCATACTCGAAACAAAGGCCAAAATTTGACATTTGCCTTTAAAAGGTATGACCTTGACCGTGACGTAAGGTCATGTCAGGTCATGTCACAAAGGGCCATATTGAGGTCCTTCCTTCCTCTTGTTGGATATGAAAGTTCTATTTATAAAACCCCTCTATTTTTTTATTTTTTTTTTATAAAACCCCTCTAGTTCTGAGCCCATATGTCTAAAAAATGTAATTTACATGTTAATGTTAATTTTTGGTGACATGGACCTTTGACCTAAAATAGAATAGTGTTGCTTACAGGTCTGGAGGTCGAGAATGCCCATAAAAAATATATAGAGTCTGTACAACCAAAAACCAGTGCAATGTCGAGTATGTGAGCCCGGCAAGAAAAATCCACAATTTTCAGATCTGCTCCTATAGATCCATTGCGAGTTGGTAGTTGGGGATGGTTAGCGTGGTTTTGAGAGTAGATGGGTTGGTGGTGGTACTTGGGTGGTTTGCTATGAAATAGTGGGACCCAGAGTCGTCATTGAGACTATTTTAGAGCCATTTCCAACGAAGTTATGGAGGAAACTATTGTGCACCAACCACGGCAGCCATCATACTTTCGGTGACCTAATTTCGTCTTGCGCCGTTAGTGTTAGTGCACCGAGCCGGCGCAGTCCCGAGGAGGCGTTGACGGGATATGTTGAGGCGTAGGCGGCAGCTGTGGATTTCACGGCGCGGTCTCCTGATGTTGGTCGATGGTGGCACCGTTTGTACAGTACTACCGCAGGCTATAAAGGGTTGACTTTGGTTGGCTTTGTAGTAGTGGTGGAAGGTATCTTTAATAGAGAAAAAGTTGATGTTCCTTTTTGATGGAATAAAGATTTCCATTTTTCCCTTTCTTTTGAACATATATGTACAGTTGTATTTGTGGGTTTCATAAAAAATATAAGTATGTATTTTTTCTTCCTTTTGTAGGACCCCAGCTGTGTATGCTTGCCCCCTTAGATAGACTGTTGACCGGCAGCAGCTGCAGACAAAGTTACATTATTGTCCTTGTATACAGACAGCATGAATAACCCAAACATTCTTATTCCTATTGTTTTATTGTAGTTCCCAAATCGCATCCCTACTTTAGACTTTTGGTGTAATTAGACTTCCGGGACGGTCCAGGCCAAACTGAGATTTTTTGTTTTTGTTTATATTTAACATATTTATACAGCCAGAGTGTTAAAAGGATGTACAAGGCTCACGGGGGACTAGTGCGTATTTTCCATGATCTTTCGCCAGGGGCTGTTTAGTGCAGTATTAAGAGTGAAAAAGAGAAAGTAGTGGTGCATAAGTGATAGATGTTAGTTATAAGGAAGAGTTGAATTGTATAATAGACTAAGTAGCTCCTACCGAGATTGAAATTATAAACTCTTCAAAATTCCATGTATTAACTCTAAAATTATTAATCGGGAAGAAACTTTTATCCATAGACAAAAGTGTTTGGTGAAGGCAAGGTGAATTTGCTAGACGTAATGTTCGAGTTAAGAACGAGATGTGTAGTGGCATGTAATACTCGCATAAGATTCAGCCAACAGGCAAGGAAGAAAAACAAATATGGAGAAGATTAAAAGAAAATATAGACGAGCAAATTGATCAATTAAAAACATAAAACCTCGCACAAATAAGAAGACCCCCGTCCAGAGTTGTAGTCAGCTGGTCATGGTACCAACACTCTTTTACTATTGTGGCTTAGCAGTGCTTCCCCATTCTATGCTCCAAGTAATTTGGTTGTTTTACACTATCCAACGTGTTGGGCATCTTTGGCCCTCCTTGAGGGACTTGGCAGGAATGCTAAATCTTTTGTTCTACCTTATGTCCCTCCTGTTATTTGAGATACTTTTTACAAGGATCTTTCTTTGACGCCTCGTCTAGCACCTCAGGAATACTGTCTATGTCATACTAGTAGACTGATATGCATATTAACTCCATCTTGTATATGCATATTAACTCCATCTTGTATATGCATATTAACTCCATCTTGTATATGCATATTAACTCCATCTTGTATATGCATATTAACTCCATCTTGTATATGCATATTAACTCCATCTTGTATATGCATATTAACTCCATCTTGTATATGCATATTAACTCCATCTTGTATATGCATATTAACTCCATCTTGTATATGCATATTAACTCCATCTTGTATATGCATATTAACTTCATCTTGTATATGCATATTAACTTTGCAGCCCGACTCTGAGGCAGATGCAGCAGTGCTTGGGGGTGAGACAGAGGCGGGTACAGAGAAGGAGGATTCCCAGCCCGAGAACCGTAAGTGCCTTATATATACATGAAGGCTTAACATCATGGTTAACGTTAAATATGCTACTTATTCAGTACTTAAACCTTCTTTTGTCCCTCGGCATTTTTTTTTTATCTATATGTATTAATTTAGCAAATGCATAACACATTGTCGACTATCTACAGCGAACAAAGATAAGGAGGAAGAGGGAATGAATGGCGGAACAGGTGCGGAGACAGAGAAGCAAGAGGAGGAGGAGGAAGAAGAAGAGGATGGTGATGAGGAGGAGGAGTACAGCGAGGGCCACAGCCACCCTGATGGAGGCAGTGAGGACACAGCCGTCACCATGCCCATCATCAGCTCAGAGCAGTTCAACAAGTACGTGGTCAGCCTCATCAAGCTGCTCGTGGGCGAGAAGACCCTCATGGAGTGGACCAAGAAAGGTATGCACTCATCACTCACTGAGATATATATAGAGAGAATGGGACGAGCCGGCAATAATCGAAAATTTATAGGACAGATTCGTCCACATAAGCACGATTCTTTTATATAGAATGCGCGTATAATAAATATATATATATATATACATATATATATATACACATACATGGTAAGGTTTGTCAGAAACCACAAGTTTTAGTCTTATTATTACATGGTGATGTTGACAGAAAACTCTGCTCCTTGTTATACAGACTTTGGGCCACGACAGTTAGAGAATGCAGCCATCTTGTACTCATCATGGCAGCGGCCTGTGATGATGATCGACCCGTACGGGGAGGGTCAACTCTACCTACAGTCCCTCAACCCTTCCATGAACAGGAAACCCTTAGTACAGCTGAACATGGACACCAGGTACGTTGTTGCTATATTGTTAACACAGAGCTACCAATATACACAGAGCTACCAATATACACAGAGCTACCAATATACACAGAGCTACCAATATACCCAGAGCTACCAATATACCCAGAGCTACCAATATACCCAGAGCTACCAATATACACAGAGCTACCAATATACACAGAGCTACCAATACTGATGACTCTGATTGAACTTCTAGCTGTACCTTCTGTTTATACCTAACTCAGTTTACCTTGTTCTAACATTTCTCTATTCTACTGGATTGAAAACATTGCTTTGAAAAACTTTTCAAAATATGGTTGTCCCACATATTATATATTATATATACCTCCACACTAAATAAAGGTGAAACCTAGTTGTCTGTCGGACGCCTAAATATTCACTTTTGGTTGTCCGCATGGCTGACCTGGGTAGTGCGGACAACCGGGCCGCAGGATTTGTCCAACCCTGGTGGCTGGGTCCCTGCCAGCTTAAAGTTTGAGCACTAATTATATCAAATACATATATAGAGAGATATATTTATGTACATGTATACAGGTACAGCATATATAACACATAGTTAACCAGGAGGGAATATGTATCAATGATATAGTAAACCAGATATGACTGATGAATATACACTTTGTGTCCCTCCACAGATGGTATGTATCTGACCATGTGTAGACGTGTGCTTGCTTCTCATGATTGCCTACAGGGGGCACCGGCTGCTGGGAGCCACACTCAGCCCAGAGACTTGGTGCTGGGTAAACCTGCCAGGCTTTCTCGGTGCAATTTCACAGAATAGAAAGAGGGGGAATCTCAAAACAGGGTGAACTCATATCTGGATTACCTTTTTATCTTTACTAAAAATGCAAAGAAATGAAAACAAAAATATTATATGAATAAGAAAATTTCAAAAGCAGAGTTATTTACACCAGAAACCTTTTTTGATAATACAGTATTATAACAACTAGAGCTAGCTCCCAATGTGACGTGCTCTTTGTGCCCTGTTGTTTCACTGTGTGTGAAGGCTGCATGGCTCGCCCTGCTGCTACTGTCGCCATGTGTAGATATATGTAAGCTGTGAATGGTCTGCTAGTACTGCTTGCTGCTGCTGCTGCTGCTGCCTCAGTGCAGGGGCTTCTCTATGCTATTGTATGACTACTGTATATGGGGGGCCCAGGGGTGCTGAATGTGCATACTGTATGAAGCTTACAATGTCTCTGTTCATTGCCCGAGTATTCTGCAAGATGGTTTACCTAGTTGTTACTATGCTTAAATATCTATCTCATCATATTGGGAATTTATATTGATTTTTTTTATTTTGTGGACCATACAAACACGTCCAGCCTCTTTAGAAACAACTCATATGACATATATTTATTTCCAATTTTTACCAAAGGTTTTATATATATTTTACATCAAGGTAATTTTACCCTAACGCAAACTGAATGTTCTAGATATCATGCACCCATTATTGTGAGGAAACCATTGTTTTCTAATATTCCATTAACTGAATATTTTGACCTAATGATGTGTTCCTCCCCAGAGTGTAATAGGGTTACACAGCCTGCTACTGGAGCTCCTGTATATAACACTATTATTCTCTCCCAGGTCTGACCCGCAGGTCATCATGTCCATAGAGAAGTGCATCATGAAGGGGCAACCCGTGCTGCTGGCCAACTGCTCAGAGCAGCTCGATACCATGATCTCCCCCATCATCCACCACCGCAACACTGCTCTCCAGCACGAGGCCAGCGAGGGTCAGTCTCTTTGCTCTCTAACCATATAGACATGTATTATACTGGGATTAAACAGCAGCCAGAAATAGGTGTTTGTAAGCGTGACAAGTCATTCAGTCTCAACAATAACAATAAGGAGACAGTACTGGCTACATGCACTAACTCAGATTAACCCTATGTACTAAGGTAAAGCCTCAACCACTGTAGTAACGTTGCTGTGTTTGTCTGGCAGACCCACGCATGATCAAGTACTGCGGGCGGCGTATCCTGTGTAACCAGGACTTCCGGCTCTTCATGGCCACGCCCCACCCCAAGCCCTGCTTCACCTCCACCGTGGCCTCCACCACCACCCTCATCAACTACACCTCCTCTAATGAGACACTCGTAGATGACCTCCTCATCCGCGCATTTGCCAGGATCAGGCCTCAGCTCTACACAGACCGCAGGCTCGGTCTTAAGTCTATATTCACATATAAACAGGTCAGATACAGTGAATGACTTCTCTATTGCTCTGATATGACTATACTCTCACTTTATACAAATATTGTCTATGAAGGTTAAAGACATTTATCACTGAGTAAAGATGTATTGATACTGTTAAGGAATGTCCTTATTAGGGAGGTTTCGCAATCTCAATTACGTAACCGTATCTGTATTTTTTTTGTGAATTACGTTGCATTTTTATGTATAAAAAATAAATTGTGAGATGAAACATTTTGCTCGATATATTACGTTGCGTTTCTCCCGCCGTGTTTTGCTGAACCTCTTTCTTCCTTTTAAGGTATGTTTGTATATCAGAGATACGGATACGTTTACGTATAGGTTAGACTTGCTGAACCTCACTAATGC
Source organism: Sthenelais limicola (assembly GCA_942159475.1). Taxonomy (NCBI): domain Eukaryota; kingdom Metazoa; phylum Annelida; class Polychaeta; order Phyllodocida; family Sigalionidae; genus Sthenelais; species Sthenelais limicola. The sequence goes on along the minus strand of OW804102.1, from coordinate 13,256,907 downwards.
CTTACCCAGCCCACACCCATCTACAGTCCACACTAGTCTATAACCACGAATGTCTATTTTACAGGTGCTGAGCGAGATCCAGGAGTACTCCAAGCAGAGGATCAGACCGGACACCAACAACGCGCCCAGGAAGGAGATGTTCAATGAGAATGATGTGGACATGATATCAGACCTCACCAACAAGGTCTGACTTATTCCTCCTCCTGTCACAGCTGTGTAACTGCGACAAGAACCGTTATAATTAAAACATGTTAATTTTCCAACAGAATTTTTTATTTAATATCAGGCAGGGCCATTACAAAAGCAAATTCATAAAGGCTTTTCCTGCTTGTATTATTCAAGTTCCCCCCAGCTTTGATCTAAATTAATCTCATTCTCCTACGAAGTTAAAATAGTTACATTCAACAATAACCTGCCGGCTCCACCTCAGACTCGACTATTGTCCTAGGCAGCCACAGTGTAGACATGAGATCAATGTTAGTTTGATGATTCTATCAGTAAATCTGTTAATCTGTTATTCTCTTCTATAGAAGCGTCAGATGACTGAGGAGGTGCGTGGGGTGCAGAGTGTGCTGGATGACCTTGACTCCCTGCGGGACGAGCTCTTCCCCATCGCACGGCGCGGCACCATGCTCTACGCTATCCTGCGCTCACTGGCCACACTAAGCAGGGAGTACCAGTTCTCCCTCGCTTTCTTCATGCACCTCTTTGATGAGGCAATCGGTGGTGCTTTCCCTCCTGAGTTCATGGAGGACAGTGACTACGAGGATGTGAGTTTGTTTAAATCCAACTGAATTGACTAATTTGTCCATTTGCGATTAATTGTGACAATCGATTGGGAGCTAGGGAAACCCAGATCTTTCAGGCCACGCTCTTAGTACAACTAAACATTTGCAAGTAAATAAAGAATATAGAAATATGGGTTGATGTTCAAAAGATTGTAATGCAGATACATGTAGTTAGAAATAGGATTGTAATTCTATATACTGTATCTAAGATAGTAATTACAGGTTCACTAGTACAATCTTCTTTTTAATCTCAAATAAGTTATCAAAAAAAACCGGCCTATTAGTTACTGCTATCGAGGAATGTTTGATCAAACAATTCATAGCGAAACACTAGGAGGATGTGACTATGAGCCAGGGTTGTATGTGAGACGTATGTTGCAGGTGTATGAGGACGATACACTGGATGATGATCGCCACCGTGGAGTCGGTGGTATGGAGACACCAGCATCCCACCACTCCATGGCAGACAGCAACTCCCCCCGCAGCCAGACCGGCTCTGAGGCCGGGGATGTATCAACAGCAGGTGAGCATAATTAGCAAACCCTTCTATACTTTATTTTTCTAACTTTATCACTGCGAACCTCCTGTATAAACCGTTAAGTGACTTTAAGCCTACCTAGCCATGTCAGGTAGAAACCTTATTAGCTTTTACTGTTTATATTGAGAAGAAGGACGCTGAGAGGAGGCCCCTGAGGTAAGGAGTACTTACACGACCTGTGGATTAAGTGGGTATTAAGGTGGAACACATGCCTAGCTATGTACACATTGTCTGCTTGCAGAAGAGGGGGACAAGAGTGTGGAGGCTGATGAGGTGGAGGAGGATGAGCGGGTGGAGGAGCAGCCTGCTGCTGCTGCCCCACCGCCAGAAGGTGGTTATGTGCACTGAGTGTGTCTATGTAGCACCGTGTATAGGTATAAGTAACACATGTGTCCACACATGTGAGCACTCTAGCATTAAGTCAGCACCAGGCTACTCACACCCTCCCCCCGGCCTTACACTGAGTACAGCTCCCCCAGTGTTCATATGGTGCGGGACTGGATGATAACTGTGCATGCCAGACGCTGCTGGGTGGAGCTCACATGTGGTCATATATACATATATGACTTTATTATATTATCAATATGGATACATTTATATATCATCCTATTTTGATAATACAAAATTCTATGTAAGTAAAGTAGTTTTGTTCCATTCTTCAACAAATACAGCTAGCTATACACTATACCCTATAAGGCGATCTCTCCTGTCATTAACAGCTGTTCCAGAGAGCTCATACTCAGTGTATCAAGACCCTATGCCGCCCCCCCCCCCCACCCCCACCCCCCATACACACCATGTTACCTAGAGTTTGTTATTGTATGTGGGCCCCACTCTGTTGTTTACCTCATCACACTGGTCTCACATTATGCAGCCAGTATTATGCACCATGTCGTCTTGTCCTTATGATTAGGTGTTGATGAAACAGTTTGTTGTACGGATGTTAACTGTAGCTCTGGTGTGTTTGTAGCTGAGGTGGAGGAGGAAGGCAAGGAGCAGCCGCCGCCGCCTGGTAGTGAGAAGGGAGAGGAAGCGGACAACAAGTGTAAGTACAGGAATATAACTCGCCATGCACAGCCTGTGCTGGAAGACCCCACCATGCGTCCTGCTGCTGGCACACGTTTGTTCTGCAGTTCCCAGCAATAAATTCACCATTGATAATCATAAAGGCACTTCAAATTCACCACATAGAAATAGTATTCGCCAGAATATTCATATTTCAACGTTTTAGTATAATTCTGTATACTGTTGTAATGACGTCTGTGGTTTGATGACCTTTTGTAACGTTCAAACAATATTTGTCAAACATGATCATATGGAGGAGGACTTGCCTCACTCACAGTATACGCCTCTGTCAGGCCTTCCATTCCACACGGCCGCCATAGCAGGCCTCATGTTGAGAAGAGGGACTTTTGGAACACAGAGAATTGCTCACCTTGATATGAACATTTTATTGCCTACCATTAAACCTTCCTCAATAAAATAAAATCACTTTTAGAGCAGTGGTAAGCACTCAGACTATAGCGATGAAGGAGTATTGCACTGATAACTTATCTGCCTTCTACAGCTGCCTACAAAACGCCTGTAGTCGACCACGCATCCATCATTAGTGTCCCGGAGGTGCCACAGCTACCGACAGAGGGCGTTGACTACAGCAGCCTGGCAGACAACCAGATCAAGCAGATGGTTGAGTCCCTCACTAGCCTCGTCTACCACCGTGTCCAGCAGTGAGTACCACCACACCACACATACTTACCTCTTTATATTATCATTTACATTATGACTATCATTATTAGCATATTTTATATATTTGAACATTCAAAGACTGAAAACAAAACTGACGTCATGTGAAATCATTGCCAATAAAATTACAACCAAAACTATTACCACTACTATAAAAATAAATATAATCATAACAGCAGCAGAATATTGGTAATAGGGTTCATATTTAGGCGGCCCTCTGGAATTCTTTCCTGCAATGGGGTCCCTTGTTATATTGCTCATCGGTGACCGTTTTCTCTCATATTTATTGCCTGTGTCTGGCAGGTCCCTACTGGAGGAGCACCGCCTGCTGTTTGCCACCCTGCTGTGCCTCAACATACAGGAGGAGAGCGGAGAGCACTTCTCAGAGGAGGAGATCTCTCTACTGCTGCAAGGTATGTAGAGCTTGCTGCTGGGTAACCACTGGTCTTAGGGGTATGCCCAAAGAGGTATAATAGTATTGCTGTACCCTACACAGCTGCTTGTCTCTAGTGCTGTACCCTACACAGCTGCTTGTCTCTAGTGTTGTACTCTACACAGCTGCTTGTCTCTAGTGCTGTACTCTACACAGCTGCTTGTCTCTAGTGCTGTACCCTACACAGCTGCCTGTCTCTAGTGTTGTACCCTACACAGCTGCCTGTCTCTAGTGTTGTACTCTACACAGCTGCTTGTCTCTAGTGCTGTACTCTACACAGCTGCCTGTCTCTAGTGTTGTACCCTACACAGCTGCTTGTCTCTAGTGTTGTACCCTACACAGCTGCTTGCCTCTAGTGTTGTACTCTACACAGCTGCCTGTCTCTAGTGTTGTACTCTACACAGCTGCTTGCCTCTAGTGTTGTACCCTACACAGCTGCTTGTCTCTAGTGTTGTCTCTAGTGTTGTACCCTACACAGCTGCTTGTCTCTAGTGTTGTACTCTACACAGCTGCTTGCCTCTAGTGCTGTACTCTACACAGCTGCTTGCCTCTAGTGTTGTACCCTACACAGCTGCTTGTCTCTAGTGTTGTACCCTACACAGCTGCTTGTCTCTAGTGCTGTACTCTACACAGCTGCTTGCCTCTAGTGTTGTACCCTACACAGCTGCTTGTCTCTAGTGTTGTATTCTACATAGCTGCCTGTCTCTAGTGTTGTACCCTACACAGCTGCTTGTCTCTAGTGTTGTACTCTACACAGCTGCTTGTCTCTAGTGTTGTACTCTACACAGCTGCTTGTCTCTAGTGTTGTACCCTACACAGCTGCCTGTCTCTAGTGTTGTACCCTACACAGCTGCTTGTCTCTAGTGCTGTACTCTACACAGCTGCTTGTCTCTAGTGTTGTACCCTACACAGCTGCTTGTCTCTAGTGTTGTACTCTACACAGCTGCCTGTCTCTAGTGTTGTACCCTACACAGCTGCTTGTCTCTAGTGTTGTACCCTACACAGCTGCTTGTCTCTAGTGTTGTACTCTACACAGCTGCCTGTCTCTAGTGCTGTACTCTACACAGCTGCCTGTCTCTAGTGCTGTACCCTACACAGCTGCCTGTCTCTAGTGTTGTACCCTACACAGCTGCCTGTCTCTAGTGTTGTACTCTACACAGCTGCCTGTCTCTAGTGCTGTACCCTACACAGCTGCCTGTCTCTAGTGTTGTACCCTACACAGCTGCCTGTCTCTAGTGTTGTACCCTACACAGCTGCTTGTCTCTAGTGCTGTACTCTACACAGCTGCTTGTCTCTAGTGTTGTACCCTACACAGCTGCTTGTCTCTAGTGTTGTACTCTACACAGCTGCCTGTCTCTAGTGTTGTACCCTACACAGCTGCTTGTCTCTAGTGTTGTACCCTACACAGCTGCTTGTCTCTAGTGTTGTACTCTACACAGCTGCTTGTCTCTAGTGTTGTACTCTACACAGCTGCCTGTCTCTAGTGCTGTACCCTACACAGCTGCCTGTCTCTAGTGTTGTACCCTACACAGCTGCCTGTCTCTAGTGTTGTACTCTACACAGCTGCCTGTCTCTAGTGCTGTACCCTACACAGCTGCCTGTCTCTAGTGTTGTACCCTACACAGCTGCCTGTCTCTAGTGTTGTACCCTACACAGCTGCCTGTCTCTAGTGCTGTACCCTACACAGCTGCCTGTCTCTAGTGCTGTACTCTACACAGCTGCTTGTCTCTAGTGTTGTACCCTACACAGCTGCTTGTCTCTAGTGTTGTACTCTACACAGCTGCCTGTCTCTAGTGCTGTACTCTACACAGCTGCTTGTCTCTAGTGTTGTACCCTACACAGCTGCCTGTCTCTAGTGCTGTACTCTACACAGCTGCCTGTCTCTAGTGTTGTACTCTACACAGCTGCCTGTCTCTAGTGTTGTACTCTACACAGCTGCTTGCCTCTAGTGTTGTACTCTACACAGCTGCTTGTCTCTAGTGTTGTACCCTACACAGCTGCTTGTCTCTAGTGTTGTACCCTACACAGCTGCCTGTCTCTAGTGTTGTACCCTACACAGCTGCTTGTCTCTAGTGTTGTACCCTACACAGCTGCTTGTCTCTAGTGTTGTACCCTACACAGCTGCTTGTCTCTAGTGTTGTACCCTACACAGCTGCTTGTCTCTAGTGCTGTACCCTACACAGCTGCTTGTCTCTAGTGTTGTACCCTACACAGCTGCTTGTCTCTAGTGCTGTACTCTACACAGCTGCTTGTCTCTAGTGCTGTACCCTACACAGCTGCCTGTCTCTAGTGTTGTACCCTACACAGCTGCTTGTCTCTAGTGTTGTCTCTAGTGTTGTACCCTACACAGCTGCTTGTCTCTAGTGTTGTACTCTACACAGCTGCTTGTCTCTAGTGCTGTACTCTACACAGCTGCTTGTCTCTAGTGTTGTCTCTAGTGTTGTACCCTATATATTTGATATATATTGATATATTTGCAGATTTTCAAGGTAAACTATTTCAAAATTATCAAAATTTCACTGATATTCTAGTTTGTATCACTAATCTTCACAGTGCTATTTGTAGCACTGTCACAGTGTAGTAAATAGTAGTCGCCTATTTCTTGTTCCATCATTTTTCTTTCTGTTAATTCAATTTTGCACATTCTAAGGTAGTCGATAATTGATTTTGGCATTGGCATGGTAAACATAATTTGTCATGAAGAACTGAGAGATGTTTAATTGCCCCACTTTAAATATATTATTATTCTTGCAGGAGTGCCCGGGGTGGACCTGCACCTGACACTGGCAGACTTTGAGTGTGATGAGGCTCCACCCTCCTGGCTGCCCACTGACAAGTGGGAGGACATCATGGCCCTGTCTGTCATGCCGGGTCCACTAGATGGTCTCTGCGTGCACATGGCCACCAACCCAGATGAGTGGAAGGCCTGGTACCGTGCTGCCTGCCCGGAGAGGGAACCCCTGCCAATAGGTGGCGCTGACAGCCAACAGGAAGAGGAGGACAAGGACACCTCCAGTAAGTCACTCTCACTGTGTCTTTTGGCACAAATTTGTCTCGCATATATTTGCAGACCGTCAGTGCAAACTTGTTCAAAATGTATCAAAATTTCACTGACTTTTTCCACTAGGTAATTATTACGGTTAGACATATTCCACACCTATTTTATTAAGCTGATATCTTTAAATTAAAATCTTCTCAGATGAAAAGGAGACTTCAGAGAAGGATGAAGAGAAGAAGACAGTTACATCTGAAAGTGACATCTCTGAGTTCCACAAAATGTTGTTGCTGCGTATGCTGCGGCCTGACCGGCTGCCGGTGGCAATGGCTCAGTATGTGGAGCAGAACCTGGACATAGCAGAGAGTGAGCAATCAGCACTGACCCCAGAGCAGCTCACTGAGGGGGGCAGCCACCAGGGGGTGCTGGTGCTACTGCCTGCCCACACGTCAGACACACCCGCCCTGCCGGGACACAGCCACTCACCCCTGCTGCACATCACCAAGATGGCAGAGGTAGGTTTACTACTCTCAGTTCCAGGCTCAAATGTTGCTATTATCTCGCCTTTACCAAATGCCTGCAATTTCATAATCTATAATATTTGAGTGATTTACAAACTGGAAATGTCGCTTATAAATGTTATAAATTAAAACTCGTCCCCACCTGTACTGCACTACAATATATGTTTACAAGTGTAAGGAGCCGTATTACTGAACAGGTGTATAATGTCTCTAACCTATGTAATTAATGTTATCCCAAATCTAGTCCCTTGTTTCTCCTCTTACCCAAGACACTATTGGTGCATTGCAGGCAGCAGGTGTCAGTGTGGAGGTGGTGGTGGTGGGAGAGGGCCGACAGGCGGCCGTGCACGAGGCGCTGGATGCGGCTGAGAGGAACAATACATGGGTAGTGGTGGACAAGCTGCACCTCGCCTCACCCACCCTGTTGCGCGACCTCAGACTACAGCTGCAGCGCATACACAAGGCCAGAAGTAAGCTTCCTTTTACTCTAAGGTATCCTCCAGTGCAGAGCTTTACTCCTTGCGTTCCTGAGTCATATGAGATTAGTAGAATCTGCCCTGCTTTAGGAGGTTGCTCTGAGGTGCTTCTGCAACAAGCTTGTCACTTTCTGACATATAGACCTTCCACCCATTCACTGCATATCTGGGACCAAACAGACTAATGGGGCACTAGTGGTCACCATAGACAGAGAATTTTCTCCATGACATTTTGATATTAGGTTATCGCACCAATTGTGTTGCCAAATAATTTGGACCAAGGCAACCAGGAATCAGTTGCTCCGATTGCTTAGTGAAGAAACAGGCAGTGATAGTAAAAATAATTAAGACAGTCTCTAGGAGTACAGTGTTTGGCTTAATGACCGACCCAGTGTATATAGGGGTCTGTCACCCATGTTTGGGCTGTTTTATCCACAAAATGCAGATCTAGACTGCTATATTTCATGTCTAGTATTCAAAATAACTAATTGGTATGAATAAAGAAAACTAATGATATCTGGTATCACCATTATGGTGAATGGATGATGCTGTCTGTATTGTACATATGTAATGTGTGTTGTGCAGGTGAGGAGGAGGGAGAGGAGGAGAAGACACGGTTCCTAGCCTGGATGACGACTATACCCAACAAGACGCTGCCACTCAGCCTCATACAGGTGCTCTACACCATCAGCTGGCAAGCGCTGCCCTCCCTCCACACACCCAGTCCCCCCGCACCCGCAGCCCCCAGCCACGACTCAAAGTTCATCACCATCATCTCTAAAGGTGGGTCCTTCTTCTGTAAGAGTACATATATATATATGTAGTGAACCGCAGATTCGTGGGCACGAGTTTACGAAATTCCAAACCTGGTTTGAACCTGGTTTATTTCCCAAAGGTATACAGTTACAAAGGTATTGTCACTGAACAAGGGTGCTTAATTTGAACAACAGAAGTATCTTGGTCCGCGGTGCGGCTCGAGTCCGTAGTGTTAAGCGAAGCCTGGATCCCCTTGCGGAGGTAGTAGTATCCTCCGCCTACCGCCCGTCGGAGGGTGTCTGCAGTGTCGTCTGCACGGTGGTGAATGTCGCCCCCTGACGGAAGTGGCCGGAACTGGTGGTCGTCTCCGGCTCCGGTAGAAGTGCCCCCGCTGTCGTAGCCTGGTCGGTGTTTGGCGATGGTCAACAGCCTCGATGTATTCCGGATGGCGGACCCACTACATATACACAGTAGGGCCCTCAATACCAGGCCAAAATAGGCTATACAACGTGGGCTTACCTATAGATCCAAATGCCTATTAGAATCTGTGTAACATTTGCATGTTTCCCCCATATATAAACTGGCTACGGCGCTGACCAGTGCACAGAGTGGGGCAACTGCGCGACTATCACTCAGTGTACGCATTGGTACAGGTGCACACTTATCACTCAGTGTACTATGGATTTTAAAGTTCTTCTTATGTAAGTTATCAATACTGTAATGATTATCTGCAGGGATGTAGGGATATATGTTAATTAATATCTCCTTTGTTTTTCCATTCTCTCCCCTACAAACTATTTCGAATTCCTTTGCCACCCAGCAAGTGTATGTTTTGATCAAGCTGAGATTGTCACGCCTCACTACCCCGATGTCACACATGCCAATCTTCCCCACAGGCCTGTGCATCATTCCCGACCCCTCAATGATCTCCACCAGAGGTTGGGCCTCTGTACACAGAGGGATTTAGGCTCTCTCTCTCTCTTCCATCCACCCAAGAGAGGGGGAGGACGGAAGTTGTAGCTTACTTATTTAACTTAATATTTCTTTAATTAATAAATATAATGAATAATTATAGGCTTTAGTTTATTCCCATACATGTTCTTTGTGTATAACAAAGGGTTACACCCCTTCATAATTAATGCACTCCCTGACAGGGTTCTCGCCAGCCTTTTGGACTCACTCACTTTTTTTACGACCAACTTTTGTTTCAACCAACTTTTTTCACGACCAACTTTTTTTTTCGACCAACTTTTTTACGACCAATTTTTTTTACGACCAACTTTTTTTACGAATAACTTTTTTCGACCAACTTTTTTTACGATTTTTTTTACGAAAGAATGTACCTGTCCACCCATTACTCATTATTATTATTATTATTATTATTATTATTATTATTATTATTATTAAGGAGGGGGAATAAAAGGGGAGGGAGAGCAAGGGAGGTAGTCGGGGAGGGGGAGGAGAAGGAAAATTGATAGATGTATAGGTGTGTGTAGGGGGGGTTGCAAATTTTGTCAAATTAAGTCATCCTCATCTCTCCTCTCCCTCTCTTCTCCTCCCCCTCTCTCTCTGTCCCTCTCTCTCTCTCTGTCCCTCCCTCTCTCGCTCTCTCCCTCCTACACCTTAGGCCTACTACCCCAACATACACCCCCTGTGATTTTAGCCATTTTTGGCAATCAAATTAATATCTCCAAATAAAATAAACGTCCAGTTAATTTTTGGATTCCTATAAGAAGTAGAAACACAACTGCCTCTACAATCCAAGTACCGAAGGCACTTGTTTAAAGAAAGACCTTGTTCGGAAAAGTCCATTCTCCATTGTAACTACAGCCACCTTATATAACTGATGTTACATTGCAGCCATCCCGACCGCCCTGAAGCTACTGCCGGCCGCCCAGCTGGCACGTCTGGCGGGGGAGAACCTCAGCAAGAAGCAGCTGGTGTATGGCGTGGGCGTGGTGCAGGGGCTGCTGATGGCACGCCAGATGCTGGGCACCAGGGGACTGGTGCAGTACTACCCCTTCTCCCAGGCACACCTGGACCACATACTGGACGTGCTGCTATCCCAGTGCTTCTCTAACCTCAGTGGAGAGGTGCTTGTGGACAGAGCCTGCCAGGCCATCACTCAGGTAACCCCGTCCTCACACATATATGTAAACATTTATTAAAACCTTTTTACCCATTCTTTCTCTAAAAAAACATAATGGATTAGTGTTTCCGCCCCGAAGATGGTTTGATGTTTGTGCGACCCTGGTATGATGGTTGGAGTGTTGAGTGTTTGCGTCCTCATGTATTGCTCTGCTGGCGGTATAGACATGCATGTGCAGCCGAGGCGTTTATGCACCAACCTCGGCAGCCATCATACTTGTATGACCTAGTTTGGGGCCTGGGTGGGGCTTGTGGTACATGAGTCCTACAGGCGGCGGGTGGGGCTCATCCTGCATGCACCACAGGATACAGCTGTATGGCATTGTAGCGAGGACAGGCTATGTCATGTTAATGAGGATTACTAACTCTATCTCTACTGTATGTGTATTACAGGCTATGTCATGTTAATGAGGATTACTAACTCTAATCTCTACTGTATGTATATTACAGGCTATGTCATGTTAATGAGGATTACTAACTCTATCTCTACTGTATGTATATTACAGGCTATGTCATGTTAATGAGGATTACTAACTCTAATCTCTACTGTATGTATATTACAGGCTATGTCATGTTAATGAGGATTACTAACTCTAATCTCTACTGTATGTATATTACAGGCTATGTCATGTTAATGAGGATTACTAACTCTATCTCTACTGTATGTATATTACAGGTGGTGTACGACCAGGTGGTGTGTACGTCATGTGACCACCGCTACATCGAGGCTCTAGTCAATCACGTGATCCCCGCAGTGGTGGACAGCCAGGAGGAGGAGGTCAAGGTCGGATCTCTCACCATCCCGGTGCCCCCCGCCAATGTGGGTGAGTATATGCCTCCCCACCCGTCATATTCTAGTCCAATTACATTTGTACTGGCGTTGGAGATAAGAAATACACAGTTTCCTTTGCTATGTGACCGACCTCAAATACCTACACCTATAATATTTCACTATGCAATGTTTGCAATAAGATATCTAGAAATGAAGGAATATCATCTATGGGCAGAATTTATTCCTGATAACTGGTTGTATAGACACAGCTAATGGGAGTAGTGAAGTGGTAGAAATTATCTTTTATTGAGGGGGAAAAATGGCGATTTCCACCGGTTAAACATTTCTCCTTAAGTACCCCAAATTACCGTACAAAATACCCACTATGTATAATACTGTAAACGTATTAATGTTCGCGCAGTATTTATTTTCGCTATTTTAGTGCACCCACCTTAGTATGTGAAAATAAATCCTGCGCAAAAGGTATAATTATTGCATAAACAAGGTGTGAGACTTCCTTACCGCGCGAATTTAGATCCGCGCGAAAAGGTGTCAACGAACTTAGTGTGCGAAAATTTATCTGTGCGAAAATAGATACGTTTACAGTACACATATTTCGCAATGCCTTGCTGACATGAATACTTTAATTCTAATTTTGCTATTTTGTAGCATGCAATTTGGTCGTTTAGTTTATGATATAATATAACAATGATACATATTTATCAGTCATGAGCAATCAATAAGGCGTTGGTTATTCTTCACAGAGATTACACGGGTTTCTGGTTTATCTTGCAGAACCCAGTGATTACGGGACATGGTTTGAGGAGAAGGTGCCTGACTGTGCCACTCTGAAGGGTCTCAACCTATTCAGCAACGTAGAGAAGAACGTCAACTCTGCTCTGTAAGTCTTCTTATATCATCAACCATTGTACGCCCCTCCACATCCAACCTCCATATTTCTTTTTGTTTCAATTATTTATACATATATATGTGTGCAACGGGGAAAGTGGGGAATATAAGACTTTCAGCATGGAGGTGTTCTGCCATTGCCCCTGGTTGATGTTCAACAGTAAAGACTGTTTACCGATATGTTATTTAGGTTCTGCTATTACAACCTCGAGAATGTGTTCATCAAGTAGTAAGTTTCCAGTAGAAAATACAAGGCCGCGCGCACGCATACAGTTTGTGATGATATAGTGACAATACATTTTGTACTTGTATGTGGGGAAATATTGGGAAATATTGCGTGTAATGTTACTTTGCCTATCACTGACCTTAGTACTTTTTAGGAAAGCCAGTGTTTGCTGTCCCCCTGTTGTAAACATAAATGTGTGCCCAGTGTTTACTACAGCTTACAGTGATAATAACTGCCATTCTCTCACTGCTCCTCTCCCCGCCCCATGCAGAGCCTACGAGTTCCTGCACAGCCTGGAGACCCTGTACGAGGCCCAGAACATGGACCTGGGCGACATACTCACCGTCAACAAGAAGCCCCTCAACCTACTGCGCCTGCGCGCCATCCTGGACTCCATCCTGGAGCAACTGCCGCCATTACTGGACCTGGGTCACGTGCCGGACACACTGCTGGACCATGACTATGACTTCCCCTACCACCGCCCGTCAGTCATCAGCGTGGCCAGCGCCGACAGTATCCTCATGCCGGAGACCATCGGCTTTGTACTGCTACAGGTGCGATGCTTTATATACATATGAACCTAGACAGATCTCATTATTTTAAATTACCATTTAATATTAAACATTTGACAGTTTGCTTTCAAGCCTCGTATTTACCGCCATCTGACGAATTACAACACAATGTGGAGAACATCAATTGGAGTCCCACCCGGGAGTCCCACTTAAAACACAGTGAAAATAACATTTTTTGGGGTTTTTTTGCCCAGTTAAAAACACAACACTGTACATACTGCATAAAATACATCGTAGCTCTATACCCTAATCAGGTCATGTCAAACTACCCTGGCCTATCTCGAACAGTTTGCAGTGCATTTTGAACTGCGAAAGAGAGAAATATTTCTATATCAAATCTTCTGCTATCTTGGTACTATACAGATCCAGTTCAGATCTTTACTTCAATAGCCAGCTATCACTTCTTTTTAGTGTGTTTTTAAGGTTTTCCCATGTTGAGTTCTTACTCTCAATGTTAAGGTTATTCCACATGGAAGGTCCCATAACATGAGGACTTCTTCTGAACCTTTCGGACTTGGGGTGAGGCACCTTTAGGTTAGTCCCTTCAGCCAGTTTTGTGAGGCGTGGCATTTCCTGTATATATCGGTCAATATCTTTCAATTTAAACATCAATCCTAACATAGCAATACCATTATGCTTTATTCATTAATATAGCCATTATTGGAGACAAAAAGAAGCGAAACTTTCAACCCTATACTATGCTACTACGTACGTTAAATAAGGTTGAAGAGAGGCGCATACAAAAAAGATATAGAAAATACTGAGATCTAGATTTAGGAACAGTATTGAGTAGTGAAGTTTAACATTCAGCATGTTTAGTGATTCTACAAAAGATCTAGTTGTACTTATTATGGGAATCAGTATTTCCGTTGAAATCCATATTTTTTCAAGGATTTCATGGCAACGAGCAGTCAATGCACGTGCGTCAATATGCCTCAGTCCAGGAAGTGACGGTCTGGTTTAATTGAAACAAAAAATTGCAAGAAATAGAAGTAGTTAATTGTGTCCATCTTCATGTCACATGGTTATGGGAAAGGTATGTGCTATGGTTAGTTCAGACTTTCTAGTTTCAGTGACGTAAGCTGATTTATCAATGTCTTGTGCATAATCTGAGATAGTATTTGTAAAGAAGCAAGTTGCGGAGCTTTTTGACTTGATCAATATCTAGCTATAGCTTGACTTCTATTTGGAATTCAACATTTATCAAGTTAAAGGTAGAGAAGATCCCAGGGAATGTTCAGTGGTAATAATCTATGTTTTTTTATAGTAAATATGATCTATTTTAATGGCTGCTTTGTGTTGATTTTATGACCAGTCAGTCAGATTTGTAATGATAAGTACAACAAAATGTGTCATTCACCCAAGCAGAAATGTGGACAGGTATGAAGTTTATTAATATCATTTGTAAGTTTGAAAGACAAAGTGGCGATTTTAGGCATAAAAATGCATATAACTCCATATATGAATAGCCGTGCATCTGGACTTTGGATGTAAAATAGATGGAGTAAACAAGAAAAAACAGGTGTGTGTAGTTCAAATACTGGTGCGGGAATGAGGTAGCGGTGCGTCCCTAGCGACCACCAAGCAACCACATTCAGGTAGCGGAAACATAAATATATACACATCATATCTTTTACAAACATATAAGGTTACATATACCATGTATAGTGTATATATATGAGTGTAATATAATACAACTTGTGTTACAGGAGTGTATGTGGCTCAACTCGCTGCTGTGCCACATCAGGCAGAACGTGTATGACATCCACCAGTGCTTGCTGTCAGGCCCAGAGGCCTTCCACTACGACCTGCAGGCCATCATCGCTAGTCTTGATGCTGAACATGTGCCCGTGTCCTGGCTCCACCCCAACACGCAGCCCAGCACCCACTGCCTCGCCTCCTGGCAGCAGCGTGAGTACCAGGCATAGTACTAGTAGTGGTAGTGTCGGGGGTAGTGGTACAAGTAGGATAGGAGAAAGGTGGCCAGTGGATGGCATGCACATCCTAGGTGTCAAGGGAAATGCTGCGATCCCAGTAATCTAACCAACTAATGCTCTACAGGAGAGGGCCGTAAAAGAAATTTTAAAAAAAGAATGTTTCTCTATATTATTGATATCAAAGGTATATATTTATAGGATTTTTATTCTGAATAGACATACATATAATCAGAAATGAATACACCATCTGCGTGCCCACCGACATGCAGGTCTTCCAGGGTGGTGAATTATCACACAGTAAGTGTGTCAGTGTTTGGGGAGGTAGTATTTGACCAACCCAAATGTTGCTGTATATTACTACCCAGCCTGACTCTATATTATTGACATTAATGAATGTGAAAATGATGATGAAGTACAAATATAACAGTAGCTCATGGTGATGTTGTGTTACATGTGTTTCAGACCTAAAGAAGCGCTATGCCCAGATGCACGTGTGGGTGAAGCAGGGCATGGTGCCCATATTCAGGGATGGCCATGCCACACCCGTCTCTCATGGCTCACTCCGCTCTATCTGGCTGGGCGGCCTTGTCAACCCAGGCGCACTGTTCACTGCGCTGCTACAGGAGAAGGCTGTCCTATCCAACAGGCTCTCTGACGAGGTCAGTTCTACGTATTCTTACTTTATTTGTTATCATTATCTTTATTTAAATCTTTCATCCATTCAGTCATATGATGTAGCTATCATTAGATGTTCTGTGTAAGTAGGTTAAATAAGAAATGTATTTCCCCGAGTGGAGTTCAAAATGCAGTCAGTATGTATGCCCTCCCCCTGGAAAGCTGTTCCATTCAGCAGCTCTAACCACATATGTTTTGCTGAATGATGTGCAACTTGTGTTTGGCCTGTGGCTGCAGGTGATGCTGGCAGCGGACGTGTCCCAGAGCTTCACGGACGACACGTATGACATCATGGACGAGGGCGGCCTGTATGTGCGCGGGCTCAAGATGGAGGGCGCTACATGGGACCTCAAGAAGAACTGTCTCAAGGAGGCAAACCAGAGGTACGTCAACTAGTGCACCTTTGTTCGCTTTTAATGTCTTGCACTTTACAAGTTAAAACTTTGAACTATTAAAACAAAAAGTAATTGATTATCGATCCATAGAAGGGAATTACGAAATTGCTAGGTGTACTACATTGATGTTGGTATGTTTCACTGCAGCACTGACATCAACAACATCCCCAGTGTGTATGTGCGGCCGGTGCTGCGGGATGGCGGCACGCAGTCCCGCCCTGTCACCAGCACCAAGCAGCCGCAGGAGCAGCAGGATGCAGCAGCAGCAGGGGACAAGGCTGGGGACAAGTATGAGAGCACGTGCTACCAGTGCCCGGTCTACATGAACAGAGCACGCCAGGTGTGTGCCTTCCACCTGCCCCTCACTACTGAGGGTTCACCCGACCGCTGGGCCCGGGCAGGCACTGCCATCATCCTAGACTCAGGTAATAATGCACCTGCATCTCTGGCCTAACTTATCAATCTTGTACTATCATGAAATGGCAGGTTTTGACACGTTCACAACATTAGTTTATCGGGCATAAAAAAGCTACCTTTTCCACAGGCTCAAAGAAAGTCTTACTTGTAGGATCATAATTCACATAAAAAAATTATCAGTTTTCAGATTCAATCAAATTTAAATTAACAATATACCCAAACCCTGTAAACAAACTAAAGGCACCTCCAGAGGTTGTAAGGCCCTGTGTTTGTGTACTGCAGGTGTACCAGATGATGCAGCTAAGAAGTCTCGAGCCTTTGCCGCCCCCAAGGCTGTGCCACTGACTGCCCGCATGAACGAGTCGCTGGCCAGCTCTACATCCCAGGTCCAGTCCCTGGTTATCAGACACCCGGACGAGGCAGAGTGAGTCATATCTTAACTTAGTTACAGGAATAACAGCCTGTTTGTGGTAATAATCAATGACTTTCTAGTGGACATTTCACATTTCAGGGTATGTTGACCAAGGTGTCCCTTACCATAAAATCTAGTTTTAGTTTATTTCTTTTAGAGCTGAGTGTATACCATCAGACTAATGTGGGAAGTATAAGTGCTATCTGTGCCTTACATCTAAGTGGTCGCCCTACTCCAGTGTATATTAATGGCCGGCTTCATATTGTAGGTCTGACGGTGGTGCGAGCAAGCAGAGCCAGCTATCGTACAGGGCCATGACGCCCAAGGCTTCCCCGCTCCCTGCAGAGCTGACCATGATCAGAGAGTCTCACGTGTCCCGCACCAGCTATGCAGACAAGAAGTCTCTGTCCACCAAGTCTCAGGCTGCCGCAGTCAATGGGTCTGAGGACAGGAATTCCCAAACCTCGCAACGCTCCGCCCGCTCACAGCCCGCGGCTGCCACTGCCAGCAAGGCAGAGTCCCCCACCACACAGCAGGCAGCAGCACCCCAGCAAACAGCCTCCCCAACCACGTCCAGACAGGGTTCCCGCCAACCTTCCTTGGCTGGTTCCAGACAGGGTTCCCGCCAAGCATCATTAGCAGGATCTAGACAGGGTTCCCGGGCTGGTTCTAAGCCCACGTCAAGGGCAGGCTCATCCGCGGGATCGCAGCCAGGCACCCCAAGGTCACTGACCAACCAGCGACGTAACCCTGTCATTGACGTACCCACTGACAAACCTTGAACTGGTCACTTTAGCTGGACACTTGACCATTAGCGGCCAGTAGCTCTGTGTACATATGTATATAAACCCTTCTCCTGTGACAGTCTCCGGTTACTGCACTCTCGCCATGGCGTGCTATAAGTTGTTGATACTGGGAAGATTTATGCAATAAGTATTACAATCGCATTAAACGATGCATTGGACGGATAAAGCATTTAATAGTGATATTATTTCATTGACACTAGATTACATGTACTGTATGTGAACGTGGTTGTTTATAAGACATAGGTAGAAAGCAGCGTGTTAAATACAAGTCAATGACTGGCAAAACAATCATAAGGAACACCACGGTTTCTTAGCTACCATTTTGTTAAATGAATTTGTTAAAACAATGGCGGAGAGGGATTACAAGAAATTTCGCAAATATATTCATGACCGACGTCCGGTTGCAGTGCCAGCATTGTTCTTTTTTAATCAGTGTAAAATACTTTAATATCTTGCGGGGGGGGGGGGGGGGGGATCAATTTTGTTCCGAATTTCTGGTATGTGTTAATACTGCAACTACATTCAAACCAGACATTTTGTGATTCTTCCAAGTGTTATTTTGTTTAACATGTATTAGTTTCCAGAAAACATTTTTCTAAAATATACAAAATAAGCCAAAAATGTTTAAAGTTTTGTACCTGTACATTTAAAAGAAATAAAGACTTTCAATAATATTTCAAGTTGTTATATCGCTAATTTATTAGGAGTGTTCTGGGAAAGTTTGCTGGGATAATTCCATTGTAATTTATAATAGTCAACGGTACGATATAGTTTTGTTTTCTCCACGTGACGATTATATAATTTTGATTTTCGGTTGTCCTCAAGCAGCTTATTTTAAATGTTATCATGCATGTAACTCTCTTTCTGAGAAATGACTTGTAGGCAATGTATAATTGTAAATGGTTCTTCACCTTTGTGAAAGCTTTATTGTGTCAGGTACGATTTAGCAATGTGTAGTGAACCTGTCACCACACCAATAGCAGTGAATCAGGCCTCACCCAAACTCAGGTTCAATCTCGACATGGCAAAGTAAAACCAGACACAGTTCTGTTAGTATCACCGGTTTATTCACCTCTTGGACAACCCTGTGACACCAGCGGTGTGCAGTAGTCAGTCATCAATGCCGGGTACATTGGGAGACTCACCATTGAAGGCAAGCAGTACAAAAGGGTAGTACAAGAGTAACATGGCAATATGATCTAATGTATAAGACAGGTTACAATAGCAATGTAATACATACAGAGAAGAGGTATAACATACAATCTGTAGGAATTGTAATAGATATAAAAGCAATCTGTGAAGCAGGAATAAGATGATACATAGACTTGGATAAAACATGGGATATGATCTACACCAGTGCCTCTAGTAGAGTGAGTTGGTATACACTACAAGCACTGGACGAGCACCACCTACCGCTATTCCTAGCAGGAATAGCTTTGCTATGATACTCAAGTCACGTGGCCGGTGGACAGCCTGAAAGAGGAACGATACTATACCGACACTGCCTTCCGAAGACCTGTTTTAATGCGCTTTTTTTCTGGAACTTTCTAACCGATCCCAGAAGCTAGAGTGAGTCAAGGGGAGCAAGGTCCAAATGGGAACATGTGTCATTTACTGAATAATTAAAAAGTTATCGCTAACCGCTGTCAGCAATGGCCGCCATAACAAAACAAAAAGTAGATGGGAAGAAGCCACTGCCGCTCTAAGCCAATCAGATCATCAGAAGCGATCACATGACCATGTGCACAATGACGTCATATATAGCGGCAGGTCGGGGAAGCCCTCCGATCAGAAAAACAAAGCTCATAGCCTTTTGCAGGTAGAAAATCCGGGATTATCATTTATTCTGAAATATAGATTCTTCTGATAAAATCTTAATGTCTGCTGGTTGTTGGGTTGGCTGAACCCATACGACCTGAGCAGACAACTGAAAGCAAAACATCTGCAGACGAGAACGGCTAAAGCCCTGCATTCAAGGCTTCGGCAAGTGGCATGGTGGCGATCCTTTATCCAGCTCAATATAAAAACAATAATAGGCATACAGATTTTTTCTTAAGAATTATTAGGCTCGCAGGTCTCCTTCTGAGATATCTTTCTTGTAGGCAACGTATGAAGTACGTCCATGGAGGACAATACGTATTTACACTGGAATTTTGTAGTATTTGTTAAATGTTTGGCCTTTAATCGAATAAAAGAAAACAAAAAACAACAAATGAACAAAAAAAAACTTACATGGTTGCCTTATACAAGGTGACCTTTATAATACATTGCGGGAATTACTTCTGATCGCTGATCGAAGTTTATCCGCGTAGAATTGCTTTAAACTTATGTGTTGGAAAGATGACACTTTGTTATCCTATTGCAATTTTTCTAAATGTGTGAACATTTGTGACAACACAGTTAATAAATTAGTTATAAAAATGTTACCACCAATATCGGTGTAGTGTGGGTATTGTAACTTCTCTAATAAAGGTGCATTGTATTACAGGAGCAGTTTATAGTACAGTAAACAGTGCACCAAAAGCTCACATACATACATACATACATACATACAATGGAATTGACATGAGGTCTTGCCTGAAATATATCTCCTTGGAAATAGATTGTTCATCATAAAAGAATGAGAGAATTTTAAAACTAATAAATTGATCCCGCCATGCACACAAAATGTATGTTTCATTTACTTTGAACCTTGATGATACTAGGTTCATGGCCCATCACTCACATGATTATATATCGAGTAGAATCACACATACATTAAGCCACAGTTTTAATACAAGGTTTACGGTATGCCCAGGTTTACCAGACAGGGTTGGTCCTATACACATACACATATGTGTATAGGACCATTGGTAGAATGGGCCCATAATGGGGTAGCTAAGGATTTTGGATGGATTGGTGACAATAATAGATGTAATTTCATAGACTAGAAGGGGCAGGCAAAAGTGGGATCTCCCCACCTCCCTTCCCTCCCAATTGTTGATTGTTAGATGATTGCAAGTACGATTGTTCCTCTGCGGTCCATAAAATATACACACAATGAGTAGATGAATTTAGTCCCACACATTTAGTTCCTATATGACGACGTCTATACCAGGTACAACTTGTTTTATATTATACGTAAGTGTAATAAAAGTATCTAAAACGTTTTGTTTACTCTTAATCCCGTTATACAGCTTCTTTCTCAGCTCCATGCACTATTTTCCTCTCAATTTCTCATTCTCTAATATTTTCCTCTTCTCATTGTTTGAATATTCCTAAGTGTCTCATTTTTAATCTTGATATATATTTTGGAGTAATAATGAATCATGAGTCATGGCTCTGTGCAAAAAGTATTATTGCTGAAAATAAACACAAACTTAGTACTGCCACCCATGCCTCTATTCCGGACTATCTATGTATCCCTGAACCCCATTTAACTCACTTTTCTCACTAATTTGATCCTTAGACTCTCTAATTCTGTCACCAGTTGAAAGGGAATGACATCAGGGAGGTATATACAGAGGCAGTGGTGCCAGGATTGTGTGTGTCTACCAAATATTTGGGAGTAATGCCACTACTTCAACTAGTGCCAAATGTACTATAGTACATGTGTAGGCTGACTACTCGGGCAGGCTATTGGTTATGCTCATGGTGGTACTAGCATTGACAACACTACTGCAGCGTCACCTGGCATTCAACGGCTACAACATATACTTGATATGGATGGTCACCTTGAATCAGTCTGCCGCTTCCACTCCCTCTGTATATACCTCCCTGATGACATCAACAACTAAATGAGTGTAAACTAAATGTAAAAAGGCTGTTTGCTCTGGTATTCGATCTTACAATGTCCCGTTTGGGAGTCTGATACTTTAACCACTTGACTACCGGGGATTATAAAGCACATGCATATAAACACTTACATTGATTCATCACATTTTATGTTTACTGTAATAAAAATGTGTAATAATGTGTACTAGGATCACAGACAAAACTAGTAGTTGTATTGATGTGGTCTTAACAAACATGAGACTGTATTTGTGTAAAGTTCTTGAGATGAACATATCAGATCCATTTCCTGACTGACAAATAACGTGAAATGTTTAAAAGACACTTTCTGCTCTCCAATAAAACAAACATGACGATAAGATATCCTTCATTAGCTCTTTTACTTTTTCCCTGTGTATATATAGAAACAACTGTTCTTCATGACGGTGCAAACTATCTACTAGGCCTTCTCTTCTGCTGCTTGGACAAAAGTTACATTAATCAAACAATCACACCTTAATAACTTTGTATATTTCCTACCACGAAAACACCATAGACACGATTTCTGAATCATTTATCACACAAAGGCGTTCTTTCAAAACAAGCCTGCACATGCCAATGTTATTTACATGTCCAAGGTATTTACATCAGCCAAATTTTTTTTCTATTCATTTCACCTCTAAAGTCCCCTGCCATCCCATTTAAACCCATTTTATGAAGTTCATTTAACAGCTTATTAAATAGGGGACTCAAACATCCATTATATCTAGTAAAATGACTCTCAATATCAGATGTCTGAAAGTGAACAACTGGGGTATTAAAAAAATGGCTCTGTCATCTCACTAACTCATTGATAGAACTGTACTGAGTAGTCACAAGGACTTAACTCCATGCCACATTGAATGGGTCCGTGGCTATATGATAGTTTTCTATTCTTTGAGATGGCCTCCGCTCATCTGGTCACGTGACAGTGCATCCACAAGTCTAGGAACGAACCGATTTTGTCAATTTTTGAACTATTAATCATATGTAATATTAATTCCATATCATAAAATATATATATCAGAGACATTAGAAACATTTCCGCAACAATTATTGCCTAAAAACAACAGTAATACTTAGATTTAAGCCATTGTTTACATTTGCCCCACTGGCGGGTAGTGGGCTGGGCCTTGGGTGACTCCCACCCTTGACAACCATAGCAACCCAGCTTAAAATCTCCAACTTTCCCCCACGATTTCTTAAAGTATACATAATTGTGGGCAAAACGGAACAAGTGACTGCAATGTATGAACAATACTTGATATATCCATGTAAGATCATAGCATTTTGACCCATTTATGTATGGTTTCAAAGGGGTTGAAAACAGATATTTTAGCGTTAGCGTCTATGGAACACAGCTGTTGTATTCACCCTAGTTTTTGCCGCCGATCATAGCGCCACCTGTAAATACCCGGATTCTCGTCTCAAAGAATGTTTGCTGCTGTTAAGGTGTGATGGAAGGAACACTGAATCACGTTTGTTTTTCGTGAGAAGAGATAACCAACTGATTTAATGAGCTAGTCAAATGTACAGATCTTCCACCAGGATGTGGGAATGGAATAGGGGGCGGAGCCCGTTATATAATATCCCTAGCCTAGCATGAATAAGTAGACTTGCACAGTACTGGGTAGCTAAGTATAATTAGCAATTTAAATATATAATAATATAATAAATGGGTGATAATTAATAACTAATATAAATATAATGCGCTTACACAATGTTATGTAATGTTGCATAATACTGCCCCACCCCGGCTTTCAATCAGATACGAAGTATCGACTGAGGGTGTACAAAAATAAAGATTTTTAGGAAATTTTGTAAAAAAAAAAATAATTGAATAACTGTGCTGTGATCTATTTTTCCAAGCTATGCGCGGTTACATATATGTTTAGGGTCATCTGGAAAACCTAGCTTTAGAGGATGCTTTACCCTGTTTTGATGCGATAAATTATGTATGCAATTATAACATCATCATATGTTGGGGTTTTTTTTAAGAAAATTTTATTTCGTAGATCTATATTTCACAGTCTGTGATACGTTTTAAACATACAAACATAAATTTTAGAAACATAGGCAATATTTATAATTAAGTCATTATTCATACATTGAATTTCATTGAATTTTTTAAAGATTTAACAATTTCTTAGTAATTTACATAATCAAATTAGACATAGTCAATGGGCACAGTTAGGCATTAAGTCCTTCCATGTTCAACAACACAAAAAGCCCAACCTGATGGGCAATCGAAAGCAATTAATGCGCAAAAAGACCAGTGCATACTCAAGCGCACAATAACTGACTTGAGCGTAGCCATTTATTACGCTTTATTTGTTGCAGTTACCAACACTTAGATTTGTGCAAACTTGATGCGCATGATTAGCGCGACACTGACCACTAAAGTATGCGCCAACCTTTTACGGAATAGGAGCGCACAATAACTGAGTTGAGGGTGTAGGCACAGGCCTTATCATGCTTTATTTGTTGCAGTTACCAATGCTTAGGTTTGCGCAAACTTGATGCACATTATTATCGCAATAGAACAGCAATAATGTATGCACCAGACCTTTTGCGGATGAAAAGCGCTAATTATGTGGATACACAAGTTACACAGATACACAAATCATTTTTGCATATATATTGCAAATATTATGCGCACAAATAGTCCTTTACAGTTACTTATTATTGCATATGTATTGCGGTGTATGCTGCACTGAACTGTGTGCAAATTATTTTGCATCTAAATAACAAATATTATGTGCATAAATACTGCCCTTTCCAGTTACTTAATATTGCGGTTTTTGTTGCACTAAACTGTGCGCAAATGTGTTTGCATGTAAATTGCATATATTATGCACATAACTAATGTACATTGATGGCAATAATCCAATCATACCTTAAGAATAAAAATTGCAGAACAATGGCGAATACAATATTATTTCTTTAGTAACTTTATTAGAACAAAATGTACATCCGTATGTACATTTATATATTATCATAGCAGGTCATAAAATGATAAATTTTTTAACAAAATAAACTAGTGAAACCATAAATATCAACTGAATACCCTGAATACCTTCGAAAATACATGAAAGAAAGACAGTTGCTTTCATTTGCTATGTATAGGTTATACCGCAATTAATTTTATACTTTTATTATATATTATCATCTGTATTATATGTATGTATGTACGGATTGGGTAGTACCCCCCCCCCCCTCACAGGGTGACTGGCCTGCGTGACCTATGCATCCCCCACCAACGAATGTATAATAAACACTTTACAAACAGTCCTTGCTTCGACAAGACCTTATTCTTCAAAGAAAATGAAAGTAACACCCCAATCCTTCAACGGGACAGGGTCCCTATCCGAGTTTCTCCATCACTTCCGTCTTGTAGCGGAATTAAATCAGTGGACGAATCACGAGAAGGGCCTGCACCTAGGTGTGTGCCTGGCCGGGCCAGCCTTGCGCCTCTTAGAGAAGGTAGACTTCGAGGACGAGGGAACGTTCCCATGACTGGTACAAGCCCTCTATGAACGGTTCCAACCAGCAGACCAGATCGCACTGTACAGAACAGAGCTCCGGGCTAGGAAGCAGAAAGAAGGGGAAGGTCTCCAACAGATAGCAGATGAAATCGAGAGGTTGGCCAGACTGGCATATCCCACAGCAGACAGGGACATCCTAGATGACCTGAGTAAGGACTTGTTTACAGCTGCACTTGCTGATGCCCAGCTACGCAGATGGGTGGCCCAGGCCAAACCCCGAACCCTCGCAGAAGCTCGTTCGGCCGCTCTTCACGGAGGAGCCCACTTCGCCGCAGAAGCGCAAGGGGGACGAGCTCGATCGTCCATCAGGGCTGTACAACCCAGGGTGACTGGCCTGCGTGACCTATGCATCCCCCACCAACGAATGTATAATAAACACTTTACAAACAGTCCTTGCTTCGACAAGACCTTATTCTTCCACCGCTCCCTATAATATTACATCTGGTGGAGAACCTAAACGTTCCTTATTTTTTTTTTTATTAATCTTGGACATTTTAGTAACCAAAATGTACCATGATACCTAAACGATCCAATAGAACTAGCAACCCGAATTACAAAGGAGTTTCTGATTATCGCAAACAACTGAGATTGCGAGCCACTAAAAGGTAACCTATAAGGAGAAAAATTACACCACAACATTCGTCCGATTGGGAGATAGATCCTCAATCAGATGCAGATATATATTCTCCAGTGTTTAAGACTACAATACAGCAACAAAAGGACGATTTAGTGGAATTCTTGGAAAAAGGAGGCAACAAACGAACGACAATTCCAACCTATTCTCAAGACGATAGCTTCATTGCGTACAGGTCAGCAAGAGAATTGGATAGTTCTTCATCGTCGGACAGCACACTGGCAGATACAACTGAATGATTTTCTGGGTTGTATGATTTTAAGGCCTTAGCTGAGCTCGAAAAAGACGAGGAGAGGAGACAAAAAGAACTAGCTTCTACACTGATGGAAGAAAAGTTAAAGCAACAGGGATTACAAGCAGAAGCAGCAGAAATCGCCCAAGAAATAGAGAAGAACAAGAAATTGAATGAGGTAAAGCAAAATCAAGAAAAAGTCAGACATCAAATGTTGGTAGCAGCTATGGCGGAAAACGAGGAGAAAGAGACGAAAGCTAAAATCGCTGCTCAGAAACAAAGGGACCAACAGGACGCGACACAATGTGCCCAGGCCCAAGCAGACGCCCAGGCCCAGCAGCAGGCCCACGCGCAGGCCTTTTGTGAATACTCAGCCTCAATATACACCAATGGCTGGATATAGTAACTTTCCTCAAAACCCAATGGGTGGAGATATGAATGATCCTCAACAAAATCAGATAGGTGCATATATGCCGAATTTCTTTCAAATGATGCAAATGATGCAGCAATGGCAAGCTATGAACCCACCAGCTCCGACACCGCCACCGCCACCACCTACAAAGGATCCAGAAACCATCTCTGTCTGTGTAACTCCTCTACTCTAAAGATGTATCACAAACTATCTCCCTGTAATTCTCCAAAATCCATCCCTAGTCTCTATTTCTGTTCCTCTGTCTCTCTTCTGAATCCACCTTTCATTTCTCCTCTTTCTCCTCTTTCTATCTCTGTCTCCCCATAACCCACCCTTCTTCTCCACCTCTGAAAGTTGTGGCGGAATCTGGTGGGAAATCTGCTATATCTCTTATTTATTTATCTTTCTCTCCCTCTCTATCAGCACTCCTCTCTCACCTATAGATCGACTGCCCTTTTATCATCCCCCTGGATCTATTTTAACTTTCCTACCTCAGTCTGTCTTCATAGATCCCTCTAATCACTCTTGCTCAGCACAATTTTCCATGCACACAATCTCTTCTAGTTATATAAGTTATATAAATGTTCTCAAAACGGCCCCAAATTTGGTATGTTGGTGGTCGTTAGGAATGCCTATGAAGACCCACTTTCAATTTTCTAATGTTGTAGAGGAAAATATGATTTTTTTGTAGTTCTGCTTTTTCATCAAGGTTCTCAAAAGTCATTTTTACCTTAGCCAGGGCTACAACTATGATTCACTATACTACTACCCTTGGTGCTGCCATCTTTACTATAGGATTGAGGCTTCCTCAATCTGTACCCTTGTCATCACCTTTTTTTGCATGCTTGCTTTTATGTACAAACTGTTTATTGCAGTGCCTACAGTTACATCAGAATAACAATGTCAATTAAAATCATATAATAAATATCCCTGCAACAGAGATAAATACATGTATGTCAGTTCTTTGATTGGGAGAATTGGTGTTCTGAAAAAAAGCACTAGACCACTGATCCTCAGCTGAATATAGCTAGTGTTGTAAGCCTTATTAGCCAGTGAACATAAATTGCCTCCCAAAACAGATGCTGACCCGAATGGACAATATTAGATCCAGCTCCTTTTTCCAACACTTTGGTTCTTCAATTATATTCAAGAAGTTGTTGCACTATGTATTACACTTTAATGGAGTCAACTACCTTATTAAGATAATAATATTGGTGTTCTAGGTGTGAACAGGGGGATTGCGAAATTACTGATTTATAGAGGCAATCAGAGCCCACTGACTTGATTTGAATACAGCTCAGTGATATGAAGCATATCACTGAAAATGTTATCATTAAATAAATGTTACATTCTAGAACATAAATAATTGCCTTACCCCATAAAATATACATAAAATGAGCCATTTTGAAGAAATTTCAGTATATTATCAGTCGCTTAGCAACCATACATAGCCTAGCAACCATATAATTCACCGAAATAGTTAGAAAAATTAGAGAACTATTCCATAGACTACTTTGTGTGCATAAACCACATCAAATTATTTGTTTCGAGGGAATGGCCAAAATTTCACTGAAAAAATGTTACCATGGCAACAGAACCCAAGAAAACAATTTTCAGAATGGGTCAATATCCAAAATTAATCAGCATACCAAAATCTATCACTGTACCAAATTTCAAGCTTTAATACCAATTTGAACAGTTCTTGCATTTTTTTGCACCAATCTACCTGACTATATACTGTTGTAGTTGGGGTCGGGAGGCGGGGGACGAGTGATGTATTGGGGTACATTCGTCTCCCGCCTGGGGGCACTAGGGTCTCACATTGTGAGTGAGCACGGGACCATGGGGGGAGGGACTATAAATAGGGCTGGGAAACGGGGGTAACGCCAGTTGGTGCCCGGACAGGGATAAGAGTAGATCTCCCCAGAACTCTTCAAGAATAAAGCAGATTGATCGCTACCTGTACTTTGGACTTGGAGTCATCTTCTTGCGGCGATAAACGCTCGACGGCCCTGCCAGGCAGATTCCCTCACCAACTCACTTAATTAATACTTCAGAGGTCCCAGGTGGTGCGATCCCCACACTGGGAGGATACAACCTTTGCTATTGCCCCCTTCCCCAGTAATCTAGAAGTAACATAATATTAACTGGTAAAATAATAGGAGACGAGACACGGAGACGAGACCTGGAGACGAGACCCGGAGATGAGACGAACTACCACACCAAAGACAAACATCATGTTCTCTTCACATTTATTCAACCGAAGCTCTGATAATATTGATGGCGACAACAATGGTGGCAGCGGTGGGATTGACACCAACGATTCTCATCCTCTATCGCCGTCAGGAGAAGTAGAAGTACATCTGAGAACGCGGAGTAGCTGGTTGGGCCAGGGCTACGAACGAGCGGGGGTATTACAACAGGACCTCGGGACGACCCCGAAAGATGAGCCAAGAGAGACGAAACCGGGAGTAGCGGAGACGAACGGGC
Organism: Sthenelais limicola; assembly: GCA_942159475.1. NCBI lineage: Eukaryota > Metazoa > Annelida > Polychaeta > Phyllodocida > Sigalionidae > Sthenelais > Sthenelais limicola. Next base: position 13,228,286 of record OW804102.1, on the reverse strand, counting down.
CGCCAAAGAAAATGAAAGTAACACCCCAATCCTTCAACGGGACAGGGTCCCTATCCGAGTTTCTCCATCACTTCCGTCTTGTAGCGGAATTAAATCAGTGGACGAATCACGAGAAGGGCCTGCACCTAGGTGTGTGCCTGGCCGGGCCAGCCTTGCGCCTCTTAGAGAAGGTAGACTTCGAGGACGAGGGAACGTTCCCATGACTGGTACAAGCCCTCTATGAACGGTTCCAACCAGCAGACCAGATCGCACTGTACAGAACAGAGCTCCGGGCTAGGAAGCAGAAAGAAAGGGAAGGTCTCCAACAGATAGCAGATGAAATCGAGAGGTTGGCCAGACTGGCATATCCCACAGCAGACAGGGACATCCTAGATGACCTGAGTAAGGACTTGTTTACAGCTGCACTTGCTGATGCCCAGCTACGCAGATGGGTGGCCCAGGCCAAACCCCGAACCCTCGCAGAAGCTCGTTCGGCCGCTCTTCACGGAGGAGCCCACTTCGCCGCAGAAGCGCAAGGGGGACGAGCTCGATCGTCCATCAGGGCTGTACAACCCAAACGAAGCGCCAATGAGCGAATGGGTCAGCTCGAGGAGATGATGAGGAATTTGATGACCAAAGCAGAAACATGGCAATGTCCAAGCCGAAATAGGGATATGACAAATAAATGTTATGGATGTGGTGAGGCTGGTCACTTTAAACGGGAGTGTCCCAACCGAGTTAACAAGATAAGGAAGGAGGAGTCGGAAAACTCCGGGGGACAGTAGGTGGCCGGGCCACTGTCCCAGCAGCATCCGGCACAAGCGGTGGGCGAACAAATGCAGGGGAGACGAACATCCAGGGGAGATGGGACCAACGATCAAAGGGCATCCTCGTTCGGGGACAATGCAACGGAGTATGGATCAATTGGCTGGTAGACACAGGCGCTTGTGTCACGCTGCTGGGACGGGCAGTGTGGGAGCGAATGGCGAGTAAACCGGAGCTCCAGCCCACCACCATCAAGGTGGTGGGGGTAGGGGGCCAACCAATGGAGATACTAGGACGAGTCCAATTAGAAGTAGCCTTCCAAGGGACATCAATACCGATCCCCGCCATCGTGGTATAAACTATCGTGATATAAACATGATATAAACTATATGGGCAACTTGGGAATGGATGTCCTGAGACCCCTGGACGAATCTCCTGGCGTGTGTTAAGGAGTGGAGCCACCAAGGGGAGGTGGTGGTCGAGCCTTATTGGCTCGGATCAGGACTGCTGACAGCCCGGTCAGTCAACCAGGTAGTATAGCAGGGGAAATGTGGGTGAGGGTATCTAACCCTACTAACAGAGATATTGAAGTACACCCAGGAGAGCGAGTGGGACACTGGGAGGAGATAGATGGAGACGAGGGGGACGAGCTCCGACCAGTGGGACGAGTCGATCAAGGGACTTCGGTCATAGAGGAAAATGTTCAGGTGCAGGAGGGAGAAGAAGACCCCATCAACCAGGCCCTCTGGGCCCAGACGGATGACACTATAGTACGAGGCAGAGAACAAATCATGCAACAACTCTATCAGGACTTTGCAGATATCTTTGAGGAGCGCCTGGGACGAACGTCGAAAGCCACACACACCATCGACGCAGGAGACCATCCCCCCATCAAGACGAGACCATGGCGGGTCCCAATTCACCGTAAGAAGCTGGTGGAGGACGAGTTGGATAAACTTCTACAATTAGGGGTAGCTGAACCTTCCCATAGCCCCTGGGCGTCCCTGGCCAGTGGGTACTGGCAAGTAGAGATGTCCTCTGATTCACAAGAAAAGACGGCCTTCTGCACGCACAAGGGACTCTACCAATTCCGGGTCATGCCCTTTGGCCTGGTAAATGTACCTTCAACGTTTGAGCGGCTCATGGATGCTGTCCTGTCCGGCATGGTGGGAGATGAATGTCTGGTTTATCTAGACGACGTCATCGTGTTCGGGCGGACAGTAGACGAGTGCGCTGGATGGTTAAGGAAGGTCTTTGCCAGGCTGAGGGAGGCAGGACTCCAGATTAAGACCAAGAAATGCCAACTTTTTCAATGAGAGGTCAGTTTCCTGGGACACCTGATCTCAGGAGAAGGGGTAGGAACAGATCCTTCAAAGATAGAGGCACTACAGAAATGGGGAACCTTACAGGATCGGAAGGATGTGAGGTCCTTCATGGGCTTCTGTTCCTATTACAGGTCATTCGTGCCGGGGTTCGCCCAGATAGCCACTCCCCTCCATGCTCTTACCAAGAAAGGGGTCCCCTTCGAGTGGACAGACTGCTGTGAACAGGCCAAGCAAGAATTGATCCGAGCTCTGAGCCACTCACCACTCTTGGCATTCCCCGAAGCAGAGGCAGAGATGATATTGGACTGCGATGCATCAGCCGAGGGCCTGGGGGTAGTGCTATCACAATGGGTGGGAGGCAAAGAACGAGTACTCCAATTTGCAAGCCGGACGATAACAAAGGCGGAACGGAATTACTGTGTAACTCGCAAAGAGTTACTCGCGGTAATAATTGGGGTACGGAAGTTTCGCTCCTACTTAGTAGGAGCTAAGTTCCTCATCAGAACCGATCATAGCGCGTTGAGATGGCTTATGCAAACTAAGGAGCCAGAGGGGCAGTTGGCCCGGTGGATAGAGGAGTTAGGTTGTTACGAGTTCCGAATTGAACACCGGCCTGGCACTCGTCATGCCAACACAGACGGTCTCTCTCGTCAACCATGTCATCAGTGTGGACGAAGGGAAGACGGGGACGAGCCCGGAGACGAAGGAGGAGGAGTTGTAGGGATGTTACGCATTGACCAGGCTGTAGACGACCTACGGAAGAGTCAGGAGACGGACCCCCTCTTGCAAGAGTTTCGCCTCGGGGTCGAGAAGGGGGAAAGACCGGAACCAGGACGAGGATTTGGAGACTGGGAAGCTGACTGGCTTCACAGCCAATTTAATGACCTGTCAGTACGAAATGGGGTACTAGGGCTGATGACATTAGACCAACACGGGGGCCGAACCTGGAAGGCATTCGTCCCACGATCAGTTCGGACCTCTTTAATAAATCAAGCTCATCAAGGACCGTTTGGACTGCATGCGGGCAGAGATAGGACCAGGGAAAAGCTGGGGAGAAAACAGATTTGGCCGGGGATGGACAAGCAAATCTCACTAGAAATTGAGTACTGTGCTACATGTCAACAGACGAAAACTCAGGGTGCCAGGAGACAAACTCGGATGGGCGCTCCTCCCCTGGCAACAGTGGGGGAAGAATGGGCGATTGACATCACTGGACCCTTCAAGACAACAGAGAGAGGCCATAAATACGCCTTGGTAGTAACGGACCTTTTTTTTCTCCAAGTGGACGGAGGCGTTTCCAATAACCAATATGACTGCAGCTACTGTGGCCAGGGTTCTCGTCCGAGAAATCGTATGTAAATTCGGAGCACCCAAGACCTGGTACACCGACCAGGGTAGAAATTTCGAATCTGAATTATTTGCAGCTATAGCTAATTTAATGGCCGATGGACAGGCCGAGCGCTGGAACCGGACGATGCTAGCAATGTTGATCACAGTTACCGATGTCCAGGACGAGTGGGACGAATGGCTGCTGTATGTAAGCGCGGCATATGTAAGCAGGCCAGCATAGGACAACGGGATTTTCACCGAATTACTTGATGTTTGGTAAAGAAGTACACCTACCCTGGGAGTTATGCTACCCCTCCCCCGAGACGGGGACTAATCCCTTTGAGTTCATCCAGGAATGCCATGACAGAATGGCCGAAGCTCACCGCATAGCGTGGGAAAAACTGGGAACAGCACGAGAAAAAGATGAAGCGTGGTACAACCAAAAAGTCAGGGAGGTCACATATAAGGAAGGGGGGAAGGTTTGGTTCTTCCAACCAATTAAGAAAATAGGTATAAGCCCCAAATTCCAGAGATTCTGGACGGGTCCTTGGACCGTGGAGAAATGCTACATCCACTACATATTAAATCATCTGGGGACGAAAGTCCAAAGTTGTGCACGGAGACAGCCTCAAAGTGGCTCGCCAGCGGGACCAGGATGGGGAGGGGGACGGGGCCCCAGTAGAGGTGGTTGCTAGGGAGATCCAGATGTCCTCCTGTCAGAGGACGGATCTTCACTTTCCCTCTGGAGAAGGACAAGAGCAGATCGGCCATAACTCACTGCTACCTGTGCGAACGATCATGCCACACTCAGCCAAACCAGACGACAGGGGGAGAAATCATTCCCGGAGCCCAGTCAGAAATAGGCGGAGGAATGAGAAGGAGAGGGAGAAGAGAGAGCATACTGACCATAGGAGGAGGAGAGAAATGGATCTGCAGACGATTGACCCCGGGAGGGCAGAGGAATTAGGTCTGGAGAGAAAGAAAGTTGCATCCAGGGTAGTAGTGCCCGGCAACAACAGGTCGGAGACGACCGACCGGCGGGTAGTGACATCAACAGCGGGACGAAGTACTACTGAGGGAAAACAGCATAGCAGGTGGGAGACAAGAGACCAGGAGGTGGCGCCACCGGTGACGAACACCGGCACCACAAATCCATTGCCACGGGACTGTCGGGTGGCGCCCTCTGTGTCAGAGATAGTGAATCTCACTGGAAACCTGGCCAATCGGGCCACTTCCGGGATAAACAACTCGGAACCAACACCTCACAGAACTCAAAAATGTGCTAGAAAAATTTCCTGTAAATATTGAACACCACCTCCTTTTACACCAACATTTACATATACATTTACACCAATTCCTTAAGGTTACTGCCTTTTTAAAAAGCAAAACCCGATTGCACTCGTTTTGTGAAAAATGCTCATATATCATATAACACTTTTATTCAGAAAACAATTTACATTTTACATTACAAAACACTCCAGTGTTACATCATAAATCAAAGAATTGGGTTAAATGCAGTTTTTCCAACGACCTCCCATTAAACAATATTATAATAACTTAATAATTTTACCAGCCATTTCATATAATTCTAAGCTTATCTTACATTCTGTCTCTCCTTGAATTCTCATATTTGATATATTTAACATCTTCAAATGTTTTCATTCTTCTTCATCTTCAGAGCATTCATGATCTACTTCATGACGTTTAACTACATTCGCTCAGTTGGTTATAACTAATCACCTTCATACTCTTTCTTAAGCATTAACTTTACATTTAAGGGACTTCTGGTTAGAAAGATATCAGAGAAACGTGTCGGAGTTTTGCTCCACTTCTAATCTCACTTTTTTTTCAGATCCGGACAGGGTTCATAACCCAAAAGTGCCAAGAAAGTAAAGTTTTATCGCTGGATCACATACAACCAATGAGACTAGAGGGAAGAGAGGACCGGGTCCAAAGCCCTATACTTCTAAGGCAGAATGTATACCTTATCGGGTATAATTTATCTAACCACAAGGCCCACATCAGAGTCCTCCAGTGCCACACAGCATGAAACCACAGGCCAGGCGGCAATCCTTTAGTCCCGAGCTTGTTTTCAGCCCTAAACTCTATTTTCTGAAACTCCCATAAAAGCCCCTGACCCACATAAACTTACAAGAAAAGAGGGTTACTTTGGGTCCAGGTTGTGGCCATGTTACTTATGATATCTATATGGTAAGCATTTGGTGTGAATCCCCTAGTCTTTAGCTTTCAGATGGTATGTTCCCCTTCTCAAAGGACGAATATGACTCGGATCTATTGAGCTGAGTATTAAGCTCTCAAATTCTCATAAATATTTGTAATTTATATAATGTTCCGATCTGGTGAAAGAATATTCATTAATTGGGCATGTGTGAATAGTTTGAATTAGCTGTTCAAACTTGTCCCATCATTTTCACCAGATCGGAAGGTATCAAAATAGCAAAATTATGGGGCCTACATGCAACAGCCATTGTAAAGCAGCTGAAGATGGAGACATGTGGAGTGACCACATCTGCCCACTTCCAAGAAAACCACACACTGCTATCTGTCATTAGTCCTTAATGAGTGATAAGAATCGAAAACAAGCTCGTCCTTGGTTCCCCCCATATAGGCCCCTCAGTCGGCCCTCTCTCCCCTCTAGTCTCGTTGATACAACCAACTGACGTTTACTGAAAATGTGCATTTTCAAGTGAAATAAGGTTTTCGTATCTTCCCGCCTATGGCCCAGTACGGGTGCAAGGCACACACGAGTTGACACACAAGTTGATCTAATATCGCCCTTCGGAGACTATCATTGGCCCAGCATGGAGACTATCACTGAGTGACAATTCTAATCCTGCCTGTTTTTCAGCTTCTAAGGAATATCCAGTGAAAACTGATGGACAATATGACATAAGGAAAGAGTACAATTCATGTTCACGTTCAAAGGTCTATATATCACTCATACAGCTATAACTGAAGTTTAAAGACGGCTGTGCAACACGCCACAAGGTGGCACCAGCAGTTGTGAGAAAATTTGAAGGCTACAGTGAATGTGTACGCTTCTCACCAGGTGACGTGGTGGTGACGATAAACACTGAGTGCCCCAAAGATACGGTAGACAATTTGTAGAGGAGGAAAGCTAATCTATCATCAAGGTTTTAACTGAAGCAAGATTCGAAATTCAACCAGTGTATCATGATGGAGAGGAAAGTGAAGTACCTGGAACTAAAACCCGATCGACTGGCCCTTGTCAAAACCATGTTAGAGGAATCCATGGCCATCCATGAGAAACTATTCAAGTCCATCCAACAGTTGGAGGAAAAGAAAGAAAACAGACAGATGGTGGAAACTAAGGAATACGAACAGGAGGAAGAAATTATAAATAATGAACAAACAGATGAGGAGATAATGGAAAACGCTGAAACCAGTGCTGAGGATATTTCGGAGATAGCCAATGACAAAGTACAGCAAGCCTCTGACATAGTCAGGCCCAGGAACCTGCAACGACTTGCAGGAGTACAGGATGGAGAGACATTCAGAATTAGGCTGGAAAAGAACATTCTCTCGCTGGGTATCCAGAAGAGGGGCAGTGAATCGTTAGGGATTGGTTGATCTTCTAAAGACATAACTCATACACATTTGAACATAGTGTAATGGATATGTGGAGACCAAAATACCAGTGTTTATAGTGAAACAAGAGAATTAATACTTAGGTAAAAGATTAAAAGAGAGAGAGAGAGAGAAAAAAAAAGAAGAAGTTATTCCATCATTAAATTGTGGGACGTATGCCTTTAAACCAAGTGTGTTACTGTGTTTTATGATACCAAAATTAATGAAAAACTTGTGAACATAATACTATGAAAAGCATTGTACATTAGTATTGTATGGTAAAGTTTTCAAAAGGATAGTACTGTATGGTTACCTACAGTTGAAACATGATGTTTTACTTTTAGATTATTAACTTTTTGCACTAAAACCGTAGCCTGTATCTTCATATTTCTATTCTCTAGGGTGAAACAAAAGTATTATACATCCAACTAGATGAGCAGAAGGAGTGGCCTGTGAAATTATAACTTTTGTGATTGACGAAGGTTCCATGACATAAGTATTATATTATTATGGTGTCTGTGTGTTCAAATGATAAGTACATAATTAATTTTTTCAAATGAAATTTTCCACAAGATGAGAAAACGGGTACAATGTAAAATTTGTGTTATCGACCCAAGGAGACCAGAAGTTTTGTTGACATACTGAATAAAAGTGGTTTAAAAAAAAAAACAAAAAAAACCAACTTTACATTTATATGTTGAAATTGGTTTTGTAACTCATCATCAGTTGAACATGATAATCAAGATTGAGATTGATGATAAGGTGAAGGATAAAGTTGCTACCTATCCAAATATGGATGTGAATAGGACAACTGGTCAAATTTGGGAAGTATTTCTCAAAGATGTTTGCCACGCTCGCAGAACTACTTTCAGGAGCAAGAGAGTATAAGGGTAAAGTCTCACCAGCAACCTTTGATTACTGAGGAAATTCGAAACCATATCAATGAAAGAAATGAGATGTTTAGTAAAGCTATTCTAAACAAGAATGCAATCAATTGGAGAGCTGCAAGGGAAAAGCTAATATTTGTAGCAAGATTAATTATGCTGAAATTTTGTACAACAAATTGTTTACGTTTCTAGAAGATGAAGGATATTTCTATCACATGAGTTGCTCATGAATACGCTGAGACTTCTGGGAATGGGCCGTGTCTTTTTATCCCTGCTCGAGAACCTTTTAAAAGGTAGAACACAGTTCATCATAAGATCAAACAGGTCAACAACGAAAAAAGTTGAGGTTTGCTCTGGTGTTTTCCAAGGGTCACTATTAGGGCCACTCCTATTTAACATATTTGTCAACGACATGAAGGATGTTTTATTTGAAGGCAAGTTATTCTTGTATTCAGATGATTCTTGTATAATATTCGAAGACGCTGACCACAAGCATTCGCATCAAAATCACAGAATAGCTTACAACTGTATGAACATTGGCGTCTTACAAATGGTCTCTCTCCTAATGCATCCAAGACTAAATTCCAAATTTTGGGGCGTAGGATTCTAGTCAGAAATCCCCCACCCCCACCCCACCCCTTGATGTGTCAAGATGAAAAGATCTTGAGAGTGAGAAGATTCAAATATCTAGGAACCCATGTTGTAGAGGATTTATCTTGCAAAGAACACTTGGACGTCAGATGAATTCTGCCTCCTGGAAGATCAGACAAATCCGGAGACGGAGCCCGGCGACCTGTGTGACCTTCTTTTGAAGACATACATGTCACCAATATTGAAGTTTTCAAACTGTCTATTTCTTAATCTGGGCCAGGAGATGAGAAAAAAGGTACAACGGATGTGGAATAGGGTGTTGAGGGTCGCATATGGTAAATGGTAAGAAACTTCCTGTGCGGACCTCAAACCTCCTCAATTGAAGAAAGATCTGAAATCTTTTGTCTGAAACTCATATTTGACAGAGTTGACGGGATCTTAGGAATAGAAGCTTGAGGATGATCAAAGTGACAAGAGTTAGGAGGGAAAGGAGAAGGGGTAGTATTTTCTATAAGGGAAAATTATTATGAAACAGACTGCCTGACTACATACGTATTATTGATGACAAAATGACCTTTGTCAAGCAGGGAAATTGTTGTATAAGATGAATATCATTCAATGATATATCCATGTATCTGAATCTAGCTCACGAAAGCAAGGATATATTGGGGCACTATCCGCAACTTCCTTTGTCTGCTATTTTCGTTTAAAACCGATAATTCTTAAATGTACATAATTATTTCAATGGATGGAGACTGAGAAAGGTAGTCTAAGAATGTAAACGTGATCTTGATGTTTTGATATCGCGCCCGTAATATTAGATTATTTGTATTTATTTGTTTTTGATATTTGTACGTTTGTATCTTTGTAAATTTTAGTCTGATAACATGCTGGGATGTGTTGATATTGTAATGTTGTCGGTAGAAAGCATGTTTTATCTTGATGAAGAAGATGGAAAGCAAATATCAACTGAATATAAGTGTGGTTTAGATAAAGCCTTATTTGTAAAAGATTGACGAATCTGATCTAATAGTGTAATTGCATTTTAGGTCTCACGACTGTTTATAATTTAGATTGATGATTGTTATAATAGATGATTGCAACTGACCTAGTGTTTA